>JAKSZT010054368.1:6255483-6296626 GCA_026826555.1 Tolypeutes matacus
CGGAGCCAGTGGCCACTTGACACTTTTGGGGTAGGGAGGGGACGAGCAGTTGAAATACAGTGGCTTCTTTAGGAGTTGGAGGTTGTCCTGAGTACTGTTGTGGCAACGGATGTAGGCCATTTTAAATCAGCACACACCACTCAGAACTGAGTGGGAGAGAGTGTGGTCTACGGTGTGAACTGTGGTCTATGGTTGGTGGCAAGGCTCCAGGATGTGTAAGTTCATTGAGGGTGGTGGGCCACACTGTGGAAGATGTTTGTGTGGGATGTGGTGGGTGGTGTGGGAGGTGGGCAATATGGGAATCCCAGCTGGTTCCGTGTAATATTTTGGGTAATCTAAGCACCTCTTGAAATATATGTATATATATATATATATATATATATAAATAACATTTTTGTAAGCAAATACACATATATGCATATATATTTATATATCATTTTGCAAATGTTTGTATGTATTGTAAGAATTTTGATTTTTACCCATAATAAAAAAAACAAAACAAAACAAACAAACAAAAAAAAACTGCATGGTATTGGCACAAGGATAGACATACTGACCAATGGAACTGAATTGAGAGTTCTGATATAGATCCTTGCATATGAAGTCATCTGATATTCGACAAGGCCACCAAGCCCACTCATTTGGGAGAGAATGGACTCTTTAACAAGTGGTGCTTGGAGAACTGGATATCCATATCTAAAAGAATGAGAGAAGAATACCATCTCACACCTTATACAAAAATCATCTCAAGATGGATCAAAGATCTAAATATAAGGGCCCAAAACATAAAGACCTTGGAAAGTAATGTAGGGAAGCATCTACAAGACCTTGTAATAAGAAATAGTTTCATGAACTTCACAGCCAAAGCACGAGCAGCAAGAGAAAAAAATAGAAAAATGGGATCTCCTCAAAATTAAAAACTTCTGCACCTCAAAGGACATTATTAAGAAAATAAAAAGGCAGCCTACCTAATGGGAGAAAAAAATTGGCAACCATATATCTGATAAGAGCCTAATATCCTGCATATATAAAGAAATCCTACACCTTGAAAATAAAAAGACAAAGAACCCATTTAAAAAGTGGGCAAGTGACCTGAAAAGACTCTTCTCCAAGAATAAATACAAATGGCTAAAAAGCACAAGAAAATAATGCTCGATATCGCTAGCTATTAGGGAAATGTAAATCAAAACTACACCAAGATACCATCTTACTCCCATCAGAATGGCAGCTATTAAAAAAACAGCAGACTATAAGTGTTGGAGAGGATGTGGAGGAATAGGAACCCTCATCCACTGCTGGTGGGATTGTGAACTGGTCCAGCCACTGTGGAGGACAGTTTGGTGGTTCCTCAGAAAACTAACAATAGATCTTCTATATGATCTAGCGATTCCACTGCTGGGTATATACCCAGAAGATTTGAAAGCAAAGACACGAACAGATATATGCACACCAATGTTCATAGCGGCATTGTTCACAATTGCCAAAAGTTGGAATCAGTCCTGGTGCCCATCAACAGATGAATGGATAAGCAAAATGTGGTACATACACCAATGGAATATTACTCAGTTGTAAGAAGGAATAAATTGCTAACACACGGAATAACATGGATGAATCTTGAAGACCTTATGTTGAGCGAAGCAAGCCAGACATTGGAGGATGAACAGTATATGACCTCACTGATTTGAACTGAGGAAAGTGAGCAGTCTCTGAGAACCATTGTCTGAAAGATAGGTTAACAAGGGAGAGAAAGAGCAGAGTAGGTTTTGAGCCATCACCCATATGGACATAATCTATGGTAAAGGGATAGAGTATAGTTGCATATTGAAGGATAGGACAGATGGGTAGTGATATTACTGGATTTGGTGGTTCAGGGTTGACAGGTAGGTAGATTAGGAAGGGCAGGTTAGAATACCCAGGGCATATAACTATGAATCTTGTCATTCCATGAGTCAAGACAGGGGAGTGTCATATGCCCAGGGGGATGGGGAGGAAGGAACAGACAAGATCAAGTGGGTATTTAGTGGTCATGGGAAATGTTTTTCATTACCTTACAGTAATGGACACAGGACTTGGTAATTCATCAAAAACTATTAAACTGTACCGTCTAAATTGTAAACTATACTGTAAACCATTGACAATGTTTAGTTGCTATATTTCACTATCTGTATAACAGTTATAACAATGCTAACATCTATAAAAAAAAAGGGTTTTAATATGGGGTGGGGAAGAGGGAGAGAGGTTGGGTATGTGGGAGTCTCTAGTATTCCATGTATGACTTTGCTGTGACCTAAAACTTCTTTGCAAATTAAATGAAAATTTGGGAGACATTGGGGAATGAGAGGGGGAAGGTGTCATGGTACACTGGACATCCAATGATGCAGTGATAAAAGGAAACAAGAATAATTTTTTAAAAAGGATTTTTTTTGTTTTTTCCCATTTTTTTGAATGTCCCAATCTGCTAATTATATTTTATTTTTAGTTCTTTTTCTGAGTTTCCTTGTATTTTATCTCTTGCATTAAGCTTATCATTATTATTGCATTTTCCTATTAATTGTATTTGGTTATTATGTAGGCTTCATCTTCAAAGAAGGTTTAGATCACAGAAGGGTTATAATGAGGGCTGCAGAGGATCATTTGTGGGGGTGTCTGGGATGGGGGATTCATGGGAGTAAGTTCATCTGAATATACATGAAAGATATATAAAATTTTTCCAACGATCAAGGGATGGGGCATGGTTGTGGTGGGTAGACAATCACTCAGTAAATGAGAGAATCTGAATTCCCAGCCTGGAGAGCTCTGCCATATTCTCCAAGGGAGCAGCAACAGTCCCCTGAGTGCAGGGGCAGTGTGTGGCAAAAAGGATGGCCCACTGATGGGTTCTTGTTCTTGATGACTGGCCTTATGGATCTTTGCTCTTGTAATTGAAACTTGGCCTACTGTTGTGGGGTGCCCAAGGGTTGCCACCTGAGAGCCTCCTTGTTGCTCAGATGTGGCCTCTCTCTAAGCCAAACTCAGCATATGAATGCATTTCCTTCGCCCCAATGTGCAACATGACTCCTGGGGATGAGCCTCCCTGGCAACGAGGGATTAATACCAAGTGCCAACTGGCAACAGGAATGGAAAAAGACTTTGAATAAAAGGGGGAAAAGGTAAACAGAAATGAGTTCATCTGGCTAAGAGACTTCAAAGAGAGTCGGGAGGTCATCCCAGAGATACGCACACCACAGTAGGATCTCATAGAACACGAAAGTGGATATCATCCCACACAGAGGGGCTCCTGAGGGCTCTGGAGACACCCAGGTCCTTTATAAGCTCCAGAGATAGATGCCTTAGCAGTGGGCTCTTCTTTGGAATCTGTGCTCCTGAGAGTGACAGAGTTGGACTCAAATAAGCCCTCCCTGCACATAGTCCATCAGTCCCTTCTATTCAAACCTATATGTGATGCTAGAGTTTGTAGGTGTACTTCCAGAGACTGGAGCGTCTGGCCTACCTATGTGCCAGCTGTGCCTGGAATCTCGGTGGAGCTGCAACTCCTACTCTACAGCTCAATAGACTCACCCAAGTCACCTGGTGAGGAGACGATGATGGACAACGGCCATCCCAGGGAATGGAGGAGCCTGTAGCTGCAGGCAGGATGATCCCATCCATCGTATCCATGGGATATAAGCCCACTCTCACTTGGAGGTGGAGTGGACATCACCATTCCAGTCCCCTCAGGATTGGGGGAAGAGCTATGGACTAGAGTGAACTTAATGGTGTTCTGTTGTAGACATATTGTGATTCAAGCAATGGAAGAAATTATAACAGTGAGGTGGAGCCAGTGGCCACTAGATGCTTTTGGGGCAGGGAGTGGAAGGGCAGCTGTAATACAGGGGCTTTTTCAGGACTTGTGGTTGTCCTGAGTGATGTTGCGGCGACGGATATAGGCCATTTTACATCAGCATATACCATGCAGAACTGTGTGGGAGAGTGTGGTCTACGATGTGAGTTGTGGTCTATGCTTGGTGGCAAAGCCCCAGGATGTGTATATCCATTGCAGGTGATGTGCCACACTAATTAAAGATGTTTATGTGGGATGTTATGGGAGATGTGGGAGGTGTGGAACATGGGAATCCCTGTAATATCTATGTAACATTTAGGTAATCCAAGCACCTTTTAAAATATGTATATATATATATATAACATTTATTTAAGCAAATGCACATATATGCATATATATTTATATATCATTTTACAAATATTGGTTTGTATTATGAAAAAATTTGATTTTTACCCACAATAAAAAAAAAATACTTTTGAGGCACATAAGAGCAGATTTGAAATGCTTGAAGATAAAATTAGTGATTTTGAAGACAGGACATCTGAACTGGAAAGGATAGGAGAATAGAAAGGGAAGAGAATGGAAAAAACAGAACAGGGTCACCACTGCTATTCCATATTGTGCTAGAAGATCTAGCTAGAGCAATTAGGCTAGATAAAGAAATAAAATGCACCCAAATAGGAAAGGAAGAACTAAAACTTTCACTATTTGTTGATGATATGATCCCGTATCTAGAAAATTCTGAAAAATCCACAACAAAGCTACTAGAGCTAATAGACGAGTTCTAGGAAATAAGATTGTTTCCTAGAAAACAAAGTGGTAGGAAACAAAATTAATATGCAAAAATCAATAGCGTTTCTATACATACTGATGTGCAATCTGAGGAGGAGATCAGAAAAAATTCTATTTATAATAGCAACTAAAAAAATCAAGTATTTAGGAATAAATTTAACCAAGGACATAAAGGACTTGTACTTAGAAAACTACAAAACATTGCTAAAAGACACCAAAGTAGACTTAAATAAATGGAAGTAAATTCTGTGTTCATGGATTGGAAGACTAAATATCGTTAAGATATCAATTCTACTCAAACTGATTTACAGATTCAGTGCAATCCCAGTAAACTCCCAACAGCCTTTTTTGCAGAAATTGAAAAGCCAATTATCAAATTTATTTGGAAGGGTAAAGGGATACAATAGCCAAATATGTCTTAAAAAAGAATGAAGTTGGAGTACTCTCAAATAACGACTTTAAAGCATATTATTTAGCTACACTTGTAAAAAAAAAAAAATAGCATGGTACTGGCATAAAGACAGACAGATTGACAAATGGAAACAAATCAAGAACTCAGGAATAGACCATCACATCTACTGTCAAGTGATATTCCACAAGGTGGTTAAACCCTCCCAGCTGAGCCAGAAGAGTCTATTTAACAACTGGTGCTGGGAGAACTGGATAGTCATATCCAAAAGAAAGAAAGAGGAACCCTATTTCACACTTAATATAAATATTAGCTCAAAATGGATCAAGGACCTAAATATAAAGGTTACAACCATAAAAATCCTAGAAGAAAATGTCAGAAAATATCTTCAAGATCCTAAGGTATTCATAATATAAAGAATTATATACAAACCATAAGATGAATTAAATAAATTAATAAACATCAATTGAAAGGGAAAAAAAAAAGATCTTATGGTAGGCAGTAGTTTCTTAAACCTTACACCCAAAGCATGAGCAACAAAAGGGAAATAGCTAAATGGGACCTCCTCAAAATTAAACACTTTTGAGCCTCAAAGGACTCTGTCAAAAGGGTGAAAAGGCAGCCAACACAATGGAAGAAAATATTTAGCAATCACATATTTGATAAGGGTTTAATATCCATTTATTTATAGAGATTGTACAACTCAACAATAAAAAAACCAATTACCAAATTAAAAAATGGGCAAAAGACTTGAATGGACAATTGTCTAAAGAAGAAATACAAATGGTGAAGCAACACATGAAAAAATCTTCAACATCACTGGCGATTATGGAAATGCAAATCAAAACTACAATGAGTTATCATTTCACACTTATTAGACTGGTCGCTATTAAAAAAATCAGAAAACTTTAAATGCTAGAGAGGATGTGGAGTGATAGGAACGCTTATTCATGTTGGTCAGAATGTAGAATGGTACAGCCACTGTGGGGGACTGTTTGACAGTTCCTAAAGATTTTGAATGTAGACTTGCCATGTGACCTGGCAGTACCATTACTAGTTCTATACCCAGAAGAACTTAAAGCAGTGACACGAACAGACATCTGCCCACAGATGTTCATAGTGGCATTATACACGATTGCCAGAAGCTGGAAACAACCCAGGTGTCCATTAACTGAGGAATGGTTAAACAAATTGTAGTGTATACACATGATGGAATATTATGCAGCAGTAAGAAAAAATGAAGTTGTGAAGCATATGACAACATGGATGACCCTGGAGGACATTATGTTGTATGAAACAAGTCAGACAGAAAAGGACAAACACTATATGATTGAGCTAATATGAATTAAATATATTATGTAAACTCATGGAATTAATAAATATAATATAGGTTACCAAAATATAGAATGAGGGTTAAGAATGGAAAACTGAAGGTTACCTGTGCAGATTTGGTTTAAAGGTTGTTTGTAAATCTTTGGAATGAATGGAAATGGTGAAAGCACATCATGGTGTTTTTGACTAGCAGAGCTATTATATAGGTATGACAATGGTGGAATGGAAAGTCTAAGGACATGTATATTAACTAGAAGGAAAGATAAGAACTGTTACATGGGACTGTGTAACAGTGAAACCCTATGTAAAATATGAATATGGATGATATTGCTTAAATAAGACTGTTTTACAAAATATAAATAGAAATATACTGAGAGAAGGAAACAGAATATCAGTTCCTTAGGGAAAGGGAAGCATAGAGAGATTGAGAGGTGATGAGTTTTGTTTGTTTGTTTGGTTTTTGTTTATTATTATTTACACTATTATTATTATTGGAATAATGAAACTGCTCCAGAAAGGACTGAAGTGATGAATGCACAAGTATGTGATTATACCACATAAAATTGATTGTACACTTTGGATGGATTTATGCTCTATTAATATGTATCAATAAAATTTGATTGTTAGAAAAACAATGAAAATATAAATAAGAATTAAATAAAACATTCAACAGTCATCATTTTTGTGTTCTTCTAATTTTGGAGTAAAATTATAAAATAAGATCAGTCACATGAATAAATTGACATGTATTTCCATTTCATATATATATATATATATATATATATATATATAATTTTTTTTTTAAAGAAACAATTAAGTGGAAGTGGCCTGGAGCAAAGGACTACTTATATATTTTTTAAACTTTAGTTTGAAAGAAGTTTTAGATTACAGAAAGTTACATTGAAAATATAGGGTATTCCCATACATCACATTTTCCCCTATTTGTAACATCTTACGTGAATGTGGTACATATTTTTTACAATTGATAAACAGATATTGAAGCATTGCTACTAACTATGGTGTATAGTTTATATTATGGTTTACACTTTGCACCATACTATTTTATACGTTTTGACAAAATGTGTAATGGCCCGTATCTGTCATTGCAAAATCATGCAGAACAATTACAATGACCTAAAAATGCCCTACATTCCACTTATTCTTCCCATACCCTCCTTCAGAACTTCTGGTAACCACTATCTATATATCTACATTACATATTCTTTTGTTACTGCAATAATAATAAGTCTACTTTGGTCAATGGTTGCATTCCTCCCCTATGTTTGTTCATTTTTCAATCTTAAAGAGTTTAGGATGGTGATGCTTGCTCTGCTTCAAATTGAGAGGGTGCTTAGATCTTATGAGGTGATGGAAGAAACTGTTTTGCTTGCAGTTGTAGATGCTCTTTGCTTTCGGGGATGGGGGCTGTCCATCATCATCATTTTGTTATTTATCTCCTGGGTGAGTCCGATGAACTGGAGAGTAAGTGTTGGCTGCAACTCTGCTGAGATTCAAGTCTAAACGAGCAAATGAACAGACTGAAGATTTAGGTCTCTGAGACATATATTTAATTGGTATAGTGCTAATTATAGGTTCAAATAAAAGGGGTAGACAAATCATGGGTATGGAAATTATAAATGAGACTATGTTACAATGGGGAAAAAGGCTATCATACATTCTAAGGTAAGGCCCACTGGTGGAGTGCTGATTTCATGGGGTTGTGTGCCTTGCCTACAGTGTCCAGATGTCTGTAGGGCCCTTGGGAGCACTCCTGTTTGAGGCTTTGTTTACTGTGGCATTAGGTGAGATCCACCTGAGACATGAGTAAGCATAATTTCAGGAATGAACTCCAGACTCACTTTGAAATCTTTTAGCTGTAAAAACTCTTCTGTATTTAATTTTTCCCCTTTTTGGTCAAGGTCTTTTTCCAAATGTATCACTGGATTGGTGCTTTGTAATAATCCCTCAGTGCCAGGGAGTTTCATCCTCAGGAATCATGTCCCACATATCTGGTAAGGTAGTGAGTTTATTTGCTGAGTTTGGCTTAGAGAGAGGCCACATTGGAGTAACAGAGAGGTTTTCAGAAAGTAACTCTTAGGCAATACAGTTAATTAAGCTAAGTTTCAATTCAACAAGAATAAAGTTCATAAACACAAGCATTAATATTGAGGGCTTTGTGTATTTGCGTGTTTTCTTTTATTAGGCACTGCCTATGTACTCTAGATATTCTTGTCACATTATTAGAGAATGTAGCAGGACTTCCCAGGATGGGAATTTAATATTTTTTTGGTTATTGCATGGGTCTCCACCCACTGAGATAATGCCCTATGACCACACGAACACCTTCAGATTCCACAGAGGCATGCCCCAGGGGTAGCCTTCCCCACACATCCTCCCACCACCAACACCATGTACCAGTGACCCTCCCCTGCCATAGCTGCCAAAACAATACTACCACAATTGTATTCTCAGCCACAGTCCTCTACCATCCCAGACTTTACTTCTTTCTTCTTCTAGTCCTCTCCCCAACTCTATGGATAGCCCAACCCACACACCCCACCTCTGTTAATACACTCCAGCATTATCAACCCTATTCACATCACTGCATCATTATCCCTCCCATCCACTTCCATACTTCCCCCATCCATCTTATCATAGATTCTACTCGGTTTGAGCATTGGTTCACCACTCTCTACTTGCTCTCTATCTCCTGGTAACTTACCTTCCAGGCTCTACCTCTGTGAGTCTGCTCAATATCCTTAGCTCATATCAGTGAGATCATGCAATATTTGTCCTTTAGTGTCTGGCTTACTTCACTCAACATAAGGTCTTCAAATTTATCCATGTTGTCACATATGTGATTACTTCATTCCTTCTTACAACTGTGTAATATTCTGTCCAGTATATATACTACATTTTGTTTATCCATTTATCCATTAATAGAGACTTGGGCTGATTCTAACTTTTGGCAATTGTGAATAATGCTGTGATGATCATTAGTGTGCATATATCTATTCATCTCCCTTCTTTCCATTTTTCTGGGTATATTATTAGTAGTGAGATTGCTGGATCATATGGCAATTCTATACTTAGCTTCTTAGGACTATCTGTATTAAGTCACTAAAGAAAGTACCATGAAGGGAAAGGCATGTATTTGAAAGGGAGTAGTATGGGCATTCCATGGAACTCCTGTAAACTTTAAAAATGTGAAAACATAAGTCTTAAGGTCTCTAGCAAGCACAAGGCCCTGTAAAGGAACAGACTCTGTGGCTAAGGGTTCTTACAGGCTGAGGTAAGATAGAGAGGACCCTGCACTTCCATTTGCCTTGGACAGATTTTGATAGTAGAGCTAAGCCTTGAAGAAGCCCACCAGTCAAAATAGAACCAATTTGCAGAGAGTGAAAGGTGCTTTTTGGTTTGTTTTTATTAGCTCCTGGCATTCAGAAAATCTGTCACTAGGTGGATAGAAACTTAAAGAAAAGAGAGCTCAGGGACTAAATCCCAGAGTTAACACTTTAAAATAGTAAAATGAACAATGTGGAACAAAAGATTATAAGACAAACAAAGAAATAAGAAATCCTGGCTTATCCAAAGGAACAAGATAAAAATCCAGACAATATAAGTGAAGAACAGGATTTGTACTTAGACAGAGTCTTTAATAATCCTCAGAAAGTTTTAGGAGATAAAGGAAAACTGGGAGAAAGAGCTAAAAGATATGAGGAAAACAAAGAGTTAATAAAGTGCAAATCAGTCCAGTAAAATACTTGAGTTGAAGAACACTATAACTGAAACTGAAAAATTCCCTAAATGGTTAACAGCAGATTGGAAATGGCTGAGAAGTCAATCAGTGGTCTTGAAGACAAGATATATGAAATAATTTGAGCTGATGAGCAGAAAGAAAAAAGAATGTAGAATGAACAGAGTCCAAGAGACCCGTGAAACACCATTAAAAATACCAGTGTACACATTGAAGGAGTCCCAGAAAGAAAGTAGCAGCAGAAGAAATATTCAAAGAAATAATTACTGAAAACTTCCCATATTTACAGAAAGGCATGAATATGCACATTCAAGAGGTTCAATAAATCCCAAGCAAGATAAACTCAAAGAGAATCATACTCAGATACATTGTAACCAAATTGCCCAATGTCAAAGACAATGAGAGATTTATGATATATGCTACAGAAAAAAAAACAGAGTTATTTACAAGGGAATCACAATAAGAGTAAGTGCCAATTTACTGTCAGATAACCTAAGAGGTAAGAAGGCAGTAGTATGAAATTTTTAAAACATTTATAGAATATTTTATTTTTCGGTTGCAGCTATCTCCTTCATAACTTACTACTGCTAAAATTGGTTGATAAGAAGCACTTCTCTGCACTTACATTTCAAGGTGTTTCATTCAATGGTTGTGATTTGTATGGAGAGGAAATTTCATTTTAAAATTGACTCTTTTCTTCAGATGGCTCAAGGAAGAGGGGAGCTAGAAGTGTTGCAAGGAAACCATTTTGTGGAAATTTGTCAGATTTTTGATACTTGTACACTTCAAGTACTAGTTTATTTTTTTCCTTGTGTTTAAGAATTTACCAGGAAATGTGTTTCCATTTGTTCCCATGTAACTAATTTTGTCTAATTTCCAGGGCCAGTCAAAATGTTGCTCCTTGTTCAGCTCCTGCTAAGACACCCAGAAGAGCTAGAGCAAAGCTGGCTGGCACAAGGTCTTAGTAAGTGTAGCCTGCGGTGAAAGAGTGACTGGGTGGAGGTTGCCCCAGAAGAGCCCATGTGAACATATTGTCCTTTGGCTACCTGACAGTCACAGCCTGCTTCATAAAAGCCCCCTGGGTTGTCTTCTTGTTTGCAACCTTGCCATTCCAGGCTGCAAGTGCACTGGTCTGCAGGACCTGTCCATAACAGAAACTTAGTTTCCAGGGTCTTGGTAGATGGCAAAGGTTGATAGCATTGAGGTTGAGAGTAGCATCTTCTTCATTCATACCACTAGACAAAAAGCATATGCCAAGAAGAGTGGAAGGAACTGTGCAGTGGAAAGCTGTGATGGTGGCCATAGACACCAGCTCTGGAGTATACTTCTTGGTGCAAGCAGGTTCAGCAGTCACTGTATTGGGCTTTAGTAGGGTGCCCTCCAGGAAAAATGATGATCATTCAGGACCTTGTAGACAAGCTAGGACCTTCTCAGTAACATATTGGCAGTGTTCCATGTCATGGTCTCCATTGGGAATGACCTCTGGTTCAACAATGGTACCAATCTATTCTGCTGGCAGATTCTGGTGTAGCAGGCCAGGATGTAGGTGTTGTCCTGGATAGTAAAGTTGGATGGACACTGGTCAACAATTAGTACATTGTACCACTTCCCAAAGTCAGCACCATCCTTCTTGTACTGAGCACAGCACTTGGAGAGGCGGTTGAGCCCTTGAATGGTGGTTTGTGTTTGCAAGAGGAGCAGTTCCTCGGTCTAACATGATTCCCATGATTCGTGGCTGTTCTTCTGGTAAGGGGTCTCATGGAAAAGGATCACACCTCTAATGCTTTGGTTGATGGAATTGTCCATGGTGAAGAGCATTTCTGAGAACTGCTGGCAGTTATCTACAGTGTTGTTTACCTTGATCCTCTGCAGGCAGTTTCTCATGGTGCCTACAGACTCATCTGCAGCCAGGATCCCCTTTCCATCTGCAACAATGTCCTGGGCAAATTCAGAGCGTTCCTTCTTCTGTTCTGGGGTGAGGGCTAGAAATCGCTGGGCCATGGTAACAGGGAGCTTGGGAGAAGAGAATCCTCTAAGATCTCAGAAGCCAGGGGTGAGGCAGCAGTTGCCAAAGAGGACCTGAAATATTTAAAGTTCAGAAAACAAACAATTTCAAAGCCAGAATATTGTGCCTGGCAAAAATGTTTTTCTAAAAAATAACTGGCCTGTACTATTCAAATTGTCAAACTGTTACAAAATAAAAAGCTGAAGGTATGTTGCAGATTAATGAAACATGTAAACTTAATGTAATTTGAATTCTGTATTGGGCCCTGGACCAGAAAATAAATTATTATTACATTACTGGGGAAAGTGTCCAAATTATCCAATATTCTCATATCAGTGTTAAATTCACTTTCTGTAAGTTCACAGAAGTTATAGAAGGAAATATCCTTGTTTTAAGAAAATATACACTGAAGTTTTAGAGAAAAAAGGAAAAGATATCTGGAAACTACTTTCAAATAGTTAAGAAAAATTAATATTATGTGTGATAGAGAAAATGATAAAAATGATGTAGTAAATATTGGGGAAATGTTGCAATGGTCAGTATGTGTGAAGTGTACTCAAAATTATTTGTGCAATTCTCACAAGATTTCTCTAAACTTGGAGGTAATTCAAAATAAAAAGTTAAAATCAAATAAATGGACATTTGTGATAATAAAAGGCTGGAAGGGAATTGAGAAAAAAAAATGACTAGAGGAGTTACTGGGAAGATTGCTTTGGAGTAGATAGGCAAGGCTCAGCCTTCTTGCAAAAACAGCAGAGGAGGGGCACAAATTGTCTGGAGGAGCTGCTTTGGGGATTAACAAACAAGGAGAGTGCTACATGCATCATCTAGGAGGGAGTGGGGACAGAGAGATGAAGAGGACAAAAAAAACAAAAAAACAAAAAACAAACAAAAAACAAACAAACAAAAAAACTAACTAAACAAATTGTGCATTACTCACCCCCTTGGCTGGGAGTGGTGCCCATATTCTACCCTTGAAGTTAACAACCTCTGTCAAACCTGTGGCTAATGGCAGCCAAATGAGAGAGGAATTGATATATTCCTCTATTGGAAGAGGGAAGGTGCAGTGGAGGGCTGAATGTAGTTTCTCTTCAGTGAGTTTAAGCAGAAGGGTCTCACTTTGAGTTAGAGCTCTAACAGGCTCAGAAACACAAGGCAGTCGAGGTTGAAAAAATCACATCCATGGAGAGATTCACCAAAGTGTGCTATCTGCTGGCAAACCAGGAAAGTGAAGGAAAACCAGACTTGGTATCTCTCTTGTCCTTATTCTCAGGCCCACTTGGATCTGGTCTGTGCTCCATTAAAGGGTCCCTGGCTGTGTTTTGATAACTTAAACAGGGCAATTTTAAAGGTTTAGAATAAGTTGAACCAAAAGTCAAAGAAAAGCTGCGAACAAAAACCACTAGGCAAGAGAGAGAAATTGATCATCTGGATAAATTCACTCACGTAATCAAATGCTTAGACATCAGCAAATAATTACGAGCCATACTAAGAAACAGGAAGATATGGCCCAGCCAAAGGAACAGATTAAAAGTCCTGATGAGAAAAAGGATTTAAAACAACTAATCAGTGATGTTCATACAAATCTCCTAAATCAAACCAAGGAATTGAAGAAAATATGGCTAAGGAGATAAAGTGTATTAAGAAGACACTGGGGGAGCATAATGAAGAATTTGAAAGACACAATAGATGAGATAAAAATATATTAGAGGCATATAACAGCAGGTTTGGATTGGCTGAGGAATGAATAAGCAGATTGGATGACAAAACAGTTGATCTTGAAAGGCCAGAACAACAGAAAGAAAAATAAATGGGAAAAATTGAAAAAAGCCCTGGGGAATTGAATGACTGCAAAATGCACAAGCATAGACATTATGGGTGTCCTGGAAAGAAGAGAACAGAAAAAGGGCAGAAAGAATATTTGAGGAATAATGGCCAAAAATTTCCCAACTTTTATGAAAGACATGCATATCAATATCCAAGAAGGATAACACCCCAAACAGAATAAATCTGAATAGACCTACTTTGAGACACACACTAGTCAAAATGGAAAATGCCGGAGATAAAGGGAGAATTCTGAAAGCAGCAAGAGGAAAGCAATTCATCACATACAAGTCATGCTTAATCAGACTAAGCACTGATTTCTCATCAGAAACAATGGAGGCAAGAAGAGAGTGGTTTGATATATTAAAGGTACTGAAAGAGAAAGACTGCCAGTCAAAAATTCTTAATCTGACAGAGAAGAAACTTAACGCTTTATGGCCTGGTAACTGTAACGTCTACCTCAAATAAATACATTTTATAAAAGCCAACAGATTTCTGGTATTTTTGCATCAGCACCACTTTGGCTGACTAATACGGATGGCAACATCACTCAAATTCCAAAGCCAGATAAAGATATTACAAAAATAAAAAATTACAGACCCATTTCACTAATGAATATGGATGCAAACATCCTCAAGAAAATACTAATTGAATCCAACAACACATTAAAAGACTTATTCATCATGCTCTAGTGGGTTTTATACCAGGCATGCAAGGGTGGCTCAACACAAAAAATCAATTAGCATAATATACCACATTAATTATTATACCACATGATTATCTCAATTGATGCAGAAAGACATTTGACAAAATTCAGCATCATGTCTTGATAAAAATAATACTCCAAAAATAGGAATTGGAGGAAACTTTCTCAACATGATAAAGGGCATATATGAAAAACCCTCAGCTAACTAAAAGTTTTCCTATTGACATTGGGAACAAGACAAAGAATCCCACTGTCACCAGTGTTGTTCAATATGGTGCTAGAGGGTCTACTTAGAGAAATCAGGAAAGAAAAAGAAATAAAAGGTGCTTAAATTGGAGAGGAAGGAAAAAACTTCCACTATTGGCAGATGATATAATCCTATACCTAGAAAGTCCTGAAAAATCTACAACAAAGCTGCTACAGCAAATAAACATTTTCAGCAGAGAAGCAGGGTACAAGATGAATATGCAAAAATCAGTAGTGTTTCTAAACATTAGTAATGAGCAATCTGAGGAGGAAGTCAGGAAAAAATTCCACTTAAAATAGCAACTAAAATAATTAAATATTTATAAATAATCTTAGCCAAGGACATAAAGCACTTGTATTCAGAAAACTACAATGCTTTGCTAAAAGAAATCAAAGA
The DNA here is from genome assembly GCA_026826555.1 of Tolypeutes matacus. NCBI lineage: Eukaryota > Metazoa > Chordata > Mammalia > Cingulata > Chlamyphoridae > Tolypeutes > Tolypeutes matacus. The sequence goes on from JAKSZT010054368.1 coordinate 6,270,772, forward strand.
AGACCTAAACAACTGGAAGAACACTCTCCCTATCTCTGGCATACAAGCCCAACCTTCTCAGAGCAATGAGTTGTTGACCTGACCTTCTCTAATCTATGGGGGACAGGCCCACCCCTCTCAGACCCATGAAATGTTGACTTCACTCTCTTCAACCCTTGAGAAATGTGCTCCACCCTCTCTGTATCCTGGGGTAGCAAAGTTCTCCCTGTGCAGTGGGCTGGAACATCCACCCTCTTCAACTGCTGTGGCAAACTCACCCTCTCTGTACACAGGGATGGGGTTCCTTTCTTGGCCCAAGGAGATGTCTTAATTCCAGACCTCAGCTTCCATGGTTTTCCTCTTAAATAGGTTTCCCCTTTCATCTCTCCCTTCCATGTCCCCTTTAATCCAGGCTGACAGTGGTTTTGTTCATACAGCTCTCACAAAAAGCTTTTGGATTAGCATGCAGGAAGCAGGGATCCAAGTCTTCAGACAGTAATACTTTCCACAAGTCTTTCTTAGATAACTGCATTTTCAATCTTTTTTTTTTTTTTAATTTTTATTTTTTTAATTTTACCGGGAGGTCCTGGGGATCGAACCCAGGTCCCTCCATATGGGAGATGGACGCCCAACCAGTTGAGCCACATCTGCCCCCTGCATTTTCAATCTTGATTTACAAGTTCCAAGTTTAATTAAGTCCACAAATGGGACACTATCATGTGGGGGCTTGATTTCCAGAGGCTTGGAATTTCCAGAATCAGTTTCTGGTTTTGTTGTGCCCAACAATTCAGTTCTCGGCTTATCTCTCTCATCTAGCATTATACTGTAAGCTGCAAGAAGACGCCAAGCTGCATTCTCTGAGTTTACTTTGGAAAGTTCTTTAGCTAAATGCCCAAGCTCACCGTTTAGAAATTCTGCCTTCCATGAAACATCAGAAGTTAATCTTGCTAAGTTCTCTGCAACTTTATTTTTTTTATTTTTTTTTTCTTTGACAATTTTCTTTATTTTTTTATTATTATTTTTTTTTATTATGGGTAAAAATCAAAATTCTCACAATACATACAAACATTTGCATAATGATATATAAATATATGTGCATATATGCGTATTTGCTTACAAAAATGTTATTTATATATATATATATACATATATTTTAAGAGGTGCTTAGATATTACACGGAACCCACTGGGATTCCCATGTTGCCCACCTCCCACACCTCCCACCACATCCCACACAAACATCTCCCACAGTGTGGCCCACCAACCTCCATGAACTTACACATCCTGGAGCCTTGCCACCAACCATAGACTACAGTTCACACTGTAGACCACACTCTCTCCCACTCAGTTCTGAGTGGTGTGTGCTGATTTAAAATGGCCTACATCCATTGCCACAACAGTACTCAGGACAACCTCCAACTCCCAAAGAAGCCCCTGTATTTCAACTGCTCATCCCCTCCCTACCCAAAAACTGTCAAGTGGCCACTGGCTCCACCTCATTGTTATAATTTCTTGCATTGCAAGAATCACCATATGTGAGCAAGAGAATACCATCAAGTCCACTCTAGTCCATAGTTCTTCCCCCAATCCAGAGGCGACTGGGATGGTGATGTCCACTCCAACTCCAAGTGAGAGAGGGCTTATATCCCATGGATATGGTGGGTGGGATGATCCTGCCTGCAGATGCAGGCCCTCTCCATTCACTGGGATGGCCATTTCCCATCGTTGTCTCCTCACCAGGTGACTTGGATGAGTCCATTGAGCTGTAGGGTAGGAGTTGCAGTTCCACCTAGATTTCCTGCACACCTGGCACATAGGTAGATGGGAGGCTCCAGTCTCTGGAAGTATACCTAAGAAACTCCAGCATCACATGTAGGTTTGAATCCAGTTTCCAATAATAGCTTAATCAATTACTTTTTTTTTCTTTACCACATTTTCTTTATTTTTTAATAATTTTTGTATTTTTAAAGAAGATTTAGATTACATAAATGGTACATAAAAAATATAAGGGATTCCCATATGCCCCACTCCCTCCCGCCCCCCCACTTTCCCACATTAGCAACACCCTTCATTAAAGTGGTACATTTATTATAACTGATGAACCCATATTAAAGCATTGTTAGTAACCATGGACTAAAGTTTACATTATAATTTACACTTTGTCCTGTGCAATTTTGTAAATTGTGATGAAATATATGATGGCCTTTATCTGTCACTGCAATGCCAAGCAGGACAAATCCAGTGTCCACCAAATGTCCTCATATTACACATATTCTTTCCTCTCCCATCCTTCAGAAACTCTGGTGGCCACTGCTTTTACATCAATGGTAAGAGTTCTTCCATTGCTAGAATAATAAGTCTATAGTAGACTAATAATAAATCTATATTAGTCCATTGTTCATTCCCCAAACTTTAGGATTTTGGAATGCTGATGCCCACTCTGCTTTGAATTGAGGGGGTGCTAAGATCCCATGGGGCAGATGGTTGGAACTATCTTGCTTGCAGTTGCAGACACTCTCTGTTCCTTGAGATGGGAATTTTCCATCATCATCTCCTTGTTAGTTTTCCTGAGTTAGCCCAATGCACTGGAGAGTAGTGTTGCAACTCTCCTGAAATTCAGGGCTCAATGGACACATGGATTGACCAAAGATTTAAGTCTCTAGGACATATATTTAAGTAGAGTGTTAATTATGGGTTCAAATAAAAGGGGCAGAAAAGCCATGTGTACAGAACATATAAATGAGTCTAACACTTTACACTGGGAAGCATAATTTCCAAAGTAAGGTCTACTGACAGGGTGTTGAATTCTTTAGATGTCTGACCTACTTATCGTTTCTGGATATCTCTAGAGCCCTCAGGGACCCCGCTATTTGAGGCACTCTTTACTGTGTTAGTCAGTGAGAACCGCCTCTGGAATGACAGCCAGACTCACTTTGAAATCTCTTAGCCATAAAAACTCACTTTTATTTACCAGTTCCCCCTTTTGGTCAAGGTCTTTTTCCAGATGCGTTGCCAGTTGGTGCTTGGTACTAATCCTTCCGTGCCAAGGAGGCTCATCTTCCGGAGTTATGTCCCACACTAGGGGGAAGGTAATGTGTTTATATGCTGAGTTTGCTTTAGAGAGAGGCCATATTTGAGCAACAAGGAGGTTTTCAGGAGGTAACTCTTAGGAAGTATATAATTTTAGGTTAAGTTTCAATTTCACAAGGAAAGGCTTGTAAGTACAATCATCAATGTCAAGGGCCTGGCATAATGGTTCATATTCCTTAACTAGACATTGCCCTTGCACTTAGGGGATTCTGCTATCCTATTAGAGAATGTAGCAGAACTCCCCAGGCTGGGAATTCAATATTCTTTTGGTTATTGTGTGGATCTCCACCTGCTGAGACAATGTCCCATGACCCCTTGAACATATTCATATGTCTTAGAGGCATGCCCCAGTTGAATCCTTTCCCATGTGCCCCTGAATCACTGACACCCTGTACAAGTGATCCTCTCCTGCCACTGCTGTGACCCTTCTGTGATCCAAAATCTCTCCAAAAATGAAGCCAAGAAAATATCCAAATAAAATTAATAAGAAAATGAAATAATAATTAAAAAATAACCATTAAAATACAAAATTAAAGCAATTTGAAATAATAAAAATAAAAAACTTTAAAAATTAAACGTTGTGTCTTTCAGCACTGTAAGATCTGTTATCTTGTATGTACAGTGACATTTTCTTCCATATAGTCCCTCAGTGTCCTATTTTTTCCATTTTATCTTCAAAGAAGTTTTAGGATAAAGAAAAGCCATATACAGAATATAGGGGATTCCCATATACCCCACCCACTCCCCTCTCACATTTTCCCCTATTAGTAATATCTTACATGTGGAATGTACATTTGATGTACAAATATTGAAGCATTGCTACTAACCATGGTCAATGGTTTACATTCTGGTTTACATTTTGGATTGTACACATTTATTGATTTTGATGAAATTTGAAGTGGCCTGTATCCATTATAGCAAGATCATGCTGAGCAATTCTAATGCCCTAAAAGTGCCCTATGATCCATCTATTCTATTCTTCCTTCCCCCTCCCCTCAGAAACTATGGTAATCAGTAAGTTTCAATTTTTGAAGAATAAGATTACTGAATTGGAAAAGCTAAATTTCTTTGGAAGGGCATATATAGCCAAAGACATATTGAAAAAGAAAAACAAAATTGAAGGAATCACACTACCAACTTTGAAACATACTACAAAGCTACAGTGGTCAAAATGGCATGGTATTGGCACAAGGATAAACACACTGACTGCTGAAACTGAATTGAGAGTTCTGATACAGACCCTCACATATACAATCAACTGATATTTGACAAGGCCACCAAGCCCACTCAACTGGGAGAGTATGGCCTATTCAACAAATGGTGCTTGGAAAATTGGATATCCATATCTAAAAGAATGAGAGAGGTCGACCATCTTTACATCTTACACAAAAATTAACTCAAGATGGATCAACGATCTAAATATAAGAGCCAAGTCCATAAATCTCCTAAAAGAAAATATAGGGAATCATCTATGAGATCTTGAAGTAGGAAATGCTTTCATAAACTTTACATCCAAAGCACATGCAATGAAAGGAAAAAATAGATAAACAGGACCTTCTCAAAATTAAAAACTTTTGCACTTCAAAGGAGTTTTTCAAGAAAGTGAAAAGGCAGCCTACTCAATGGGAGAATATCTGATGGGGCCTAATATCCAACATATTTAAAGGAATACTAAGATGGTTTCAGAGGAGCTTTTTACCAAGCATCCCCCCAAAAATTAACACTAATCTTTTGCAAGCTCTTCCAAAAAACTGAACTACCAAACTCATTTTATGAAGCTAATATCATCCTAATATGAGAAAAGAATTTCCTTAATGAATAAGGATGCAAAAATTCTCAAAAAATATACTTGGTAATCAAATCCAACAACACATTAAAATAATTTTCATTATGATCAAGTAGGTTTGATACCAGGCATGCAAGGGTGGTTCAACACAAGAAAAAACAGCACAATACATCACATTAATAAATCAAAGAAGAAAAATCACATAATCCTATCGATTAATGCAGAAAAGGCATTTGACAAAACACAACAAACTTACCTGTTAAAAAATCTACAAAGGATAGGAATCAAAGGAAACTTTCTCAACATGTTAAAGGCAATATATGAAAAACCCACAGCTAACATTGTACTCAATGGTCAAAGATTGAAAGCTTTCCTGTTGATATCAGGGATGAGACAAGGAATACCCATTGTCACCACTGTTGTTCAAGATAGTGCTAGAGGTTCTAGCTAGAGCAATCAAGCAAGAAAAATAAACAAAGGACATCCAAATTTGAAAGGAAGAAAACTTATACGATTTGAAGATAGAACTGATGTATGATCAAGCAATTCCTCTACGAGGAATATACATCCAGGAGAACTGAAAACTATGACATGAACTGACTTCTGTACAGAGATGTTCATAATGGCATTATTCACAATTGCCAAAAGATTGAAATTACCCAGTGTCTATCAACCAAAGAATGGATAAACAAAATGTGGTATATACATATGATGGGATACTATGCTGCAGTAAGAAGAAATGATATTGTGACACATATGACCACATGGACGAATCTTGAAGACATTACGCTAAGTGAAATAAACCAGACACAAAAGGACAAATATTGCATGGTCTCATTAATATGAACTAAATATGAAGAGTTAATGCATGTTTCCTGAATGACATTATAATGACAGATACAGGACATTACATATCTTGCCATAACTTACAAAATTGTGTGGGAGAGAGTGTAAACTACAATGTAAACTATAAGCGATGCTTAGTGGCAATGCTCTAAAATGTTTTTTATCAATTGTAAAGAATGCACCACACTAATGAAAGATGTTGTTAATGTGGGAAAATGTGGGAGGTATAGAAAGCAGGGCATATGGGAATCCTCTACATTTTTATGTAACATTTATGTAATCTAAATACCTTTTAAAATATAAATATATATTAAAAAAAGAATTAATGCATGGAGTTAAAACCTAGAGTATAGGTTATCAAGAGATAAGAGCAGGGCTGTGAAGGTGTACCAATGCATAATATATGTAGAAGTTTTAACTAACTTGACAGTAAATGTATGGAAATGGATAGATTTGATGGTAGCACATTATAGTGAGTAGCAACTGATTTATAAATGGGACTGTGACTGAAAAGCATAGTCTAGGGATGTAACTTTCAATTGAAAGAAAGCTAGAGAATAATCTAGGGCTGAATAGCACAGTGAACCTAGATGTTGGTGAGAATTCTGGTGAATAATACAAGAATGTCCTTCTGTGAACTAGAACAGGTATCTAGTACAAGAATGCCCTTCTGTGAACCAGAATCATGGGAATGTGGAGGAGCATGGAAAAATACAATTAATGTAACCTATGATCTATAGTAGACAGAATATTGTGATATTCTTGCATCAATGCCAAAGATGTACTTAGTTAATAATAGGGAGGTGTGAAGAAAAATATTGCAAATGTATGCTATTGGCCACAGTTAGTGGTAATAGTTTGATGATATTGTCTCATAATCTGTAACAAATGTTCCACAATGGTGTTATGTGTTGGTGAAAGGTTGTTGTATGGGAATTCTACACATGTGCATGATTGTTTTGTAAGTTCACAATTTTTGTAATAAAAATACATTTAAAAATGCAATTACTAAAGATTGTCAGTAAGTATGCCAATATTTCAACTTAATTTGTAAGTGCCATGTTCTGGAAGTACAAAGTCTAACAAGCACAGCAGAATGGATTAAGAACTTTTTATCAGGTTAACTATCAAATCATGATTTGAAATATAATTTATTTCTTCCAGAAAAATGGTCTATCTCTGGTGAGAATACAATTTATTAATTAGCATATAACAAAAGTTATGAGATAGAGAATTCTTGCCCTTAGGCAAATTAATATGAATAATAGAAATAAAATATAAAACTTAGTGTTTAGACACACACACACACACACACACACACACCACTGTTGCTTTTTCAGAAATGTGCCTCTATGCCAGGCAGAAATAATAGAACTAAAACATGGCCAACTTCATTACCTAAGTCAACTTAGTGGTTGGTCAAGACTACTTCAGAAAAGACAAGCAATTACAGAGTGATCAGTCTCTTCGTGTGGCTGAATAAGCATCAAATAGACCACATCCCAAACTAAGAAAATCCATAGCATTTAAATCAATGTTAAACTCAATGGCTGTGCAAAAGAGATGATGATTTTGCCAACTCTAAACTTATTTTGCATTAACTATAATTTGCCTAAAAGAATGTCTTTTCTTGTGCTAAGAACAACATATAATACTTGGTGAATCTAAATTCTGAGGTTGGACTGAAATGCTTGAGGTTTCTTTTCATTCTTGTTATTGATCTAATGTCAAAAATCCCTGAGTTTCAAGTTTATTTTCTGGCAATATGTTGCCACATATTAGGAAGGTTATGAAGGTGGTATTTTTCAAACATTAAGCTTCATATAAAAAAGAATCTATAAAAATCCCAAGTAATAGTATTACTTTTCACAGTGTGCCATTATACAAGAGAAATCATATACACTGAAATTAAAAGGAACTTGTTTAAATTTCATAACAGAAAATGGTTTTCAATGGTGTGTCTAATAAATGCTTAAATCTTTCTGACTGAGGGAAAAGTTTATGAGATATCATCTCACACCTTATAAAATGGCCATTATTAAGAAAAATAGAAAACAACAAGTGCTGGAGAGGATATGGATATATAAGAACACTTGCATTAGTGGTAATGTAGAATGGTGCAGTCTCTGTGGAAGATAGTTTCGTGGTTCCTCAGGAAGGTACATATAGAACTGTCATATGATCCAGCAATCCCTGAGCTAGGAAAATATCCAGAAGAACTGAAAACAGTGACGTGAACAGACATCTGCACACTAATAATGTTCATAGTGGCTTTATTCAAAATTGGTAAAAGATGTAAACAACCCATGTGTCCTCCAAATGATGAATGGGTAAACAAAATGTGGTATAAAATGTGGTATATACATATGATGGAATACTATGCTGCTGTGAGAAAAAAAATTGGGACACATATGATAACGTGGATGAAGAATAAACACATGGAATTAAAACCCAGAGTATAGGTTACTAGGATATAAGATGGGGGCTGAGAAGTGGTAATGATGCTTAATGTATTTTGAATTTTCAATTAGCTTGATTGTAAAAATGTGGAAATGGATAGTTGATGGTAACACATTATAGTGAGTATAACTAACACGTCTGGTTTAGAAATGGGATCGTGTATCAGTCAGCCAAAGGGGTGCTGATGCAAAAATACCAGAAATCTGTTGGTTTTTATAAAGGGCATTTATTTGGGGTAGAAGCCCACAGTTACCAGCCCATAAAGCATAAGTTACTCCCCTCACCAAAGTCTATTGCCACATGTTAGAGAAGGATGGCGGCCAATGTCTGCAAGTGCTCAGGCTTCCTGGGTTCCTCTCTTCCTGGAGCTCAATTCTCTCTGGGCCCAGCTGCTTTGCTCTCTCCACAAGACCAGCTGTAAGCCATCAGGCAAATGGCTGGTCTCTTCCCAGGGCCTCTGCTGTGTCTAATCAAGCCTTCTCTCCTTCCTCACGTATCTGCTTCTTTATGTGTTTACTTTCCAGGCTCCGGGATCAAAACCCCAAACTCCCTTCTCTGTAGTATGATTTCTCTGTCAGTCCCTGCCCACCAAGGGGGGTGGGGGCTCAATGTCCTACTGATGTGGCCCAATCAAAGCCCTAATCATAATTAAATTACACCCAGAAGAACAGACCAGTTTACAAACATAATCCAATATCTATTTTAGGAATTCATAAGCAATGCCAAACTGCCACATCTGGGGATGTAAATGTCAAATGAAGCAAAACTAGGGAATAATATAAGTCTGAATAACATACTACACCTGGAGGTGGATGAGAATTGTGGTTAATAGTGCAAATACAAGAATATTCTATTAACCAGAACAAGTGTACATCACTATTACAACATGGTAAGAATATGTGATGCATGGGAAAATACAAGTGATATAATTTGTGTTTTATAGTTAGCAGCAATTTTGTAATATTCTTGCATAAATATCAGAGAACATAATACATCAACACCAAGGGATAATAATAGGGTGGTATGAGAACTTACCTTTTGGACTATGGAAAACATTCAAAATTGTACTGAGATGATGACTGCACAACTCTGTGACAAAAGAAAGAGCCATGGAATATAAACTTTGATTAGATTTTACAAGGCATGTCACTATAAAACTGAACCATGTGGTGGAAAATGAATTGTTGTTAGCAGTATAACAATGAGATTTTCCTCTCATGATCTATAACAAATGTACAGTATTAATAATAATATCAATAATATTGGGGGGTATGGAAAAATATACCAAATGTATGCTATGGACTATACTTAGTGGTAATAGTCTTATGATGTTCTTTCATAAACTGTAACAAATGTTCCACAACAATGTAAGAGGTTGGTGGAGGGATGTTGTATGGGAATTCTGCACATATGTACAATCATTTTGTAAACTCAAAAATTCTCTAATACAAAATATATATTAAAAAAAAACCACACATCTGAGAATGAACTTGTATTTAAAGAATGCAAAAAAAAAATAAGAACAATCAAGAAAAGAAAACAACCCAATTTAAAATGGGTAAATATTTGAACAGACATTTCACCAAAGAATATAGACAGATGGCAATAAGCACACAGAAGAACACTTGTCATTGGGCAAATGTAAATTTAAATACAAAGATCTCAGTGATTTGAAACAATTAGAATAAGCAAAAACTCATACAGACAGAAACTAGAATATAGGTTAACAGGGGACAGGGTGGGGCTAGGGAATGGGAAGTTAAGGCTCAAAATGTACAGGGTTCCTATTTGGAATGATGGAAATGTTTTAGTAATGGATGGTGGTGATGGTAGCACAACATTGTGAATGCAATTAACCGCACTGAAATATATATCTGAATGTGATTAAAAGCAGAAATGTTAGATTGTATGTATGGTAACACAATGAAAATAAAACCTCGGTGGAACAACACTACACAGACTGTGAATCATAAGTTAAACCATGGACTTTAATAAATAGTACAACTATAAAAATGTACTATCATCAATTGTAAGAAATGTTTTACATCAGTGCAACATGGTGGTGGTGGTGTGGTGCATCTAAGGTAATCTAAGTGTGTTCTATGTATTTTATGCAGGATTCTTCTGTAAATCTACAACTTTTCTAATTAAAGAAACTTAATGAGAAACCACTAAAGCCTCATTAGAATGACTAAAAAATACTGACAATTCCAACTGCAGCTGAACAACAGGAAATTCACACATTGCCGTTTGTCATCGCAAAATGTTACAGCACCATTGAAGACAGTTTAGCAGTTTCTACAAAGCAACATTGACTTCATGTGTGAACCAGCAACTATTCTCCTAGGTATTGACCAAACTAGTTTTAAACTTGTGTCTACACAAAAACAAGTGCACAAATATTTATAGCAAATTTATTAGCAATTGCCACAACCTAGATGCAAACAGATGTCCTTCAGTAGGTGAATAGATGACTAACTTGGGATACACACACAGAATCAAATGATATTGAACGATAAAAAACAATGAGCTCTCAAGTCATTTAAAGACATGGCTGAATCTTAAAAGCATATTGATAAGTGAAAGAAACCAGTATGAAAAGGCTATGCCTTGTATGATCCAAATTATATTACCTGGATGGAGCAAATTTACAGAAATAATAAACAGATTAGTGGTTTGCAAAGATTGGTGGCAGTAGATAGAGGGTAGGGATGAACATATAAAGCATTATATCTTACATTTCATTGATGGATAACTGCCAATATGCAATTGTCAAAACTCATAGAAGTTTAAAACACAGAAATGAACTTTAATGTATGAAAATTTAAAAATCTTTTGAGATCCTGGTGGAGCCCATGCCAGAATGGAGAATGTTCAAAAGAATCTAATTGTACGAGTGTATGAAATAAACCCACTGCAAGTGGTGAGGGAAAATTTGCTTACCCAAATAGCATTGGAAATAAGTGGAATTAGTAGGCCTAAAAGTAAAGGAACTGTACATAATGCCTGGAATATAATCTAGTTGATAAGCTCTTTTTCCATATTGGTTAACACTTCTAAAATCACTATATATGCAAACATGAATTGAACAATGAATTAAAGAGATGGCAGATGGTAGGAGACAGATTTCTTACTATTGGAGGGGGAGATTACAGATAAGTGTTTGAATAAGTCTACAATGATCCAAGTGGTAATGGATTAATGTTGAATATACCAGAATGAAGTGATATTTATCCTAATATAGTTTCAGATGGTTCCATACACAAATATTCATTATTATGTGTCTATACACATGGGTTAGTATCCACAGATATATTTCTTTGCAATGTTAACTAAGGGCCAAGAAGAAATGACATCCCATTAACAATTAGCAGAATTAGTTCCTAGGTCTAGATTTATAATACCATTTGCTACTAAAAGAACCTAGACTCCTTGAGGAAATGAATATTTCTAGGTCTGGGTCAGGAAATACACAAAATTATCCTTGAACATTTTGTAGTGATAGAAAGTAAGGGAGTGTTAAAAAATGAAAAATCAAAGACTGTGCTATATGAGGACACAAGAGACATTTGAAAGAGCAAATTTGAACAAAGCTGGAACAAAATAAACGACAAAATAAGGAAATTATGCCTAGAAAACTCCCAGCTGAATTCCTTGCAAAAATTGCCAAGCTGACACTTAAACTTGTATGGAAATGCAAGAGACCCAGAAAAACAAAAACAATTTTGGATAAGACTCACAAGTTTGAAGAATTCACACTTCTCAATTTAAAAATTAATAAAAAGCTACAGTAAAGACAACAAGATGGTAGAAGTATATAATCATACATAAAATAATATCAATGGAATCGAAATTAGAGTATAGAATATAAAGTATTTACATTTAAAATAAATTAATTTGTGACAAGGGTAACAAAACAATTAAAAGGGGAAAAATGATCTCAGGACATGGGGCTGGATCAACTGGGTATCTACATGCAAAAGAATTAATTTGGACACCAACTTAACACCATATATAATATCAACTCAAAATGTATTATAAACCTAAATGTAAAAGCAACAACAATAAAAATAATGGAAGGAAAAATAGGCATATTCCTTTTGACTTTGTATTAAGCAATATTTTTAAAATAAGACAGTGGTAGTACTAGGAAGAACAGAAAAAAATACACAAACTGGATATTATCAAATGCAATATTTTTTTTCCAAGCAAACCATTGATACCCTAAGTCAGAGACTATTTTATCTTGAAGAAATATAAAAGCAAAATATTTTGTGCATCCAAGATTATTATCTGAAATTAGAAACACACCAAATCGACTGGGAATATATACACAGCTGGTGGTAATGGAAAATGGTGCAGTCACTTAGGAAAAAAGTCTGGCCTTTCTCAAATAGTTAAATATAGATTTACCATGTGATCTGGGTGTTACACTCCTAGATAGATACCCAAGATAAATGAAAAAAAAAAAATATGGGCACACAAAAGTGGAGCCCAAATGTTTCCAGGAGTGAAATTCATAATAGCCATATTTGGGATTGCATTAAATCTGTAAATCGGTTTGTGTAGGTTAGACATCTTACTGACATTAGTCTTCCTATCCATGAACAGGGAATATTCTTCCATTTGCTTATGTCTTCTCTGATTTCCTTTAGCAGTGTTGTATAGTTTTCTGCATACAAGTTGTTTAAAAGTTTAGTTAAATTTATTCCTTGGTATTTGATTCTTATAGTAAAGGGGGTATTTTTCTTGATTTCTTCTTCAGATCGCTCATGATTGGTGAACAGAAATGCTCCCCATATTTGCACATTAATCTTATAACATATACTGATTTTCTTATCCTGAATCACCCTTGCATACCTGCAATAAACCCATCTTGATCATGGTGAAAAAAATTTAATTTAGGTTGTATGTAAGATTAAAGTTTAAAGTAAAAAACAAACAGAACTGAACAATACCAAGAGTGAAAACTAATGTAAACTATGAACTGTAGCTAGTATTATAATGATAAGATTGCATCAATTATATCACACTAATGCAAAATCTTAATAACAGGAAAACTGTGCGAGGAAAGTTTTTACTTGTTCCATGATATTCTGTAAACCTAAAACTGTTCTAATAAAAAAACAATGGCTTTATGTAGCATAAATGTAAAAAGCCATCCTAAATTTCATAGGGAAATTCAAATGAACTTGAATAACCAAATCTCCCTTGAAGTAAAAGAACAATGATAGGGGACCATCATTCCCAATTTCAAAACTTTCTACAAAGCTGCAGTAATCAAAACTGTATGACATTGGCGTAAGATGGAAATATGGACCAATGGAATAGAATTGGGTTCCTAGAAATAAATCATCACATCACAAGTTTGCAAAGACCACTCAATATGGAAAGAACAGTCTCTTAACTGATCCTGTGAAAATGGATATCAATAGGAAAATGAATGACGTTGAACTCCTAACATTACATACAAAAGCTAACTTAAAAGTCATCAATGACCTACATTTTTGAGCTAAATTAAAAAAAAAACTCAATAGAAAATATAGGGGGTAAATCTTCACGATCTTATATTTGCACAAACAACAAAAGAAAACTAGATATAGTGGACATCATTCAAAAGGTAATAAAAAATTAAATTTGAAAAAACCTGAAGAACCAAGAGAAAGAAAACTTCCCAGGAGTATGCTTATTACAGAAGTTAAGCTTTCAGGAGAGCTGCATGAGGAGAAATGGTGGGGTCTGAAAGATGAGTTGTGGCTCCTCTTAGGTTGATCACATTATCTACTTTCCCAGAGAAGAGATTATAACCTGGTGGGCATTTAAAGGCTAATGATTTAAGTTGTGGATTTCAGTGATTCTATACAGCCCTTCATGTTGTCGGCAGCAATATTGTTATATATATATGCACATATGCACACAAATCTAGGAAAAATGTTCACACTCTATCTCTGACTCCCATGGGCAAATGCAACCCATAAATGTGCAAAAATCAATGGTACAAAGGTGTCATGGAAATGATTATTGATTTGACTCACTATATTCAATTATTCATCTATTTATTCATTTACCTAATATGTTCAGGAACTTTGCTTGGTCTTGGGAGTTAAGTGGTATCTACTCAAAAGAACTTACATTCTAGTGAAATGAGGGAGGAAATAAGCAAGAAAACAAATAAATAAAAACTGTGATATTAAAGGTAAATAAAATAGATAATTACAAATAGTGTAATGAAAGTAATTATCCAGCTATTGCAATAGGGAATACTGGGAACTTTGTAGTGCTAAGGATACTATTTGCGTTGAGACATGTGAGATGAAGAACTTTTCAAACAAAGGGACGGAAAAAGGATAACAGACAGAAACTGAGCCTGTCCAATGGTTTAAGACTTGAAAGAACTTGGTATATTACATTATTATCTAGACAATTTTTAATAAAGTAGAATAAAAATGTTTAGAAGAGCTCTGATTTCTTTCCCTGACCTACTCCACGTAAGTGCTGCAGCTCTCATTTGTGTTCCCCAGCAACCTCCACTTTCCTGCACACCACATTAAACTCACCAACTCATGCAACTTACTACTCTCCAACTAGACTGGGAACATCATGTCTTATACTTGTTTCAATCACCTGGATCACCTCATTCCTAGGAATATTGCAGCCACTAGCGGGTGAAAGCATGAATTATCTCCCCAAAGAGGCCAAATATTGATGATAAAATCATGACTCTACTTGCTCTATGAATATCTGTCCCTGTGGGGGCTGCAACAAATTTGTGAATATGTTGAATAAGAAGATATGATTACTTAGGCAATCCCTGACTTTTGATAAGAGAAAGATTTGGCAAAGCAAAAGTGGGGATCAGAATGATGAAGATGACTCGGTTGGACCAAGAATATCTAGGGTACGTAGGAGAGTTAGGGGGTAACAGTCTATTTATTTCCTGACACCAATCATGTTCCATCTCAAAAGGAAGGGAACCCTGACCCACCTATGGTAGAATTGTCAATAACTTTGCCTTCTCTGACTTTCTTTCCTAAAAGAAGGCAGAGTAATAAGAATGCAAACTGAGAGATGAGAGTGAGCCATGATGATCACAAAATTTCCCAGACACAGCCAAAGACACCATCTGGGAGGAGCCTCTGGCAAACCCACATGCTCATTCAGAGTGTTCTAAGTGAAATAGTTGAAGCATTTTCCTTTCCCATGAGAAAACCAAGATAGATGGTGTAGCTGTTTGGCAGTTTGATGTAATTATGAATTCCAAAAATCTGTATTAGATTATGCTTTAAACGGATCTGTTTATCTGGGCATGATTAAGTTATAAATGGGGCTTTGATTGGGCCATGTCAGTAGGGTGTTGAGCCCCACCCCTTGGTGGGTGGGGGAATCAAATATAAAAGGCAAGGCAAAGGACAGAGGGAGCAGTTTTGATGTTGGAGTCTTGATGCTGGAACCTGGGGAGGTGAGCTGACAGAGGAGCTTGGTCATGATGAAGGAGAGAAGGCCCCGGGATAGAGACAAGCCATTCACCTGATAGCCTACAGTCGGCCTTGTGGAGAGAACTAAAGCCTAGAGAGCCTCATAGTCTATAGCTGACCTTGTTGAGGAAACAGAGGAGCTAAGCCTGGAGAGAAACGCAGCCCTGGGAAGAGAGGAACCCAAGAAGCCTGAACCCTGGCAAATGTTGGCAGCTGTCTTGCTCCAACACGTGGCAGTGGACTTTGGTGACAGAAGAAACTTATGCTTTATGGCCTGATAACTGTGGACTTCTACCCCACATAAATACCCTTTATAAAGACCAACCCATTTCTGGTATTTTGCATCAGCACCTCTTTGGCTGACTAATACAGATGGATATCCCTGTTTTTAATTTTTTTAATTAGAGAAGTTATTGGTTTACAGAAAAATCATGCATAAAATACAGACTTCCCATATACACCCTATTATTAACACCTTGCATTAGTGGGGTACATTTGTCACAATTCATGAAATGATCCATTGTTTACAATAGGGTTCATTGTTTATGTTGTACAGTATGATGGTTATTTTTAAAATTTTTCATTCTAGTAACATATATACAGTTCAAAATTTCCCTCCTTAACCACATACTCCGATATCAAATGCTGTGCTCTTATTTAAATTCACAATGTTGTTCTACCATCACCACAATCCATTACCAAAACTTTACAATCAACTCAAATATAAACTCTGTACAATTTAAATATTAGCAACCCCAGCCCTTGGTAAACTTTATTCTAGATTCTGACTCTATGAGTTTGCTTATTCTAATTATTTCAAATCAATGAGATCATACAATAATTGTTCTTTTGTGTCTGACTTATTACATTCAACATGATGCCTTCGAGGTTTATCCATGCATCCTGTGTATCAGAACTTCATTTCTTTTTATGGCTGAATAATATTCTATTTTATGAATATACCACATTTTATATATCTTTCAACAGTTGAACAACACTTGGATTGCTCCTACCATTTAGCTATTGTACATAATGTTGCCATGGACATTGGTATGCAAATATCTGTTTGAATCCCTGCTATAAAATCTTTTGGGTATTTACCTAGAAGTGGGATTGCTGGGTCATATGGCAATTCTATACTTAACTTTCTGAAGAACCACCAAACTGTCTTCCACAGCTTCTGCACCATTTTACCTTCCCACCAACAATGAATGACTGTTCCTATTTCTCCAAATCTTCTCCAACACTTGTAATTTTCAGTTGTTTTAAATAGCCATTTTAGCTGATGAGAAATGGTATCTCATTGTGATTTTATTTTCATTTCCATAATACCTAATAATGTTGAGCATCTTTTTATGTGTTTTTTTGGCCATTTGCATAACTTCTTTTAAGAAATTTAAGTCTTTTGCCCATTTTAAAAACTAGGTTATTTTTTTCTTTGAATTGTAGGATTTATTTATATATTCTTGATATGGAACCTGTTTTTTGGATATGTGATTTCCAAATATTTTCTCTCATTGAGTAGATTGTCTTTTCAATTTCATGATGAAGTCCTTTGATGTGCAAAAATTTTAATTTTTTTATGAGAAAATAGTTTTTTCTTTCATTGCTTGTGCTTTGGGTGTTAAATCTAAGAAAGCATCACCTAAAACAAGACCCTGAAGATGCTTTTCTACATTTTCTTTTAGGAATTTTATAGTCTTGATTCTTATATTTAGGTCTTTGATATATTTTGAGTTAAATATTTATGTGGTGTGAGAGAGGGGTCCCTGTTCATGATTTTGTATATGGATATCTAGTTCTTCCAGCAACATTTGTTGAAGAGACCATTCTTTACTAATTGAGCAGACTTGGTATCGACGTGAAAAATCAATTGGTTGATGTGAGAGTCTATATCTGAACTGTCAGTTTAATTCCCTTTGTATTGTGTGCCAATATTATGCCATTTTGACCACTGAAGATTTGTAATGAGTTTTGAGATCAGGAAGTGTGAGTTCTCCAACTTCATTCTTCTTTTTCATGATGCCTTTAGCTATTCTAGGCACCTACCCCTTCCATATAAAGTTGATGATTGACTTTTTTCATTTCTGCAACAAAAGTTATTGAAATTTTTATTGGAATTACATTGTATCTATAAATAGCTTTGGGTAGGATTGACATTGTAACTATATTTAGTCTTCCAATCCATGAACATGGAATGTCCTTCAATTTATTTAGATCTTCTTTGGTTTCTTTTAGCAAAGTGTTGTAGTTTCTTAAATACTTTTTAGTTAAAAAATACTTTAGATTACATAAATGTTACATAAAAAATATAAGGGATTCCCATATGCACCACTCCCTACCCCTCCCACATTTTCCTACATTAACAACATCCTTCATTAGTGTGGTACATTAGTTACATTTGATGAACACATTTTGGAGCATTGCAACCAAACATGGATTATAGTTTACATTATAGTTTACACTCTGTCCCACACAATTTTGCAAGTTTTGACAAAATATATAATGTTCTATATCCATCATTGCTACATCATTCAGGACAATTCCAATGTCCTGAAAATGCCCCCAGATTACACCTATTATTCTCTCTCCCTCCCCTCAGAACCTCTGGTGGCCACTGCTTCCATATCAATGATGAAAGTTCTTCCATTGCTAGAAGCACAATAAGTCTATAGTAGAGTAGCAGTAAGTCTACTCTAGTCCATCATAAATTCCCCAATCCTGAGGATACTGGGATGGTGATGCCCACTAAGTATAAGTTCTTTAGATCCTTTGTTAAATTTATTCCTAAATATTTAATTCTTTTAGTTGCTATTGTAGGTGGATTTTTTCTTGATTTTCTCCTGTGAGTGCTCATTATTAATGTATAGAAACACTGCAGATTTTTACATGTTGATCTTGTATCCTGCCACATCACTGAATTAATTTATTAGCTCTAAAAGCTTTGTTATAGATTTTTTGGTACTTTCTTTCTATATAGGATCATGTCACCAGCAATGTCATTTTCAAGTACTGCAATGATGTTTTCTATTACTGATTAAATCTTTTTATTTGTAATTGGTCTGTTGAGATCTTTTATTTCATCTAAAATCAGTGTACATTGTTTGTGTGTTTCTAGAAATTTTCCCATTTCATCTAGGTTGTCTAATGTGTTGGCATATAGTTGTTCATAGCATCTTCTCATGATCCCTTTTATTTCTGTGGGGTCAGTAGTAATGTTTCCCTGCTCACTTAAGATTTTATTTGCATCTTTTCTCTTTTTTTCCTTTGTCAGTCTAGCTGAAGGAATCTCCCTTCTCTTCTCTTCCAGGTTCCATTGTGTTCAGCTTCTTGCTTCCTCTCTCTCTCTCTGTCTCTGTCTCTGTCTCTGTCTCTCTTTCTTTCTCTATTTCTCTCCAGGAATAGGATCAAGCCCTATCTGCAATGAAGTAGGTCAAACCTTAATTAAAGTAGCCTCATCAAATGATGCTACTTACAATGGGTTTATACCCACATGGATAAATTCCATTTAAGGAGGGGAACACAGAGCTTCAAACCACCATACTCTCTATTGTTTTTATTCTCAATTTCACATATTTTTGCACCACTCTTTGTTATTTCATTCCTTCTGTTTGCTTTGGGATGTGCTTCCTGGTGTTTTCCTAGTTCCTCCATGCATGCAATTATGGCTTTGATTAAACTCTTTCTTCTTTTTTTTCAATTTTTCATTTTTATTGTTTAACAAATAAATTTTATTGATAAATATTAAAAAAGCATAAAGCCAAACAAAATGAACAATCAGTGGGATTCGGTGTAATCACAGAGTTGTGTATTCATCATTTCAATCATTTTTAGAGCATTTTCATTATTCAACAATAATAATAATTCTCAAAAACAAAAACCATAAAAACAAACACATAAAATTCATCACCTCTTAATCTCTCTCTGTTTCTTCTGCCATACATAGCTGCTATTCTGTTTCTGACTGTCTAGTTTGTTTGTATTTACATTTTGTAAAAACCCTCCTATATATGCCATATCATCCATATTTATATTTTACATGAGGTTTCACTATGTTAAACAGTCCCATTTTACATTTTAAGCTTTCCTTCTAGTAATATACTTGTCCTTAGACTATCTCATTCAACCACAGTCATACCCATGTAATGACTTTGTTAGTCACAAACACCATGGTGTGCTTTAAACATCTTCATTCATTTCCAAAAATTTACAAACAACATTTTAACCAATTCTGCACAAATTAACCTTCAGCTTTCCATTCTCTACTCTCATTCTATTTTCTGGTGAACTATATTCTAATTATTAATTCCATGAGTATACTTAATATTTTTAGTTCAAAATAATGCAACCATATAGTATTTGTTCTTTTGTGTCTGAGTTGCTTGACTCAACATAATGTCTTCAAGGTTCATCCATGCTGTCATATGCTTCAAGACTTCATTTGTATGTATACACCACAATTTATTTATCCATTCAATAATTGATGGAAATCTGTGTTGTTTCCATCTTTGGCAAATGTGAATAACACTGCTATGAGCATCAGTGTGCAGATGGCTGTTCGTTTCACTGCTCTCCGTTCTTCTGAAATATACTTAGTAATTTTATTGCTTGGTCCCATGGCAAGTCTATATTCAACGTCTTTAGGAACTGCCAAATAGTCCTCCACAGTGGCTGTACCATTCTACATTCCTGCCAAAAGTGAATAAGCATTACTAACTCTCCACATCCTCTTCAACATTTGCAGGTTTGTGACTTTTTAATAGTGGCCGTTCTAATAGGTGTGGAATGATATCTCGTAGTTTTGATTTGTATTTTCCTAATCACTGGTGATGATGAACATGTTTTCATATGTTTCTTTGCCATTTGTATTTCTTCTTTGGACAGTTTTCTTTTCAAGTATTTTGTCCACTTTTTAATTGGGTAGTTAGTCGTTTTAGTATTGAAATGTATGAATTCATTATATATCATGGAGGCTAAACTCTTTTTTAATATACTTTTTAATTTTTTAAAAAGATACTTAGATTACATATTTTAAAAATAGGGGATTGCCATATGCCCCACTCCCTACCCCTCCCACATTTTCCCACATTAACAACATCTTTCATTAGTGTGGTACATTTGTTACAATTGATGAACACATTTCAGAGCATTGCCACTAAGCATGGCTTATAGCTTACATTGAAGTTTACACTCTCTCTTGCACAATTTTGTAAGTTATGACGATATATAATGGCCTGTATCTGTCATTACAATGTCATTCAAAACAATTCCCAAGTCCTGAAAGTACCCCCATGTTACAGCTATTTTTCCCTCTCCCTCCCCTCAGAACCTCCTGTGGCCACTGCCTTCACATCAAAGATCAAAGTTCTTCCATTGCTAGAATAACAATAAGGCTATAGTAGAATAACAGTAAGTTCTACTGTAGTCCATTGTTCATTCCCCAATTCAGAGGATTCTGGGATGGTGATGCCTACTCTGCCTGTAATTGAGAAGGGGCTTAGATCTCATGGGGCAGATGGATGGTACTATCTTGCTTGCAGTCGCGGACTCTCTCTCTGCTTCTTGGGATGGGAATTGTTCACCGTCATCTCCTTTTTAGTTGTCCTGGGTGAGTCCAATGAACTGGAGAGTAAGTGTTGCAATTCTGTTGAAATTCAGGGCCCAAATGGCACATAGACAGCCCAAAGATTTAAGTTTATTGGACATACACCTATCAACTCTAGTACTAACTACAGTTTCAAATAGAAGTGGCAGAAGAACTATGTGTAGGGAAACCACAACTGAGTCCAACTCTGTCACACTGGGGAGCATAAATCCCAAAGCAGGGCCCCCTGGCAGGGTGCCAAACTCTGGAGCTGTCTGCCATGCTTATAGTATCTGAATGTTTCCAGAGTCCTCAGGAGCCCTGCTATTTGAGGCAATATTTACTTTAGCAGTCAATGAGATCCTGCTGAGAAGTGCATAATCTTAAGCTCTGAGAATGACCTCCCAACTCACTTTGAAGTCTCTTAGCCATATAAACTAATTTGTCTTTACACTTTCCCTCTTTTCATCAAGGTCTTTTTCTAGTTGTATTGCTAGTTGATGCTTGGTAGTAATCCTTTGGTGCCAGGGAGGCTCATCCCCTGAAGTCAAAGCCCCACCTTTGAGTAAGGTAATGCATTTATATGTTGAATTTGGCTTAGAGAGAGGCCACATTTGAGCAACAAGAAGGCTTTCAGGAGGTAACTCTTAGGCATCTTATCATACTAGGCTAAGTTTCCATTTCAAGAGTAAAGGTTCATAAGTACAGTCATCAACATCAAGGGCAAATCAGTGGTCCATCTTCCTTCATTAGTCACTGCTCCTGTTCTCGGGGGATTCTTGCTGTCCCATTAGAGAATGTGGCAGAGCTCTCCAGGATGAAAATTCAATATTCTTTTTGTTATTGTGTGGATCACCACCCATTGTGACAATGCCCCATGAACACTTGAACACATTCATATGCATTATAGAAATGCCTCAGGTGAACCTCCTCTCATGCATCCCCCATCACTGATACCTTGCACCAATGATCCTCCCTTGCCACTGGTGTTACCCTTCTGTGATCCAAAATTTCTTTAAAAATGAAGCAAACCAAATAACCAAATATGATTAATAAGAAAATGAAATAATAATGGTAATTTTAAAAATAACAATTAAAATACAAAAAAAATTTAGAAATTTTGAAATAACAAAAAATTTAAAAACCTAAAGTAAATTTTTTGGTATTATATTTTTCATCACTTTAAGATCTATTGTCTTGATTAAACAGAGAGGGGAGGGCCAAGATGGCGTTAGTGTAGGAGGGCGCACACTGCAAGCTCCCAGAGCAAGGCGGATTGTGGGCGGGGTCCTGACCGGTGGTCTGTGCTGTGCACGCGTGGAGAGAGAAGCTTGGGACATCTATCTGCGCGGATCGGCGGCGTGGACCCAACGTGGAGATTCGTGAGTTTTGAGGCTGCCGGTGGAGGTTGGCACAGGCGGCTGAGCCCCGCGGTTAGGAAAAATAAAATAAAATTAAATAAAACGGCCATTTGGAGCCGCGGGTGGGGCGAAAAACTTATTTTCTGGGGATCTGGCTGCCTGGCGCCCCTTGGACCTTGTGTGAACAGAGCAAATGAGCTAATCAGCACCCGGTACACTGGAGGGGGGATTTTGGTCGGGAAATGCAGCTGATTTCCCTAGCCACCCAAGGATAAGACCCGGGCCGCTGCAGAGCCAGGAGGAAGGGACACTTCCCAAAAAAGGGAGGGTTCTGTTGGAAGACAGGGAAGGGTATTTTATATTTTTAGACATCGATCTGGCTGCCTGCACCGCCCCATAGCTTTGGGGAGCAGATAAGCTGACCTGAAGCAGCATTAGGCTGAGAACAGACGCGAATCTGCACTCAAACTGATTTACTGAGCAGCCCGGTGACGCTCGAGCTCGGTGCCAGAAGGGGCGGAATCCGCACTCCTCACTGACTAACATCAGAGCTTCAGCTAACCTGGCGAGTCCGGAAAGTGGGACGTGCTTGATTAATTTCCACGGGCCAGCTAGGGTCCCTTCCGTAAGGGGGTTGGTCTAGAGGAGGAATTATTTTGGGTCCTGCATTTGGCTAAAAAAATAAAAATTAAAAAAAAAAAAAAGTGAGGTCACCTCAACAAATGAAAAATAAATTCTTTTTAATTTAGTTTAATAGCTAAAAGCTGCTTCAGGACCTGCATATAGAACCCTGTGGGGAAATTCATTGATAAACAGAAGTAGGCAGGAAGGATCCACGTGGACCCTAGGGGAATCATTGACCCCCCCTTAGCTCTGTTTTACTGCTTGCCTGTGTGGATCTTTGGTTTCTCTCTGTTTCTTTCTGGTTTCTTGCTATTATTTCCTCTTTCCTCCCCCCTTCCTTTTTTCTTCTATTTTTTTTTTTTTTAATTAGGTGCTGCCCTCCTGTCGCTTCTTTGCTGGGCTTCTTTTACAGTAATTTCCCACTCTCTGTATATATTGATTCTGTATTACAAACTATCGCTTATCCTTCCTGCATCTTTCTGCCTTCAGTTTTCTGTTGTAGCTTTTAGAGACATTTTTTCATAGGCCCACAACTTAAGGGTGTCAATTTTTATTCCATCCATTTTGTTTTCTTCTTCTTTTTTTTAAATTAGTATTAACTTTTTCCTTTCAGACCTTTCTTTACTATTTCTCTCCCTCCTCATAATTCTAGCCTTCTAAATCACTATATATATATATTCCTCCATTTGTTTACCCAGTCCATTGTAGGAACTCCACATTTTTTCCTAGTACTCTACACTGCCTACACAAGTTAAATATTCATCTCATTAAGCCTCATTTTGCCCCTCTTCTAACTTTTATCAATATTTCTATTATCCTTCTGCCTTCCTTACATCTTTTGATTCCTCTGGCCCTAACCTTTTGCCTTCAAGGGAACATAGAAAGAAGTAAGGAAATAAAATAAGAAGAAAAACTGCCAAAGAGAAAACTTAACTCACATGCAGAACCAACAGCTAAATAAAATTCTAGAGCATAGAGAAAAGCTAATCAACTGAACAAACCCATCAAGATAATATGATGACCAGAGGGCAACAGAAAAATACAAAGGACTCTGAGAAACTGGAAAACATGGACCAGTCCAGTGCACAAAATAAAAACCAGGAAGCAATGCAGTACATCGAACAACTAATCAAAGCTAACCAAACAAATATCATGGACCAACTTAAAGAACTGAAGGAAGAGATTAAGGATATAAAGAAGACACTGGGAGAACATACTGAAAAAATAACTAACACACCTAAAAACGTAATGGATATGATGGCGAACAAAGACACAAGTCAAGAAATGGACTCACATGGCAGCAGAATTGATCAGGCAGAGGAAGGAATTAGTGATATGGAAGACAATACAGTTGAAATCAAAGAGATTGTAGAAAAGATAGACAAAAAGATAGAAAAAATCCAGTATGGTCTCAGGGAATTAACCGATAATGCAAGACGCACAAACATACGCATTATGGGCTTCCAAGAAGGAGAAGAGAAGGGAAAGGGAACAGAAGGAGTGTTGAAGGAAGTTATGGCTGAAAACTTCCCAACTGTATTGAGAGAGATGGATGTGCAGATCCAGGAAGCACAGCGCACCCCAAATAGTATAAATCCCAACAGGCCAACTCCAAGACATATACTTGTCAAACTGTCCAATGCTCAAGACAAAGAGAAAATACTCAAGGCAGCAAGAGAAAAGAGAACCATCACATACAAGGGAAGCACAATAATATTAAGTGCTGATTTCTCAGCTGAAACCATGGAGGCAAGAAGACAGTGGTATGACATAGGCAAAACACTAAAAGAAAAAAACTTCCAGCCACGAATTCTCTATCCAGCAAAATTGGCATTCAAAAAAGTTCAAAATATTCACAGATAAACAGCAATTAAGAGAGTATGTCAAGAAGAAACCAGCACTTCAAGAAATACTAAAGGAATCTCTACAAGTTGAAAGGAAAAAACAAAGGAGAGAGAATTGGAGGAGAGTTTAAAAACAACTGAAAAGTCAAAAAGAGAAACAAAACAACATATGACGTACATTAAGCCAAATGACTGAAGTAAGAAATTCGTTATGAGTAATAACACTAATGTTAATGGATTAAATTCACCAATCAAAAGACACAGATTGGCAGAATGGATAAGAAAATATGATCCATCTATATGCTGTCTACAAGAAACCCATCTTTGGCCCAGGGATTCAAGGAGACTGAAAGTGAATGGCTGGAAAACCATTTTACAAGCTACCATAGCCAAAAAAGGGCAGGAGTAGCTATTCTAATATCAGACAAAATAGACTTTAAATGCAAAACTATTGTAAGAGACAAAGATGGACACTACATATTAGTAACAGGAGTAATCCCTCAAGAAAAGAGAACAATCATCAACATTTACGCACCTAATCGAGGTGCCACAAAATACGTGCGGCAAACTCTGGAAAAACTAAGAGGAGAAATAAATTCCTCTACAATTATAGCAGGGGACTTCAACACACCACTATCATCATTAGACAGAACATCTAGGCAGAGAATCAATAAAGAAACGAAGGCACTCAACAATACATTAGAAGATTTGGACTTAATAGACATATACTGAACACTAAACCCAAATACAGTGGGATTTACATTCTTCTCCAGTGAACATGGATCATATTCCAAAATAGACCACATT
>JAKSZT010054368.1:6296726-6344626 GCA_026826555.1 Tolypeutes matacus
CATGTGGTCTATTTTGGAGTATGTTCCATGTGCACTGGAGAAGAATGTAAATCCCGCTGTATTTGGGTGTAGTGTCCTGTATATGTCTATTAAGTCCAAATCTTCTAATGTATTGTTGAGTGCCTTAGTTTCTTTATTAATTCTCTGCCTAGATGTTCTGTCTAATGATGATAGTGGTGTGTTGAAGTACCCTGCTATAATTGTAGAGGAATTTATTTCTCCTCTTAGTTTTTCCAGAGTTTGCCGCACGTATTTTGTGGCACCTCGATTAGGTGCGTAAATGTTGATGATTGTTCTCTTTTCTTGAGGGATTACTCCTGTTACTAATATGTAGTGTCCATCTTTGTCTCTTACAATAGTTTTGCATTTAAAGTCTATTTTGTCTGATATTAGAATAGCTACTCCTGCCCTTTTTTGGCTATTGTTAGCTTGTAAAATGGTTTTCCAGCCATTCACTTTCAGCCTCCTTGAATCCCTGGGCCGAAGGTGGGTTTCTTGTAGACAGCATATAGATGGATCATATTTTCTTATCCATTCTGCCAATCTGTGTCTTTTGATTGGTGAATTTAATCCATTAACATTAGTGTTATTACTCATAACGAATTTCTTACTTCAGTCATTTGGCTTAATGTACGTCATATGTTGTTTTGTTTCTCTTTTTGACTTTTCAGTTGTTTTTAAACTCTCCTCCAATTCTCTCTCCTTTGTTTTTTCCTTTCAACTTGTAGAGATTCCTTTAGTATTTCTTGAAGTGCTGGTTTCTTCTTGACATACTCTCTTAATTGCTGTTTATCTGTGAATATTTTGAACTTTTTTGAATGCCAATTTTGCTGGATAGAGAATTCGTGGCTGGAAGTTTTTTTCTTTTAGTGTTTTGCCTATGTCATACCACTGTCTTCTTGCCTCCATGGTTTCAGCTGAGAAATCAGCACTTAATATTATTGTGCTTCCCTTGTATGTGATGGTTCTCTTTTCTCTTGCTGCCTTGAGTATTTTCTCTTTGTCTTGAGCATTGGACAATTTGACAAGTATGTGTCTTGGAGTTGGCTTGTTGGGATTTATACTATTTGGGGTGCGCTGTGGTTCCTGGATCTGCACATCCATCTCTCTCAATAGAGTTGGGAAGTTTTCAGCCAGAACTTCCTTCAACACTCCTTCTGTTCCCTTTCCCTTCTCTTCTCCTTCTTGGAAGCCCATAATGCGTATGTTTGTGCGTCTTGCATTATCGGTTAATTCCCTGAGACCATACTGGATTTTTTCTATCTTTTTGTCTATCTTTTCTACAATCTCTTTGATTTCAACTGTATTGTCTTCCATATCACTAATTCTTTCCTCTGCCTGTTCAAATCTGCTGCCCTGTGAGTCCAGCATCTTTTTCATTTCTTGACTTGTGCCTTGTTTGCCCTCATATCCATTACCTTTTTCGGTGTGTTAGCTATTTCTTCAGTATGTTCTCCCAGTGTCTTCTTTATATCCTTAATCTCTTCCTTCAGTTCTTTAAGTTGGTCCATGATATTTGTTTGGTTAGCTTTGATTAGTTGTTCGATGTACTGCATTGCTTCCTGGTTTTTATTTTGTGCACTGGACTGGTCCATGTTTTCCAGTTTCTCAGAGTCCTTTGTATTTTTCTGTTGCCCTCTGGTCATCATATTATCTTGATGGGTTTGTTCAGTTGATTAGCTTTTCTCTATGCTCTAGAATTTTATTTAGCTGTTGGTTCTGCATGTGAGTTAAGTT
The DNA here is from genome assembly GCA_026826555.1 of Tolypeutes matacus. Classification (NCBI taxonomy): domain Eukaryota; kingdom Metazoa; phylum Chordata; class Mammalia; order Cingulata; family Chlamyphoridae; genus Tolypeutes; species Tolypeutes matacus. Next base: position 6,298,464 of record JAKSZT010054368.1, read on the forward strand.
TTCTCTTTGGCAGTTTTTCTTCTTATTTTATTTCCTTACTTCTTTCTATGTTCCCTTGAAGGCAAAAGGTTAGGGCCAGAGGAATCAAAAGATGTAAGGAAGGCAGAAAGATAATAGAAATATTGATAAAAGTTAGAAGAGGGGCAAAATGAGACTTAATGAGATGAATATTTAACTTGTGTAGGCAGTGTAGAGTACTAGGAAAAAATGTGAAGTTCCTACATTGGACTGGGTAAACAAATGGAGGAATATATATATAGTGATTTAGAAGGCTAGAATTATGAGGAGGGAGAGAAATAGTAAAGAAAGGTCTGAAAGGAAAAAGTTAATACTAATAAAAAAAAAAAGAAGAAGAAGAAAACAAAATGGATGGAACAGAAATTGACACCCTTAAGTTGTGGGCCTATGAAAAAATGTCTCTAAATGCCACAACAGAAAACTGAAGGCAGAAAGATGCAGGAAGGATAAGCGATAGTTTGTAATACAGAATCAATATATACAGAGAGTGGGAAATTACTGTAAAAGAAGCCCAGCAAAGAAGCGACAGGAGGGCAGCACCTAATTAAAAAAAAAAAAAATAGAAGAAAAAAGGAAGGGGGGAGGAAAGAGGAAATAATAGCAAGAAACCAGAAAGAAACAGAGAGAAACCAAAGATCCACACAGGCAAGCAGTAAAACAGAGCTAAGGGGGGGTCAATGATTCCCCTAGGGTCCACGTGGATCCTTCCTGCCTACTTCTGTTTATCAATGAATTTCCCCACAGGGTTCTATATGCAGGTCCTGAAGCAGCTTTTAGCTATTAAACTAAATTAAAAAGAATTTATTTTTCATTTGTTGAGGTGACCTCACTTTTTTTCTTTTTTTTTTTTAGCCAAATGCAGGACCCAAAATAATTCTTCTCTAGACCAACCCCCTTACGGAAGGGACCCTAGCTGGGCCCATGGAAATTAATCAAGCACGTCCCACTTTCCGGACTCGCCAGGTTAGCTGAAGCTCTGATGTTAGTCAGTGAGGAGTGCGGATTCCGCCCCTTCTGGCACCGAGCTCGAGCGTCACCGGGCTGCTCAGTAAATCAGTTTGAGTGCAGATTCGCGTCTGTTCTCAGCCTAATGCTGCTTCAGGTCAGCTTATCTGCTCCCCAAAGCTATGGGGCGGTGCAGGCAGCCAGATCGATGTCTAAAAATATAAAATACCCTTCCCTGTCTTCCAACCGAACCCTCCCTTCTTTGGGAAGTGTCCCTTTTTCCTGGCTCCGCATCGACCCGGGTCTTATCCCTGGGTGGCTAGGGAAATCTGCGTTTCCCGACCAAAATCCCCCCTCTGGTTCACTGAGTGCTGATTAGCTCATTTGCTCTGTTCACACAATGTCCAAGGGGCGCCAGGCAGCCAGATCCCCAGAAAATAAAACTTTTTCGCCCCGCCCACGGCTCAAAATGGCCGTTTTATTTTTTTTTTCCCCCTAACCGCGGGGCTCAGCTGCCTGTGCCAACCTCCACCAGCAGCCTCAAAACTCACGTATCTCCACTGTTCGGTCCACGCCGCCGATCCGCGCAGATAGATGTCCCAAGCCTCTCACTCCACGCGTGCACAGCACAGACCCCCGGGCAGGACCCCGTCCCCAATCCGCCTTGCTCTGGGAGCTTGCAGTGTGCACCCTCCTACACTAACGCCATCTTGATGCCCTACCATGCAGTTTTGATCACTGCAGCTTTGTAGTATGTCTTAAAGCCAGGTAATGTGATACTTTCAACTCCATTTTTCTTTTTCAATATGTCTTTGGCAATCCGGGACCTCTTACCTTTCCAAATATATTTTGTGGTTAGTTTCTCCAGTTACTTATAAAATATAATGTTGATTTTTATTGGGATTGCATTAAATCTGTAGATTGGTTTGGGTAGGATAGACATCTCGATAATGTTTAGTCTTCTTATCCATGAACAGTGAATATTTTTCCATTTATTTAAGTCTTCTTTGATTTCCTTTAACAGTGTTGTGTAGTTTTCTGTATATAAGTCCTTTACATCTTTAGTTAAATTTATTCCTAGGTATTTGATTCTTTTAGTTACTCTTGTAAATGGCATTTTTTTCTTGATTTCCTCCTCCGATTGCTCATTATTGGTGTACAGAAATGCTACTGATTTTTGAGCATTAATCTTATAGCCTGCAACATTACTGAACTCCTTTATAAGTTTTTGAAGCTTTGTTGTAGATTTCTCTGGGCTTTCTATGTATAGGATCATGTCGTCTGCAAGTAATGAAATTCTCACTTCTTCTTTTCTGATCTGGATGCCTTTTATATCCTTTTCTTGTGTCAGTGCTCGAGCAAGTGCTTCTAAGACAATGTTAAACAGGAGTGGTGATAGTAGGCATCCTTGTCTTGTTTCCGATCTCAGAGGGAAGCTTTTAAGATTTCACCATTGAAGATGATGTTAGCTTTGGGTTTTTCATATATACCCTTTATCATATTCAGAAAGTTTCCTTCTATTCCTATCTTTTGCAGTGTTTTTGTCAGGAAAGAGTGCTATATTTTGTCGAATGCTTTTTCTGCATCTATAGAGATGATCATGTGGTTTTTTTTTCTTTTAGTTTGTTTGTGATTACATTGATTGATTTTCTTATATTGAACCATCCTTGCATACCCGGGATGAAACCCACTTGTTCATGGTGTATAATCCTTTTGATATGTTGTTGAAAGCGATTAGCAAGTATTTTGTTGAGGATTTTAGCATCTAGTTTCATTAGAGAAATTGATCTGTAATTTTCCTTTCTTGTGGTATCTTTGTCTGGTTTTGGTATTAGGGTAATGTTGGCATCGTAGAATGAGTTAGGCAATATTCCTTCTACTTCTATTGTTTGGAAGAACTTAAGCAGAATTGGGGTTAGCTCTTTCCAGAATTTTTGGTAGAATTCAGCTGTGAAGCCATCTGGTCCTGGGATCTTCTTAGTTGGGAGATTTTGATGACTGAGTCTATCTCTTTGCCTGTAATTGGACTGTCAAATTCATCAATTTCTTCTTTCATCAATGTAGGCTGTTTGTGAGTTTCTAGAAACTTGATCATTTCCTGTGAATTATCATTCTTGTTGGCATATAACTTTTCAAAGTATCCTCTTATGATACTCTTTATTTCTGTGGTGTCAGTAGTGATATTCCTTTGCTCATTCCTTATTTTGTGTATTTGCATCTGTTTTCTCCTTTTATTTGTTAGTCTGGCTAAGGGTTTCTCAATTTTATTGATCTTCTCGAAGAACCAGCTCTTGGTTTTGTTTATTTTTTCTAGTGCTTTCTTATTCTCTATTTCATTTAGTTCTGCTCTAATCTCTGTTATTTCCTTATTTCTGCTTCCTTTTGGTTTAGTTTGTTGTTTTTCCAGTTCCTCCAAGTGTGCAGTTAGGTCTTCAATTTTAGGTCTTTCTTCTTTTTTGATATATGTATTTATGGCTATGAACTTCCCTCTCAGGACAGCTTTGGCTGCATCCCATAGGTTTTGATATGTTGTGTTGTCGTTTTCATTAGTTTCAATTAGTTACTGATTTCTTTTGAGATTTTCTCCTTGACCCACTGTTTGTCTAAGAGTGTGTTGTTTAACTTCCATATCTTAGTGCCTAACCTGTTTCTCTGGCTGTTAGTGATTTCCAATTTCATTCCATTGTGATCAGAGAAATTACTTTGCATAATCTCAATCTTTCTGGATTCATTGAGAGTTGTTCTCTGGCCTAGCATGTGGTCTATCTTGGAGTATGATCCATGTGCACTCGAGAAGAATGTAAATCCTGCTGTATTTGGTGCAGTGTTCTGTATATATCTATTAAGTCCAGGTCCTCTAATATATTGTTGAGAGCCTTTCTTTCTTTATTGATTCTCTGTCTAGATGTTCTGTCTAATGATGATAATGGTGTATTAAAGTCCTCCGCTATAATTGTAGAAGCATTTATTTCTCCACTTAGTTTTTCCAGAGTTTGCCTCATGTATTTTGAGGCACTCTGATTAGGTTTGTAAATGTTTATGATTGTTCTCTCTTCTTGAGAGATTACCTCTTTTACTAATACATAGTGTCCATATTTATCTCTTACAATAGCTTTACATTTAACGTCTATTTTGTCTGATATTAGAATAGCTACTCCTGCCCGTTTGGGGCTATTGTTAGCTTGTAATTGTTTTCCAGCAATTCACTTTCAGCCTCCTTGAATCCCTGGGTCGAAAGTGGGTTTCTTGTTGACAGCATATAGCTGGATCATATTTCCTTATCCATTCTGTCAATCTGTGTCTCTTGAGAGGTGAATTTAATCTATTAACATTCAGTGTTATTATTCACAATGAATTTCTTACTTCAGCCATATTTTCTCTGGGTTAATGTATGACACATGTTGTTTTGTTCCTGTTTTTGTCTTTTTAGTTGTTTTTAAACTCTCCTCCAACTCTCTCTCCCTTGATTTTTCCTTTCAACTTGTAGAACTTCTTTTAGTATTTCTTGAAGTGCCAGTTTCTTATTGACATACTCCCTTAATTTCTGTTTGTCTGTGAATATTTTGAATTCTCCATCATTTTTTTTTTTTTTAAGATTTTATTTATTTATTCATTTATCCCCCCCTTGTTGCTTGTGCTCGCTGGGTCAGCTAACCACGCCGTGCGGGCGGGCTTGCCTTCACCAGGAGGCCCGGGGAACTGAACCCGGGGCCTCCCATATGGTAAACGGGAGCCCTACTGATTGAGCCACAGCCGCTTCCCATCTCCATCATTTTTTAATGCCAGTTTTGCTGGATAGAGAATTTGTGGCTGAAAGTTTTTTTCTTTTAGTACTTTGACTATGTCATATCACAGTCTTCTTGCCTCCATGGTTTCAGATGAGAAATCAGCACTTAATCTTATTGTGCTCCCCTTGTATGTGATGGTTCTCTTTTCTCTTGCTGCCTTGAATATTTTCTCTTTGTTTTGTGCATTGGACATTTTGACAAGTATATGTCTTGGAGTTGGCCTGTTGGTATTTATACTGTTTGGGATGTGCTGTGCTTCCTGGACATGTACATCCATCTCTCTCAATAGGGTTGGGAAGTTTTCAGCCATTATTTCCTTCAACACTCTTTCTGTTCCCTTTCCCTTCTCTTCTCCTTCTGGGATGCCCATAATGCCTATGTTTGTGCATTTTGTGTTGTCAGTTAAATCCCTGAGTCTCTGCTGGATTTTTTCTACTTTTTTGTCTATCTGTTTGATTTCAGATGTATTGTCTTCCACATAAATAATTATTTCTTCGGCCTGTTCAAATCTGCTCTTATGTGAATCCAGCATCTTTTTGATTTCTTGGATTGTGCCATTGATCACCATCATATCCATTATCTTTTTGTGTATGTTTACAATTTCTTCAGTGTGTTCTCCCAGTGTCTTCTTTATATCCTTAATCTCTTCCTTCACTTCATTAAGTTGGTTCATGATATTTGTTTGGAAAGCTTTGATTAGTTCTTCGGTGTTCTGCATCTCTTCCTGGTTTTTAGTTTGTTCATTGGACTGGTCCATGTCTTCCTGTTTCTCAGTGTGCTTTGTAATTTTTTGTTGCCCTCTAGTCATCATTTTATCTTGATGGGTTATTCAGTTGATTAGTTTCTCTCTCTCCTCTAGAGTTTTATTTAGCTGGTGATTCTGTGTGTGTTGAATTTTCTCTTTGACACTTTTTCTTCTTATTTTATTGCCTTGTTTCTTTCTGTGTTACCTTTAAAGCAAAAGATTAGTGCCAGAGGAATTGAAAGATGTGGGAAAGGAAGAAGGATAGTAATATTGATAAAAGTTAGAAGAGGGGCCAAACAATTCAGTAAAATGAATATATAACTCATGTAGGCAGTGTAGAGTAATAGGAAAAAAACTGGAGTACCTACAATGGACTGAGAAACCAAATAGAGGAATATATATATAGTGATTTAGAAAGTTAGAATGAGGAGGAGGGAGAGAAAAAGTAAAGAAAGGGCTAAAAGGTAAAAGTTAATATTAATTTTAAAAAAATAAGGGGGGATGGATGTGGCTCAAATGGTTGGGCGTCCATCTCCCATATGGAGGGACCCGGGTTTGATCCCCGAGACCTCCCGGTTAAAAAATAAATAAATAAAATAAAATAAGAAGAAAACGAAATAGATAGAATAGAAATTGACACCCTAAGTTGTGGGCTAATGAAAAAATGTGATGTCTAAGAACCACAACAGAAAGCAGAAGGCAGAAAGATGAAGGAAGGATAAAAGATAGCTTGGGATACCAAAATCTATATAGACAGAGAATGGGAAATCACTGAAGAAGAAGCACAGCATAGAAGAGGCAAGCTAGCAGCACCTAATTAAAAAAAAATTAAGGAAAAAAGCAAGGGGGTAGGAAAGAGGAAAGAAAAGCAAGAGACAACAAATAAACAGAAAAAACAAACAAACAACCACCCAAGCAAGCAGTCAAGAAAAGCTAAGGAGGAGTTATTCCTTCTAGGGTCCTTGTGGATCCTCTCAGCCTGGTTGTGTTTATCAATCAATTTCCCTGCAGGTTTCTATCTGCTGGTTTTGAGGCAGATTTTAGATATTAAACTAAATTAAAAAGAAGAATTCATTTTTGAAAGTGACTGTGTTCTTTTTTTTTTTTTTTTTTTTTTTTTTTGCGATATAAGGGACCAAAAAGAAGTCCTCTGCTAGACCACCCCCTTCACCGAGGGGAACCTAAATAGGCTCATGGAAACTAATCAAGCACTTCCCACCTCCTGGCCTCCCCAGGGGAGCTGAAGCTCTGATGCTTGTCAGTGCAGAGCGATAAAATTGGCTGACTCCACCCCCTCTGGTGCTAAGCCTCAGTATCAGTGGGCTAGTGGGTAAATCAGGTTTCCTCAGCAGATTCGTCTCTCCCCTCAGCCTGGCACTGCTTCAAGCTGGCTTATCTGCTCCCCAAAGCTATGGGGGGCAGAGGGGTCCAGGCAGCCAAATCCACAGAAGTTAAACCCCTCTCCACCTTTTGTCAGAACCCTCCCTCTCTCAGAGAATGCTCCCTCACACTGGGAGCCAGAGTCGCGGGTGCGGGATTCGCGGCTCAAACCAGGCTTTTTCCCTGTGGGTGGGGCTCAATCGTCTGTGTTAACCACCACAGGAGGCTTAAAACTCACGAATCTCTACTGATCACTCCACGCTGTCAATCTGCCTGCAGCTAGATGTCCCAAGCTTCTTGTTCCGTGTGCCCACAGCACAGACTCCCGGGCAGGACCCTGTCTGCAATCAGCCGTCCTCAGCGAGCTAGACAGCGAGTGCCCTCCTAAACCGATACCATCTTGCCTCCTCCCTCAAAAGTATTTTTAATCTCATCCAACATGTTTTTCATACCCATAAGTTCTGTTATTTTCCTTTGCCAGCTTTCAAATTGTTCTTCATATTCACCCAGTGTCTTCTTAATATCCTTTGTCTCTTTAGTCATATTTTCTTTCAATTCTTTGAATTGATTTAAGAGAATTGTGTAATTATCATTGATTAATTTCTTAAATCCTGTATCTCTTCAGGGTATTTGGTTTGTTCCTTTGGCTGGACCATCTCTTTTTTTTCCTAGTTAAGCCAGTATAAAGAATTTATTTGGGAAATGGAGGAAAGAACAGAGCTTGCTGAAAAATGGGAGAGAAAGACAGAAATGCACACCAAGATTTGGTGCAGGCCCCCTCTAGGAAGAGAGAGCTGGATCATCTCTTCTTGTTTCCTAGTATGGATTATGATTTTTGCTAGTGTCCAGGCATCTGGATATGTTGGTGAATTCACACTGATGGCTTATTTCTCTCTCTTGCCTATATTTTTTCACAGCTCTTCTTTGATATTTGGCTCAACTTATTCTAAGTCTTTAAAAATTCCCAGCTTAAATTATCAAAATTGGTCCAGGGACTCACTAATGGGACACAGATTTTCTCCCAGGAGTTAGGATACAGAGAGACACAAAAGCAGTTCTTGTCCATGCAATTTACAGCTTGAACATCAGAGGGTACTCATCAGTGCATCTTTCCACAGAGGAGTTTCAATCTCCACATTCCTATGTTTTGTTCTGTCCAGAGCCAAGATTCAAAGTTGGTTTTGCTGGCATAATTCACTGAAGAGAAGCCACCCCAACTCTCCCTCCCTTTTTCCTTGTAACTGCTGACAGGAAGGAAGACAGCTCTTCCCCTCTCCGTGGGAGCAGTGAGCCAGGGGTTTTACCCTGGCTTAATATCTTGGGAGGTGTGGGAGGGGGCCCTTCCCAGCTACTGCTAGTGTTTGGTAACTCACATTTGTTGTTTCAGGTTGTTATTTCAGTCCCCCAACCTCCTGGGAACTGTGTAGCACAGTCCTTGTCTGCTGACTCTCAAAGCTGGTCTCTTGCACAGCTTTTGGATCTTTCTCCATTGTTTTTGTGAGAAAGTTGAGCCCTGTTTGTCTACTCCAATGCCATCTTCCCAGAACTCCCTCCATAATCTATATATTTTAACAGAGAAGATGTGACCTTATAAAACAATCATGCAAGATGTGCAGAATTTCATACAATATCACTCCACCAACCCATTACATTGTTGTGGAACATTTGTTACAGATTATGAGAGAATATCATCAGTCTATTAACACTAACTATGCTCTATAGTGTAACTTTGGTATTTTTTTTCCATATTGCTTTATTGTCAAGACAGTACCTTCTTTGACATTGATGGAAGAATGTTATGATATTACTCTTAACTATAGTCCATAAGTTACATTAATTATATTTTCCCATACATCTCCATATTCTTACCACCTTGTAATAGTGTCATATATTTATTCAAGTTAATAATATGTACAATAATTATGTTTGTACAATAGCTTGTGTTTGTACAATTAACCATGATCCCCATCCACCTCTGGGTTCACTATGTTATTCAGTCTCTAGATTATTCTTTAGTTTTCTTTCAATTGGCATTTATATCCTGAGACTAACTTTTTCAGCCATGATCCCGTTTATAAACCAGTTATGTTAGTTATACTCACTATAATGTGTTACTATCAATTCTATCCATTGCCACACATTTAAGTCAAGCTAATTGACAAATCTACATGCATTAAGCATCATTGCCACTTCTCAGCCCTCATCCTAGTAACCTATACTCTAGGTTTTACCTCTGTGGGTTTATTCTTCAAATTTAGTGAGGCCATACAATATTTGTCCTTTTCTGTCTGGCTTATTTCACTCAGCATAATATCTTAAAGGTTCATCCATGTTATCATATATGTCCCCATTTCATTTCTTCCTACAACAGCATAGTATTCCATCATATATGTATATACCACAGTTTCTTTACCCATTCATCATTTGATGGACACTTGGGTTTTTTCCATATTTTGACAATTGTGAATAATGCCACTAGGAACATCGGTGTGGAAATGTCTGTTCTCATCACTATTTTCACTTCCTCGACATATATTCCTAGTAGAGTGACTGCTGGATCATATAACAGTTCTATATTTAGCTTCCTAAGGAACTGCCAAACTGTCTTTGACAGAAGGTGCATCATTCTACGTTCCCACCAATAGTGAAGGAGAGTTCATATTTCTCCATATCCTCTCCAGCATTTATATTTTGTGTTTTAACAAAGGCCATTTAGAAAGACATGAAATTATATTGCATTGTAGTTTTGATTTGCATTTCCCTAATAGCTAGTGATATTGAGTATTTTATCATGAACTTTATCTCCATTTGTATTTCCTCTTTGGAGATATGTCTATTAAAGTTTTTGCCAATTTTTAAATTGGATTGCTTGCTTTTATTGTTGAATTATATGTACTCCTTATGTACATGGAAATCAAACCCTTATGAGATATGTAGTTTCCAAATATTTTCTCCCATTGAGTGGGCTGCCTTTTTACCTTCTTGAATCCCAAATGTGTTTAAGTTTGAGTAGGTCCCATTTATCCATTTTTTTTTTCTTTCATTGCTCATGGTTTTGGTGTAAGGTTTAAGAATCCACCACCTACCACCAGGTCTTGAAGATGTTTCCCTACATTCTAGGAATGTTATGGTTGTCACTTTTATATTTATGTCTTTGATCCATTGTGAGCTAATTTTTTGTAAAAGGTATGAGGTAGGGGTCCTCTTTCATTCTTTTGGATATGGATAACCAGTTCTCCCAGCACAATTTGTTGAATGGACTGTTCTGCCATAGCTGAGTGAGCTTGACAGCCTTGTCAAAAATCACTTGACCATAGATGTGAGGATCTGTTTCTGACTACTACTTCCATTCCATTGGTCTATATGTCTATCTTTATGCCAGAATCATGCAAGGTAATATTATTTGAAGACCAAAAGTGAGAGTCCTCCAACTTTGTTCTTCCTTTATAAAATGTGTCTGGCTATTCAGGGCCCCCTACCCTTCCAAATAAATTTGATAATTGTGTTGTTCATTTCTTTTTTGAAAAAGCTTCTGGAATTTTTATCAGGAGTGCATTGAATCTGTATACAAATTTGGGTAGAGTTGACATCTTAATGATATTTATTCTTCCAATCCATGAAAACAAAACATTCTTCTATTTATTTAGGCCTGTTTTGATTTCTTTTAACAATGCATTGTAGTTTCCTGAATACAAATGTTTTATGTACCTGTTTAAGCTTATTCCTAAATATTTGATTCTTTTAGTCACTATTGTAAATGGAATTTTCTCCTGACTTCTTCCCCAGCTTGCTCATTACTAGTGTATAGAAACACTACTTATTTCTGCATATTAATCTTGTATACTGCCACTCTGTGAATTCATTTTTGTAGATATTTCTTGGTTTTCTAGGTATAGGATCATATCATCTGCAAATCGCATAAGTTTTCTTCCTTAAATTTGGATGCCTTTTATTTCTTTTTCTTGCCTTATTGCTCTGGCTAAAACCTCTAGCACTATATTGAACAATGGTGTTGACTGTGGGCATCCTTATCTTGTTCCCAATCTCAACAGGAAAGCTTTCAGTCTTTCACAATTTATCAAAATGCTAGCTGTAGGTTTTTCATATATGGCCTTTATCATGTTGAGAAAGTTCCCTTCTAGCCCTATTTTTGGAGTATTTTTATCAAGACAGGATGCTGGATTTTGTCAAATTGCTTTTCTGCATCAATTGAGATGATCAAATGGTTTTCTTTTTTGATCTATTAAAATGGTGTATTACGCTGATTGACTTTATTGTGCTGAGCTACCTTTCCATGCCTGGAATAAACCCACTTATTTTTTTCAATGTGTTGTTGGATTCTATTGGCAAGTCTTTTCTTGAGGATTTTAGCCTCTATGTTCATTAGGTCAATGGGTGTGTAATTTCCTTTTTTCATAGAATCTCTATCTAGCTTTGGTATTAGGGTGATGTTAACTTCATAGAATGAGTTTGGTGGCATTACTTCTTTTTCAATTTTTTGGAAGAGTTTGAGTAAGATTGGTATTAAATCTTTGAATGCTTGATAAAATCACCTGTGAAACCATCTGGTCCTGGGCTTTTCATTTAGGGAAGTTGTTTGATGACTGAGTCTCTTTACTTCTGGACGGTTGAGATTTTCTATTTCTTCCAGGATGGGTGTAGGTTGTATGTTCCTAGGAATTTTTCCATTTCAAGAACCAACTTTTTGTTTTGTTAATTCTCTCTATTGTGTTTTTGTTCTCAACTTTTATATTTCTCTTCTGATCTTTGCTATTTTATTCCTTCTGCTTGCTTTGGAAATAGTTTCCTGCTCTTTTTCTAGTTTCTCTGTAGTTAGGTCATTGATTTTAGCTCTTTCTTCTTTTTTAATGTAAGGATGGAGGGCTATAAATTTCCCTCTCAGCAGTACCTTCACTGCATCCCATAGGTTCTGATAAGTTATGTTCCCTTTATCATTCATCTTGAGATCTTTATTGACTTTTATCACATTTTTTGACCCAGGGATTATTTACAAATGTGTTGTTTATTCTCCATATATTTGTAAATTTTCCCTCTTTCTGCCTGTTGTTGATTACCAACTTTATTCCACTATGATCAGAAAAGGTGCTTTGTATGATTTCAATCTTGTTAAATTTTGAGATCTGCTTTGTGACCCAATATATGGTCTATCCTGGAGAAAGCTCCATAAGCACTTGAGAAGAATGTATATCCTGCTTTTTTGTGGTGTGATGTTTTGTATATGTCTATTAAGTTTAGTCCATTTATTATATTATTCAAGGTCTCTGTTTCTTTATTGATCCTCTGCCCAGATGATTTATTCAATGATGAGAGTGATATACCAAAATCTCCAACTATTACTGTAGACACATCTATTTCTCCCTTCAATTTTGCCAGTGTTTGCTTCATGTAATTAGGGACATCCTAGTTAGGCGCGTATACATTTATGATTGTTATTTCTTCCTGTTGAATTTCCCCTTTTATTGATACATAATAGCCTTCCTATTCTCTAATAGCTTTGCTTTTAATGTCTATTTTATCTAACATAATTATAGGTACTCCAGCTTTTCTGTTTGTTTGTTTGTCTTACTGCAGGCATGGATTACCTTTTTTCTTATTTTTATTTTTAAGATACTTAGATTACATAAATGTTATATATAAAAAATGTGGGGTGATTCCCATATTCCCCACTCCCTACCCCTCCCACACTTTTCCACATTAACAACATCCTTCATTAGAGTGGTAGACTTGTTACAATTGATGAACACGTATTGGAGCATTGCCACTAAGTGTGGATTATAGTTTACATTGTAGTTTAAACTCTCTCCTGCACAATTTTGTAAGGTATGACAAGATATATAATTGCCTGTATCCATCATTGCAATGTCATTCAGGAAAATTCCAATGTCCCCATATTAAAACTATTTTTCCCTCTCCATCCCTCAGAACCTCTGGAGGCCACTGCCTCTGCATCAATGATAAAAGTTATCCCATTGCTAGAATAACAATAAGTCTATAGTAGAATAACAGTAAGTCTACTCTAGTGCATTGTTCATGCCCCAATCCTGAGGATTCTGATGAAAGATATAATGCCAAAATTTTTTAATTTTATTTTTTTATTATTTGAAATTCTTTTAATTTTTCGTAATTTATTTGTCATTTTTAAAGCAACCATTATTATTCCATTTTCTTATTAATTGTATTTGGTTATTTTGTTGGCTTGATTTTTGAAGAAGTTTTGCATCACAGAAGGGTTACAACTGTGGCAGGGGAGTTTCATTGCTTTGGAGTGTCAGTGAGGGGTGATGTGTGGGAGGAGGTTCACCTGAGGCATATCTATAAGGCATATGAATGAATTCAAGTGTTCATGGGCATTGTCAGGGTAGGTGGAGATCCACATAATAACTGAAAGAATAGCCAATTCCCATCCTGGGGGTTTCTGCCAGTCTCTAATGGGGCAACGGGAATCCTCTGAGTACAGAGGCAGTAACTAGTGAAGGAAGATCGAGTATTGGTGAGCCATTGATATTGATTATTATATTTATGAACATTTTCTTTTGAAATTGAAACTTACCCTAGTATTATAGGTTACCTAGGAGTTACCTCCTGACTTCCTCATTGTTGTTCAAATGTGGCCTTTCTCTAAGCAAACGCATCATATAAATTCATTACCTTACTCCCCCACCCCCATTGTGGAACATGAATCCCAGGGATAAGCCTCCTTGGCACCGAAGGATTACTACCAAGCACCAACTAACAATGTAACTGGAAAGTGACCTTGACCAAAAGGGGGAAAGGGTAAAGACAAATGAGTTTATATGGCTAAGAGACTTCAAAGTGAGTTGGAAGGTCTTCCCAGAGTTTGCACTTATGCACATCTCAGCAGGATCTCATTGACTGCCACAGTAAATATTGCCTCAAATAGCAGGGCTCCTAAAGGCTCTGGAGATATCCAGATAGTACAGGCAGGGCTGACAGTTCAGGAGTTTGGCACCCTGCCAATGGGCCCTACTTTGGAATTTATGCTCCTCAGTGTGACTGAGTTGGACTCAGTTGTGGTTTCCCTACACATGGCTCTTCTATGCCTTCTATTGTAACCTATAGTTAGTACCAGAGTTAATACGTTTATGTCCAAGAAAATTCAATCTCTGGGTATTCCATGTGCCAGTTGGGTTCTGAATCTCAACAGAGTTGCAGCACTTACTCTCCAGTTCATGTATTATCTTTTTCCAGCTTTTCACTTTCAGACTATTTGTATATATAATATTCTTGGCTAGTAGTATTTCTCTTGCAGTATACTAAATATACACCACTGCCTTCTTACCTCCATGGTTTCTGAAGAGATGTTGGCCAGCATGTCCAGTGCGTTATCCTGCAGGATCTTGAGGCAGCTCCACCACCACTTATCTTTTCTTCTGGCCATCCCCTTTTCCTCATCTGCCTATGCATATGTCTGTGGGGCTCATTTTTCCTCTGGATGCTCATAGTGAAAAAGAATCAGCTTCCTCAGGATCAGCACCAAGCCTGGATGTTTGGACATTTTGGCATCACTGACAGGCACAAAGGACAAGCTATGGACAATATTTGACACATGTTGTGGGAATCCTGCCAGTGCACAATGGTGCAGAGGGGAGTCTCATCTTGACTTATTGGTTCATCCTCCAGCAGCTTGACGTTTTGGTGGCTTTTGACCTGATGTATACCAAAGGGAAACTTGCTCCTCTTGATTTGGTGACTGGGGTTTGCATCTTCTGGCAGAGTCCCTGTTTGAGCAGATAGGACACCATCAACGGTCACTGTGATGCTTCTCTCCTGCTGCTATTCCAAATTGCCTTTTTCCTTCTTGCTCTTTCTTTCTACTTGTCGAGCTTAGAGAGGAAGAATTTTCATCTTGCTCTCAAAATGATTCTGAATATGCTGTTGTATCACCCCCAGCATGCTGCCAATGAAGTCCACTACTGAACTCCTGAACACAACACAGTCTGTCAGAGTCATCAACAACAAACAGAGTATTCTTTTTGTTTGGCAGCTTGTCAAACTTACTCACTTGCTTGGACTTCTCCTTTGGATCTGCTGTGGTCTCAGGAGGAGTACAAGCTGTGCTACTTTTAGCATCAGTATCTGTCCTTTCATTGTCTTCCTCCTCCTTGTCCTCCTCATCCTCAACACATTTGGCATCTTATTCCTCTTTCCAAGAGTCCTCTGCCAAGGACTGGTTGTCATCTTTTTTCACTGCATTATGATAAATTGCTTTTAGGCTGGGGTCTCCCACTTCATATTCCATGAGGATTCCAAAAATGTCAATCAGACATTTTCTGAAGTATTCTACTAAAAGTTCAAAAAATCCAGGTACTTGGAAAATAGCAAGTAGCAACAGTGCTGTCATCATAGAGAAGAATATTAATAGTGTCCTAATCCCAAGTACTTTCAGCTAAAAGACCTGATTTAAGTGACAACATCACATTCCATGACTCAGGAATTAGGATATCTTTTGAGGTAATCTTTTGTTTCTGTTTCAAGACTGGCTGTGCATATGGGATCAAAGCCCCCTCTCAATTAGAGGTAGAGTGGGCATCACCATCCCAGAATCCTCAGGATTGGGAAATAAAATATGGACTAGAGTGGACATACTGGTATTCTACTATAGACTTATTGTGATTCTAGCAATGAAAGAAATTATATCATTGATGTGGAGACAGTGGCCACTGGAGATGCTAAAGGCAGGGAGATGGAAAAAGAGTTGTAATATGAGGGCACTTTCAGGACTTAGAATTGCATTGCAATGACAGATACAGGCCATTATATATCCTGCCATAACCTACAGAATTGAGTAGGAGAGAGTGTAAACTACAATGTAAACTATAATCCATGCTTAGTGGCAATGCTCCAAAATGTTCATCAATTGCAATGAATGTACCACACTAAAGAAAGCAGTTGTTAATGTGTGGAAAAGTGGGAGGTGTGGAGAGTGGGACATATGGGAATCCTTTATATTTTTTAATGTAACATTTTATATAATCTAAGTGTATTTTAGAAAAAAATATATATATATTTTAAAAAAAAGACTGGCTGTGATGCTTCTACTGAACCCGGAGAAAAGGTGATTTCCCTCCTAATTGGGGGTGATTGGGGGGTGGCCCTGTAGGCATGAACTTCTGCATTTTCATAGAGAGTAGGAAGGGGGGTTTGCTTTGAGACATTTAATTCCCCAAGGAACACTGGAATGACACGGGCTGAGTGCCCTGGTGATATGGTTTGGCAGTGATGGTGGCATCTGGTAGGATGGCTGAGGCAGTCGTGGGATAGACTGCATGGAGGCTGATGATAACAGATAAGGCTGGTGCTGGCTGATATGAGAAGGCCCTTGGCTTTTGTGATTCATCCTCTGATCAGGCACCAGCATGTTATCCATGCGGCTTTCACCTGGGTAAGGAAGCTCCTGGATAAGGCTGCCTGGGCCTTGCCTATTCTGGTAGGGATAAGGCATATCATTGCCTGCTGCCCACGTGTTCAGCTGAGGCAACATGCCAGAGGATGACTTCACTGGGCTGCCCATCATCTGGGATGGCATTCTGTGTGGCTGCATCTGCCCTGGGCCCTGCATCTTCTCTCTGCTGTAGGGGTAGACATACTGTCCCTGCATGAGCTTCCTGTCTGGCCCAGAGTAGGAGCTTCCATACTGGCTGGACATGTCTTGCTGCTGACTGTCATACTGCATGTTGTATATGTCTCCCTCATGGCATTTGGCTGGAGGCCAGTACATGACATCCATATGGCCTTTGTAATTCAGCCACTGTGGATACAGTCCAAGTACAGGCTAGTGGCCTCCATGAGGGGGATGGGTTGAAGGGAGGTCTTTGGCTTGGGTACTGCTGCCTGTAAACACCATGCCTTTGGACATAACTGACCCTGTAAGAAACAACTGCTGCTGGCCCATGCCCAGGCTGGACATTGCTCTGGAAGGACTCTGGTTGTATGTGTCCTGCATGATGCTATTGGGCAGCTGTCCTTGCATCATGAAAGCCTCACTACTCCCAGGCACTTTTCTCATTCTACTAAAGGGGTCCTTGTTGGGTTCACAAGACGTCCTGCCCATCATGTTTGACATAGTCATGCCTTGCTGGTTTGGGACATTTGGAGTCATAGAGTTCTGTTATGGGAATGATAAATCACTCACGCCTGAAAACAGGTCTTGCACGCTGATTGTACTGCTTCTCCCACCAGGCATCAGGCCCATCTGTCTTTGAAGGCTATAGGCTGGAGTAGGGGGCTTCAGGTCACCTGGAAGCTCTGCCATTGAATTGCTGCCCATTGACTGTGGTGTCTGTAGACTTTGCAAGGAACATGAGTTAGCAGGAGATGGTGGCTGGAGCTTGGGCTGCTTCTTGGTGTCCCATGAGCTGAAGACTTCCAGTAGGGGCTCCTCCCTCTTTTGATCTTGCACTGAAAGGCAGACAAGTACTGAATATACTGCTTTTTCAGGGAGCTGGCTATGCTACTCGAAGTGCCAACATTTAAGTTGGTTGCCAGCTCACCCAACTTCTTGTTTTTATTAACCTCTTTCACACACACGTAGAGTTGGAACAAGCCCATGGGCTTCTTGCCCACTGTAGGCAAGTTCAAGACAGGGAGCCCCTCTCCTCCATGAAGGTGAGGTACCAGTCCACCCACAGCTTTCTCTCTGGCTCATTCCCCAAATCACACACTTTGGTGGTCTTTTCCCCACTGGTGGTGAATGAGTTGGATTTCTTGGACTAGCTCTTGGGTTGAGGAGTGCCTGCTTCTTTACCATTTGCTTTGAGAGGCATGGGCAATTTGGTCTTACCAGTAGACATCATATCTGCAAGACCCATAGATGCTGCTGAGTTCTTCACCATTTTGGGTACCAGGCTGTATAGTGGGGCCTGTGTAGTCCCCAGCCCAAAGCTGCTGTTCATAGGCTGGCTGTAGGGAGAGCTGGAGGCCAGGAGTCCACTCTGATTCATGTCCAGAAAACAGCTTTGCCTGCTTTGTGCTGAGTTTGTAACAGCCTGCATCATGGCTGCAGCTGCTTCCTGTGCCTTACAGTTCACAGTGGACCCTGGAGGCCCCAATCCTGGCCCTCCCTGCTGAGACATGCCAGGAGAATTGGGGGTCATGATGCTCATATTTCTAGGACATGGTCTGCTCTGCATCCCTGCTGATGGTGTCTGTCCCAGGTGCACAACACCTCAGGACTGGCTGGGTCCTTGTCCATACATCTGGCTGTTGGCATTGATAGCCTTGCCAGGCCCTTGGTCACTGTAGTTCACACTCATTTGGGGGTCTGGAGTAGTTACCTTGTGGTCTATATTGGCTCATCTATGAATCATAATTCCCACTTGAGTTACTCTCCTGAAAGTTACTGATTCCAGGGTGGATCGAGCTTCCAGGAGAAGGATGAGGTAACATGAAAGATCCACATTGAGACATCTGAGAGTTTCTTTGTGAGCCTCCCATAAAACCTCTTTCCTGTGGCATTGGTGACTGCCTCAAGGTGGGTTGGGAACTGGATTCTGTCGGACTACCAGGTGGCTGAGGAGTCATCTGACTACCCAATTTCTTCTACTTGCAGGAGAAATTGGGCCAAATCTTGACTGGTTACTTTTGGCAGGAGAGCCTAAAGGAGATGGTGATGGGCTCCCTGGGATATTGGAGAGCTGGGGTGGGGGGGTGGAAAGAAAGATGACTGACCCAGGTTGCTCTGCTCCCCTTGGCTGCTCATGGGCCCTACACACTGACCACTGAACTCAGAGTTGCTTCAATCCCTGTGGGAAGGTCATCAACGGAACCAGACAAATCCTTGAATCCAAAGGCTGCATCCTCTGAGGCCAAGACTTCAACTGGTAAACTTGTCAGTATTTCTTGTACTAACTTCAAGTCTTCATGGTTAGATTTTCTGGGGGCCATAGGCGGTTGAGACCTACTTTCATAGCCTTCTTGAAAATGTCCTGTTGCAGCTGATAACTCACTTGGGCCAGTGGCAGCAGGTGTGGAGGCTATCATAGGGCTGCTGGTCTTGCTAGCAGTAACCACTGCCACCTTGCCATCTGTACTGTAGAGGCATCTGTTGCTGTGTGTACCGCATTCCTCCCATAGCCCTTCGCATCTGTCCCTGGATGTCAAGTGGATATTGCTGTGGGGATGGTGGGCTGTAGGTATCTCCGGCATAGGAGCAGCTCTGCTGTGGCTGAGCATAAGGGTGACTGACCATGCCATACAATCAGGGTCTCTTCATCACCATGGGATCCATTGGAGTCTCCTGGGATTGGCCTATGCTCTGTCAGGAAGGAGGGGCAGACAGCCCTAAGTACTGGTGGAGGCAGAGGCAAGGCACTCACCAGCCTCTGCCTCCCCTCAGGTGGAGCAGCCTCTGCTGTCCTTCCAGTGCACTTTTTATTTCATTTATTGTGCCTTTCATTCCCATAATATCTGCTATTTTTCTAGGCCATGCAGGCTGAAGGCAGCTGCAGTAGCCCAGAAAGATTGAGGGAGCACTGTCCCTTCACCCTGTTAGGGGCAGGGATGGATCCACAGGAATGCCCGACACTCTAGTCTCTGCAGGCTGAAATCACCTGCAGTGGTCCAGAGAATCTGAGGAAACACTGTCTCCCTCTTATCTTATTGGGGGTGGAGATGTATCCACAGTCTAATCCCTGCAGGCCAAAAGCCATTTTAGTTGCCTTGAGAAGCTGAGGGTGCACTATCCCTCCTCCTGCCCTGCCAGTGGCAGGGTGGGAACCAGAGATGTATCCAGGAATAATTTTTGTTCAGGCTGAAAATGCCTGCAATTGTCTTGAGAAGCTGGGGAAACGCCTCCCCCTCCTGTTCTATCCAGGTGGGGGTGGAGCCACAGATATTTCCAGTAATCTAGTTCCTGTGGGCCAAAAGCGGTGCTGTTGTTGCCTGGGGAGGCAGAGGGAGCATTGTCCCATCTGCCCTGTCAGGGGTGGGAATGGATCCATAGGAGTGCCCAACACTTTATTTTCTGTGGGCCAAAAGCACCCACAATTGCCTGGAGAAGTTGAGGAAACACCACCTCCCTTCTATCCTATGAGTGGGCAGAGGTGTACCCATAGGTTTGCCCACCAATCTAGTCCTTATGTGGTGAAAGCACCTGCAGTTGCCCAGAGAGGCTGTTGCAAGTCCCCCCAGCTTCTTGCCTGCTGGTGGTTGGGCTGGAGCCTAAAATAGGCCTGCAATCCAACCTAGGTGGAAAGAAGCCCATCCTTACCTTAACTGTGATTTTCAAGCAGCTCTGTTTTCCCCATGTGCTGGGGACAGAGTTAAAATAGAAGCTCTCAGCCTCTTTCTGACTTGGACAGGTTCAAACTTTTGTTGTTCTTAGGATTGGACTTTAGCCAGCCAAATTTACTAATCAGTAGCTGAAATCAATGCTCAACCATCTCTTCCTCCCTTGTTTTTGAGAAATGGAGCTTCCAATTACAGCCATGGAATAGCTCCTGAGGCATATTAAGCCAGTGGGGGATGGGCACTGTGTGGTGTGCTATCATCAAAAATCTTCACTACAGATGGGCAAGGAATGGATAAACAAAATGGAATACTATGCTGCTGTAAAAAGAAATGAAATTGGGACTTATGTGATAACATGAATGAACCTTGAGGACATTACGCTGAGTGAAATAAGCCAGACACAAAAGGACAAATATTGTATGGTCTCACTAATATTAATTAAAAATGAAGAATAAACACATGATGTTAAAACTTAGACTATAGGTTACTAGGAGATAGGATGAGGAGAAGGGATACTGATGCTTAATGTATGGAAAATTTTCAATTAGCTTGATTATAAAGTTGTTAAAATGGATAGAGTTGATGGTAACACATTATAGTGAGTATAACTAGCACGTCTGGTTTATAATGGGACTGTGGCTGAAAGGGGTAGTCTACGGATGTAAATGTGCATTGAAAGAAAGCTAGAGAACAATCTAGGGACTGAATAACATAGTGAACTCAGCAGTGGATGAGGATTGTGGTTAACAATACAAATACAAGAATGTTCTTCTATGAACTAGAACAAATGAACATCACTATAACAAGGTGGTAAGAATATAGTGATGCATGGGAAAATACAACTAATGTAACTTATGGACTATAGTTAACAATATTGTAATATTCTTGCATCGGTGTCAAAGAAATACTCTATCAATGCTAAGGGTCAATAATAGGGTGCTATGGGATTTTTTCTTTTGGACTAAGGATAACTTTCAAAAGTTTACTGCAGCGATGACTGCACAACTCTATAATGAAAGTGAGAGCCACTGAGTGTACACTTTGGATAGAATATACAATACAAGGCATGAGATTGTGTAACACAGTGAATCATGTGGTGGAAGACAGACTGTAGCGAACAGTACAAATATGAGAATGTTCTCTCATGAACTATAACAAATGCACAATACTAATACAAAGTGTTAATAATAGGGGGTGAATGGAAAATGTGTATGCTATGGGCCCTTGTTAGTGGTAATAGTCTGATCATGTTCTTTCATAATCTGTAACAAATGTTCCACAACAATGTAAGGTGTTGGTGGAAGTGTGATGTATGGGAATTCTGTACGTTATGCATGATTGTTTTGTAAGCTCACAACTTGTCTAATTAAAGAAAAATGAAAAAAAAAATGGGGCTGATAGATTTGCTAGACTCAGGGTTGCCACAAACATTCATTTTATTAAAAATGCAATATCTGCAAAGTGCAATAAAGAGAACTGAACTAAAACAAGGTATGCCTGTATAGTCAGCATCCAGTTGAGTCTTCTCATCATTTCTGAAACCTAGGTGCCTTGGAGGAGTTGTGATCACCCTTGCATAAGTGGGAAAACGAGATGCCACCTCACTTGGAGACACTACCCTTCAGGCCTGTCCTAAGCCTGGCTCTGTGCCCAGATTCTGTAGAGAGTTTGAGGGAACCTAGGAAGGTGGGAAGAGGTACATCCCAGCCCAAACCAGGGAGTTGGAGCTCTGGCACTGACTGGCTTTCAAGATCCAGCTGAGTCTCATTATGCTCTGATATTCTATTATGTGAATTGATTATATTATCAGTTCTGTTGATTAGTATTTGGGGAATTTCAAGTTGGAAGTATCATGAGCAGTAGTGCTATGATCATTTTCATACTTGTGTTCAAGCACATTTCTGTTGAATAGATAACTATGGATAGAATTGCTGGATTAAAAGGTATGTATATGTTCAACTTTGGTTGATTTTACAAAACAGTTCTCCACAGTGATTGCACCAGTTCACACTCACTCCAGCAGTGGATGAGAGTTTATATCTTGTTAACTCTTGATACTTTCCATCCTTTCTCATTTTAGACATTTTGGTGCATATAGTGATATGTTATTGTGGTTTGGTTTTTTTTGTTTTTGTTTTTGTTTTTTTTAAGATTTTATTTATTTATTTATTTATTTATCCCCCCTTGCTGCTTGTGCTCACTGTGTCCATTTGCTGTGCATTTTTCTGTGTCTGCTTGTCTCCCTTTGTTGAGTCATCCTGCTGCATCAGCTCACCGTGCCACGCAGGCTGGCTTGCCTTCACACATCCACTTCCTGTGGTTTTAATTGCATTTTCCTGGTGACTAAGTTAAATGCATTTTTTGTATGTTTATTGTCATTGGATATTCTCTTCTATGAAGTTTCCATTCAAGTTTCCGCCCCCCCTCATTTTTTGGTTGGACTATCTTTTTCTTATAGGAGCTCTTTATTCTAGATATGAGTACATTGTTGAATATATGGATTGTAAAGATTCCCCCACTTTCTATAATGTCCCACTTTACAAGTGTGGAAACTGAGGCTCACAGCAAGAGTGTTATTATCCTAAAGTGTGGCAGCACAGTTTGGAGCCCTGGTATTCAGGTATTCTGACTCTAAGTTCAACCCTGTCCATAAACCATCTGTCACAGGGCCCAAACTCCAAGCTGATATCCATGGGTGTGGAGCTTTTGCATAGACAGCATCTGGTGAAGTGCAGAGGATAGTATTAGGGCTGTGGCCTCAGAGAAACCAGGTGTCAGATATATATATCATATATCATATATATTAGATCAGTGGATAGAGGAGAAACTGAATGACTGGTTGTGTCCTGTGTCCTCCATCAGCCCCATTAATGAGACACTTCTTCTCAGTTCCTGGTCTGTGAAATGAAGGGATTCCTCCCAATGGATTATCTTGCCTGGGCAAGACTCCAGGAATACCCAGCAATTTTCACCACCAGGTCTGGGCATGGGCAACCCCTCTTTCCTCCTTGGCACAGCCTACAGATTTCCATTTTTACAGGTACTCAACCAAAAAGTTGAGAGAAAGCTAAAGGCCCAAATGAACTAAGGAGGAAGAGGACCAGGTATGGATGAGCAGCTCAGGGTTTACAAGGGCCAGGGTCTATGTAGAGACTTCAGCTGACCTAATGTGGGCTCCCAGGCCCAGCCCCTCACTTGGGCTCCATCTGTAAAACTGTTTCCCCCAGGCCTTAGGCAGTGTGTGGTCATGAGCCATCCATTCCCCTCCCCTCTAGGTCCACATTTTATAGATTGAGATCTGCATTCGTCAACCTTGGGATCAGCTCAGGAGTTTCTAAACTCAACTGCCATAAGATTTTGATTCATAGTTTTGCAGTGGGACACTGGTTTCTGGACTGTTACAAAGTGTCACCCAAGTGGTTTGGATGAGTTAAGCCCTACTGACTAAGACAACAGTGACCCATGAGTGCCCTATTTTGCCACCTTTTATTCTCAGCACTCTGATGGGTAACAACCCTAGTTCAGCCTCTGATACTCTTCTCTCTTTGCTCATCTGTCAGCTCAGCAGTGTCTGGGTTCTGATGGGCTGGCCTCCCATCTACCCCAGTGTCTTCACCAGGGTTGCTTACTTTGCTATCTGGATCAATGGTGTTAAGAGGGTCACACCTATTCCTACTCCCATTTCTGCTCCTTCCCAGACCCAGATTCCATGCCAGCTTTGTGGAGTTGCTTGTTCATCAGGTTTTGCACATCCCTTGTGCCTCTACAGACTTTGCTCCTGCTGCTATGTGTCCTCAGGTCCCCATGGCAGACCCAGTGCTGACCCACTGAACCCTTCCTTTCCTTCAGCTTTCTCTCTGTTTTGGGTCCCAATCTCATGCAAGAACCTTCTATTCCCTTCCTCCAGGCCCACAGTCTCGTTAAATATTCCCTTCTCTTTGACTTCCCTATTCATCAGTTCTCACCCCCCAAAACAAGCCTGACAAAGAAAACCAAAACAAATAAAGACCCCAACCTGCTCCTCCATCTGCCCCACTTTCCAGTCTTCTTCCAGACCCCCTGAACCTCCTGCTTCTCAGTGTCCTTCCTTTGGGGATCACTGGTCTGACTCCCTGGGCAAAGAAATGGGACCTCACAGGAGACTCTCAACTACCTGGTTCCCAGAAGGAAATCAGGCATGTGGAGGGAAAGGACAGACCAAAGGGACATTGAAGGAGCTGGGCCTGATTTATTGTCCACAGAGAGTTAGGGTCTCTGGGTCAACCTTTAGGATCCTGGTGTCAGCTCTCAATGCCTCCCTTACCTACCCCATAAGCCTCACTCTCTACTAGTCTGCAGAAACCAAACCCCTTCTCACCCTCCCTGTTCACCTCTACATGTACTTGCTCCATCCTTCAGGAGGCTGCAAGGCAAGCTTGACTTGAGGTTTCCACACACTCCAGGGATTGGAGCTTGGAGTCACATTTCCTGTTTGGCTGACTTAGGACTCATTGGCCCAGCAGTCAGCCTTTAAGCAGTGTCCTGGACCATCTTTCATGCCATTCTGCCCTGGACAGAGTCCTTGTGCTATGAGGAGTCCTCACAAGCAGGCCTCACAATGGCCAGCTATCCTGGCTCTTGGAACCCATGTGTAGTAGTTTGCTATTATTTATGAATTCCAAAAATAGATACTGGATTATGTTTGTAAACTGGCCTGTTTGTACATTAGATTGTATTGGATTCAGAGGTTTCACTTTTACTTGATTAAATAATTATTAAGGCTTTGATTAGGCCACATCAGTATGTGTTGACTCTCTGCCCCCTTTCTCACAGAGAAAACTACATGGCAGAGTAGAGGAGTTAGTTGGAGTTTTGATGTTGGAGTTTTAATGATGAAGTCTGGGAAGTAAGCACACAGAGGAGCAGAGAGAAGGCTCGATTAGACACGGCAGAGGCCCCGGGAAGAGAGATGAGCCATTTGCCTGATAGTTTACAGTTGGCCTTGTGGAGATAGAGCAGCTGAGCCTGGAGAGAGACAAGCCCTGGGAAGAGAGGAACCCAGGAAACCTGAACACTTCCAGAAGTCGGCAGCCTTCTTCCTCCAACACATGGCAATAGACTTCGGTGAGGGGGGTAAGTTGCACTTTATGGCCTGGTAACTATAAGCTTCTACCTCAAATAAATACCCTTTATAAAAACCAACTGATTTCTGGTATTTTGTATCAGCACCCCTTTGGCTGACTAATACACCATGTAAAGTGGGGCAGCTCCCATTTATTGCAAATCCTGGGGTTGCACATGTATCCTGGACCCTCACAGTAGGTGGGGACACATGAGGTTACACACACAGAAACATCAGTATCTCACTGGCTTAAGCCCTCTGCTACTGCAATAATCTTGAGAGGCCTCTAGAACACATCTTACAAATTTTCACACCTGTACTAGGCATGACTTACCAGTCATAGCCTTTGGCCTTCCCTCTGGCTAGGTCATTGTGCAGTTTGAAATTATTTTATGAATCCCAAAAAGAAAAATATTATCTTTGCAAACTAATCTATTCCTCTGGTTGTGATACCCTTTGATTGCATTAAATTCAGTTGAGAGGCCTTTGATTAGATTACTTAACTAAGAATGCTTTAGTGCTTTTAATTGGTCTACATCAGTGAAGCATGACTCAGGTTGAGTCTCCACCCCCTTGCTAGGTCTAATATAAATGGAAACATGGAGAAAGACTCACTCAGACAAAGGAAAAGGTAGCTGCCATGTTTGATCCTGCCATGTAAGAGAGAGGATCGCTTAAGCACTAAGCCCCAAGAAGCTAAGCCCACAGAGCATCTCAAGATGAGACAGTGAACCCAAGAGGCTGAAACCTTGGTAGAGATCAGCAGCCATCTTGTTTCACCATGTGGCAACATGCCAGGATCGACAATAGCTGACTTTGGTGAGAAAACATCTCTGATGGTGCCTTGATTTGGACTTTTCACAATCTTGGAACTGTAAGCTTTTACCCCAAGTAAATACCCTTTATAAAAGCCAATGAATTTCTGATACTTTGCATCAGGAGCCCTTTGGCAAACTAAAACAGTCTTTAAGCCTAACTGCAAACCCAACACTAGTTGCACACCCACCACCCGTGTCTGGTCTTAAGAGTTCAGCAATCTCTGGAAGCAACACAAGAAACATCCCTTCTCCTGGTGGTAAGCTCAGTTTTTGAGATTTCACAGCAGGTTGTTCAGATCCCTGTGATGTTATTGAGTTAAAGAGATAGCATGCAGCTGAAACGTGTTTTCCAAAGTTCAGGAAAGCTTAGGTGGTTCAGTTTGAAATATTAGCCACTCCACTCTAGCCCTAGAATTACTATTCTCCTCCAAACCATGTTCCCCTTGGTCAACTGTGCCAGACTTTTTCTCACATAGTGACTTCTGCCTGGGGGCATGGTTTTCATACAGCCTTGTCTAAGAGTTAGGTGATTGACTGCCCCTTCTGGACTTTCTCAGATTGTTAACTCAAGGAATCCAAATGCATACCAAGTGTACACTGAAAACCTCAGCTCCAGCTCAGCCAGTTCCTCCATTACATGAAGCCAATTTAAATGCTCAATATTATTATCCATGTTGAGTTTCTTTTAAAAATAAACAAATCAAAGCCTATTAGGGTTAAATCGTTTTCAAGATCACATAGATAGTAAATAGCAGAACAGGAATTCAAACCTAGACCTCTCTTGGGACAACTCAAAAGCCTTTGTTCTTGCCATCTTTGCAGGCTGCTTCTTGATGTCTTTTTCCCTGTTTGACATGTCCTTAGACTACTCTTCAGGGCCTTATTCTGACCTTCATTAAGTGTGAGCCCCAGATATGTCCTCCTAAATAGACTAAGAGGAAACTGGAGACTAAACCAGAGTGAAGAGGAAAAGGGCTGGAGTACAGAATAGTTGTAAGGAGTCAGGAAGTCAGGGAAGGGTCTGGAGTGGCACCTGAAGACATCAACAGAGCCCAAGGACTTTAAGCATCTGTGATAAGGGACTTCTCACCCTTGTAGGTGATGCAGTGGCAGCAACTGGTGGCTCTCCTTGCCAGATTCAATTCTGGATATGCTGTGGTGGGGGTGTGGGGATGTGTGGGTAGGGAAACAAACCAAAGTTGATTAGAAAACCTTGGGGAAACTGAAGGTTGTCTTGAATCAATGTGTGGATGTGTTGAGTGGCTGCAGCCTGGGATGGAGGTGGCCACAATGTAAGATGGTCTGGAAGACCATTCCCCACTCTCTGCAATCTGTAGTATCTTGAAAGATCTTCAATTGATTATGAGAATAACGTAGAGAAATGAATATGGCAAGATGGTAACATCTCAATCCCTGGGTCTAGGAATCATGTGGGAGGAGTGACAGGTACTGACTTCTCACTGCTCTAAACTTCTTTGGGTTCTTCTACCAACTGATGGGGGCAGCAGCTTGGCAAATCTGGGCTGAATCCAGTAGGCATTTAGCACTGCAGGAGTGAAACCACAAATCCTGAGTAATGGGGAAGAGTCTAGAGACTTCTGTGGTAGTTGAACAAAGAACGGGCCTGAAAATGCAGGTAGTGTTTCATTTCTTCAGCTGCTGCTGGTAAAGGGGCTCAGGCCTAGGGATGGGCTGTAGAAAGTGGTGGGAGTCAGGGAGAGGGCTGGTAAAATGGGGACACTGAGGACAACTCCATAGCCAGGGAATATAGAGAAAGCAAAGAGATGATAGGGGTTTGTGTGCACCCCAGCCTTAGGGGAATGCACATTTTCATGAGTGTTACTTCCAAGAACCCAGCTAAGTTCTCACTGTGAAGACTGGTGAAAAGTCTCTCCCACCTCAGGCCTCAGCAGGGAGAGGGGAAATAAAACCATTTTGATATATGCCAGAGGCTTCTGTTCTCTATAATAAAGACTGGCCTCAAAAGAGACTATTTTTGCCAGAACCAATCCAACAGGGCTTTTAATAGACCTACGAACTATGGATAATGGAAATCCTCATCTCCAGGCCCCTCTAGCCTTTGACATAGGGTAAGGGAAGTATCCAACTCCAGGCCTTTCTATGATTCATTGTGGGGGAGGGGAATGCTCAACTCCAGCCTTCTCTAGGCTTTCTCTATCGTGTAAGGGAAGAAGGATGTGGAGAAGCCACATCAGTGTGGCTTCTGAAAATCATTCTGAAAATTATTCATGTAAGAAGTCTCTGGGGAAACACAAAGTCAACAGGGGAGGCAAAAACAAGGGCACCAAAGGCAAGTTTAGCCTCTGACACCAAATACTACAGTATCAGTAAACACAACCTACTTCCTAGCCAGAAAAGCATAAATCTCACACTAACCAGATGTTTACCCCAGGTTTCTTTTTACTTCATATAACATCTCCAGCTTTCAACAAACAATTTAAAAACCCATTAAATTAAAACAAAAATCACAGCCTGAAGAGGAAAAACAAGCTCAAGAACAAGCCTCAAGCATGGCAGATATTTTGGAATAATCAGACTAGGAATTTAAAATACCTATGATTAATGTGCTAAGGGTTCTGATGAAAAAAGTGGACAACATGCAAGAATGGGTGGATAAGGTAAACAGAGAGATGGAAATTCTAAGAAATAATCAAAAGTAAAATGTATAAATAAAATACACTGTAACAGAAAAGAAGAATGCCTTTATGGGATCATCAGAAGACTGACATGAGGAAAGAATCAGTGAGCTTGAAGATATATGTCAATAGAAACATCCAAACTGAAATGCAAGAGAAAAAAGATTGAAAATAAGAAAATTCCCAACAACTGTGGGAGAGTTAGAAAAGGTGTAACATATGCATAATGGGAAAATCAGAATGAAAATAGAGAAAAGAGTAGAAGAAATGCTTGAAGTAATAATGACTAAGTATTTCCTAAAATTAAAGACAGAAAGCAAACTTCAGATTCAAGAATGTCAGAGAATCCCAAGCAAGATAAATACCACAAAATGTATACCTAGGCACATCATATTCAAAATGTAGAAAATCAAAGACAAAGAGAAAATTTTAAAAGAAGCCAGATTAAAAAAGACAAAAAAACACTTAAACATAGAAGAGCAAGAATAAGAATTACATTGGACATCTCTTGAGAAACCTTGCAAAAAGACGAATATGAAGTGAAATACTTAATGTGTTGAAAGAGGAAAAACTCCAACTCAGAATTCTGAATACAGAATAATTATCTTTCAGAAATGAATGAGAAATAAAAATTTTCTCAGACTACCAAAAATTGGGAAAATTTGTTGCAGACCTGTCTCATAAGAAATGTATAGAGAAGATCTTGATAGAGAAGGAAAATGGTATAGGACAGAAACTTGGATCTACATAAAGGAACGAAGAGTATTCAAAAAGGAATAAATGAATGTAAGGTAGTTTATTTTCTTATCCTCAACAGATGTAAAAGATAATATTTTGTTCAAAATAATAAAAGGAACAATATATTGAATGATTATGGTGCATAGTAAGTGAGATGAATAGTAGTGGTGTTATAAAGGAAAGAAGGAAGAATTGGGAACACTCTGATATGAGACCTATCCTACCTGTGAGGCAGTATAGTGCTATTTGAAAGTGGATTTGGATTATTTGTAAATGTATGTGGTAAATCCTAGAGCAACCAATACAAATTGTAAAAATAAATGAAACTGATATGCTAAGAGAGGATATAAAATGGATTCTTAGATAATTCTCAGTTAAAACCAGAGAAGGTATGGGATATCCTATGGTCATGGATTAGAAGACTAGATATTGATAAGATGTCAATTCTCCACAAAGTGATTTACAGTTTGAACACAATTCCAATAAAAATTTCAACAGTCTTCTTTGCAGAAAATGGAAAAGTTAAACAGCAAATACATATGAAAAGGCAAAGGGCTCTGAATAGCCAAAACTATCTTGCTAAAGAAGAAATAGGTTAGAAAACTCATACTTCCTGATTTCAAAAAAATATTAAGATTATGAGTATAAATGAAACTGATGTTTATACATTAAATTTGTTATTAATCTTTCCAAGTAAAAAACATATTAAAAAGTTATAGTAACCAAAACAGTGTCATACTTCCACAAAGACAGAGATATAGGACAAATGGAAAATAATAGAGAGTTCAGAAATAAGCCTGCACATCTATGTACATTATTGATGTTTGAACAAAGGTGCCAAGCCTACACAGTGTTGAAAAAATAGTGTCTTTAACAAATGGTGCTGGTAAATCTAAGATCCACATAAAAATGAAAGTGGATCCCTACCATACACCATATACAAAAATTGACTCAAAATGTACACAAAACCTAAATATAATACCTAAAATGATTACAGTCTTAGAAGAAAACATAAGGAAATATCTTTAGGACTGTGTATCTTAGAATATACCAAAAAAAAAAAGAAAATAGATAAACTGGACCTCATCGAAATGGAAAATGTATGGGTATCTAAGACTTCCTACAGAGTAGGAGAAAATACTTGGAAACCACACATCGGATAACTGTTTAATATCCTGAATAGATAAAGAAATCGTATAGTTCAACAACACCAAAAACCACATTACCAATTAAAAATGGGCAAAGGACTTGAATAGACATTTCTCCAAGAAGGTATACTAATGGCCAAAAAGCACGCAGAAAGATGCTCAATATCATTAGCCTGTATGGGAATGCAAATCAAAAACTGCAACGAGATACCACCTCACACCCCCTTGAATGGCTAGTATTAAAAACAGGGGAATAATAGGTGCTTGTAAGGATGTGGGAAATAGAAACCCTTGTCTATCGTTGGTGGGAATGTGAAATGGTGTAGCCACTGTGGAAAACAGTTGGGAGGTTCCTAAAATAGTTGAACATAGAACTACTGTTTGACCAAGCAAAACCACTTCTAGGAATATACCCAAAAGAACTATAATCAAGGATTCAAACAGATATTTGGACACCAAATTCATAGCAATATTATTCACAAAATCCAAATAGTGGAAGCAACCCAAGTGTCTATCAACAGAAAAAATGGGTAAACAAAATGCTGTACTATATATACATACAATGGAATCTTATTCAGCCATTTTAAAGAATGAAGTTCTGATATATGAAGCAACATGGATAAACTTTGAAGATATTATATTGGGAAAAGGAAAGATATTGTATGATTCCACTTATATGAATTACCTAGAATATGCAAATTCACAGCCACTGAAAGCCTTATACGGATCACCAGGATTGGGGCAGCAGGGGGAGGGGTAGTGGTGAAAAGGGAAAATGGGGAGTTAATGCTAATGTATAATTGTGGTAGGGTTTCTGCTTGTGGTCATGGAAAATTTTGAATGTGAATAATAGTGATAGTAGCACAGCATTATGAATATGAATATTATACTGAATTTCATGCTTGGAGGTGGTTGATATGGGAAATTTTATATTGCATATATGTTACCAGAATTTTGAGAGAGAGAGAGAGAGAGACTAAAGAGACAATGACACTGCCTTGGTTAAATTTATTCCTAGGTATTTTATTCTTTTAGATGCTATTGTAAATGGAATTGATTTCTTGATTTCCTTCTGATTGTTTATTACTGATGTATAGAAACCCTACTGATTTCTGTGTATTTATATTGTATCCTGCATACTTTCTGAATTTGTTTACTAGTTTTAGTAACATTCTTGTAGATTCTTTGGGATTTTCTACGTATATAGGATCATGTCATCTATATCATGTCATATATGACATATATAGGGATAATCCAATTTGAATGCCTTTCATTTCCTTTTCTTGTCTGACTGCTCTGATTAGAACTTCCAGTAAAATTTTGAATAGCAGTGGTGTAAGTGGGCATTCTTGTCTTGTTTCTGAAATTAGAGAGAAAGCATTCAATCTTTCACCACTGAGTATGATGTTACCTCAGGAGTTTCATATATGCCCTTTATGATGTTGAGATCGTTTCCTTCTATACCTAGTTTTCTGAGTGTTTTATTCCAGAAGGGGTGCTGAATTTTGTCAAATGAGGGGATTTTTTCGCATTATTTGAGATAATCAAGTTTTCCCCCTTCATTCTATTAATGTGATGTATTGCATTAATTGATGTTCTTATGTAAAAACACCTTTCATTCCTATTATTAATCCCACCTTATTGTAGTATATAATCTTTTATTGTGCTTTTGACTTTGGGGATTTTTGCATCTATATTCATAGGGGATCTTGGTACTATTTCATGGCATGGTACTATTCCATGGCATGGATGTACCACAGTTTGTTTAGGCATTTATCAGTTCAAGAATTTCAGCATCTTTCGGATTTCCAACTCCCGGCTATTTTAAATAAATAAATATGCTCTAAATAATCATGTAATACAGATATTTGTGTGGACAGATAAGTGTATGGTTGGTGTATTTTTAGTTTTTTTAAGGAATGCCATATTATTTTACTGAGTATCAAGACCAATTGACATTCCCACCAGCAATGTGTGAGAAATCTAGTAGCTTCTCATCCATGACATTTGGAATTATCACTGTTTTTTATTGTAGCTGTTCTAATAATGGGCAGTGACATCTCATCATGGTGTGATGACTAGCATTGCTGAACATTGCTTCATGTGCTTATAGACCATTTGTACATTCTCTTCAGTGCGATGTCTCCTCATGCTTTGCCTAAATGGAATCTTTGTGTTTTTTTTTATGTTGAGCTTTTAGAGTTCTTTGTACAGTGTATGAGTCCTTCATCAGGTATTTGCTTAGCAGACCTTTCTCCCAATCTGTACCTTGTCATTTTATTTTCTTAACAAGATCTTGAACAAATAACTAAATAAACTGTAGAAAATGGGAGGTATATTTTTTAGTGTCAAAGAAATATCTTGCAGATTCCAAGGACAAAAGACTAGAAATACCTGAAACAGGGTTATACTCAGGGATATTTCTATGAATGTACTGTTATTTTATTTATATATGTTATATATTTATATGTGTGAGTATGTTTATTACATGTTTATTTTGGGAAAATATTTATATATGTATACATACTTGTACACAAATAGGTAAATTCTCATTATTTGTAAATATGTGTATATACATGGGTTACTGTACTTTCATATATACCCTAGCTGTATCTACTAAGATGGTTTAGAATCAGTAACATAATAGTAACAAAAGAGCATACCCTGGACCTGTATCTTGGTTTCTAAATACCATTCTCCAGTGAAGGGAAGAAGGATTCTTTGGAGAACTGGGTAATTTTGAGGGACAGAAAACACAGCAAAAGCCTTGAACATCTTGTAGTGACAGAATATAAGGAAGTATTTTTTTTTTAATGATGGGTTAGAGAATGAGAAAACAACTCAGGAATCACCCTGAAATGGCTGTCAGTGGGAATCCCTGCAATTTTTGCCTAACATTTATGTAATCTAAGCATCTTTTAAATAAATAAATAAATATATATATATATATGTAATAACATTTATGTATGCAAATGCACATATATGCACATATATTTATATATCATTTTACAAAAATTGGTTTGTATTGTGAAAATTTTGATTTTTACCCACAATAAAAAAAAAATAGCATAAGGTGGAACAATTTGAGCAAGAAAATAATGTAGTATTGTGTTATAACCCATCCCTTACAGGCATGATTGAATGAATGAATGAATGAATGAATGAATGAATGAATGAATGAGAAAGGAGAAATCTTCATAGCAGAAGAATTCCAAATATGTATAGTCATTCTCATCCTCAGGAAGTGGGACTAATGTACCCTTCTCCTTCCTCTTCCTCTTTCCTAGCCTCTAAGAAAGGAACATAGGTGACCCCAGGCTAGTCTGACCAGCAGGACACATGTGCACAACCAAGGGCTCAGGAGCAGCTTTGCCATCTACTACCTGACTGGAGATCCCAAGGACCCTGCTGAAGTCCTCTATTATGATTCCCATCTCATGAAAGAGGAAAGAGGCTCAGGGAATGGGAAGTCACTTGTCAAGGACCTCACTCAGAAGCTGTGCTCCATACTTGCTTGTACATAGATGTGAAATAGCCTCACCCATCATGGGCTGAATGTCAGTTTCAGACAGATGCCAGGGACCCACAGTCAAGCAAGCTCCTGGGAGAATCAGAAACTCCATAAGCCCACATTTGTGATCTCATCATCACCCAGGGCAACAGGCATCATCTCTGAGGGCACCTGTACCCACTCAGGGCAGCCATCTCACTAGGGACAGCACCCAGACCACCCTTCTGCCCCTCACTCTTCAGACTGATCTTATTTCCACTCAACCCCAAATGCTGTGCCTTTCTCCTTGAAGTATCTCTTCAGTCCTTCCCCAGCCTAGCAACCTCACAGGACTCTTAGCTTAAATTCCAGTATCTCCTGTCCAAGCCATCATTGAATCACAAGGTAACAAGGGACAGCAAGTCGCCATCACAAAGACTTTAAGCCCAGACCAAGGGGCTCATCCTCAGCTGAGGATGAGGGCACCCAGCTGAGGAAAGCAGCAGACTCATCTGCTGAGCACCTGCGGGGCCACCTTGTGCTCAGTTCATTATCATCTGCAGGCACCTGTCACGATGGTGGGAACCCCAGCCAAGGAGGGTGGGTACAGGGTCACAGAGGACCAGTAACTCCCAGCCCTGGGTCTTGGCAGCCCTTGAGCAGTGTGAAGGCTAATCAGCCATGAGGTACATAATGAAGCAAATGTCAATCTGTGGGGCAAGGGGACTGGAGCTTAGGGGCCCAGGTTTCACTATGGGGGAGCGGAGGCAGTTATGCCTTATCGAGATGAGGAGGGCCAGGATCCATCAGGGAATTACTGTGGCAATAATACACCTGAAGCCTTCACTGATCTATATGATGCTGGTTGTTCCAACCCAACTCCTGAAGGGCATGAGTTGGTGAGGCCATGAGACCAAAGAACACACCAGGCAGAGAATTAGGCATAGCTTTATTGCGACTTGCAGACAGAAGGGAATCTTAATGGTGGCCAGTCAAAAGGATGAATGAAGTTAGTGCTTTGCAAAGAAGCAGGAAAAGAAGGGGGAAAGGGTCTCAGAACAAAGACATTCCATAGGGACGATAAAAGAGTTCTGGTTAGGGTTGCACATGGGATTTGGTAATATTATCTCAGGAATGAGGTTTTACAGCTCAGAGGAGATTTGGTTTAAGACATTCTCTCCCCTCGGGGTGGGGGGTTGTTAATCTTTAACAGGCCTGGGTCACTTAGGCAGCTGTGTGCTGAGGCCTTAGTGGGGGATCTGGGCCCTGAACTCTCATAATCCATGCCCACGCAGCAGCCTGCATTGACCATAGGACAAGCATTGCAACCATATTCCACAGCAACAGTATAAAAGACAACAGAATAATAAGAGTCCTCCACCAAGAGCTAGTAGACTTATAAAAGTCCTCCCTGCACATGGTCCATCAGTCCCTTCTATTCAAACCTATATGTGATGCTGGAGTTTTTATGTGTACTTCCAGAGACTGGAGCCTCTGGCCTGTCCATGTGCCAGCTGTACCTGGAATCTTGGTGGAGCTGCAACTCCTACTCTACAGCTCAATGGACTCAACCAAGTCACCTGGTGAGGAGACAATGATGGACAACGGCCATCCCAGGGAATGGAGAGAGCCTGCAGCTGCAGGCAGGATCATCCCATCCACCGTATACATGGTATAAAAGCCCCCTCTCACTTGGAGGTAGAGTGGACATCACCATCCCAAACGCCTCAGGATTGGGGGGAAGAGCTATGGACTAGAGTGGACTTAATGGTATTCTGTTGTAGACATAATGTGATTCAAGCAATGGAAGAAATTACAACAGTGAGGTGGAGCCAGTGGCCACTGGATATTTTTGGGGCAGGGAAGAGAAAAGCAGTTGTAATACAGGTGCTTTTTCAGGACTTGGGAATTATCCTGAGTGATATTACAATGACAGATATAGGCCATTTTACATCAGCATATACCATGCAGAACTGTGTGGGAGAGAGTGTGGTCTACAATGTGAACTATGGTCCATGCTTGGTGGCAGAGCCCCAGGAAGTGTATATCCATTGCAGGTGATGTGCCACACTGATGAAAGATGTTTATGTGGGATGTTGTGGGAGGTGTGGGAGGTGGGGAATATGGAAATCCCTGTAATTTTTGTGTAACATTTATGTAATCTAAGCATCTTTTAAAATATATTAAAAAAAAAAAAAAAAAAAAAGGAAAGAGGTGAAAGAGACGATTCACTTACATGGTTTCTCATTTGGCATCATGTGTTAATTTTTAAGCATGTGTATCTCTTACATTTATGACTTTACAAAAATAAAAAATGTGATGCCTGGCAAAAAAATACACACACACACACCCCCCCCACAAGGGCCAAGAAAGGGAATTAAACTAATTAGTTAGGGGGTCAATAGCTAACTTATCAATGTGTTATATGTGCTCTTTCATATGATTTAGAGCTTGTGAAATATTATGGGAGTGATCAGGAATATATACACAACATTGAACATTAATGAGGGCATAGATCTCACCCTGTGCTGTAGTAAGAATATCTAAGGCCATCCTATTTTGTAAAACTACCTTTCATAGTTGGGTAGTTCCTTTGTTTAGTAAGGAAATTTCTACTTTGGAGTCATTTGGAGTAGTGTGATTGGTTAAAACGATTGTGTGTTTTTTCAATGACAACTTCAACACCACCGGGCACTAAAACAGCCAATGGGTAGAACCACCAAGGGGTGTGCTTTACCCTATATCTAGCCTTGACCATTTCCCAATTACTAAGAGTATAGGAGCGAAGTGGCTGTGGCCCAACTGGTTGGGTTCCCGTTTACCATATGTGAGGCCCCAGGTTCGATTCCCGGGGCCTCCTGGTGAAGGCAAGCCGGCCCGCGCCGTGCTGTGAGCTGACGGCCCACACGGTGCAGTGAGTTGGCGCAGCAAGACACAGAAAAACGCAAAGCAAAATGGACACAGCGAGCACAAGCAGCAAGGGGGAGGGGGGATAAATAAATTTAAAAAGCAAATCTTTAAAAAAAAAAAAGAGTATAGGAGTATGGGGTAATGAGTCATATAGACTAGCTGGAACATGCGGCTGTCACCGTCTGGTCCAGTTATAGGGCAAATATGACCATGCATTTTGCCCACAAGCCCATAGCCATCCTTTGGGGGATGGGTAGGCCCCAGTTAATGAGTGGTAGACCAGCCATTGGAAAAGATCATCATTTTTTAGTTTGAAGTAAAATTACACAATTCAGAGGATAACCACCCCCATCACTGATTCACTCCTGTCGTTCCATGCAGTCGGGAGCAATACAATCTAGGGTGACAGACTCAGCCATTAACCATCCTAAACAATCATATGCAGCATATCCTGATAAAGGCCTGGCTTATTCACCTGTTCCCTTATAAAAGAAAAAACATAATTATGAGTCTCATTGAAAAAGAGCAGCTGGATTTGTCTCAAATGAAAGGTCTTGTTCCAAACTTGTCGATGGGTTGTATTCTGCCATGCCAGCAAGGTGTTCCATGCTGTCCAATTTGCAGGAGTTATTGCCCAAGGAAGGCCAGTAGCACCTAATAATGGTAAGTCTGTGCAAGTTTGTGGGCATGGATTACTGCTGAAGCCCATGGTAGAAAGATATTGGCTAGGGTACTATGGGCAAAAAGAAAGATGTTTATGGGGAACAATAAGGGGCAGATTGTGTTGGCCTAACAGTATACAAGCAACATTTCCATTAGTAGATAATAAAGTACCAGGTAGGAGAGTCTTATGAGGACTGTGCCTTTCCCCTTCTAAATTATCTGAGTTTCCTACAGTGACATCAAACACTTGTTTAGGCATACAGAGAGTCCACATAGACATACATAGGGTCGCAGCAGGATTGAGACCCTGGATTATTAATAAAGATTTTTACTGGTGTTTTTTGCATAAACTGTGGTTTTATCATGATGTTTTGGGTGACTCCTATTCCCCATGGGATTAAGATTCCCAACCAGTGAGGCTGCATGGGCCAGCACCATGGCCAAAGGACCTCATTTTCCCCAGTTTGTATGTTTCGAGGCAGAGGCAACAACAGAATATTATTACTTCCCCTTTTGGGTTGGAGGGTGACTGAGCCTTTAACTTGTATTCTTAATGCTTGCATTGGTCTTGCTGTTTTTGGAGCTGGGGCTGCAGCCCACAGCACTGAATTTAAATATGTTAAGGCTGAATACATTCTCTTAGCCCATTGTTGTAAAGATCCCTTACTGCCTTTTATCTGTTCCTTTAAAAGGTCATACTTTCTATAAGGCCTGCCCTGGTGGTGTTATAGGGTAAATGGAAAGTCCAAGCAATATCTTGGTCCTTCATCCAAGGCTGTTTGTGGTGACCAGTAAACAGAGACCTTCAGTCACTATCAGTTTGGGCTGGCACCCCATATACGGTACATACCTTTTCTAGGCAGTGAATAGGGGCTCACTGATGGCCTTTCCTACTGGGAAGGCCAAAAAGAGTTCCATGGTGGTATCTGCGGCAGTGAAAGCATACCTTGCCCTTTCCAAGAGTGGGAGGGAACTGACGTAATCCACTTGCCATCATGCCACAGGGGTCTGCGCTTGGCCGATATGTCCCATCTGGTGAGGTAATCGTCATGGTCGTTGGAGTGAGCATGATGGACACTCGTGGGTGATGTCTATGAGCTGCTGATGAGCGACAGGCAGCAGGAACTACTGGGCTAACACCACAGGGTCTGGTAGCTACAATGTCTGCTTTTCCTGTGGAGCCATTCTGCCGCCTCGGATCTCAGTGGTATGGCTCCGGAACATTGCGAGGGCATCTGCCTCAATTTTCCCAAGGGCTGTCCTAGAGGAGTGGGCAGGGACACGATAGACAATTACCTGTCACCACTGGCAGGATTTCCAGATGTCCTTCCATAGATATTTCCCCTTCAGAGGACGACCCATGACAGTCCGTTGTTATAAGGCCTTTGTAAACTGCCCAACTATCAACAGAGATTGTTAATGCATCTCCAGGCTCATGTACTCTAACAAGTCACACAGCTCTTAACTCAGCCCACTGACTGCTCTGCATGGTGCCTGGTTCCCACCAAATAGTGTCAGTGCTGGGCTGCACAGCCACGGCTGTCCATGCAGGAGTGTCCACGAGCTGAACCATCCATGTGCCATTCATGCTCTGGAAATGTTCCCAAGCCGCCTTTTTTTAAACAATTTATTGAAGTATATCATTCATACATGAATATACATAAACTATAAGTGTTCAGTAAACATCATGATCTTACAAAACAAACATGCATAACATCCCACACATCACCCCACACACACAAACATCCTGCATTGTTGTGAAACATTTGTTAACAAATCATGAAAGAGCATCGGCAAAGTATCACTACTAACTATAGTCCAAATCTTCCTCCCCTATAGAGTTTTTTAAGGATTTATTTATTTATTTATTTATTTACTTACTTTTATCCATTTTTACCTGCCCCCTCCATTTTTGCTGTTTCTGTGTCCATTCGCTGGGCAACTCTCTGTGTCCGTTTCCTGCCCTCTCTTCTCATCCTTCTCCTCCTGTCTTCACTGGGATTCAATCCTCAGAACCTCCGATGTGGGAGAGAGGCGTCCTACTACTGCCTGCGCCACCTTAGTTCCTGGTTTTTCAGGGCATCTCATCTTGGCTCTCCCTTGTGTCACTCTTCTGTTACGTCATCATCTTGCTGCATGGCTTGCAGGGACTGGCGGCGCACCTGCGGACAGGGACTGGTGATTCACCCACACGTGGGGCCTGATGGCTCACGCACTCACAGGACCTGGCAGCTCACCCGTGGACGGGGCCTGATGGCTCACGCACTCGTGAGGCCTGGCAGCGCACCCGCGCACAGGGCCTGGTGGCCCACGTGCCTTCTATATTACTATTTTTTTTTTTTTTTTTTTAACCGGGAAGTCCCGGGGGTCAAACCCAGGTCCCTCCATGTGGGAGACAGACGCCCAACCACCTGAGCCACATCTGTCCCCCTGCTATATCTCTAAAAGTTGACCAATGATACCCAAAATTACAGTCATTTCCCATACAGGATGGTCATATAATAAATCAGGCTTAGTTTATCACCAGCATTCTAAAAACCAGACCTAGGGAGAAAAACTAGGTCTGGGGACACATGCATGGTTTCTAATATAGCGAAGTGCAGCCTACCCTGATTATCACACAATCAGACAGCGAGAATATTCGCAACCAAGCCTTCTTTAGTGGGCATCCCAATGGCTACCTTAGGGGTTGTAAGTTGGGCTGAGGAATCTGCCACCTAAGACACTAAGCCTAGGCTCTTATGCATTTTAGCACTTAAAGGGCTAGTGTTGAAGACACTTCACGGCAGCTGGGTAAGCTTTTCACTTTAAGGTATTTAATTGTACACTTTAGTTTTGTTCCCAGTATCTGCGATCCACCCCTGGATAGGGATGGCAGTCTTCAGAAGGAATGGGCACCTTTGGGTTAAACGTTCTACTTTCACAAGGCATTGTATGTTGCACATAGTTGTTTCTCTAAGGGGCTAATCATACTTCAGCCCCTTTCCAGAATTGTGACTAAAACTGAAGGGGTGTTTGTTTAGAATGTTGGCTTTGCCACAGACCCCACCCAAGGCCAATAATCAGTGCTGGCCACATCCAATTTACAGGGTAATTCAGGGTCCACCCCCCTTACTGCTTGAGCCTGTGCTATTGCTCTTCTTACTTCTTCAATAGCAGCCTGCTGGGGGTCCTCCCATTCTCATTGATTAACACATACAATGGTTATGATATCTGAGCTAAATGAAGGATGAAGGGTCTCCAGTACCCCAACAACCCCAGAAAGGCCATTAATTGTTTTGGAGTTTGTGGTGTGGAAAAACATTGTACTTTATCAATTTAGCAGAGAGTATAGTTTTTGTCTTACCCAACCAAACAATACTCAATTTGACAGAGCAGCCAGCCAGGACCTTGAACCTTGTCTCAATTGTTTGCTCATCCCAGATTCTCAAGAGAAGATACCATTGTCTCTGTTGCTTCTTTTAATTCTGAAAGAAAATTGCTGGTTATTATAATGGAATAGGGTTACAAGCACAGATATTTTCCAGGTGGCCAGATCCTTTGCCAGGAGGCCAGAACAGAAGGCTGTGCTATGCACACAGCCTCGGGGAAGCACTGTAAGAGTCAATTGTTGAACGTGAATGCAGGCTGCCTTGACTTGTCTAAGGAGATGCTAAAGAAAGCATTAGCAAGATCTAAAACAAAGTGATAGTGACATAACTGGGTACTAATTTCTTGCAATAAACCAGCAATATTTGGGACTGCTGCATACTGCAGTGGTGTTACCTTAATTTACTATAATCTTGTTATATGCCACCCCTGGCAGCTCCCAATGGCCACTCTCTCTTTATGTAGCCATAGAGCTGTTTCTTCAGTGGAGGTGGGGCAAATCAGACAAATACTAGCCAAAGCATCTGCCTCTTGATTCCCAGGTGGAAAGATTGTTTCTGTGACATATAACATCTTTAAAATAATTAAAACCATGATTAACAACATTAAACTTTTACCTAATATTATGCAGAAAACATTGTTAAATTTCTAGGGATTTTATACAATCTTTAAATATTTTTATGAACATTTTACTCATACAACTTTGATGAACAGAAGGTTTAAAAAATCCCTTTTAATTTTATAAAACTTTTTAAACACTTTTCATTCAACTTATAACATATTAAATGAACTTAACTATTTTTATTAATTTACCTTTTTCAAGGTGAAAGAACAAATCTTTGCCAATAGTTTGACATTTCCGTGTAATATTTTGGGTAATCTAAGCACCTCTTAAAATATATGTATATATATATATATAAATAACATTTTTGTAAGCAAATACACATATATGCATATATATTTATATATCATTTTGCAAATGTTTGTATGTATTGTGAGAATTTTGATTTTTACCCATAATAAAAAAAAAAAAAAAAAGAAAGAAAGAAAGAAACTTGAGTAGGAAGAATAAAGCTGATGACATAAATTGGCAAAAAAAAAGACACTTTTTAGGCTTTGACTTTGAGAAAACAAAATGTTAGAAGTTGTCAGGCTTGAACATTGTTTTTTTAAAAAGTGAGGAGATTTGTTTTTCTTAAACAACCCAGAACATGGTAAGGTTAAAGTACAAGAAGCTATTTTGATGAAACAGAATTTCTTCTTTGTATACTGATTATTCAGGGAAAAAAATCATTATAAATTTTTACTAAAGCAGACTAATGACTTAGGAAACTGTCACATTAACAGAGAAAGAACAAAATTTTAGTTTTGCATCATTATACTGTTTGATAATAAACCTTTTAAAAACTTTATAAATAGACCCATCAAATCTTACTCAACTTCAGCCACAAAAATTCCTTTTCCATGGATCTTCTGCACTTTTGAGGCAGGCTAGTTTAGGGAATGAAAAGATGAATCTGGGAACTGGCAGAAAAACATGGCCATGGAATCCAACCTGGAAATCCTCTGAGAGAAAGAACCCCTCTCCTCAAAAAGCTGCTGGAAGAACCTGCAAGAATTTTCCTTGATTGTCCAGGATCAAGGAAAAGCCCCAGATATTCTCAAGGGGCCTTATCATTGTGCCCCCCCCGGGGGGGGCGGTAAGAGAATTAACAGGTGGAGTAATTGATCAAAACAGCAAACAACTGGGACCCCTCCCCCAAACACCAGCAAGTGGGAGGCATAATTAATGGTTAAAAAGCAAGCACAGAAGTTAAATCATCCCTTTTTTCCTCTTTCTGCCTGGACCAGCCTACAAGTATACCTGGGACCCATAATCTGTTATTTTCTCCCATTTCTATTCTCTTTTCTCATTTCCTTAATAAATTACGGGCCTAACTGGCATGTTCTTAAATTCTTTTATGTAACATAACCAAGAACCTAGAGGAAATCTGGCAACATATATTGGTGAGCCAGCTGGGAGAAGCAGGTAAACTTCCTCAATCTCCATGAGGGTAAGTCTGACTATGAATATTTAATGCCCTCTTTTGGTTAGCCATTTTAAACAGATTCTCCTATGGGCCCCCACAGCACATAAGTTTATATAGGAAGTCTAAGTGGGCAAATTCCTAAGCAAGTGGACAGTCAGGGTTACAAAAGCAAAAGGAACGAGGTTAGCTTATCTTCCTAAAGCAGAAGGCTATTAGGGAGGAAAAGAGTCATTATCTGTTTAGAGTTATAAACTCCAGTTGAAAGGGGCAGGCGGAGAGTGCTTATCTTCTGAACTATGTGGATTCCAGAGAGAAAAGGGAGGAAGGGAGAAAGGGACCAAGGGGTGCTTATTTTCCTAAAGCTGTGGGTTTCGGTTTCTGCTGGGGGTGGGGGGTTAGGGCCCTAGCACTTTCTTTATCATCCCCCCCTCCCCCCCACCGTTTGATGCCCTTATAATTCTCTATGGGGCATCATCTGCTAACATGGGGATTCTTCTATAGTCCCCAAGGGCTGATATTTAACACGAGGCATTACTTGGTGTTTTAGGGCATTTAAATGGGAAGTGATGTATTGTGTTAGGTACCGTAGAATACATGGCCTGAAAGTTAAGAGGAAGAATACTGAGGCTGTTATTGGCAAGAATGGCAAAATCCAGGAAAGGAGATGCTGGAAGTAGTTCCCATTGGCAGATGCCTGGTATACACGGTTTAAGCGGTCTTTGGCTCGTTCTTTTAGTAGGGCCACCTTGTCCCTAACTATCCCTGAGGAATTTGCATAGAAGCAGCATTTTTCAGCCAGGGCCTGGCAGATCCCCCCTTGCAGTGAGCAAGTCTAATCCTTGCCTGTTTGTAAAACTACTTCTGCCAACGAGTGTCTCTGGTCTTGCAACCCATTGAGAGCCTCCAATATTTCTTCAAGGTCATTTGATGTTTCCCGTGCTAGTGTTTGTAAGCCCTCCTGACCAACTGTGAGTGACGCCCCTGCTACTGCTGTGCTCCCAACTGCTCCTAGTCCTGAGAGTATCAGAATTGCCTGTATTGCTCATTTGGCTCCGGAGAGCTCTCCAGGCAATTCTTCTCCACACACTGAGAACGATGGCACTGGCCAAGCC
This sequence comes from Tolypeutes matacus, assembly GCA_026826555.1. Taxonomy (NCBI): domain Eukaryota; kingdom Metazoa; phylum Chordata; class Mammalia; order Cingulata; family Chlamyphoridae; genus Tolypeutes; species Tolypeutes matacus. The sequence goes on from JAKSZT010054368.1 coordinate 6,342,645, forward strand.
AGGTAGCAGATGCCCTGGCCGTCCTGGGGCAGGCACCGGTAGGCGTTAGTGCCACAGACCCAGATGGTGGAGTTTGCGGCGCATCGGTCAGGCTCATGAGCGGGCGGGTGGTACCACCGTTGGCCCTTCCTAGAGGGAGGATGGTTGAAGGAGACCTGGTGGTTATGTTTTTACAGTTAGCCAGTTTGCCTGGGGGTTCGGTTATGCAGACTGGGAGGGGCCTGGCTCCTGCTGCAGAGCTGTCATGGGTTACGGGGGTTACGTTCCATGGGACAGGTACAGGAAGATGGTTAGACATGAGGAAGTGCATAGCCAGCAGGAGACAGCTATGTTGGGCCGGGATTCATTTAGGAGTTGGTGGAAATTTCGAACCTGGTTCAAAAGGATGTTTCGGGGGGCTGTTCTAACTTTGGCTTTTAGCGTCCGGGCAGCTTTACTGATATTTTTCACCAGGGTTTTCTCTGGGGGTTGGGTTTCTGGGATCAGTTGGACCAGTATGAGGTCCCCTGGGTCTGGCCCTGATGGATTGTATATTCTAATTCCTAGTTTTAGTCCTGTTTGGGCCTTTAAAAAGGTATTTTCTGGTCCAGTGGTTATGTTTAATAAGGTGAGTTTTACGGGGTCACAGGTTTCTATGCCACACCCTGCCAGGCTGGGGATTTTCTGTAGGAAGTATGGAGAAGTCAGTGGGACCCCCTTCTAGGAAGCAGTGGCACCTACCAGCAAACTCCAAGAGTGGCAGAATCCTTGCTCTTTTGGGGGCCTTGGCAGAGGTATTTGTCCTAACTCCCATAGTTGCGGTCCCTACACCCTCTCCTGGGGGCAGGTGTGGGGGTGTGGGGGTACAGGGCAACTAGCAAGTTGTAAGGAGCATGATCTTGGATTGCCCTGCAAGTGTCAAATATTACAGAGGCTGAAGTTGCACCTGCCGAGAACGGGACTGAAGCATTCAGCACAGATTGTTTGCCCCAGCTTTAACTAATTTGCAGCTGCCATAGATTTTGGGGGCGGGTATTGGCTCCTAGGGAGGGGGCAAGGAAGGAAAGGACAAGCAAGTCAAGGCACAGAAGCATCCTATTATACACCAGTAAGCAATTGCAATTAGGGCTCTATTCACTTATAGTCCATTTTGCAGGGGCCACAGCAGTGAGTCCAAATCCAAATACCAAGGCGAGCAGGCCGTATAAGCACAGGATCCACCAGGAGCAGGGGTCCATTCAGCAGGCGTTTGACGAGGTTGGTATTCGAGGATCCTGGGTTGTTGGGGGCCGTAAAAATAATATATCCATGTCTATTTTGCCTTAAGCGAGGTCAGTGGCATGCAACATGGCCGCCAGGACTGAAACAATAACACCCTAGCCGCCTTCTAGGAAGTCAGCAGCATTTCACGCCCGCGCCAAAGATTCGCGCCAGAAATGCTGCACCTACCCCTAGCAACAGCACCTAGCCACTCCCTCAATACTGCCACCTCCCCCCAGCAACAGCACCAACCAGTCCCACACCCCCAGCAACAGTACCTACCAATCCTAAACCGCCACCCGTCCTTATTAGCCACTCCCTCTTCCCTTAGAATATATATACCCTGCTCCCTCAATAAAGTTTGCAGCTTGATCAGAATACTGTCTTGCTGTCATTCCTCCGTCTCTTGTCCCACCATTCTTTCTCGGCAGGTTTCGGGTCCCCGATGCTGTCCCGCGGGTCGGGGCTCACATACTGGCGCCCAACGTGGGGCTCGACGATTCCCTGTGATCGAGAAAAGAACGCCGCTTCACCACAGAAGGAGAACGTTCTCCAGCATCTCAGCCGACGAAAAGGCTCCCAGTGGCGGAAGAGAGAAAGCGCTGCACCAACCCGCCGCTTCTTCAGTCTGGTCCCGGGCGTGGTTCCAGTCTCCAGGCGGGTAAGTGGAACCCTTTGTTTCACTTCATTCTTTAATCATGGGACAAGCAGAATCTTCACATTCATTGTTCATTAGCCAGGTA
>JAKSZT010054368.1:6344636-6372064 GCA_026826555.1 Tolypeutes matacus
TCCTCTCATCACCCGCCTCCCCCTTACCCTCCAGCCCTTTATCCTTTAACCCTCTTGCCACCTTTCACAACCACTCCACCCCTTCCAAAAAGTATATGTACACTCACCGTCCCACACCTTCCACTACTCCCTCCAGATATAAACCACTTAACCATAAATATATAAAAGTTGTTCAGTGTCTGTACGTTTTGATACCTCCATATGGTAATATTAAATTGATAAATAAACATTATTAAAAAAGCTTTATTCAATGGCCAACATTAAATAAGTGCTTATATTAATAAATAAATATAGCTATTAATTTAAAATAATAAAAATAGATATGAACAAATTAAATCATTATTCTAACAAGTTTGTTTAATGTTGATGGTAATTGCATGTTGTCAGAAGTTTGCTTAAAAACAGTTTCTAAAATCATTGTGGTAACTTAAGTAAAGAAGGTATATAGAATGTGCTTTTACTATTAAAAGAAAGTAATTTTATCATAAGATAAAATGACTAAGTTATTAAAACAGGGTTGGAGTTTTGTTCTTTCTCGGGGCTTCTCAAGTCATTGGTCTGTTTTGGTGGAAGTTTGCACAGAGTTTTTCTCCTGGGTGATGAGTGTGCAGGAGGGAGGGTGTTTTATCAAAGTAGCTTCTTGTGCTTTGGCCTTGACGTGTCCTTGGAGAGACAGGTTTTGTTGCTTTTGGGGGAACATGATGTTTAAACCAGCTTTCTCAAAAAACACTTTTTGTTTCAAACTGTTACAAATGGTTTGGTTTGTTCCCTGGAAGGGGGTGGAATACTGAAAGTAGTTAAGTTTATGTGATAAAAGTTGAATGAAATATTTAAAAGTGTTGTACAATTAAAGAAGTTTTCTAATTTTATGACAATTAAAGTTGTATAAATAAAAAGTTCATATAAATGCTTTAAAGGTGTATAAAATTGCTGAAAATTTAATAATGTTTCAGTGTAATATTAAACAAAAGTATACTGTTATTAATCATAATTTTAATTATTTTAAAATATGTGTTATAAAACTACCTCTCTGCCTAAAAATCAAAAGGCAGGTGCTTTAACTTAAGTTTGTCTGATTTACTCCACCTCTGCTATATATAATAATAATAATAAATGGAAACTAAAATAGTAAGCGCATCAAGGATGTTTTGTAACAAATTAAAAATAATAAAGTATATTTCAAAAGGTGTTGTATTCCTCCCTGGAGGAGCTGGCCACTCTCCCAGGGACTGATGCATAAACCTTGAAATGTACTGCTCAGGGAGTGTTGTGTTCCTTCCTGGGGAGGCTGGCCCCTTCCTCAGGAATTAGCAAAATACTCACAAATTGGCATATTATTATTATTGACTTAAAAGATTGTTTTTTACTATTCCTCTTAATCCAAATGATAAAAAAAAATTTGCATTTACTATTCCTTCTTTAATCATTCAGCTCCTACTGAATGATATCAGTTCAAAGTTTTACCTTAGAGAATGATAACCAGTCCTACATTATGTCAATCCTTTGTTCACATTCCATTACAAATTTTACAAAAACAATTTCCTAAGGCTATGATTATTCATTATATGGATGATATTCTTTTTGCCACCGAGCAATCTTCTGAGCTAAAACAACTACTTCAGCTGGCTAAAGAAATTCTTCCTCAACATGGGTTGCAAATAGCAAAAGAAAAAATTCAAAAACAGGTTCCTTTTCAATATTTAAAACATACTATTAATAGAAATATTATAACTCCACAAAAGGTCCAGTTTCGAACTGATAATTTACGTACTTTAAATGATTTTCAGTGAAAAATGTGGACAACCAATATATTGGAAAAATGAAACAACCAATAAATGGGAAAAAGGAGAGGTAAACTTTTGGGGCCGAGGTTTTGCTCTTATCATTACAGAAACAGGAGAAGAGCAGTGGATCACCTCCAGAAGAATCAAGCCTAGAGTTGAAGATGCTGCCAAGACTTAAACTATGGACATGGTGGTTTTACACTGGATTAATTATAGGTAAAGTATTAGGTCAAGGTAAGATACCACATCATAATTACACTTATTGGGCATACATAACCAACCCACCTCTTCTAGAGCTGTTAATTTGGAGCAATGAGTCTTACCCAATTTATCTTAATCAATCTCACCATTTTCCAAAACCTATAATTTATAACTACCCTTAAAGCCAAAAGAAGAAGGGAAACTTACAGAAAATTTAAGTTTACCTTTTATAGACTGCCCTACTTGTATTGGATATGGTTCTGTATGCATGCAACCTAAAAATCACAGTCAAATTTATGTTCTCATTTTCCCTTCTTTGCCATATAAATCAGAAAATATGGTAAATTTTACATGTCCCTCTCACAACAGACTACTTAATGACAAATGACATATATGTCATGAGCTTACAGAGGTTGTGTTGTTTAATGATTCCTATGGAATTGTAAAGGATCGGGCCCTTATAGGGATGCCGAAACCTATTAAAAACACAACCATATTTTAGTTCATTAATAATTCAGTCATAATCACTAATAACAGTAATCCTTATTTCTGGAATTTTGGTAATACAACATTTACTAACAGCTCAATAAATTGGTAAAATGAAAATATATCCCACAACCATGGGACACTAAACTTAATAACATTCAAAGTTATTTGTGGAAATTATTTTTGGGAACTGTTCCAAACTTTGAAAGGCAAGGCAGCAAAACTGATATTACTAGTTTAAAAAAGAAAAGTTAACTCAATTTCTTACAGTATGTGTACAAGATCCTCTCGAAACCTGGACCATAAATTATCTCAATATTCAGGATGTTTACCTCTGTCCCAGCTCCGCCCAGGGGCGTTCATACTGCAATCAGCCCACGCACTACTATTGTGCCTACTGGGGATGCGAAACATTAGCTACTGGATGGTCACCCCCAATTGCTGACAAGTTCCTCACGGTACGATTCACCCCCGCCGGATGCACTCGACCCCCTAACCCATCGTGGGGTCTTCCTGCAAACTTTAAAAAACAAAATGCAGGAAACCTCTGTACAAATCTCACTCTTTCTGTTCAAAGCCCTGCAGATTCCTCCTGGATCATCGGTTGAACCTGGGGAATCAGGCTATATTTCGCAGACACTGACCCTGGCATGTTCCTTCATATAAAAAAGGAACTTGTAGCGCCCCCCCAGTCAATGGGTCCTAATAAAGTCCTGGCCCCCCCTGGTCAACCCAGTCCCCCTGTCAGCAATCTCACTTCAAGCCAGGCTGCAAATGCAACAGTTATGTCTGCTACACCCAACACTACCTCTCTTAACTCTTACCCAATTATCATTAGCCTACTCTGGCAAATAATTAACGCTACCTTTCTTGATCTAAACGCTTCCCAACCCAACCTTACTCGCAATTGCTGGTTATGCCTTTCTGTTAAGCCCCCTTATTATGATGCGATAGCCCTTAATGCCAGCTATAACACTTCCTCTAATGACAGTCCTCCCAAATGCAATTGGAACAACGACAAATCCCGTGGCTTCACCATACAATCCATCCTACACACCGGACAGTGCGTCGGTAATGCCTTTGGTAACATTTCCGCTACCTTAACTACAGCATGTGTTCATTTATCCCGTCCATCTCAAGTTACATTTTACATTCCCCCTGAGGGGGCAAAATGGCTGTGCTCCTCGTCAGGGCTTACTCCCTGTGTGGCCACAGCAGCCCTCAATAGCTCAGGAGAAGTGTGCATCTTGGTTGTTATCCTCCCCCATGTCCTTTACCATCCAGGGGACAGCCTCCATCAGTTCTGGGACACGCAACCTTCTGATCCCATAACTAGACAAAAAAGAGAAATTATTACTGCTATCACCATTGCTTCTCTTTTAGGTATTGCGGGTTTAGCCACTGGAACTACATCTGTCATCCTCCAACAACAAGGTCTCTCTCACCTACGAGCTGCTGTAGATGAAGATCTAGCCCGTATAGAAACCTCCATCTCTCACTTGGAAAATTCTCTAGACTCACTGTCTGAGGTTGTCCTCCAGAATCGTAGAGGTCTGGACCTCCTCTTCCTAAAAGTGGGGGGAGTTTGCGCCGCTTTAGGAGAGGAATGTTGCTTTTACGCTAATCATTCCGGCCTTATCAAAAACAACATGGCCCAACTTAGAGAAGGGCTAGAGAAGCGAAATAGGGAAAGAGAAATAGCGCTACTGAATCCCTCTTGGGGATTCGATAGAATCCTGCCCTATCTACTCCCTATACTAGGCCCACTGATAACCATCCTCCTAATACTTTCCTTCGGGCCATGGGCTGTAAAAAGAATTATCCAACTAGTCAAAGATCAGATTGACTCCGCTCTTGGCAGGCCCATCCAGGTACATTATCACCGGCTCCACCTTGCTGATCAAGGCATGCCAACAGATCATCTGTGATCTGCTCCCTCCGTTTAAGGCTGCTGAGTGCGTGGCAAAGCACCGCAGGAGACAGTCATGGGTAAGCACAACCTAACTGTTCTCTGAGAAGCACGCCTCATTAGCACAGGGGTTTGCTCTGCTTAAAACTTGCCAGGCTAAAGACGCTCACAGAGGTGCTGGACTGATTAGCCAATGACGGGCAACTGGACTGACCCATCAGTCAACCTAAGACAGGGACATGGCCTCTTGCTGCCATGCTTCCCAATGACAGGTAAGACTGACCACATAATGGGTAAGGTACACTGTTTCCCGGGTGCAGTTCCTTACAGGGCACAGTTCCGACCTAAGACAGGCACAGCCCCCCCTCCTTTACGCTGCGTTGCCTGTGCTACCCCTTCCCGAAAAAATCAGAGCCATCTACATCAGGGAAATGAGGCCTCTACTTCCCTCAGCTAGCCTATGGAGAGTACTGTGCTAAATAAAGAAAAAGGGAGGAGATGTTGGGGGCCGTAAAAATAATATATCCATGTCTATTTTGCCTTAAGCGAGGTCAGTGGCATGCAACATGGCCGCCAGGACTGAAACAATAACACCCTAGCCGCCTTCTAGGAAGTCAGCAGCATTTCGCGCCCGCGCCAAAGATTCGCGCCAGAAATGCTGCCACCTACCCCCAGCAACAGCACCTAGCCACTCCCTCAATACAGCCACCTCCCCCCAGCAACAGCACCTACCAATCCTAAACCGCCACCCGTCCTTATTAGCCACTCCCTCTTCCCTTAGAGTATATATACCCTGCTCCCTCAATAAAGTTTGCAGCTTGATCAGAATACTGTCTTGCTGTCATTCCTCCGTCTCTTGTCCCACCATTCTTTCTCGGCAGGTTTCGGGTCCCCGTTGCTGTCCCGCGGGTCGGGGCTCACACTGAGTGACTCGCACTCTCAAGGGGTGGCTGGGTACGGGTTGGGTTGTCCAGCTTTCCTGCTCTTTATCAGGGCATACCTTCTTGACCCTGGAATGATGGATCCAAGGGACGATGCCTGCAACTTTAAGAGCAGTAGGAGTTACAAGTATCACCATATGTGGACCTGTCCAGGAAGGCTGAAGGTGTTCTGTTTCCAGTCTTTAACCCAGACTAGGTCCCCTGGCCAGTGGAGGTGCACCGGGTATCCTAGGGGGATGAGGTTCCAGGACAAGACAGTTTTATGTATTTTGGCTAGAGCTCTCCCCACCTGCTAGAGAATGGAATCTTGATTAGCCTCCCCCAGAAGTTTGAGATTTCCTTTGAAGGCCCAGATAATTGGGGTGGCCTTCCAAATAGAATTGCAAAGGGTGAATAGCCTGTGGGTTCTGGGGTACACCTGACTTGGAGAAGGGCTAAGGGAAGTAAGTCTACCCAGGGAGACCAGTTTCTTGGCAGAATTTGGCTAGGGTGGCTTTGAGCGTTCAATTCATGCATTCAACTGTCCCTGTACTCTGAGGCCTGTAAGCAGTATGGAGTTTCCACTTGATTCCTAACATTGTCGCCAGCTCTTGGACTATGGCAGCCATGAAGGCCAGGCCATTGTCATTTCCAATAGACAGTGGCAGCCCGTATCAGGGAATGGTCTCTCTAAGTGAAGCTTTAGTCACTTCTCTTACCTTTTCATTGCGAGTGGGGAAAGCTTCGACCCAGCCTGAAAAGGTGCATATCATCACTAACAGATAGTTGTACCCCCGACTTGGTTTCACTTCTGTGAAGTCTACTGTGAGATCTTCAAAGGGGGCCATTCCCATGTGCTGGACACCTGCCGGAGCATGGGGGCCCTGCAGCAGGTTGCTTTTGGCAAAAACTTGGCACTGGCTGCTGATGGTGGCACAGAAAGAAGGTAGGCGGGCTATGTAGTAGTATCTCCCGAGCAAGACTTCTAGCGCAGTTTTCCCTAGGTGGGTGAGTTGGTGGTATTGCTGGATGAGGGCATGAGCGGCTCCTTTTGGGACAAAAATCCGGTCGTCCGGGAGCAGCCAAGTTCCTTCAGGGGTTCAGTTTCCCCCTTCTCTCTTGGCCCATTCCTGTTCTTCCCAGGTATAGTTTAGTCAATTAGTTTCTTATCCTAAGAGGGACAGCTGCAGTGTCAATTCCGGGACTCATATTCCGTGGGTTCCTTCAGCTGCTTGTCAAGCTGCTTTGTCAGCTAGCCTGTTCCCTTGAGTGACCATATCCGCCCCTTTCTGATGTCCCCGGCAGTGGATGATGGCAACTTTGTCTGGTTTCAGATTGCTTCTAATAGTTGGAGGATTTTTTCTTTGTTTTTTTATTTCTTTTCCTCCTGCAGTTAGGAGACCTCTTTCTTTATAGATTGCCCTGTGGATATAAACAGTGGCAAATGCATACTTAGAGTCAGTGTAAATGTTTACAGCTTGCCTGGTGGCTAGCTGCAGGGCTCGGACCAGTGCTCAGAGTTCTGCTCGTTGTGCCGACCATCCCTGGGGTAGAGATGTCACTTTCACCACCGGTTTGGTAGTGGTGACTGCATATCCAGCAAGCTTTTCCCCGTTTTTAACGAGACTGCTCCCATCTGTAAATAGTGTCTGATCTGGGGAAGGGAGCGGTTTGTCTTGGAGGTCAGGGCGACTGGCGTAAACTTCCTTGGTCACTTCAACACAGTCATGCTCAGGAGCCCCTTCCTTGTCTGGCAAAAAAAGGTGGCAGAGTTTAGACTGTGCACTGTTTCTATTGTCACTCCGGGGTTTTCACAGAGTAAACCTTGGTAATACGTGAGCCGGGGTTAGAGATCCACCGGTGCCCGAGTGAATTCATTAGGGCAGTGACTGCGTGCGTCACCATAACATGAATGGCCTGTCCGAGGGTTAATTTGTCGACTTCTTTGATGAGGGTTATGGTTGCTGCCAGGGCTTTCAGGCGGGGCGACCACCCTGCAGCCACAGGGTCCAGCTACTTGGAGAGGTAAGAGATGGGTCTTTGCCAGGGCCTGACTCTTTGTGTGGAAAACCCCCAATGCTGCTTTGTTCTTCTCATGCACAAACAGGTTAAAGTTTCAAGTTACGTCCAGGAGCCCCAAGGCAGGGGCTCGGCCAGTTGTCTTTTGATGTTTTGAAAGGCCCCCTGTTGAGCTTCTCCCCAGGCAAGGGGCTCTTTTTCTGGACCTGTCAGAACTTCATAAAGGGGTTTGGCCATGGTTGCAAATCCGGGAATCCAGATGCGGTAGAACCCTGCAGCCCTGAGGAATTCACGAAGCTTTCTTTTTGTGGTGGGGGTAGAGATGGCGCAGATCACTTTCTTTCCTTTGGGTCTGAGCATCCAGTGCCCTTGTGTGATGCTGAACTCCAGGTACTTGATGTGCTGTTTACAGATCTGGGCTTTTCTCCAAGACACTTTGTACCCAGTCTGTGTTAGAAGTTGTAAGAGAGTCCGGGTCCCACTCCAGCAGTCTTCTTCCATCGCACTGGCAACTAAGAGGTCATCTACATATTGTAAGAAGGCACACCTGCAGTCCTCCCAGGGGTAGGTGGCCAGATCTGCTGCCAAGTCTTCCTCAAAAAGAGTAGGTGAGTTTTTGAAGCCTTGTGGGAGCCGGGTCCAGGTTAGCTGAGTTTTCTGCCAGGTTTTGGGATCTTCCCATTCAAAGGCAAACAGAGGCTGGCTCGGGGGGCCAGCCACAGGCAGAAGAAGGCATCTTTCAGGTCCAGGCAAGTGAACCAGGTGGCTTCAGGCGGCAGCTGTCCCAGCAAAGTGTACAGGTTGGGAACAACCTGATGTAAGGTGACAATGGCGTTATTAATGGCTCATAAATCCTGCACTGGTCGATATCCTGTCCCATCCGGCTTCTTTACCGGTAATAATGGGGTGTTCCAGGGTGACTGGCACTCAATCAGGATTCCTTCTTTTCTCAGGTGATCTATGTGTTCGACCATGTCCAATTGTGCTTTACGGGGGATTGGATACTGCCTCTACTGGACCGGGACTGCTCCAGGCTCCAGGTTGATGATAATGGGTGCATGGTTCCATGCCATTCTCAGTGGGTTTTTTCCCACCCAAACCTGGGGGAAAAGTTCCAGCAGTTTTTCCAGATTCTGACCTGAACTTTCTTCTGCATGAAGTCTCCATTCTTCACTTCGGGGTATGGTGATGAGAAGAGTGAGGCCAGTTCCGAAGCTTAACCTTGCTCGCCCTTCAGGTTTGAAGGTAATCTGGGCTCCCAGTTTTGTTAAGAGGTCCCTACCAAGTAGCGGAACTAGACATTCAGGCAGGTACAGAAATTCATGAGTCACTTCGTGACCACCAAGCTGGCAAGTGCTTGCCTGGCAAAAAGGCCGTTGGCTTGACTGGTCCCCAGTCGCTCCTATGATAATGGAGGTTTTTCCGCTAAAGAGGGCAATGGGGGTTGTGACCACAGAATATTCAGTGCCAGTGTCCACCATGAAAGTCATAGACTGGCCCCTGACTTGCAGTTTGACCATGGGCTCGTGGGGCACAAGTTCCAGTGAGCCCAGTGGCCCCTAATCAGGGTTGAGCCCTGCCAGCCTGATCAGATGGTCTTGGGGCTTAGGTCAGTATTTCCCTTTAGGGATGTTCCCTTTATGTGCCTCGTCTTTTGGGGGCACTCATTTTTCCAGTGTCCACTTTCTTTGCAGTAGGCACATTGGTCTCTGGCCAGGGGCACCCTTCTGGTGCTTGCTTGTCTCCCCTTTTTGAGGTGGCCCTTCTCATCTAGTGGGGTCAGCATTTCCCAAGGCTGCTGCCAGTAGGGAGGCTTGATGTTTTATTCGCTTCTTGGCTTCTCATTTGGTGGCTTCATCTCAATTGACAAATATTTTGTTGGCAACTTCAAGGACTTGAGAGATGTTCATTCCCATGAACCCTTCTAATTTTTGGAGCTTTCTTTTAATGTCCGTTGCTGCCTGTGCAACAAAGGTGGCATTCACCATCCTCTGGTTTTCTAGAGCTTCTGGGTCAAAAGGGGTTTAGATTCTGAAGACCTTGCAAAGTCGTTCATAGACATCTCCCAGAGATTCGTCGGGCTTTTGAGTAACTAAACTCATCTTTGTCATGTTTGTGGGTCGTTTTGCCCCTTCTCGGACCCCTCAAAGGAGCCCTTTCGATGTTGCTGGAGTACAGCCCATCCCTGATCAGTGTTGAAGTCCCAGTTTGGTTGGGCCTCTAGTGCCGCCTCTCGTGCCCAATCTTCCTTGTTTAAGATGCCAGTAGGGGCCTGCTCCTGCGGCCTCTTTCGGGCTTTTGTCAGAATCCATTGTCTCTTCTGTATTAAACAAAGTCAGGAGGAGTTGCCGGCAATCATCCCAAGTAGGACAATGGGTTTGGAAAATGGATTCCATGAGATCTATAAGGGCCTGGGGCTTTTCCAAGTAGGAGGGGGTGTGGTGCTTCCAGTTTAAGAGGTCTATAGTTGTGAAGGGCTGGTAGTATAATACAGGCCTCCTGGGTCGGATGGTCCCATCCTTGCCGATTTGGGCTGGACCCTGTGTTTCACGGAGGGGCATCTGTAACGTGGGTTGTGCCGACCGGAGCCTTCTTGCTATTGGGGTTCCAGGGCTTTCCTCAGAGGGAGTCGATGTTCCCGGAGGGACCAAATGTGGGGGTATTTCTGGGAGATCTGCCTTCACTCCTGGGCTAGGAGGAGAGGCTAGAGTGGCTGGAGCATATGGCAGTGGTGGTGGGGGTGATGGGTCCTCCTCCGAGGACCATTGATGAATGACTGGCTTCCGGAGCCCCATTCCTTGTGCAACTAAGACCCTGCTCTGTCCCTTTTTTCCAATGCACAAACAAACCCAAGGGGGCAGAGTTTGGGCTATCTCTAATCAAAAGTCAATGTAGGGAAACTGATCAGGGTGGCCAGGAGTTCCTGTGACAACCAGCCACACTGCGCAGACCCTGGCTATATCCGGGGTCCCTTCTGAGAGCCAGTCAACATTAAAAATGGGCCACTCTACTTCACATAAGGTTCAGAGGGTGCCGGGGTTCATCCGGATGCCATAATCTCCAGAAAAACCCTTCTTGAAATTCTTGAGCATGCAGTTTAAGATGGTAGGTTTTGACTGTGATAAGGCCATACCCTGTGTCAGTGGCGCAAGACAGACAAGGGAAGGGGTCGCCTCTTTCAAGGCCACTCAGATGCCCGCCTGTCTGCGTCTCTCGCGAGAACTTCGCCTTGTCTTGGTTAAGGCGCCCAGGCAGACTTCAGGGTTGGCTGTTATGCCATATGACCTAGCCACGGAAAACAGGTTAGGGCCCACACAGGCTCAGTAGCATAAGCTTTGGAGTCACAGACTAGAAAAACAGAGGAAGCCTCTGTCATCCCCACTCACACACACAATCACTCAGAGATAATGCAGTCCTTCCCACAGGGATTGCCCTATTCTGGAATCTCGGTACTCGAGATGTTGGTAGATGATTAGTCTCCCTTTCTGTCTGGAGACAGGCCTGACTGAGGACTTAGCACCCGGGGCCTTACCTTTCCAGAGTCTTCTGGCACTGTTCAGTCTACCTCCCCACTGAGTCAGGCCGGGGTGTGAGGATGCGGCCCACGGGGACCGCCTCAGTAGGAGGTCCCATCAAGAGGATGGGTGGCGCCCTCCTCGTTCGCTCGGAGATCACCATCGGCCATGCCCATCAGCCCCAAGCTGGAGGCACAACGGGCCTGCTCTGCTGGGCTTTCCTGGTCAGGGAACCAAATGTTGCGGCAGATGGAATGAGGGTCAGATGAATGAAGTTTTATTACGCACAGGCTCAGAGGAGAGTCAAGTCTCCAAAATATCTGAGCACTGTGTCTTGGTTTTCATAAGTTTATATAGGAAGTCTAAGTGGACAAATTCCTAAGCAAGCGGGCAGGCAGGGGTTACAAAAGCAAAAGGAGCAAGGTTAGCTTATCGTCCTAAAGCAGAGGGCTATTAGGGAGGAAAAGAGTCATTATCTGTTTAGAGTTATAAACTCCAGTTGAAAGGGGCAGGCGGAGAGTGCTTATCTTCCTAATGATGTGGATTCCAGGGAGAAAAGGGAGGAAGGGAGAAAGGGACTGAGGGGAGCTTATTTTCCTAAAGCTGTGGGTTTCTGCTGAGGGGATTAGGGGCCCAGCACTTTCTTTATCAGTAGGGCTCTGAATTCTCTGAACGCTGAGACCAGAGCAGCAACTCCAAATGTCTTCCAAACCTTATATGACCCCCAAGCAGTTGGCATCTATTTTGGGGGCTTTGGTTTGGAGGGTATAGTTTTAGTCAGAGTTGCACTCCGAGACTCCAGGTCAGCTGACTAATAAAATTGTTTTAGTTGTTTAGGTAAAATTGTGTGAGTTGCTTGGTTAATAAAAGTACTTCTTTTTTCTTAGAATAATGGGTGTGGCCTCTAGCATACCAGCAGAATCTCCACTGGACTGTATTCTCAAGAACTGGACAACCCTGCCCACCAAAGTATTGAAGAAGGAGAAACTGGTCTTCTGCAACATTGCATGGCTGCAGTATAGCCTTAAAAATGGCCAGCAATAGCCTGTTAATGGCACCCTAAACTATCACCCTATTTTGCAGTAGACCTCCCATGTAAAAGGGAAGGGAAGCAGTCAGAGATTCCATATGTCCAACTCTTTATGGCTCAATATCAGGATACAAGTTTAAATGGATCTTGCAGGTTGTATTAAGCTCAGGAAGTGAAACCACCCGTGCCTGATATGCCCATAGCTAGCCCAGTGGGAGTCACTAGGAGTGGAGCATCTTTTCACTCTTCTAGGACACCCAAAGACAGCCTCTACCCAAAAAAGGAAGTAACAAAAACATGGAAGCAGTCTATGTCCCTTTCTCCCTAGCAGATTTAGCTCAATGTAAAAAACAGTGATTTTCTCCTTTAGAAGCAGCTTTTTCCATTTTCAACAACCCTGCCCTCAATGTGAGAAAACAGGCCATTGGTCTCAGGAGTGCACCGAATCCTGAAGGGGGTTGGAGCATGGTCCAGGGCCCTAATGCAATGGCCACCAGGGAGGACTGAGGGGGCCTGGGGCAAAAAGTGGTTCTTTGGACGACTCCGTGGAACACTGAACTGAAGGAGACCTGGGTGACCTTTGACATGGTAAAGAGATTGATTTTTTTTAACTGATGCAGGAGCCACCTATTCAGTTCTGACCTATCACTCCAAACCTCCCTCCCCCGAACCTGCCCGGTAGTGGGTGTTGATAGTGAATTTAAAATTAGATCCTCTACTGAGCTCTCCTCTGCCAAATAGGAGACCTGATCATAAGCCATCAATTTTTAATTGTTAATGAATGCTCTATCCCCTCACTGAGACAAGACTTACTTCATACTCTGGGGTCATGCATACAACTAGTAGGATAAATAAAACCTCTAAGGTGACTTTAGCTAAGTGCTCAAGGGAAGAATATAGAACTCTGTGTTTAGCCATGACTATGAATAAGGAACTGGGTATCTCCTCAACAGCTATATCCCAGGAAATCAATAGTAAAGTAAATCCTATTGTCTGTGAAACTGGGATACATGGAATTGTTACCAGATATTTCTAGCTTCTTGATTATGCTCCAGAAATATATTTTAAGAGCATGTCACATTGATTAGGCCAGGATTTATTAAGGAATGCTGAGAAGAGAAATAGGAGAAAATAACAGATCATGGGTCCCAGGTAGAGAGTAAGGGGCTAAAGAGTGATAAAGAGGGCTGGTTTAGAGACCACAATTTCTCATTATAGATTATAAATGCCCAGATCTTACTTATGTGTTGATCCATACAGGGGAACACGGTGAGAGCAGGGCACAGAAGGCAAGAAAGCAAGAGCAAGCAGGAGAGAGTGTTCAGCCTTTGCATTTGCTTTTTAAACTGTTAATTATTCTGCCCCTTTGCTAATGGCATGGGAGGAGTTCCAGCTGTTTGCTGTTTTGATTGATTACCCCACCCATCAATTCCCCAGAAGGGCCCAATGATAATGCCCCTGGAGAGTATCCGGAGCTTCTCCTGGCTTCCGGAGGAAACCTCATTCTGGATGGCAGAAATCTCATGAGGGTCCTCCAGCAGCCATCTTGGGGGTATCAATATCCATGTGGACTTCTTGCCAGGTTTCAAATCCATCTATTGATTCCTTATTTTATTAGCCTGCTTCAGAAGGGCCCTCCAGGTTCCCCCAGTTTCCATTGCTTATAATATCAACTAGCCCTACTCTCATAGAAAGCAGTACCTCCTCAAAGAGGAAGCTATTAAAGGCCTCCAGCCCATGGTTAAAAGTTCTTGGAGAATAGCATACTAAGCCTGGCCAATCTAAGAGTGTTAGTCCAGAAACTGGATGAGATTTCTTAACTAGTAACATATTTCTCCTAACCTCTGGATAACACAGTGCAGGAATGGCCTCCTTGCCTGAGAGCAGTGGGGGCAACAGCCCCTTTAATTGATCAAGCCACCAAATTAACTTGGAGGCAACCTCTCAAGTCTTCACCCCACACAAGGTGAAAGAGGTGCTTAACCCAAGTCTCCCTCCTAGCCCTTGGTCCAGAACCTGTCCCACTCATACCATGGGGAGGACTGGCAGACCCACATGCCATCTTGCCAGGACTAAGCATTTTCCTACCAGAAGGGAAACAGCAAAGGAGGTGGCTAAGACCCACTTCAGCTTAGCCACTTCAAGATGGCCTATGGGCAACCTTTCCTCACCCAGGACCTGGAAACCAGGGCCTGATCAAAACCTGGCAGGAGAACAGGCCTCACAATTAGAGCCAAAATGGAAGGGACCTTACTCTGTGGTTCTGATCAATCCCACAGCTATTAAAGTTAAAGGAATTGCCAGCTGGGTACACTTATCCCAAATGAAGCCAGCTGCCCAAGGAAGTGCTGTCTCACCAGAAGCAGCACCCAATGGGACATACGAGTGCCAGTCATTGGGCGGCCTGAAATACCTCTTCAAGAGACAAAGCTAAGTAATGTCTGTGTCAAAGCCAACTGTTCCCTCTAACTCTAACCCAAATGCCTATTGCTAGGGGAAGGGCAAGTCAGACACCCCTTAAGAAATCTTGTCTATTTTCATTTCCTGTAGTTTCTCCCTATACAATAACTAAAAGGGCAATGCCTCTTCTCATCTCCCTTTTAGCTGTCTTAGGCATAACCACCACCAGGGAAAACTGGGATTGGCAATTTATACCAAACCCCATTATCTATAACAATCACTCCCTAGAACCAGCTAACAGCACAGACTAAACTAGCCATGCCTTAGAAGCTCTAAAACAATGGACTTTCTTCCTGCTGTGGTGCTGCAAAGTCGCAGGGCACTTAACATGCTAACAGCAGCACAGGGAGGGACAGGTCTGTTCCTTAAAGAGGAATGCTGTCTCTATGAAAATCACTCTGAAATAGTCCTAAACAGCATTCAAAACCTGCAAAATAAAGCCTACCAACTTCGGGAAGATGAAGCCTTTGGAGGCACCTGTCTTTTCCTACTCTTGTGGTCCAGTATCCTATCAGTGGGATCATATATCTTCAAAATTCCAATTAAGTTTATTTCTTCCAGAATCAATGACTTGTTAGTCATATAGGGATTTTATCCAGCTCCACCCATGGTGCCAGATTCATCTTCCCCCAACCGCAATAGAGTAGCAAGAGAGTTTTTCTCCTTGTCTGGCAGGGTCTACTGCCCCTAGCCAACAGGAAGTAATTACAGAAGAATGATCATCATCCTTCAGTGCCCCCTTAAGAGTAAGGCTATAAACCCTCTGAGGGGGAAGCTGAGGCAGGCTGGTTTAGGGAATGAAAAGACAAATCTGG
The DNA here is from genome assembly GCA_026826555.1 of Tolypeutes matacus. NCBI lineage: Eukaryota > Metazoa > Chordata > Mammalia > Cingulata > Chlamyphoridae > Tolypeutes > Tolypeutes matacus. The sequence continues at coordinate 6,359,776 of JAKSZT010054368.1, forward strand.
GGCCTGACAGAAAAACATGGCCATGAAACACATGGCCGTGGAATCCCACCTGGAAATCCTCTGAGAGAAAGATCCCCTCTCCCCAGAAAGTTGTAAGAACCCACGAGAATTTTCCTTGATTGTCCAGGATCAAGGAAAAGCCCCAATAGTCTCAAGGGACCTTATCATTGTGCCCCACCCCCATACCTGGGATAATTGACAGGTGGGGTAATCGATCAAAACAGCAAACAACTGGGATCCCTCCCCCAAACATTAGCAAGTGGGAGGAATAATAATAAATTATTTAAAAAGCAAGCAGAGTTAAATCATCTCTTTTTTCCTCTTTCTGCCTGGACCAGCCCGCAAATACACCTGGAACTCATAATCTGTTATTTTCTCCCTTTCTATTCTCTTCTCTCATTTCCCTAATAAACTACTGGCCTAACTAAACCTGCGTGTTCTTAAATTCTTTTATGTAACATACTCGAGAACCTAGAGGAAATCTGGCAAGACTTTCTGTATCCTGGTTTTTGCTTTTCTAGTTTGGACTCCAGGAATATTCATTTACCAGTATAAGCACTTACTTAATTTTGGGGCATTTGAATAGAGCTCTTTTAAGAATTTTCATTTGTTAATTTAATATTACCATCTACAGGTATCAAAATATACACTGAACAAACAGACAAACACAAAAAGAGTTAAGACACACGAAATCTAAAGCTCACTAATTTGGCTCATAATACTCACTTCTTTCTTATGACTGTTTCCAAGCTCTCCATCATTTCACATCTCTGTACTGCTTTTAAGATCTCCTCTGGAATTCGAGCTGCCTGTGATAGACAAGCTCGTTCTTGGAAACATTTTATTAGTAACCAGCAAACAAGAATACTTGAGCAGTATAAATGCAGTTAAGCACTAATTTAGCAGTTTAGACAGACATTTAACACATATATTCTGGATTACTACTCTTCAGGAGTACAATTAGACTTGAAGTTCAGGAGTAAGCTATTGATTCAAAATTGAAAGTTCTTCTTAATACCTTGATAAAAATTCTGATAAAAATAAGATGACAAAAACTTAAAACATTGTCAAAGTAACATCTCACTCTTCCACAGCTTACACAAGTATTATGAGCTTTCAGTTTTGTAACATATTTTTAATTGCAGGCTTATAAAAGCTGCTAGCATTTTTCTATTTATTTTCTCTTACTTTCATAGAATTGTCCAGTTCAAAAGTTACTAAATTTTAACAGCACTAATTTTATCAATGCGGCTATCCAGTCCCAATTAGAATTATCATGGAAACAAAACAGAAAACATTGATGTTGCTAAGTTTTTCTACTTCTCCAGCAGCTAAACTAATTCTCTCAGCTCTCCCTAGACCAGTCTTCAGGCAGCAGGGGATTTGCTGAGTTGCTGCCAAAATGTTGTCCTTATCTCAGTTAACTCTTTAGCAGAATATTTTCTCACAAGCATGGTTTCACTGACAAATGCCCTAGTTAGCACTTCTGTTTGTGCAGGATGTTGTATTTGTGATTTAGCCTTTCTTTGCACAAGCATTCTAACATGATTTAAAGATTATTTTATAGTTTCTACATCTGAATCACTATCTCTTTCTTTTTTAGTTGCTCGGAAAGAACTGTCGCTAAGGTGGAGGTGGAAGTCCGCAAATCCCTTTCTAGCTTTAACTTTTTTTTTTTTAAGTGGCGGATTTCTGTGTTTTCCTTGAGATAATCTGCTGTAGCTAACTGTACCACCCCTTGCAATTGGCCAGCCCAAATGCTGAGGCAGCATGCCGCCTATCTTTACTAAACTTCATAATCTTTTGTTCTTGCAGCTCGCACCCTACTCCTATCAGCGTTTTCAGGGTGCCCCGTACTAACGTGGAGTTCCACAACAGTCAAGCAAGTGGGCAACCCCAAGTTCTTTTGAAGGTCCCCACTCGTCTGGTCCCCACTTGTCCTGGAGGGCAGCCACCCCTCCCCCCACGGACATTATAGGACAACTTGGGATTTCCCCTGAGAATTCTCCCATCCCGGAGCTCATGCCCATCCCTGTTGGTAGTCCTTTCATCTCCTGGCTGTGACTTGCCAATTGTTCCAATCCAACTCCTGAAGGGCATGAGGTGGTGAGGCTGTGAGACCAAAGAACACAACAGGCAGAGAATCGGACACAGGCTTTATTGGGACTTATGAACAGGAAAGAATCTTTTGACAGTGGCTAGTCAAAAGGTTGAATGAATTTACTGCTCCACAAAGAAATGGGAAAAGGAGGGGGAATAGAACAGGTCTCAGAACCCCTTAGGGGCGGTAACAGAGTTCTGGCTAAGGTAGCACATAGGGTTTGGTGATGTTATCTCAGGAAATGAGGTTTTACAGCTCAGAGGAGATTTAAGACAGTTTCTCCCTTTGGGGAGGCGGGGGATTGTTAACCTTTAACTTAGGCCTGGGTCATGTAGGCAGCTGTGTGCTGAGGCCTTAGTTGGGGGTCTGGGCCCTGGACCCCCACAACGGTTTATATTTGAAATCTTGTAAACAACAAACAATATTCTAGTATAGTATGTCCCTAACATTACATGAGGGGCATTTATGTTTAAAAAGTATTCATTGTCTATCTGAAATTTAAATTTAATTAGGTGTGTGTCCCGTATTTTATCCTATCTAGAAGCGTAACCTAATACACTTATTAGTTACTCACCCATAAGAAAAGAGCATTGAATTTACAATAAAGAGACCTAAGTTTGAATCTTGGCTCTACCAAGAAAACATTCCATTTGCTCACTTTCACTGAAAGGGAAAAATTTACAGAAACTATTACTATGTCTGAATTTTTATTCTGTTCCTTTGCAATTGATGCTACTTAAACACTTCCACTCAAGGAGCAAGGATTCAGGAAAGCCAGAAGCTAGTTTCTGGGTCCAGATCTTAAAATGTTTTGATCAAATAATATATAACAAATGATTTTCAAATAAATGCATTTCTGACTCAACATTTTTTTTTGAAAATATCTATGTATAAAATAAATGCACAGGGAAAAATATCCCTTAAACAGTAAATGTCAGAGGTAAGACACTAGCAATGGATTCAGGAAAAAGTACTGTTTTGTTGGGTTTCCCAGGTCTCAAATTCTTTGCCAGACTGTTCTTTAATGGGCTTTTTCTGGCTGAATAAGAAAAACGACATACTATTTTGTTTTAAATGAACACTGTTCAAAGTGTGTATAAGCATTCCCTCCAATTTGAGAATAATATGCTTTAAGGTATATCTCTTTCCGAACATTCACCAAGATTCCTATCTAAGTCAAAGGAACTGCAGATTATTAGTTTTCAAAAATCATGAGTGGTTTTATCCTACACGATTGCAGAGGGATGGCTATGGTGGCTGCACAAGCGTAGGCATCGCCTGTTGTGCTGAGGTTATTCCATTTCTTTATTCTCTTACAGGAAAGGCGCCTCAGGAGCCCTTTGCAGCACGCATGCGTACACTGTCTTGAGGGGGCGGAGCTCTCGGGTAGGAGCGCTGCAGAGCTCCCATGGCTGCCGAGAAACTCCTGCCTAACGGCCCGCCTCTCATCTCCCGGGGGTTCCCTAAGGGCGATGTCATAGCTGGAGGAGGGGCAGTCCTCAGACGGTGGTCCTGCCCTTCATCCCATTTTTATAAAAAAAAACAGAGGTAATTGGTACACTTTCTGATCTGGTACTACCCTTTACTGCTGTATGATGGTGCGATCCCTGCCCTCGCGATGGTAACTTGCGCCATTACTGGATCCCTTCATCCCGTGGGTATTGGCAAAAACTGCAGATGCAAAACCGGCTGGACTTACTGTTTTTTTTCATGGCCTAGACCTAAAATGAGGGGGAGGATTTAATGCAGATGAAACGTAAAAGTCTTTTGTGTCAGTAGCTACTAAATTCTGAATAACACTCAAAAAAAAAAAAAAAAAAAATTCTTCCGTGTTTGAAAACCGTTATCCAGCAAAGACGTAGCTAATGTTATTAAAAATAGAAATTCTCGGGAAACGGATGTGGCTCAAGAAGTTCGGCGTCCGTCTACCATATGTAGAGACCAGGGTTCGATCCCCGGGACCTCCCGGTAAAAAAAAAAAAAAAAATAGAAATTCTTACATACATGTTCATTATTTCATTTCTGTGTTACTTTTAATACAAAAATATATTTAAGGGTAGTGTAGGACTTTTCTTTTAGTTGGAGGGATGTTGTGTGTGTGTTCGGATGAAAGGATTGTGTGGTGTGGGGTGTGTGTGATTCTGTATTCTGGATGGTGGAGTTATTTCTGGGTTAGTTGGGAGTGTGGGATTATGTATGTGCAAGTAGTGTGAGGCTGGATATGTGTTACTGGTAAAGGGTGGTACATTTGCATATTTGTAGTGTGATGGGTAAATGAGTATATTTGAGGCATGTGGAAGTTGAGTTTTATTTTAATTGAATTTATGTGTTTATCCAGGGTGCATGGGAGTTTGGATGTATATTTTCTAAGTCTGTGTATTTGAATTTTCAGTAGGAAGTTGGTAGTTTGCATTATGGAATATGGAGGTTTGGGTTGTGTGTTTATAGAGAGATGTGGGATAATTGTATTTGTATGTTATGGAACTATATGATATGATTATGTTGGAGTATTAGGAGATGTGGAAGTTTGTGAGGATAATTTGTAACTTGGAAGAGATTTCATTTGTACTCATGTATGGTAAACTGGAGATACTTCTTTATTTTTCATAGTGTATACTATTTTATGTGTGGATGATTTGCATGGGGTAATGAATTGTTTAAGTTTTTAAATGGGTGTAGGGTTTGCTAGGGGTGTTCACAGTGTCTTTCTTTGGAAAATGATGTTGTTTTTGTACATGTGTTGGGGAATGGAAGTGGGAATGAATAGTGTTTTGAGTGATGCATATATTCAGGAGTTAGGGCATTTGTGCGTGTGTGTGTGTGTGCGCGAGAGTTTGCAGAGATTGTTCGTGTTTTGTGTATCTGTCTGAGGGGTGTATAATCATGGATACTGTATAGATGTGTGTATAGGAAGGTTTGTGTGTATGTTAATGTGTTCACCAGATCCCTTTGAGTCTCTTTTGGAGTAATACTTGAAGAATTTGATGCTGTGGCTTTTATATGTGTTTTAAGAGTTGAAAAGGGTGGTCTTGTGTGCATTTGATGTGTACAGGTTGTATATGGCTATGTGTGTATTTGGTTTTATTGAGTTATGAAATGTGTATTTTAAGGAGTGTGAGCGTTTCAGCATATGTATTGGGAAACTGATGTTAAATAAAGTGTATATTCAGAAATTTTGGAGTATGGGTACTTTATAGCTGTGAGATTGTGTGTGGGTCCATGATAGTGTGGTGCATGAGATAATGCATAAGTTTCTGAGAGACTGTGTTTGTGTAGGAGTATTCTGTGTATATGTAACAGTAGTGTGTTGGCTGCACATGCTTGTAAATGGACATAATGTGTGTGTGTTGTATATAATCAGAGGTGTGTAATGTAATTATTTCTTGTGTGTAGAGTTTTCTCTGTAAAATATAGGTAATAAAAAGAGTGTATATAAGTTATGCGTGTGTTTGTGTGTTCTGGATATATGACGGATTGTATGTTCTGTCAATCTGTAGTATGGTGTTGCTGATATATTTGGAGTAAAGGCAGAGGTCATACTCAGTGCACGTTGATTATGTGCACATATTCATATAAAAGGAAACCCAGGTTCATTAGAGCTGAATCATACTAACTTGGGATAGTCAGTGGTGCATATCTCTTCCCAGCTTTGCAGGTTAGTAGCTTGAAATTGGTCATGGAGAGATTATATACACCACATATATTGTCAAATGCCAGAAACCAAGGCTTGTCATCCTCCTGCTGTAGAGTGGTTATTATCATTTACCAGTACACTGTGTGTTTGTGTGTTTAAGGTGTATGTCTGTATAAAGCAAGAATATTCAGGCATCATTGAACTAGGTGTAGACTGGAGTTTGAATGGGGTATTTGGATATTATGGGCCTTTGACTGTTCATTCGTCCTGGGTTATTCTGAATTAAATGATGGTGAATTCTTGATGCTTTTCATACAGATGTGTTCAGGTGTGTCTGTACCTTAGTGGGGTAGAAGTTCCTGTAGCATTCGTATGGCCATGGTATTGTGGGTCCCTGGATGTTTAAGGTTGATGGATAATGGCTTTGCATATCAGAAAGCCTGACAGGTGAATTTTCCACATGGTGGACAGCAATCCTAAAGTTGTGGGGCTTCTGGGACAGGAGGTCAGATGGGTAAAGTTCTTTCCAGGTAAAATCCTCTAAGAATCATCTGGGCAGTTATGATGCTATTGGCTTCTATGGGACATGACTGGTGGGAAAGGATACCATTCACCAATGGTCCTATTTTGGAAAAATGCAGAACCCACTGTTTGCTCCCTGTGTGGATAATGCTCAGTATCAAACAGATTGACTATATCACTACTTCTTAACCAGCCTATCTCCCTGGAAACGTGAGGTTCAGGTGTAGAAAGGGCTTCAAAGTATCAGTTAGGTAACATTGGAAGAAGTGGAGAGGCTCTGTCCCGGAGGTAGGGCTGGAGAATGTTGAGGGCTGAGGTCTGGAGAGACAGGCGAGATCCAGCTCTGAGGAGATAGGGTTCTGACTCTCTTGAACCCCTTGGACGTGGACTGTTTTCTTCACTGAAGGCTCAAGGTGTTCCTAGCCCTGGGAAGCTTATCTCAGCATCATATATTTCTGATAGGGCTATAGATCTTCTTTATTTTGTCTACTCCACTTAGAGCTGCAAATCCATTGGAAGGTACCTAATGATGATACCTAGTGATGGCCCCATATCTGCCTGCTACACACTCAAGGATTTTGGGGACTTGCTCCTACAATGAGTCTCTTGCTGAGCTTTTCTATATTATGGTGAAACCGACTGCCAATAAAAGGCATGGACATCCTTTCTTGAATGTTCCAGTAAATGCCTCCCCGTAGTACAAAGGGATTACTTGTGACCTGCACTGCCCTCTTATTATCATAACAACAACTTGTGGCAATTGGTGTACTGATTATATTGGGTTTTGTTGGAAGAATGGTGCTTTGGTTTCTTTTTAATTTAAAATAATAAATTATTCATGGTTTTATTAGATATTTTTAGTTTATCTTTTATATTCTTTAATATTTTTAATAAAAACAATTCAAATTCATTATCTTACAGTTCTGAAGTTCAGAAGTTCAAAATAGGTCTCACTGTTCTAAAATCAAGGTGTCAGCAAGGCTGCTTTCCTTCTGGAGGACCTAAGGAAACATCCATTCTTTTGTCTTTTATACCTTCTAAAGTCTGTCCACTTCCCGTGGCTCTTTTCCCCATCTCTCCATCTTCAAAGCCAGCAATGCTGAGCCAAGTTAATTTGTTTTGCTACCTCTCTGGTTCTCTCTTTTGATTCCCTCTTCCAGTTTTTTTAAACATTTATTTTGAAATAATTTTAAATTTACAGGATAGTTGCAAGAAAATTACAAAACCTATGCAGAGAACTCCAATATACCCCATGCTATGAGATCCAGATTTACCAGCTTTTAATATTCTCTCTTATCTTCTGCTCCTCCACTCTCTGTCATCCTCTGTCTGTCAGCCTACTTCTCTGTCTGGGAATCTATATCTGTCTATCTATTTTTCTGTCTATCTATCTATCTATCTATCCATCTTCTAAACATTCAACAATAGTTTACATAACATAATGCTCCTTGAACACTTAATTTCTCCATATATATTTCTCAAAATATATTCACAAGACTTATGTACAGGTGTCAGGTTCAAGAAATTTAATATTGATTCAAAGCTTAGACTGCATATTCCATTTTTTTCACCTTTCCCAATAATATACTTTTGGGTATTTTCTCTTCCATTAATAGATCCAGTCCACAATCAGGTATTGAATTTAATTATCATGGTGACTTTAATCTCTTGTTTAGTAATCATGGAAACTATATACAACATAAAATCTCCCATCACATCTTCTCCCAAGTATACAATTTAGTGGCGTTAATCACATTCACAATGCTGTGCCATCCTCACCACCATCAATTACCAAAACTTTTCCATCATCCCCAACAAAAGAACCCTACATCCATAATGCATTCACTCCCCTTCTCCTCTCACTCCCATTCCTAGTAAACTGTACTCTATGTCTTTATGAGTTGCACATTCTAATTATTTAGTCTAAGTGCAGTCATACAATATCTGTCTTTTTGTGTCTGACTTATTTCATTCATCATCATGTCTTTTAAGTTCATCCATGTCATATTATGTAATCAGAACTTCATTGCTTTTGTGTCTGAATAATATTCCATTGTTTGTATATATCACATTTTGTTTATCCATTCATCTGTTGGTGGACATTTAGGTTGCTTCCTCTTTTGGATGTTATATAATGCTGCTATGAACATTGGTTGACAAATATCTGTTCAAGTCCACGCTTTGAATTCTTTGGGTATATGTGGGAATTTTGGGTCATAGGATAATTTTATATTTCAAAATTTGAGGAATCACCGAAATATTTTCCTCAGAGGTTGCACCATTTTACATTCCCACCCACAGTATATTAGGATTCCTACTTCTCTGCCTCCCCACTAACACTGATCATTTTCCACTAAAAGAAAAAGTCATTTTATTGGGAGTGAGATGGTATCTCATTGTATTTTAAGTTGCAATTCCCTAAAAGTTAATGATGTTGAGCATCTTTTCATGTTCTCATTGGACATTTGCATCTCTGTTTTGGAGAAATGGCTATACAAATCTTTTGCCCATTTTGAATTGGGTTGTTTTTCTTTTTGTTGTGAGGTGCAGAAGTTCTTTTTATGTTCTTGATTTTTAAAATACCTTATCAGTTATATGGTTTTCAGATTTTTTCTCCCATTCTGTAGGTTGCCTTTTTACTTTCTTGATTATGTTTTTTTGATACACAAAAGTTGCTAATTTTCATGAAGTTCTATTTCTCTATCTTTTTTCTTTTGTTGTTCTTGCTTTTAATGTAAAGTTTAAGAATCTATTACCTAATAGAAGTTACTTAAAAAACTTCCTTATGTTTTCTTCTAAGAGTTTTATGGTTTTAGCTCATATATTTAGGTCGTTGATCAATTTTGAGTTATTTTTTGTATGCAGGGTATAAGGAGGGGTTCACTTTTTTTCTTTTGCATATGGATAACCAGTTTTTCCAGCACCATTTGTTGAAGAGAATATTCCTTCCCCATTGATGTACTTGGAACCCTTGTAAAAAGTCAGTTGTACATAAATGTGTGGAGGTTTTTTTCCCTGCGCTCTCTTATGGTACCTTTTTTTTTTTCTTTTTTTTCTATATCTGGTTGCGTCATTGTCTTTTTGATGCGTTGAGGGCTTTGCCTCACAGCGCAGGTCTGTGATGCCTTTTTTCTTTTTTTTAACCAGGAAGTTCACAAGGATCGAACCCCCTGGTCCTCCGTATGGTAAACGGGAGCTCAATTGCTTGAGACACAGCTGCTTCCCCTGCGCCCTCAATTCTATGTCATTTGTTCATATGTCTTTCCAGTACCACAATGTTTTGGTTAATATAGCTTTGTTATAAATTTTGAATATACCAACATCATTTTCTTTCTCAAGGTAGTTTTGGATATTTAGAGTCCCTTGCCCTTCCATATAAATTTTGTAATTAGCTTTTCCATTTCTGCAAAGAATTATGTTCAATTTGGGTTGGGATTGCATTGAATCAGTAAATGGCTTTGGGTAGTATTACCATCTTACTGATATTAAGTCTTCAAATCAATGAACACAGAATATCTTTCCATTTATTTAGGTCTTTTTAAGTTTCTTTCAGTAATGCTTTAGGTTTTCCTTGTATGGGTCCTTTACATCCCTGGTTAATTTTTTTCCTAGATATTTTACTCTTCTGGTTGCTATTGTTAAATATTTTTCTTGATTTTATTTTTGGACTGTTCATTGCTAGTGTTTAGAAAAACTACTGGTGTTAAATGATCTTTTACCTGTCACTTTCTGGTTCATTTATTAGCTCTATTAGTTTTCTTGTAGATTCTTCTGGATTTTCTAAATATAGGACAATAGGGGTAATTGTACTTTTTCTTTTCCAATTTGATGCTTTTTATTTAATTTATTTGTTTTTAATAGAAAATTTGTACATTTACAGAAAAATCATGCACATATTACTGAGTTCCCATTTACCTCCCTATATTTAACAAGTTGCATTGGTGTGGAACATTTGTTACAACTGATGAAAGAATTTTATAATAATTGTACTATTAACTATAGTCCATGGTTGATATTAGGATCCTGTTTGTGTTACAGAGTCCAATATTTCTTTTTTTTTCCATTTTTATTCTAGTAACATATATACAGCCTAAAATTTCCCCCTTTAACTACATTCAGTGCTGTTAATTATGTTCATAACATTATATTCTACTACCATCACCACTATCCATTACCAAAACTCTTCCATCACCCCAAATAGAAAGTCTCTACAATTTAATCATTAACTCTCCATTTCATAGCCCCACTCTGCCCCTGATAAACTATATTCTAGTTTCTGAATCTGTGAATTTACTTATTCTAATTACTTTATAACATTGAGATCATACAATGTATGTCCTTTTTTGTCTGTCATATATCATCAACATGATGTCTTCAAGGTTCATTCATGTTGCATATATCAGAACTTCATTCCTTTATGGCTCAATAATATTCCATTGTATGTATATACCACATTTTATTTATCCATTCATCAGTTGAAGGGGACTTAGGTTACTTGTGTCTTTTGAAAATTGTGAATAATGCTGATGTGATGTGTATCTTTTCGAGTCACTGCTTTCAATTCTTTTGGGTATATATCTAAAAGTGGGATTGCCAGGTATGAGGAGTAATTCATGTGTCAACTTGTTTAGGTTATGGTGTCCATTTTGTTTGGTCAAGCAAACACTGTCCTGTTACTGTGAGGATATTTTATGGATTTAAATCATCAGTAAGTTGATTGCATATCTGGCTGATTACATCTACAATCAACAAAGGAGATTGCCTTCAACATTGAGTAAAGTCACTTCCAATAACTTGAAGACCTTAAAAGAAGAGCTGATTATTTAAAAAGTCATAAGAATTGCCATCTTTTCTTCGGCCAGCTTGCTTCTCCTGGGAAATTCATTGAAAATCTTCATCAGATTTCCCAGCATGCAGCCTGCCCAAAGGAATTTGGAATTGCCCATTCCCACAGTAACATGAGCCATTTCCTATAATAATATTTACATTATCTATAGAAACTGTAGATTCTTTTTCCATGGAGAACCCTAACTAATACACTAATGCACCGGGTCATATGGTAATTCTACACTTCAGGTTCTGAGGAACAGCTAAATTGTTTTCTACAGTGGCTGCTCCATTTTACATTCCCTCAGCCAATGAATGAATGTTCTTTCTCCAAATTGTCTCCAACACTTGTGATTTTCCATCTTTTAATAGTAGCCATTCTAATGGATGTTAAATGAGATCTTATTGTGCTTTTGATTTGCATTTACATAATGGCTAATGATGCTGAGCATCTTTTCATGTGCTGTTTGATAATTTGTATAGCGTACTTGAAGAAATATATTCAAGTATTCTGCCTATTTTTAAATTTGGTTTTTGTTTTTGTTGTTGAGTTGTTGGATTTCTTTACATATTTTGGGTAATAAAACCTTATAGGCTGTGAATATTCTTGCTGTCTTGGTTTTGTAATAATCAGAGTAGGCTAAACATTCGCTAGTTTTTCTCCCTAGGTCTGATTTTTCTCCCTAGGTCTGGTTTTTCTCCCTAGGTCTGGTTTTTGGAATGCTGGTGATAAACTAAGCCTGATATATTATATGACCATCCTGTATGAGAAAAGACTGTAACTTTGGGTATTTTTGGTCAAGTGTAAGAGATATAGCAGGGGGACGGATGTGGCTCGGGTGGTTGGGCGTCCGTCTCCCATATGGAGGGACCTGGGTTCAATCCCTGGGATCTCCCAGTGAAAACAAAAAATAAAAATATATAGAAGACACGTGGGTCACCAGGCCCCATGTGTGGGTGCGCCACCAGGCCCTGCGAGCCACACAGCAAGATGATGACGTAACAGGAGAGGGACACAAGGGAGGGCCAAGACAAGACACACGGAAAAACCAGGAACTAAGGTGGCGCAGGTGGTAGGACGCCTCTCTCACGCATTGGAGGTTCCAAGTATCAAATCCCAGTGAAGACAGGAGAAGAAGGATGAGAAGAGAGGGCAGCAACGGACACAGAGTAACCCAGCAAATGGACACAAAAACAGCAAAAAC
>JAKSZT010054368.1:6372164-6574991 GCA_026826555.1 Tolypeutes matacus
AGCAAAAACGGGGGGGGGGGGTTGCTAAAAATGGATAAAAGTAAATAAATAAATGGGGGGAGGGGAGGGGAGGGGAGGGGGAGGGCTAAAAAGGGATAAAAGTTAATAAATAAATCCTTAAAAAATGTATAAGGGAGGAAAATATAGACTATAGTTGGTAGTAATACTTTGACGATGCTCTTTCATGATTTGTTAGCAAATGTTTCAAAACAATGCAGGGTGTTTGTGGGGGGGGGGATGTGTGGGAGCCCTGTAATGATATTATGCATGTTTGTTTTGTAAGTTCACAATGTTTACTGAACACTTATAGTTTACGTATGTTCATGTATGAATGATATACTTCAATAAATTGTTTAAAAAAAACCTTATAGGTTATGTGATTTCCAAATATATTCTCCCATTATGTATGGTGTCTTTTTATTTTATTTCATTTCATTTATTTTATTTTATATTTAAGTTTTAGTCACATTTTATTGTTTTAAAGAATCAATTTTATTGATACATATTAATAAAGCAGAAATCCATCCAAAGAGTTCAATCACTTTGGTATTTGGTGTAATCACATAGTTGTGCATTCATCATTTCAATCATTGTTAGAGCATTTTCACTATTCCAATAATAATTTAAAAATACAAAGAAAAAAACTCATTACCTCTCAATCTCTATATGCTTCCCTGCTGTATATAGCTGCTATTCTTTTCCATCTTTCTAGTTTATTTGTATTTATATTTTGTAAAAACAATCCTATATATGCAATATTACCCATGTTCCTATTTCACATGAGGTTTCACTGTGTTATAAAGTCCCATGTTACATTTTTGAGCTTTCCTTCCCTTTCAACCACTGTCATACCCATATAATACTTCTGCTAGTTATAAACACTGTGATGTTCTTTCAACATTTCTAGTCATTTACAAACAACCTTTTTTTTTTTTTTTTTAAACCAGATCGGCACAGATTAACCCTTACCTTTCTATTCTCTACCCCCATTCTATTTTCTGGTGACCGATATTCTAATTATTAACTCCAAGAGTTTACATAATATATTTAGTTCATAATAATGCAGTCAAACAGTATTGTCTTTTGATGTCGGCTTGCTTCACACAACATAGTGTCCTCCAGGTTCATCCATGTTGTCATATGTTTCATGACTTCATTTCTTCTTACTGCTACATAATTTCCATCATGTGTATACACCACAATTTTTTTATTCATTCATCAGTTAATGTACACCTGGGTTTTTCCAACTTTTGGCAATCATGAATTATGCTGCTATGAACATCAGTGTGCAGACGTCCATTCGTGTCTCTGCTCTCAGTTCTTCTGGGTATAGAACTAATAATGGTATTGCCGGGTCACATGACAAGTCTATATTCAAATTCCTTAGGAACTGCCAAACAGTCCTTCACAGTGGCTGCACCATTCTACATTCTGACCAACAGTGAATAAGCATTCCTATCTCTCCACATCCTCTCCAACATTTAGAGTTTTCTAACTTTTTAATAGTGGCCAGTCTAATAAGTGTGAAGTGATATCTCATGGTAGTTTTGATTTTCATTTCCCTAATCACTAGTGATGTTGAACATTTTTTCATGTGTTTCTTTGCCATTTGTATTTCTTCTTTGGACAATTGTCTTTTCAAGTCTTTTGCCCGTTTTTTAATTGGATAGTTTGTCTTTTTATTGTTGAGTTGTATGATCTCTTTATATGTCATGGATATTAAACCCTTATCAGATATGTGATTGCCAAATATTTTCTCCTATTGAGTCAGCTGCATTTTCAGCCTATTGAGAAAGTCCTTTGAGCTGCAAAAGTGTTTAATCTGAGGAGGTCCTGTTTATTTCTTTTTTTCTTTTGTTGCTCATGCTTTGGGTATAAGGTTTAAGAAACTACTGCCTACCTCAAGATCTTGAAGATGTTTTCCTACATTTTCTCCTTGGAAGTTTATGGTTGTTTTTATATTTAGGTCCTTGATCCATTTTGAGTTAATTTTTGTATAAGGTATGAGACAGAGGTCCCCTTTCTTTCTTTTGGATATGGCTATCCAGTTCTCCCAGCACCAGTTGTTGAATAGACTGTTCTGGCCCATTTGAGATGGCTAGACAGCCTTGTAAAAAATCACTTGACCATAGATGTTAGGGTCTATTTCTGATTCCTCGATTCTGTTGCATTGGTCAATCTATCTGTCTTTATGTCAGTACCATGCTGTTTTAACCACTGTAGCTAACTAATATGCTTTAAAGTCAGTAATGAGAGTCCTCCAACTTCATTCTTCTGTTTAAAGACATTTCTGGATATTTGGGGCCCCTTACCCTTCCAAATAAATATGATAATTGGTTTTTCCATTTCTGCAAAAAAGGCTGTTGAGATTTTTATTGGGATTGTGTTGAATCTGTAAATCAGTTTAGGTAGAATTGACATCTTAATGATATTTAGTCTTCCAATCCATGAACACAGAATGAGCTTCTAATTATGTAAGTCTTATTTGGTTTCCTTTAGCAATGTTTTGTAGTTTTCTGAATACAGGTCCTTTATGTCCTTGGTGAAGTTATTCCTCAATATTTGATTCTTTTAGTCACTATTATAAATGGAATTTTTTCTAATTTCCTCCTCAGATTGCACATCAATAGTGTATAGAAACACTATTGATTTTTGCGTATTAATCTTGTATCCTGCCAATTTGCTCAACTTGTCTATTAGTTCTAGTACCCTTGTTGTGGATTTTTCAGGATTTTCTAGATATAGGATCATATCATCAATGAATGTGTAAGCTTTACTTTTCCTTTCCTTTTTGGGTGCCTTTTATTTCTGTATCTAGCCTAATAGCTTTAGCTCAATATTGAATAACAGTGGGGACAGTGGGCATCCTTCTCTTGTTCCTGATCTCAGCAGGAAAGCTTTCAGTATTTCAGCATTGAGATACAATGCTAGCTGTAGGTTTTTCCTATATGCACTTTAACATATTAAGAAAACGTCCTTCTATTCCTATCTTTTGGAGCGTTTCCATCGAGAAAGTGTGCTGTTTTGTCAAATGTCTTTTCTGTATCAATCGAAAGGATCATGTGGTTTTTCTTCTTCAATTTATCAATGTGGTGTATTACACTAATTGATTTCCTTCTGTTGAACCACCCTTGCATAACTGGGATAAAGCCCACTTGATCATGGTGTATAATTCTTTTAATGTGCTTTTGGATTCAGTTTGCAAGTATTTTCTTGAGGATTTTTGCATCAATATTCATTAGACATATTGGTCTGTAATTTTCTTTTTTTCATAATACCTTTATCTGATTTTGATACTAGGGTGATGTTGGCTTCATCAAATGAGTTTGATAGTGCTCTTTCCTGTTCAGTTTTTTGGAAGAGCTTGAGCAAGATTGGTATTGGATCGTCTTTGAATGATAGGTAGAATTTACCTGTGAGGCCATCTGGTACTGGGCTTTTCATTTTGGGGAGTTGTTTGATGACTGTTTCAATCTCATCACCTGTGATTGGTCTTCTGTTTCTTCTAGGGTCCATGTAGGTTGTTCGTATGTTTCTAGGAAGTTGTCCATCTTGTCTACAATGTCTAATTTTTTTGTCATCCAGATGATCATAGTAACCTCTTACAATCACTCTTACTTCTGCCAGGGTCACTGATAATGTCCCCCCTCCAATTTCTGATTTTATTTATTTGCATATTCTTTTTTCCTTTGTCAGTTTAGCTAAGAGTTTTTCAATTTTGTTGATCTTCTCAAAGAACGAGCTTTTGGTTTTGTTTATTATGTTGTTTTTTGTATTTGATTTCATTTATTTCTACTTTGATCTTTACTATTCTTTTCCTTGGGCTTGGTTTCAGGTTAGTTTGCAGTTCTTTTTCTAGTTCTTCCTGGTGTGCAGTTAGAGCTTCAATTTTAGCTCTTTCTTCTTTTTTAATGTAAGCATTGAGGGCTATGAATTTCCCTCTCATCACTGCCTTTGCAGTGTCCCATAGGTTTTGATATGTTGTGTTCTCATTTTCATTCATCTCAAGATATTTTCTGAATTCTCTTGCAATTTCTTCTTCAACCCACAGATTATTTAAGAGTGTGTTGTTTAATCTCCATTTATTTATGAATTTTTTCATTTTTCCATCCATTATTGATTTCCAGCTTCCTTCCTTTATGATCAGAGAAAGGGTTTTGTATAATTTCAGTCTTTCAAAATTTATTAAGTATTGTCTTGTGACCCAACATATGTTCTATCCTGGAGAAGGATCCATGAGCACTTGAAAAGAATGTATATCCTGCTGTTTTGGGGTGCAATGCTCTATAAATGTCTATTAGGTTTAGTTCATTTATCATATTATTCAAGCCTTCTGTTTCTTTATCCTTTTTCTAGATGTTCTGTGCAATACTGTGAGTGGTTTAGTGACATTTCCAACTATTATTGTAGAGACATCTATTTCTCCCTTCAGTTTTGCCACTGTATGCCTCATGTATCTTGGGGCACTCAGGTTAGGTGCATAAATATTTAGTAGTTATTTCATCTTGGTGAATTGCCTCCTTTACTTATATATAATGACCTTCTTCATCCCTTGTAGCAGTTTGATATTATTTATGAATTCAAGAAAAAGATATTGATTATGTTTGTAAACTGGTCTTTTCCTCTGGGCTTGATACCCGTTGATTGTATTAAATCCAAAGGTTTTATGTATATTTGAATAAATCAAGATTAGGGCTTTAATTCAGCCACGTCATTAGGGCATGACTCAGGGTTGAGTCCCTGCCCCCTTGGTGGGCTGAAAAATAGACTTTCACTCAAGAAGACACACAGAAGAACATACATTGGAAAATATTACTCCATAGATACCAGAGAAGAGAACTTTGTCAGCTTTGATCCTGTGGCCCCCGGAAGAGAGATGAGCCATTTGCCAGATAGTTTACAGCTGAACTTGTGAAAAGACCAGAGCAGCTGAGAAGGCCCAAGAAGAAACAAGCCCTATGCCAACCTATAGCTTAGAAAGGAGAAGGCTGAACCCTCTCAGAGATTGGCAACCATCTTGCTTCAACATATGGCAACAGACTTTGGTGAGGAAGTAACCTTGAGTTGGACTCTTTAGGTCCTTGTGACTATGAGCTTCTACCCCCAATAAATACCTTTTATAAAAGCAAACAGTTCTGGAACTTTGCATCAGCACCGCTTTGGCTGACTAATAAATCCCTGTAATAGTTTGGCATTTAAAATCTATTTTCTTCAATATTAGTACCACTACTCCAGCTTTTTAAAACTTATTTGTAAGTAATATCTTTTTCCAACCTTTCACTTTTAACTTGTTTGTGTCCTTAAGTCTGAGGTGAATCTCTTTTAGACAACATATAGATGGCTCATATTTTTCAAACCATTCTTTCAGTCTATATCTTTTGATTGGGGAGTTGAAACCATTAATATTCAATATTATGACCGTAAAGGCATTACTTACTTCATCCATTTTGTCCTTTGGCTTTCTGTTGTCAAATTTTACTATTTTCTGTTTTTTTACCCTTTAACTTACCCTTCTTAATAATCTTTATTTCTCCACTCTTCTCCAAATCTCTCTCCCTTGTTTTTTCCTTTCAAGCTGCAGAACTCCCTTTAGTTTCTCTTGTAACTCTGGTCTTTTGGTAACATATTCGACCAGGTTTTATTTGTCTGTGAAGATGTTGAACTCACTCTCATTTCTGAAGGACAGTTTTGCTGGATACAGAATTCTTGGCTGGCAGTTTTCTCTTTCAGTACCTTAAATACATCATACCATTTTCTTCTTGCTTCCATGGTTTCTGATGAGAGATCAGTTCTTAATATTATTGATATGCCCTTATATGTGATGCTTTGCTTTTCTCTTGCTGCTTTCAGAATCCTCTCTTTATCTCTGATACTTGTCATTCTGCATAGTAGGTATCTTGGGATGGGTCTATTTGGATTTATTCTGTTTGGGGTGCATTGTCCTTCTTCGTATTGATATTTATGCCTTTCATAACAGTTGGGAAGTTTTCAGTCATTATTTCCTCAAATATTCTTTCTGCCCCTTTTCCATTGTCTTCTCCTTCTGAGACACCAATAATGCTTATGTTTTTGCATTTCACTTTGTCATTTGATTCCTTGAGACCCTGTTCCATTTTTTCCCTTCTCTTCTCTTTCTGGTCTCCTACCTTTTCCAGTTCAGATGTTCTGTCTTCAAAATCACTAATTCTGTCTTAAAGCAATTAAAATTTGCTTTTATGTGCCTCTAATATATTTTTAATCTCATCCATCCTGTCTGTCATTCCCATAAGCTCTGTTACTTTTCTTTACAGGTTTTCAAATTGTTTTTTATGCTCACCCAATGTCTTCTTAATATCCTTTATCTCTTTATTCATATTTTCTTCCAATTCTTTAAATTGATTCAGGAAAGCTGTGTGATTATTATTGATTAATTGTCTTAAATCATGTATTTCTTCAGGATATTTGGTTTTTTCCTTTGCCTGGGCCATCTCTTCCTGTTTCCTAGTATGGATTGTAATTTTTTGCTTATGTCTAGGCATCTTAATATGTTGGTGAATTTACTCTGATGGCAAATTTCTCTCTCTTGCCTATTGTTTTTTCCTCACAGCTCTTCTTTGATATTTCGTTCAACTTATTCTAAGTCTTTAAATTTGCCTGGCTTAATTTATCAAAATTGGGCCGTGGTACTTCTGGAAAGATGGCATTGGAGTAGGTAGGCAGGGCTCAACTCTCTCACAAAAACAAAAAGCTATCCAAGGGAACTGCTGTGGGGATCTGCAGACCAGGAGAGTGCTGCGCATCAATATCACCTGTTCAGGTGATCATGGGGTGTTGTCTAGGTAAGTGGAGACTCGCACAATAACTGAAAGAATATTGAATTCCCATTCTGGGGACTCCTGGTATGTTCTCTAATAGAGTCACAAGAATCTCTAGAGTACATGGGCAATGCCTAGCAAAGGAGGACAGACCAGTACACTAGGCCCTTGATATTGGTGCTTGTACTTATGAGCCTCATTCTTGTGAAATTGAAACTTAGCCTAGCATTATATATTGCCTAAGAGTTACTTCCTGAAAGCCTCCTTGTTGCTCAAATGTGGCCTCTCTCTAAGTTAAACTCAGCTTATAAACTCACTACCTTACCCCCAGCGTGGGACATGACTCCTGAGCATGAGCCTCCCTGGCACTGAGGGATTATTACCAAGCACCAACAAGCATTTGGAAAAAGACCTTGACTAAAAAGGGGAGATATTAAATACAAACAAGTTTTTATGGCTGATAGATTTTAAAGTGATTTGGGAGATCATTCCAGAGGTTATGCCCATCTTAGGAATATCACTGATTGCTGCAGTAAACAGTGCCTCAGGCAGTGGGTCTCCTGATCCTGATGGCTCTAGAGACATCTGGACACTGTGGACAGGGCAGACAACCCCAGGAGTTTGGCCCCCTGTCAGTGGGCCTTACCTTGGAATATATGTTAACTTATCCCCCAGTGTATCAGAATTGGACTTATTTATAATTTTCCTAGATATGGTTCTTATGCTCCTTTTATGTGAACCTATAATTAGCACTATACTTGTTAAATATGTATCTTAGAGACTTAAATCTTCCAGATGTTTATATGCCAGTTGAGCCCTGAATCTCAGCAGAGTTGCAGCCAACACCTACTTTGCAGCTCATCAGACTTGCCTAGGACAACTAAGAAAAGGGTAATAATGGGCAATACCCATCCCAAAAAACAGAGAGTATCTACAATTACAAGCAAGACAGTCCCACCCATATGCCTCATGGGATCTAAGCCCCCTCTCTATCAGAAGTAGAGTGGACATTATAATCCCCAAATCCTCATATTGCGGAATGAACAAACATAAAGGGGAAATGCAACTATGGATTAAAGTAGGCTTATTGTTATTCTGGCAATGGAATAATATGTAACACTGATAAAAAGGCAGTGGTCAACAGAGGTTCTGAGGAGAAGGAGAAGGAAAAATAGGTGTAACATGGGGCTTTTGGGGGACATTGGAATTGTTCTATATGATTTTGCGATAACAGATACAGTCCATTATACATTTTGTCAAAACCCATAAAATTGTATGGTGCAAAGTGTAAACTATAATGTAAACTATAGACCTTGTTTAGTAGCAATTCTTTAATATGTGTTCATGAATGGTAACAAATATACCATACAAAGATGTTTTTCATTGGGAAAAGTGTGGAAGGGGTTTAGGTCTATGGGAATTTCCTGTATTTCCAATATAACATTTATGTAATCTAAAGCTTCCTTTAAAATAAAATAAAATAAAATTTAAAAGTTAAGTCAGGGAGGTGGGGAAGGGGAACTCTTCCTGACCATCATGGAGGTTTGGTAACTCAAGTTTGTTGTTTGGGGTTCTTCATCTCTCTGTCACTCACCCTCCTGGGAGTTGTGTAGCACTGTCCTGGTCTGCTGACCCCCAAAGCAGGTCCCTCGGATAGCTTTTGGCCCTTTCTACAATGTTTTTGTTAGAGAGTTGAGCCCCACTTGTCTACTCTGATGCCATCTTCATTGAATGCCTGTCCTTTTATTTTCATGATAAATTCCTTTAATGCAGAAATGTTTTTAATCTTGATGAGGTCCCATTTATGTTTTTTTTGTTTTTTGTTTTTGTTTTTGTTTTTTTTTTTTTTTTTGATGCTTATTCTTTGGACATAAAGCTAAGAAATCATTGCCTAGCACAAGTTTTTGGTGATTTTTCTATATACTTTTATGAGTTTTAAAGTTCTAGCTCTTATAGTTAACTCTTTGATCCATTTCAAGTTGATTTTTGTATAAGGTATGAAATAGGGGTCCTCCTTTTCCTTGCAAATGAAGATCCAGTTTTCTAAGCACCAGTTGTGGAAAAGACTATTCTTTCCCAATTGTGAGATTTTTACCTCCTTATCAAAAATCATTTGACCATTAACTTGAGGGTTGATTTCTGAACTTTCTATTTTATTACATTGTTCTGTGTGTCTGTCCTTGTACTATGCCATTGCCATGCTGTTTTGATTACTGTGGCTTTGTAGTAAGTTCTAAGATAGGGAAACGTGAGTCCTCCAACTTTATTTTTCTTTTTCAAGCTGGCTGTGGCTATTTGGGGTCCCTACGCTTTCCTATATATTTGATGATTGGCTTTTACATTTCTGCAAAGATGGTTGTTGCGATTTTGATTGGGATTGAATTGAATCTATAAAATGTTTTGGGTAGGATTGACAACTTAATGATAATCTTCCAATCCATGAACACTGAATGTCCTTCCATTTATTTATATCTTCTTTGATTTCTTATAGCAATGTCTTATAGTTTTCTGAGTATAGGGCTTCTACATCCTTGGTTAGATTTATTCCTAGATATTTTATTTTCTTAGTTGCTATTATAAATAGATATATTTTCTTGATTTCTTATTCTGATTGTTCATTGCTTGTGCATATAAACATTGTTGACTTTTGGGTGTTGATCTTCTACCCCATCACTTTGCAGAAATCATTTATTAGCTCTAGGAGCTTTGTTGTTTATTTTTCAGCATTTTATGTATATAGGATGATGGTATCTGCAATTAGGAAACTCTTTACTTCTTTGTTTCCCATTTGGATAGCTTTTATTTCTTTTTCTTTCCTATTGCTCTGGCAAGAGCTTTCAGTACAGTGTTGATAATAGTGGCAATAGTGGGCATCCTTGTCTGGTTCCTGATCTTAGAGGAAAAGCTTTCGTTTTTAAGAGTGTTCTAATGCTGAGTTTTGATGCTGGAGCTCGGGGAAGTAAGCACACAAAGCAGCTTGGTCATGAGGAAGGAGAGAAGGCCCCAGGAGGAGAGATAAGCCATTCACCTGACGGTTCACAGCTGGCCTGGTAGAGAGAGGCAAAGCCTAGAGAGCCTCGTAGCCTACAGCTGACCTTGTGGAGGAAACAGAGGAGCTGAGCCTGGAGAGAAATGGAGCCCCTGGAAGAGAGGAACCCAAGAAGCTTGAACCCTGGCACACGTCGGCAGCTCTCTTGCTCCAACACGTGGCCATAGACTTTGATGAGAGAAGTATCTTATGCTTTCTGGCCTGGTAACTGTAAGCTTCTACCCCAAATAAATACTCGATTTCTGGTATTTTGTATCAGCACCCCTTTGGCTGGCTAATACAGTATTTCATCATTGAGTATATTTTTAGCAGAGGTTTTCCTATATTCCCTTTATTATGTTGAAGAAGATTCCTTTTTTTTCCCCTAGTCTTCTAATTGGTTTTATCAAGAGGGGATTGCTGGATTTTTTAAATGCCATTTCATCACTTCAGATGATCATGGGGTTTTTGTCCTTTATTTTTTTAATGTGGCATCTTACATTAATTGATTTTCTTATATCAAACCATCCTTGCTTACCTGGGATAAGGATCATGTGATCATGGTGTATAACACATTCAATATGCTGTTGAATTCAGGTTACTAGTATTTTGCTGAGGAGTTTTGCATCTATATTCATAATGGATGTTGGTCTGTAATTTTCTTTTCTTGTGGTATCTTTATCTGTCCTTGGTTATAGCCAATTTTGGCCTGATAGAATGAGCAGAAAGTGTTCCTTTCACTTCTTTTTTGTTTGGAGGAGTTTAACCAGGAGTTGTATAAAATTCAACTATATAGCTATCTGGTTCTGGACTTTTCTTTGCTGGGAAATTTTTGATTACTGGTTCCGTCTGTTTACTAGCTATTGGTCTGTTGAGATTTTCTATTTCTTTTTGAGTCAGTGTCACTATTTTGTGTGTTTCTAGCAATTTGCCCATTTCATCTAGGTTATCTGATTTTTTGGTGTGCAGTTTTCCAAAAAAAATAAAAATAAATGTTTTTATTTCTGTGGGGTTGGTAGTAATGCCCCCCCTTCATTTCTGATTTTTTTCATGTCTTTCTCTCTCTCTCTCTCTCTCTCTCTCTCTCTCTCTCTGTCTAGCTAAAGGTTTCTCAATTTTATTGATCTTTTCTGAGAACCAATTCCAACTTTTGGTTTTGTTGATTCTTTCAGTCATTTTATTCTCCATTTTATTTTTGTCTGTTCTTACATTAGTTTTTTCCTTTCTTGTGCCTACTTTGCATTTTATTTTCTCTTCTCTTTTAGAGCCTCCATTTTTGAGGTTAGGTCTCTCATTTGAGATCTTTCTTCTTTTTAAATATAAACATTTATAGGTATAAACTTCTCCCTTCACATGGCCTTTGCTGCATCCATAATTTTTCTTTGTTTTGTTTTCCTTTTCATTTGCCTTAAGATATTTGCTAATTCCCCTTGTGATTTCTTCTTTGACACACTGGTTGGTGTCTTTGCTAAAAGCTACTGGAAGCAATATAACAAAAATAGGTTGGCTTTTATCATGGGAATTTATTAGGTTAAAAGCTTACAGTTCTGAGGCTGTGAAAATGTCCAAATCATGGCATCATCAGATTTTTTCTCACCTAAGGTTGGCTGCTGGTGATCCTGGATTCATGTTATGTGGCAAGACTCAATGGCAGTTCTGCTGGTCTGCATCTCTGCCTCCTCCTCTGGGCTTACTTCTTCCCAAAGCTCAGCTATGGGTGTTCAGGCATATGGCTTATCTCTCTCCTCTCCTCCAGGCCTCATCTCTTCCTGCCTCTCAGGGTTTTTCTGTCCCTGCTGCTTTTTTCTCTGTGTCTCTGCTTTCATTCCACCACTTATAAAGGACTCCAGCAAGAGGAACAAGACCCACCCGGGGTCATGCCTCACTGAAGCAAAACAATCAAAGGCGGCCCCCAAACTGAATCCAATACAATCAAAGTCTCCCACACCCACAGGAGTGGATTAGCTCCAGAACATTATATTTTTTGGAATCCACAAAAAGCTTCAAACTGTTGGAGTTGTTTAATTTCCACATATTTTTGGATTTTCCAGTTCTCCCTTTTATCCATTTCTAGCTTCATTCTAATGTGATTGGAGAAGATACATTGTATGTTTTCAATATTTTTGAATTTTTTGAGAATTCTTTTGTGAAATAACACACGTTCTATCCTGGAGAATGATCCATTTGTACTAGCTACAAATGTGTATTCTTCTCCTGTTTGGAGAAGTGTTCTATATTGTGACAGTTTGAATTCTGTGAATCCCAGAAAAATATGTTCTTGAACTAATTCACTCCTCTGAGCGTGGGGCCCTTTGGTAGCAATTATTTCAGTTAAGGGACCTTGATTAGATCACTTGATTATATTGCTTTAGGGCTTTTGATTGGTGTGATCCAGGTTGGGTCTCTGCCCTCTTGCTGGGTCTTATATAAACTGAGAACATAGAGAGAGAGACACACATACACATAGAGAAAGGGAGCTCTGTCATTTTGACCTTGCCATGTGAGGGAGAGTTCTCCATATTTGCCTATAGCTGCAGAAAGACAGAGAAGCACCGAGAGACTAAAGGAGATAAGGCCTAGGGAGAGATGCCTTATCACCCTCAGCTGAGCTTGAGGAAAAAGCAGAAAGAGACTGGCAGACCCACCATGTTGCCTCACTGCTGGCAGGACTCCAGGATCTGCTAGCAGGCAACCTTTGTTGAGAAAGCATCTCTGAAGATGCCTTGTTCTGGACATTTTTATAGCCTGATAACTGTAAGCTTTTCCCCTAATTTTTCCATTATCAAAGCCAGCCCATTTCTAGTACTTTACATTAGCAGCCCACTGGCAAACTAATACATATGTATATGTGAACAGTGGCAAACTAATACATATATATTGTGGAAAGTGGTGTATTGAAGTCTCCTACTATTTATGTAAAACCGTCTATATCTCCCTTCAATTCTGTTAATATTACCTTCATATATTTTGGGGCTTTGTTGTGAGGTCTGTAAGTGTTTTAATTGTTATATATTCTTGCTGGATTGATCCATTTTTCAGTATATGGTAACCTTCTTTGTCCCTCAAAGAGTGTTTGACTTAAAGTCTGTTTTGTCTGAAGTTAGTATAGCTACCTAAGCTCTCTTTTAGTATTTGCATAGTATTTTTGTTCCATCCTTTCACTTTCAACATAATTGTATCTTTGAAATTAAGATGAGTCTCTTGTAAACTGCATAGAGTTGGGTGAGGTTTTCTTTTACTCCATCCTGCCAATCTCTGCCTTTTGCCTGGATAGTTTATACATTTTACATTTAAAAATAACTTTCTTCTGCCATTTTCCTATTTTGGCTTTGTAAGTCTTTTGCTTTTTTGACCCTCAATTCTTCTGTAAATGCCTTCTTTCATATTTGTTTTATTTTTAGTATTATACTACTATGAGTCCCTTCTAATTTCATTCTGAATATATTTTTCATAATTTTCCTTTGTGGGTATCATGGAGCCAAAATTTAATATCCTAGATCTATAGCAATCACATTTAATTTGATACCAATTTTACTTCAGTAACATGTGCCTATACACTGTGCTTATACCTCTTTTGCCCTGTGTTAGTCAGCCAAAGGTATGCTGATGCAAAATACCAGAAATTGGTTGGTTTTTATAAAAGATATTATTTGCGGTAGAAGCTTACAGTTACCAGGCCATAAAGCACAAGTTACCTCCTTCACCAAAGTTTATTGCCATGTGTTGGAGCAAGATGGCTGCCAACGTCTGTAAGGGTGCAGGCTTCCTGGGTTCCTCTTTTCCCAGGGCTTGCCTCTCTCCGGGTTCAGCTGCTCTGTTATTTCCACAAGGCCAGCTGTAGACTACTAGGCAAACAGCTTGTTTCTCTTCTTGGGGCCTTCTCTCTTTCCTCACAGCCAAGCTCCTCTGTGTGCTTGCTTCCCTGAGCTCCAGCTCAAGACTCCAAACTCCCTTCTCTGCAGTGTGGTTTGTCTGTGAGTCCCTGATAAATGAGTTCAGCAAAGTGGCAGGATATAAGATCAACACACAAAAATCAGTAATGTTTTTGTACACCAGTACTGAACAATCTGAGGAGGAAATCAGGAGGAAAATTCCGTTTTCAATAGCAACAAAAAGAATCAAATACCTAGGAGTTAATTTAACCAAGGAAGTACAGGACCTATATGCAGAAAACTACAAAACAATGCTAAAAGAAATTTAAAAAGACCTAAACAAATGGAAAGACATTCCATGTTTATGGATTGGAAGAATAAATATCGTGAAGATGTCAATCTTGCCCAAATTGATTTATAGATTCAATGCAATACCAATCAAAATCCCAACAGCTTACTTTACAGAATTAGAGAAGGCAATTACGAAATTCATCTGGAAGGGTAAGTGCACCCGAATAGCCAAAAGTATTCTAAAAAAGAAGAGCAACGTGGGAGGAATTTCACTGCCTGACCTTGAAACATATTACAAAGCTACAGTGATCAAAACAGCATGGTACTGGCATAAAGATAGACATATCGCTCAGTGGAACAGAATTGAGAATCCAGAAATATACCCTCACCTATATAGTCAACTGGTTTTTGACAAACCTACCAAGCCCATGCTGATGGGAAAAAACAGTCTCTTCAACAAATGGTGTTGGGAGAGCTGGATATCTATAACCAAAAGAATGAAAGAGGACCCCTATCTCACCCCCTATACAAGAATCAACTCAAAATGGATCAAAGATCTACATATAAAAGCCAGGACCATAAAACTACTAGAAGAAAATGTAGGGAAACATCTTCAAGACCTTGTAGTAGGTGGTGGTTTCTTGGACCTCACACCCAAAGCACGTGCAACAAAAGAAAAAGTAGATAAATGGGACCTCCTCAAAATTAAACACTTTTGCACCTCACAGGACTTTGTCAGAAGGGTGAAAAGGCAGCAAACTCAATGGGAAAAAATAATTGGAAATCACATATCTGATAAGGGTTTAATATCCAGGATATATAAAGAGATGTTGCAACTCAACAATAAAAAGACAAATGACCCAATTAAAAAATGGGCCAAAGACTTGAATAGACATTTCTCCGAAGAAGAAATACAAATGGCAAAAAAACACATGAAGAAATGCTCAACATCACTCATGATTAGGGAAATGCAAATCAAAACTACAATGAGATATCATTTCACACCTATCAGAATGGCCACTATTAAAAAGACAGAGAACTACAAGTGTTGGAGAGGATGTGGAGAGATAGGAACACTTCTTCACTGTTGGTGGGAATGCAGGATGGTACAACCACTATGGAGGGCTGTTTGGCAGTTCCTAAAGAAGTTGAATATAGACTTGCCATGTGACCCTGCAATACCACTACTGGGTAAATACCCAGAAGAACTGAGAGCAGTGACACGAACAGACATCTGCACACCGATGTTCATAGCCACATTATTCACCATTGCCAAAAGTTGGAAACAACCCAGGTGTCCATCCACAGATGAATGGATAAACAAACTGTGATGTATTCACACAATGGAATATTATGCAGCTGTAAGAAGAAATTGAAGTCATAAAGCATATGGCAACATGGATGAACCTGGAGGACATTATGTTGAGTGAAGCAAGCCAGACACAAAAGGACAAATACTGTATGAATGCATTACTATGAACCAAATATATTGTGTAATATATTGTTTGATTCACAAAAAAAAACACAAAAAAAACAAAAAACAAAACAAAACAAAAAAAAATTTACGTGTATCCATTACATTTAATTGAGGAATGTATATATTTATTCATCTGTGTTTACTTTTTAGTTTTTAATTGTTTATGTTTTCAATTATTAAATGTACAAAATAAAGTTAAAAAAAAAAAAAGATGGCTGCCAACGTCTGTAAGGGTGCAGGCTTCCTGGGTTCCTCTTTTCCCAGGGCTTCCGGGTTCAGCTGCTCTGTTATTTCCACAAGGCCAGCTGTAGACTACTAGGCAAACGGCTTGTTTCTTTTCTCGGGGCCTTCTCTCTTTCCTCACAGCCAAGCTCCTCTGTGTGCTTGCTTCCCTGAGCTCCAGCTTAAGACTCCAAACTCCCTTCTCTGCAGTGTGGTTTGTTTGTGAGTCCCTGCCTACCAAGGGGGCGGGGATGCAATGTCCTACTGATGTGGCCCAATCAAAGCCTTAATCATTATCAAGTAAAAGTAAAACCTCTGAATCCAATACACTGTACTATGCCCAGAGGAAAAGACCAGTTTACAAACATAATCCAATATAACTTTTTGGAATTTATCAATAATATCAAACTGCTACATGCCCCATCTTTTTATTGTACTTGTCCCAAATTATATCTTTATATATTTTATATTCATAACCATAGCATATCATTACCTTTTATGGCTTTATATTTTAGAACCTGCAAGAAGTAAAAACTGGAGCTACATACACAAAAATGCAGTAGTACTGGCATTTATAACTGCTGATATGCCACTTTGATCCATTGTCTCTTGGCCTTGCCTTTCAGTCTGAAAAACTCCCTTTAGCATGGCTTGTGGGGCAGATATAGTGGTGACAAATTCCATCAGCTTTTTTTCTAGGAATGTCTAAATTTCTCATTAATTTTTGTAAGCAAGTCTTGCCAGATATAAAATTCTTGGTTGGCAATTGTTTTCTTTCAGCACTTTAAATATATTTCCCACTACCTTCTTGCATTCATGGCCTCTGATGAGAAATTGGCACTTAGTTTTACTGGGATTCCATTGTATACAAGCTTGTTGCTTTTCTCTTTCAGCTTCCAGAACTCTCTTCTTGGCATTGGACACTTTTGTTACTGTGTGTTTGAACATGGTTCTCTTTGAGTTTATCCTGTTTGGGATTCAATAGTATTCTAAAATGTGCATATCCTTGTTGTTCATTAAATTTAGGAAGTTTCTGCCATTTTTTTCTTTGAATATTCCTTAAGCTTCTTTCTTTCTGCTCCTTCTGGAACTCCCGTAATGTGTATATTGGTGCACTTGATGGGGTCCCTCATGTCTTTTTTCAATTCTTCTATTCTTTCTCCTCCTCAGCCTGAAGCATTTAAGTTGTGTTGCCTTCACAATCACTAATTGTTTCTTCTGTCAGCTCCATTCTGCTGGTGAAACCCTCTAGGGGATTTTTCGTTTCAATTATTGTGGTCTTCAACTCCAGTATATCTGTTTGGTTCCTATTGAGAATCTCCAAGAGTTAGCCATATTGTTTATTCATTGCTTTCCTCATATCCTTTAGTTCTTTTGTTGTGTTTTCTTTTGTCTTCTTGAGCATATTGAGGATCATTTTTTAAAAGTCTTTGTCCGCTATGTTCAAAGTCTGATCCTCTTTGTTGATGGTTTCTGGATTTGTTCCTTTGGAGGGGCATCATTTCTTGTTTCTTTGTTTGACTTGTAATTTTTGTTGTATATTTTAAAGTGTTAACTCTGAGATTTATTTCCTTATAGTCCTTATAGTCTGTCCCTAATGTTTGTATCCAGCTAGTGATTGACAGAGATTTCCTTGAGTGCTAGGAGCTAACATAAACAAATGTACCAAAACAAAAAAAAAACACCTTTCACAGACTTTACAAATTACCTCGACTCTGGCTAGTGATTTCCATCAGTTTAGTGCTGTCATCAGAAAGATGGATTAGCACTGACATACAGGCCCACAGTATACACATAATGGTTACTCCCCTCCCTCTGGAAAAGAGCCAGGGACCTATAATGGGAGTGCAGTCTTGCTGCACACTGCCCTGGGGAGAGGGAAGGAAGAAGTAGCAAAGGCACCACGAGCTTCATTGAACTACAGTTTTTCAGGCTGCTTTTTCTTTATTTGGCTTTGGCCCAGTTACTTCAACCCTTTCTTTTCAGGAGTTTTGAGGAAGTTTTTTCTAGTTATGCAAAGATTCTGAGGAGGTTGGTGGGGCAGCACTCTAAGCATCTTTTTTTTTTTTTTTTTTTTTTAATCTTTAAAAACAATCTTAGTAGTTAACCTTTATTGAACACTATTTATGTGCCAGGAAACATATGGTTTACATTCTTTTGATTTTCTCACCACTCTGTGAATTAATTACTTTTATCATGCCCCATTTATAGACGAGTAAATGGAGATTTAGAGAGTTGAGCACCATGCCTAGCTCCTACTTATAGCCAGTAGCAGAGTGGAACTTTGAACCCAGGTCCTCATCCATCACAAACTCTTATCCACCAACTGTATTGCTGTCTATTGTCAATAGCCTCTCTTGCATAGCACTTTACAGTTTATAAAATGCTTCATGTTCATTTCAGCTTTGTGTGTTTACAATTCCCCTAAGTAGAGGGTGCATATTTTATCAGCTTTTGTGTGTTCAAGCAGGACAGGCAAAACTTAGAGAGGTTAAGATCCCTGGACAAGGATCTACAGTTTGAAGTTAGACAGAATGCATTTCTGAAACAAGAATGTTTTAATTTCAACTTATAGACACAGAATCTGGAGATGGGATGAATATTTCTACTTCCTGAGCACTTGTTTTTATTATTGTTGTTGTTGGCTTCATTTTTTATTTTACTTTATTTTTTCCATTGGCTTCATTTATTTTATTTTATTTTTTTAATTTATTGAAATATATCACTCATACATGAACATACATAAACATTAAGTTTATAGTAATAGTTGTGAACTTACAAAACAAACATATATAACATCATACAGGGGTCCCATACCTCAACCCTCCACCAACACCTTACATTGTTGTGAGACATTTGTTCGAATTATGAAAGAATATTGTCAAAATCTTACTACTAATTATAGTCCTTATCTTACATTTGGTGTATTTTTCCCCCAAACCACCCTATTATTGTTTTTTAAATATATTTTTATGACAAAAGTTGTAAACTTACGAAACAATCATGCACATATGCAGAATTCCAAAACAACACCCCTCTATCAACACACCACACCGTGGTGGAACATTTGTTACAGATTATGAGATAATATCATCCGATTATTACCAGTTCCACAGTATACATTTGCCACACATTTTCCATACATTTTCCATATTCCCCCATTATCAACACAGTACATCTTTGGCATGGATGCAAGAATATTACATTATTACTGTTAACCACAGCCCATAGGTCACTCTAGTTGTATTTTTTCCATGCTTTTCCACATCCCCACCAACCTGCAATACTGATGTACACCTGCTCTAGCTCACAAAGGACACTCTTGCATCTGTATCATAAAACACTGTTCTCATCCACCTCTGGGTTTACTGTGCGATTCAGGCCCTAAATTGTTCTCTAGCTTTCTGTCAATTGGCATTTACATCCCTAGACTAACATTTTCAGCCACATCCCCATTTATAAACCAGCTGTTACTCACTATAATGTGTTACCATCAACTCTGTACATTTCCACACTTTTACAGTAAAGCTAATTAAAACTTCTACATACATTAAATATCAGTAGTCCATCTCAGTCCTCCTCTTATTTCCTTTAAGAATCCACCACCTACCACCAGTTCTTGAAGATATTTTCCTACATTTTCTTCTCGAAGCTTTATGGTTCTTGCTTTTATATTTAGGTTTTTTATTCATTTTGAGTTAATTTTTGTATAGGGGTCCCCTTCCCTTCTTTTGCTATGGATATCGAATTTTCTCAGCACCATTTGTTGAATGGAACAGCTCGCCAGGCGGCTTGTGCCTCCAGTGGAGAATGGGCACCGGCCTCCACAGCATGGGGTGCTCTACTTATGAATCTTCTCTGCAGATGGGCAGTCTCCTCCTTCCATTCTTTCAAGGATGTTGCAGGATGCACTTCTGGTCTCCTGCAGCCCCCAGATAAGTGCTCTAGTTCATTGTGGGTGATCACCAACTGCCCCATAGCAGGAGCTGATTCTCGGAGCTCTTTACTCTGCCGCCATCTTGCTGGTTGTCCACCCTAAGCATCTTTCACTGCCCTGTTGGTCAACTAGAAATCCTCCTTTATTTCTTTTTCTTGCCTAAATGCTCTGGCTAGAACATCAAGTACAGTGTTGCATAGCAGTGATAAAAGCAGACATTGTTGTCTTCTTCATTAATTTAGAGGGAAAGTTTTTAGTTTCTCACTGTTGAGAATGATGTTAGCTGAGGATTTTTCATATATGCATTTTATCATGTGGAGGAAGTTCCTTTCTATTCCTACTTTGCTGATATTTTTTAAAATTGGAGCAATAAAGCTACAGAAAAATCAGGCAGGAAGTACAGTGTTCCCATATATCCTTGCTCACATATGCTGTTTTCCTTATTAACACTTTGCATTAATGTGATACTTTTGTTACAAGTGATGAAGCAATATTATTATAATTATGCTATTAAGTATAGTCCAGAGTTTACATTATGGTTCACCATTTGTGTAGTACAGTTCTGGGTTTATTCTGGTAACATAAATATAACCTAAAATTTCTCCATTAAACACATTCAAACATACAGTTCAAATGTGTAAATTACATTCACAGTTTTCTACTACTATCATCACCATCCATTGACAAAACTTTAAATCATCCCAAAAAGAAACTCTGTGCCAATTAAGCATTAACTTCCCATTTCTTAACCCCATCCTAGTGCAGGGTGATCTGTTCTCCAGTTTTGGACTCTATGAATTTGCATATCCTAATTATTTCAAATAAGTGAGATCTTGTCTTTTTGTACCAGGTTTCTTTCACTCTACATGATGTCTTCATGGTTCTTCTGTGTGGTAACATGTATCAGAGCTTCATTCCTTTTTATTCTGAATAACATTTTATTATTTATATATATACCACATTTTGTTTATCCATTCATCTCTTGATAGACACTTGGGTTGCTTGAATATTTGGCAATTATGAATAATGCCACCATGAACATCAGTGTAAAAATATCTGTTTGTGTCCCTACTTTCATGTCTTTTGAGTATATACTTAGAAGTGGGATTGGCAGGTCATATAGTTACTCTATACTTAGCTTTCTGAGAAACCACCAAACTGTTTTGCAGAGCAACTGCATCATTCATAGCAACAAAGCACAAGGATTCCTGTTTCTCCACATTCTCACACTTACCATTTTCCTTTTTTTAAATCATAGTCATTCTATTGGTTGTGAAGTGGTAAATCATTGTGGGTTTGATTTGCGTTTCCCAAATGGCTAGTGATGCTGAGCATCTTTTCATGTACATATTGGCCATTTTTATATCCCCTTTGAATAAATGTCCATGTGACATCTATTTTTTCACTTGGGCTTTTTGTAATTTTGTTGTTGAGTTATAGGAGTTATTTATTCTAGATACTAAAAGCCTATCAAATGAATGGTTTCCAAATATTTTTATCCCATTTTTTAGGTTGTCTTTTTATTTTTGTGATAAAGACCTTTGATCATAACTCATACAAAACCTCCAAATAGGGTACTTTCCTAGCTCCTTATATTCCCAGCCCAGGAATTCTAGCACAGATATTTCTGTGGCTTGAGGAATGGCATTACAGTGCCCCATAGTCTGGGCCTAATGTCCATGGACCTGATACAGTGTCTTCTTCCATGAGTCTCCTGTGAGACCTATGGCTAGTGATGGGTCTAGCCAACGATTTCCTGATGAGAAAATCTGGGCCTACCTGCTTATTTTCCAACTGCTTGGTAAGGACGTGGGGGAGGCGGGAGACAGCCTGGCCAGGGCTTGCACAGTAGAACAGCTCTTCCAAATACAAGCTGTAGCAGTTTGATATTACTGATGAATTCCAAAAAGAAATATTGGATTAGGTTTGTAAGCTGGTCTTTTCCTCTGGGCGTATTAGTGTATTGGATTCAGAGGTTTTATTTTCACTTGATTAAATAATGATTAAGGCTTTGATTGGACCATGTCAATAGGATGTTGAGTCCCTGTCCCCCTTGGTGGGCAAGGACTCACAGAAAAACTGCACCACAGAGAAGGGAGGTTGGGGTCTTGAGCTGGAGCTCCAGAAAGTAAGCACACAGAGAAGCTTGGTCATGAGGAAAGAGAGATGGGCCCAGGAAGAGAAACAAGCCATTCATCTAATAGTCTACAGCTGGCCTTGTGGAGAAAGCAGAGCAGTTGAGCCTAGAAAGAGGCAAGCCCAGGGAAGAGAGGAACCCAGGAAGCCTGAACCCTGGCAGCTATCAGCAGCCATCTTGCTCCAACATGTGGAAACAGACTTTCAGGAGGGAAGGAACTTATGCTTTATGGCCTGGTAACTGTAAGCTTCTACCCATATAAATACCCTTTATAAAAGCCAACAGATTTCTGGTATTTTGCAACAGCACCCCTTTGGCTAACTAACACATAAGCCAATGAGACATCATGAAATACTGAAGAATAAATAAAGGTTCTGGTACAAAGGGAAGGGGCATGGAGATATTCCATCTTTCTCACTGTCAGAGGTACCATATTTTCATTAATGGTGAGAGTTCTTGAACCCATTGACAGTTGGATTTCCCCCAGGATATTACAGTACAGCTTCTTTGAAAGATTTTATTTCCTGTTATTTAAGGATGTGGGTTCTAGAAACAAACCATCCTGGGCTGATCTTAGCAATACTACTTTATATTATGTGAACTCGAATCAGTCACTTGACTTCTCTGTGCCCCAATTTCCTCATATAGAAATATAGACAAAATAGGGCATACCTCACAGGGTTTTTGTGGAGAATAAAGGAATTAATGGGAGGTAAAACGTGAGAAATATAGAATACCTATCTGCATTTGCTATATATATAGGCATCATTATTTACTTTGCTTTAAAGATAAGGTTTTGTTTGTTTGTTTGTTTGTTTTTTCTATGTTTTGGAAGATTTTTCCTTTTTTCCTTCTCTCTGGACACTCTTTTCTAGAGTCTGGTGAAAATCAATTCCATATGCATCCACAGAGATGCAAGACTGAGGGAACACAAGGATAGAACCTGTTTAATTACAGTCCAGCAAATAAATACAATTACTTTAAATAAACTCTCTGGTAGGGTTGATGGCATGAAGCCTCTTGTTATTTCGGTGCTGTAATTCCAGAATGCACCTCAATGATTTAACCGAGAACACTGGTATACAAATATTGTTCATCTGTTGCAAATACCATAAAAGTTTTGTTGTTGTTTAGCCATTAGCTCTGTTGCATAACTTTATCCCTAGTTTCAGAAATGCTAAAAGCATTTTGAATGGTAAAATTCTGAAATATTCATAATTTTTTCCTTACAACCAAGTAAAACCCTTAATAATAACTTTGAACAAAAGAATTGTCCCTCTTAATTGCAGATGTGTTTCCCTGAGTGTCAACTGTACTGTGTGATACAAGACAGTTTGGTACCATTGGCTTAAAGGGCCTGGGAATGCCTTACTAGGCAGGGAAAAACAGTTTGGACCAAATGGTGGCACACAGCATTATACTGTGGAACTTTCCACAACTTCAAGTCCTTCCCCAGACTTGCTGATTCAAAATTTTGAGAGGTGGAGGCCTTGCCATGCACATTTTACAAATCACAGTGATTTTAATGTACATCCCTGGTTAAGAAACTCTAGGCCGGAGCAAGTCTTGCCTGGGATGTTACAGACTGGCAATGGCAAAATATTTTCCTTAGTATGCAGGCTGCCACTACAAACAATTCTTACTCCCAGCTGCCTTCCTTGCTCAAGGAAAAAAAAAATAAAAGAATAAAGATAAGATTTTAAAAACAAGATTTGGTGCATTGAAATCAATTTTCATAGATTGATTCAATTTCATTTAACATTTTCCTGATGCATATTTTATGTACTGTACTTCCAAATTTTCATGTCTATTTTTTTTCTGTGACACAGCTTAGTTGGAACCATTGAAAATTTGAAACACTTCTTCATTTTTATTCCCATTGGACATTCTCTTGTCCTTCCCAATGACCAACATGAAATTCTCTGCAAGTAGAAATACAACATATTGAATTGATCCTCCCACAATTTAGAACTGTATAAATCTGCACTGTTGAGTAGCAAAGTAGGAACCCATTGAAAGAAAAAAAATGAGAAAAAAACAATGATTTTATGCAGTAAATGACAGCCAACTGTACCCCAAGGCCAAAGTTGTTTGTATTCAATATAAACCGTGGAAATACAGAGATGAGTATCCTAAAGCACAAACAGGGACCTTGCAGCAATGCATTCCTTCATCTGGCTAGCCTATGGAAATAAGAAACTCTTCAAATCTCAAATCCATTTATTAATGAGTTCCAGGGAAAAGAAGAAAACCTGACCAAGAAGAAGCAGCTAGCTGGAGAGTGCCTACCTCTACAGGCCACATTGAGCCCTAGCAGCTCAGTACTGCTGGTAGACTCTGATGCCTGGATGCTGGATTCCTGTGAGGAACAAAGTTTATGCAGCCATGAACCTTCATTCACTACCCCCTGCAGGCTCTGGGTTAGATTCTAGTGATCAGGCAGTAAAAAGAGATGGAGCGGCATCAGGTTTTCCCTCCTCCTCTCAACTGTTCAACAGAAGGATGCCTGGCAGACCAAGCCAGTCATGTGAGGATGGATATACCATCAAGTGAACCCCCACAGATGTAGTTGTGATGATTCTAATCCTTGACAGAATAGGACCTGCCTGGGATGGACCAAATTCCCTACAAATTAACTTCATTCACTACTCCAAAGATCCTGATAGCTGAATGCTGTTACCTTCATTGTCCAATGAAGTCCTTGAAATATAGAGGACTTACTTGACTTGCTGAAGAGAAAACACCAGTAAATGGTGAAGCAGGGCTTTGTCATTTACGCCAGACATTTGTATACAACGTCTGATATGTAATCACACTGACGATGATGCATGCATTATAATGTGGCCACAAATGCATAGAGCTATGTCCCTAAGAAGTCAAGCCTCATTCCTCTCAGTTCAAAGGAAACACCCAGGAAGAATCTTAGGTATGCTGAAGAATACATAAAGCTTGATGACTGGCCTCTTCATGGAAGCCAGAAACAAGCACACCAGAGAAAAGTGCTATCTCCAGGATTAGTTATAGAAAATTACTTAAGATCCCGAAGTCTGGAAAGTAAAAGAGCTAATTTCCATCAATCGATTATTAAGAGACTCAGATGATGATGAGATGCCCACAGAAAGCCCCCCCCCAAACCAAGCCAGGGCCTGTGAGAAGGGGATAAGGAAAGGGATCACTGGGGACATATCAGTGACAAGGGAAAACATGAAATTATCCTGTACCCAGGAGCAATCTGAAAGAATTCAGTCTAAAGCTGGAAGACAGAACTAAGTCACTCACCTATGAATCCACAAAGTCTGGGAACATCCATATCGTTCTTCAAAGACCCTCAATCCATCATGTATCAATGACAGGTTACAGAATATTGCAGCACTGAGAGCAACGTCCAGTGAAACTACCTTTATTACATTTTATTTACAGCTGCTCTAAAATAACACTCCTCATAACCCACCAAGGGGATGATTTCACCCTGGAAAGTCTTTGAACTCCTTCCTGGCCCTCTCTACATTCAGCACTGGTATCAGGTAACATCAGTTAGCGTCATTTGGTGTTAAGAAAGGGGGAAATCTACTCTGGGGCTCTGACATTGAGAGAGTGGTATTTAGAAGAGTTTGGACCCACTGCTCCCTATTCTCTACAATCATCCTTCTTTCTTCTACCATGTATAAAAGCAGGGGATCTTAACCAGGAGTCTGTGGAAAGATTTCAGGGGGCCCATGACTTGAATTAATTTTGAATAATCCTAAAATTTAAAGACATGCCAATGTTGAGTGTCATAAAAACTATCTACCACTATATTCTAAGGAGTTCCTGGTTTTCACATGACTGGCAAAGGGGTCCATGGAACAAAAAAGGTTAAGAATCCCTGTTTTAGTGTCACACCTTCTTTTCTGAAGCTGCCTGGTTTAATCCACACCCAGTGGCAGAAGATATCTAGGTAGCTTATCTTTTCAGCAAAGGATGGGCTTTCAACAGGAGCTCTTTAGAAATATCATACGTGGATGTGTTGACTGAGTCCTATTTTCTTAGGAGATAGAGGCTGGGATTATCCCCAGGCCCCCAGAACTCCAGGGGGAGAAGGCCTGAGGCAGAGGACTTTTGGAAAGATGCCACGGCAGTAAGCAATGTTGAGGTACTAAGAGGAAGGCAAGCCTAGGTAGCTACTGGACCTATCTGTTGGCCTGGATATTGCAGTTACAGAAGTTTCTCTGATAACTCTTTTCTGTTCCCCAATCTAGGGGGTTCACATTTTCTGTCCTAGTGAGGAGAGATGATTTGTTTAGCCATGATTATGGGAGGCTCTTGTCTCCTTGGAGCGACTGCAAGATCTATAGCCATGGCCAGGCTGTTGTCTCCTCTGCCATCCCATTGTGAGTCGTCAGTATTTTAAGCCATAGATGGCAGTCATAGATCTGATTTCTGCACCTTGCTGGCCTCCCTGGAAGAAGGAATTCATCCTGTAAAAGAAAAACTGAGGCACTTAAAATGTCTTAAAATTCAGGCAACAAAACATTTTTTTTTTTTAATTTGAGAAACTGTGAGATAAAACAATACTGTATACCATTCAGGATTCTCATGTATTGCTTCACCACCAGCACCTTACACGGATGTGACACATTTGTTATAAATGATGACAGAACATCATCATAATATTACTGCTATCCGAAGTTATATTTGGTGTATTATTCCCATAAACCATCCTATTATTAATACCATGTATTAGTATTGTGTATATTGTCTTATAGTTCATGAGAAAACATTCTCATATTTGTACTGTATGCCACAGTCCATCATTCGCCACAGGGTTCACTTTGTTATCTGGTCCCCTGCCTTGTACAATCCATCTAAAGTGTACTCTCAGTGGAGCTCTGTTTCATCACAGACATGTGCTGTCATTAGCTCAGTCCATTTCAGAGCGTTTTCAATACTCCAAATAGAAAAATCCCATACCCCTTTATACACCCCCATTATTGACCCTTAGCATTGATATAGTACCTTCTTTGCCATTGCTGTAAAATACTACATTATTGACTATAGTCTACAAGTAACATTAGTTATATTTTTCCATCTATCTCCATGTTCTTAACACCTTGTAGTAGAGGAACATTCTTGTGTTTGTATTATTAACCACAATCATCATCCACCACTGAAATCACTGTTATACAGCCCCTGGATTTTCCCATAGCTTTCTTTCAATTGACATTGACCTCTCGAAACTACCCCATTATACTCACTATAATGTGTTACCGTCAACTCTATCATTTCCCTACATTTACAATCCACCTTATTAAACATTCTATGTACATTCAGCATCAGCTCCCCATTCTCAACTCACATTCTATCTCCTAGTAGCCTATAATCTAGAGTACATAAGGTTCATCCATATTGTCATATGCATCCCAACTTCATTTCTTTTTATAGGTGAATAGTATTCCATTCCAATAGCATTTTATTTATCCATTCATCAGTTGATGGACACGGGTTGTTTCCTTCCTTTAACAATTGTAAATAATGCCACTATGAATATCTGTGTGCAATTGTCTGTTCCTGTGCTTGCTTTCATTCTTCTGAATATATTCCTAGTAGTGGGATTGTCGGATCATATGCAGTTCTATAGTTAGCCTTCTGAGGAACTGCCAAACTGTCCTCCACAGAGGCTGCACCATTTTGCATTCCTACCAACAGGGAAGGGATGTTCTGATTTTTCCACATCCTCCTAGCACTTACAGTTTTCTGTTTTTTTAATAATAGTCATTCTGTAAGGCATGAAATGATATCTCATAGTTTTGCTCTGCATTTCCCTAATAGCTAGTGATGTTGAGCATGTTTTCATGTGCTTTTTGGCCATTTGTATTTCTTCTTTGGAAAAATGCCTGTTCAAATCTTTTGCCCATTTTAAATTGGTTTGTTTGTCTTTGTATTGTTGAGCTGTATGATCTTTTTTAATAACTTGGACAGCAAACCCTTATTGGATATGTGTGGTTTCTGAGAATTTTCTCTCATTGAGTACACTTACTTTTTAGCAAAGTTATTTGATACACAAAAGTGTTTATATTTGAGGAATCCCAGTTATCTAGTTTTCTTTCATTGCTTATGCTTTGGGATAAGCTTTAAGAAGCTACCATCTACCACAAGATCTTGAAGATGTTTCCCTACATTTTCTTCTAGATTTTTCATAGTTCTAGCTTTCATATTTAGGTCCTTGATCCATTTTGAGTTAATTTTTGTATAAGGTGTGAGACAGGAGTCCTCTTTCTTTCTCTTAGCTATGGATATCTAGTTCTCCCAGCACCATTTGTTGAATAGACTGTACTGACCTAGTTGCTTGGGTTTGACAACCTTGTCACAAACTACTCGACTGTAGATTGTGAGTGTAGACGTGAATTCTCAATTTTATTCCATTGGTCAATATGTCTATAATTTTGCCAATACCATGGTGTTTTTACTACTATAGCTAAGTAATATGCTTTAAAGTGAGAGAGCAAAACTCCTCCAACTTCACTCTCTTTTTAAAGACATTTTTGGATATTTGGGGCCCCTTACCTTCCAAATATATTTGATAATTGGCTTTTCCACTTCTGCAAATAAGCTGTTGGGAGTTTCATTGGGATTACATTGAATCTGTAAATCAGTTTGGGTAGAATTGACATTTTAATAATATGTAGTCTTCCAATCCATGAACACAGACTGTCCTTCCATTTATTTAGGTCTTTTTTTTTTCTTTTTTTTTTTTGGTGTCTTTTTTAACAATGTTTTGTAGTTTTCTAAATCCAGGTCCTTTATGTCCTTTTTTATTCCTAAGTATTTGATTCTTTTAGTTGCTATTATGAATGGATTTTTTTTTCTGACTTTCTTCTCAGATTGCTCATTAGTAGTCTGTAGAAATGCTACTGATTTTTGTGTATTTATCTTTTTTTCTAATTATTTAATCTCTTTTTTTTTTTTTATTACTTGACCTACCGTTAAGACGATCTATAACAAAAACATAGGCTATATTAGCACATACAATATAATCAGACTAGTAACCAGGAAACAATACAGAATGGTCCCTTGGCCAACTGTCCTTTCTAGAGCAACAAAACTCATAAATTCACTTACCAAGTCCAGAAATAATGACTTCTAAAGTCTTGGGAGGCGGCTGTGGCTCAATCAGTGGGGCTCCTGTTTGCCGTGTGGGAGGCCCCGGGTTCGGTTCCCGGGGCCTCCTGGTGAGGGCAGGCCCGCCCGCACGGCGTGGTTGGCTGACCGGCGAGCGCGGGCAGCAAGGGGGGGATAGATGAATAGATAAATAAAATCTTTAAAAAAAAATAAAAAAAAATAAAGTCTTGAATATCAACTAAGACAAACTATGCCAATTATGATTTCTCATATGTACTTGGACAGCACAAAGATAAAGCTTTAAAATGTGTTGATTTTTAAATTTAGACTTATCTTAAAATTTCTTAGAACAAAAACTACGAAAGGGAGTAAACAACAAGCCAAATGATTTAAGAGTGAAACTTTAGAAAGCATCAAACGTATCTGAATATACATAAACATGATTATATACATATATGAAACTGTGCAATTTTATGGCATTCTAAATAACTCATTTAAGTACAGTTTTGGCACTTAAACAAAGATCAAATCAAGCTTTAAGCTATTAAGAACATACGTTTTATTTTTAACTTTTTAAATATAAAAAAGGTAGCTAAACAAAAAGACAAGTACAGATCAGAAAACCATCATTCAATATAGACTGTTTTGTAAAATAAAAATATTTATAACAAGGTTACTTTCTATCCTAAACTAAACTATAATTAAAATCTCTTTCCCAGACTTATACTCCAAACTTAGTAACAGCCTAAAAAGTGTTCAAATCTATGAACATCTACCATGACCTATTTAAATTACCTGGGAGAGAGTAGGAGAGGAGATTAATAATCAAAGCCAGTTGCACACAGATGGAAAAATGCTTGCAGTCACTCCCAAATGTACCTACATTATATATAAATCACAAGGAAAATAAAAGTGCCTGCATTATGGAACTGTGAAATTTCGTTTAAAAAAAATAACAAAAATAAAAATAAACTGTTGGGTATCATTTGTGTACATTGGAATAATGTAACACACAAGGCTGGAAAATACTGACACACAGTTAAGACAGAAACCGCAAGTTTTACTTAAAGAAAAGGTTGCCAGAGAAATAAATGCTGGATAGGAAAGCAAAACCTTCAGCAGGAGGCCTTTAGACCAATAAGAAACAAGACGCACCCCAACCCATCCCCAACTCACCACACATTCTAGTTGATGCAGAAAGGAGGGGAAAATGCTTAAACTACAGTAAAATTCTTCCTAAGTCTCATGCTCCAATGAATTTTAGTGATGGTAGGCTCCCCACACTGAATTCTGTTCATCTGACAACACTTAAATTTTCCTGTCATGACATCTGTTCTATCTGTAACTACTCTTAGAAAATTCACTCTAAAAAAAAAAAAAAAAATTCACTCTCATGGAATCACAGCGTTTAACAAACATGGGAGATCACACTTGGAGTCAACTGAAGGAGGTACATTAACCAAAAGCTCTAAGCTAATAACCAAGAGTGTAGAGCTCAAACTCTTATTCTCGATTCAGCATCTGATGATCAATATTTGGCACTAGCTGGATAAATAAATGTCTAATCAGAATTTATGAGCTGAGGCAGATGTGGTTAAATCATCACCCAATATTTGCAGTCTATGATTTGGTTTTAAACTTAAAAGGCAGGTATAGATAGACACATCTAGGAATACTTAAGAATTGGGTAGAAAACAATAACAATTTATAAACAAAACCAGGCAAATTAGCTTGACAAACAAAAATTCTGGTTAAAAAGGGGAAAAACTGAACATAAAACCTTCTGATACTTAGCAAATATGGGCATTTTTCCACCCTTAAACTAGTTTAAATACAGGCACTTATCTTTCTACTATACTACGATTTTTCTATATCCATTTTTCCTAAACCGTAGAGCTTAATGAGAAATCATTTATTCGATAAAGAAATACAGCATATATGGCCACAGTCTAAAATATGCTTATGATAACCGGAAAATCATGTCACTTAAATTAAAATCTTGCACTGTTACACCAATTACTCTATGGTAATTCATTTGGTGCTGGGATCTGCCCTCACCAAAAAGCATGGCACTTACTACCCAGGCTGAATACTAACACTGCACAAAGAGAAGCAGTAACAAGCAAAGTCTCCATAGAACTCATTCTATCTATTTAACTGTGTATGAGCATTCAGTGAATGCTCCAAATTAAAAATTGCAGTAAAAGCAACTTTTAATATATACTGACAAGAAGCTGTGATGCCAGTGGCCATTTGGGGCTGCAAAGAGGAAAAATTAAGCTGTCTGCATGAGTGGCAGCATGAGGACAATTCACCAGTAGTGCAATTTCACCAAAATAATCAGAAGGCCCCAATCTTCCCACTTCAACAAACTTCATTTTCTGACCAACATTGTAGCACAGCAGCTGAACCCTCTAAAATAATGAAGAACTCATCCCCTGGTTCTCCCTGCACCACAATCTTTTGCCTATCTTCAAATTGGACTGGTTCCAGTGCATCAGCAACTGTGAGACGTTCCCACTTGTCCAGAGATTCTAAAATGGACACTTTACTAAGGAACACCTCATGCATCTTCCACTTTCTCAGCGTGCTTCCCATAAGAATTCTTCTATAGCTGTCTCGGTCAATGCCCTACAATTTCACATTTGTCTTTGCTTTGACAGTGGCTGCTCTACGTGTTCCATAAATTAAAGCAAGTTTTCCAGAGCGCCTTCCTTCCCCAATACTGGTTGCTCATTCATTGTTGACATAGACATCCATCTCTCCTTGATCAATCACATAGAAGTTATCCCCCTTCATCACCTTGCTGAATAACAGTCTCTCCAGCAATAAAGGAGACTGGAAACATGGCATCAAAAATATCACTTCTCGGGAAGCGGATGTGGCTCAATCGATAGGGCTCCCGTTTACCATATGGGAGGCCCTGGGGTTCGATTCCCGGGGCCTCTTGGTGAAGGCAAGCCAGCCTGCGCAGCGCGGTGAGCTGACGCAGCAGGACGACCCAACAAAGGGAGACAAGCAGACACAGAAAAACGCACAGCAAATGGACACAGAGCACAGGCAGCAAGGGGGGGATAAA
Source organism: Tolypeutes matacus (assembly GCA_026826555.1). Classification (NCBI taxonomy): domain Eukaryota; kingdom Metazoa; phylum Chordata; class Mammalia; order Cingulata; family Chlamyphoridae; genus Tolypeutes; species Tolypeutes matacus. The sequence continues at coordinate 6,404,100 of JAKSZT010054368.1, forward strand.
TAAATAAGATCTTTAAAAAAAAAAAAAACTGATCCTATTACATTATGTGTGTGTGTATATATATATATCACTTCTCTCATTGTCAAGATGTGAACACAGCACATTCTTTTAAATAGCTTTGGCTAAAGCAGCCATTGTCTTGTAATCTTTTCATATAACCTTTCCAACCTATGAAGCAGCATCTTCCTCAGTGTAGACTTCAGCACTGATGGCACCTCCTCAGCTCCGTCGGGCCCTTCAGCTCCGGGTTGGGTGGAGGAGGAATTTCATCCTCCCTCGAGTCAGTACAGGTGCTTGCTTTCTGCAGATTCGAAATCTGTTTAGCCTCCTCCTCCAGCCTCTCAACGTATTCCCTGAGGACCGCCATGGGTCTCTCAGGCCGAGCGGTGCACAACTGCACAATAGCATCCTGGAGCAGCGCCTAAACGTGCTTCTGGACATAGGGCTCGCGTTCCCGGAGGCTGCTCTCTACCTCGCTGGCGGCAGTGCTGCCAGCCGCCATGGTTTCCTCTGGGTCCGGGCGGCGGCGGCGGGGACCGAGCTGTGCGTGAAGCTGCGGCGCGCCGAGCTTCCTCAAGGCTTCCCCGCCAGCCCCAGCTCGCTCAGCTATAGCCGCTTGGCTGCAGCGCCACCAGAAACGCTGTGTATTTATCTTGTATCCCAACACTTTGATGAACTTGTCTAGTAGTTCTAGTAGCTTTGTTGTGGCTATTTGGGGGTTTTCTAGGTTTGAGTTTATATCATCAGTCCTATTTCAGTGCCTTTTATTTCTTTATCTAGCTTCATTGCTCTAGTTAGAACTTCTAACACAATATTGAATAACAGTGGTGACAGTGCACGGTCTTGTCTTGTTCCAGAACTCAGCACGAAGACATTCTTTCAACATTGACTGCAGTGTTAGCTGTGGATTTTTCATATATGCACTTTACCATGTTGATTAATCTTCCTTATATTTTTATCTTTTAGAGCGTTTTCATCAAGAAAGTATACTGTACTTTGTCAAATGTCTTTTCTGTGTCAATTGAGATGATCATGTGATTTTTCTTCAGTGTATTAATGAGGTTATTAAACTAATTGATTTTTTGTGTGTTGAACCACCCTTGCATACCTGGGATAAAACCCACTTGATTGTGGTATATAATTATTTTAATGTGCTTTTGGATTCAGTTTGCAAGTATTTTGTTGAGGATTTTGCATCAATATTCATTAGAGAAATTGGTCTGTAATTTTCTTTTTTTGTAGTATCTTTATCTGGCTTTGGTAATAAGATGCTCTTGGCTGCATTGAATAAGTTTTGTAGCATTCCTTCCTATTTAATTTTGTAGAAGAGCTTCAGAAAGATTTCTATTAGATTGTCTTTGAATGATGGGTATATTTCACCTGTGAAGCCATCTGGTCCTGGGCTTTTCATTTTGGGCAGTTTTTGATGACTTTCAATCTCTTTACTTACAACTGGTTTGTTGAGGTCTTCCGTTTCTTCTAGGTTGTACGTGTCTTTCTAAGAATTTATCCATTTCACCTACATTGTCTAGTTTGTTGGCATACAGTTGTTCATAGTATCCTGTTATGATCGCTCTTATTTCTGTGGGGTCAGTTGTAACTACCCCCCCCCCGCCCCATTTCTGATTTTATCATCTCTCTTTTTTTCTTTGTCAGTCTATGTAAGGGTTTGTCAGTTTTCTTTGGTTTTATCAAAGAACCAACTTTTTTGTTTTGTAGATTTTATTGTTTTGTTGTTGTTCTCAATTGCATTTATTTCTCTTCTGATCTTTATTATTTCTGTCAATGAGTTGCTGTTCTTTTTCTATATCCTCCAAGTGTGCAGTTAAGTCTTTGATTTTAGCTCTTCTTTTTTAATGTAAACATTGAGGGGTATAAATTTCCCTCAGCACTACCTTTGCTGTTTTCCGTAAGTTTTGATATGTGTGTTCTCATTTTCGCTTGTCTTGCAATATTTACTGATTTCTCTTGCAATTTCTTCTTTGACCAACTGGTTATGTAAGCATGTGTTGTTTATTCTCCATATATTTGTGAATTTTCCCTTTTTCCATCTTTTATTGATTTCCACCTTCATTCCATTTTGATCAGAGAAAATGCTTTGTGTAATTTCAATCTTTTTAAATTTATTGAGACCTGTCTTGTGGCCCAACTTATGATCTATCCTTGAGAAGGATCCAAGAGCACTTGAAAAGAATGTTTATCCTGCTGTTTTGGGGTATAATGCTCCATAAATGTCTCTTAAGACTAGTTCATTTAACATATTATTCAAGCTCTCTGTTTCCCTGTTCACCCTCTGTGCAGATGTTCTATCCAATGCTGAGAGTGGTGTATTGAAATCTCCAAATATTGTGGTACAGATATCTATTTTTCCCTTCAGTTTTGCCAGTGAGTGCCTCATATATCTTGGGCACTCAGGTTAGGTGAATAAATGTTTATTTTAGTTATTTCTTCTTGGTGAATTGTCCTTGTTATTAATATATAATGATCTTCATCTCTTATAACAGTTTTGCATTTAAAATCTATGTTGTCTGATATTAGTATCACTACTCCAGATCTTTTTTGGTTACTATTTGCCTGGAATATATTTTTCCAACTTTTGCTTTTGCCCTGAATGTGTCCTTACATATGAGGTGAGTCTCTTGTAGGCAACATATAGATGACTCATTTTTCATCCATTACAGCAATCTATGTCTTTTGACCAGGGAGGCATTACTTACTTCGTCCTTTGGCTTTCTGTTGTCATATCTTCCTGTTATCTGTCTTTTTACCCTTTAAGTTACCCTTACTAATAATTTTCATTTCTACACTTTTCTCCAAGTCTCTTGCCCTTGTCTTTTCCTTTCAGGCTGTAGCACCAAAGGTGGTATCTCTTATAAATCTGATTTTTTGGTAACATACTCTCTGATTTGCTTGTCTGTAAATACTTGAAACTAACCATCATTTTTGAAGGATATTTTGCCAAATAAAAAATTCTTGGCTGGCAGTTTTTCTCTTTCAGTACCTTAAATAAAATGCACCACTGCCTTCTTGTCTCCATGGTTTATGATGAGAGATCAAGATTTAGGCTTATTCAGCTTCCCTTATATATGATGAGTTTACTTTTCTCTTGCTGCTTTCAGAATCATTTCTTTATCTTTGGTATTTCTTTTTCTGAATAGTAGGTGTCTCAGAGTAAATCTATTTGGATTTATTCTTTTTAGGGTACATTGTCCTTCTTGAATATTATTATTTATGTCTTTCATAAAGGTTGGGAAGTTTTCCGTCATTTTGTCCTCAAATATTCTTTCTGCTCCTTTTCCATTCTCTTCTGCTCTGGGACACCTGTAATGCATATGTTCCTGTTGTCATTCAGTTCTCTGAGACTTTGTTCAATTTTTCTATTCTGTTTTTGTCTTTTCTTTTGTCTTTTAAAGTTCAGCTGTTCTGTCCTCAATTTCACTTATTCATGCTTCTGCCATTTCAAATCAGCTGTTATAGGCCTCTAAGCTATTCTTAATCCATCCATTGTGTCTTTCATTCCCATAAATTATATTGCCTTTCTTTGCAGACTTTCAAACTGTTCTTTATGCTTACCCAATGTTTTCTTAATATTTTTTATTTCTTCAGTCATGTTTTCCTTCAACTCCTTGAATTGATTTAGGAGATTTGTGTGATTATCATTGATTAGTTGTCAAAGATAGTTGTCTTAAATCTTTTGTCTCATCAGGAATTTTGGTTTGTTTCTTTGGCTTTTCTTTCTGTCTCTTAGTATGGCTTGTTATTTTTTGTTGATGTCTAAGCATCTGATTATGTTGGTGAATTTACTCTGATGATTGATATCTCTCTCTTGTCTAGTAGTTTGGGTTCATGGCTCTTGTGATTTTTGGTTCAACTTATTCTAAGTCATTAAAATTTCCCAGCTTAAGTTATCAAAATAGGGCCAGGGACCCTCTATTGAGTCAGAGATCAGATCCAAGAAGTAGGGACTGAGAGACTCCAAAAAGTGGTTTTTTTCTTCTTGCCATTTCCTGACCAGCCAGCAGATGGTGATCTTTGGCAAATCTTACCACGGAGGTATCTTTTCCACCTCCATTTGTCTGTGATTCTCATGTGGCCAGTGCTGAGATTCAAAGCAGGCTCTGTTGGCCAAACTCACCAGAGAGAAACCATTCTCTGCCCTCTACTGCACTCCCCTTCTTATCAGGGAGTGAGACATCTGTTACTCTTTCAGTTGGCTGAAGTGAGCCACAGGTTTTATCCAGGCTGTTTGCCTTGAGGGTGGAGAATGTGTGCCATTCTCAGTTGCAGGAACTAGAAACTCATGGTTTTCATTTTGGCTTCTTCCTCATCCTCCTGGATGATGCATAGCATTCTCCTGGTCTGCAGGAGGCAGCTTTTTGCCCTCTGTTTTTTTTGTAAGAGAGTTGAGACATGACTTCTTACTCCAACACAATCTTCCTGGAAGTCCTCCAACAAACAATTTTTTAATCAGTCAGGGCCAAAACAAAAGTAGTGAGGAGCTCTACCCAAGGAGTGGAAAGGAAAAGCTTATATAAGGCAAACTTGAAACCAAGTGAGGACATATTGCAATTGGAAATTTAAACTGCATGACCTTTCTTGGGATGTTTACAGTGAAAAGTGCTTTCTTAAGGTATCTATATTTGATTGGCTGGTGTGAATAGGCATTTATTAGTAAGGCAGTCATTTAAGGAAAAGATACTGCAGGTGTTTAAAGGAAAGGCAGTTTCACAGTTTCAATATTGTTACTTGGGTTTGTTGATCAGGGATTGGTCAGGGCTAGTCACTCCCCTCTAATTGCCTTCTTGAATTTTATTTTAAGAAGCCCAACTAGAGAGCACCATTTTGAGAGGAATGTCTCCATGAACTTTTAACCTTTCAAAGCCAGGAGTCACTGCTCTACCAGCCTTGAGAAAAGAAAATACACAATAACTACCTCTGCACAAGGTGATGAGAAGACATGGCTGAGTGAGTGGTGAAGAGGGTGGAATTTGGGTAGCAGACAGATAATGCATCCAAGTCACTTTATTGTGTTTTCAAATACAAGTATTGTAGCTCTTTCTCACCATTTCTGTGTCTTATTCCAAATCTTTGAGAGATTAACACTTGTAGTATAATAAAGAACTTGGATGATTTATCGTGGGTTGCATTACATCCTTGGAATTTCCCGTTATAGCAGTGTCTTTGGTAATTTATTGTGGACCACAGACCGCACCTGATCGTTCATATGTTAAGGACATGATAACATGGTGCCAGCCACACCAGTATTCTTATGGAGTATGTCAGCCACATCAGAATGAACAGCCATGGGATTAGTGGCTTGGGGCATTGAACCAAGACCTCTGAGAGAAGAAAGGATAAAGAATTAGTTAATCCATCAGGCATGTCAACATAATGAAATCTATATAAACTCTGGACACTTGAAACTTAAGTGAGTTTCCATGATTGAGAAGGTACATTCCTCTGCCATGAGGGTGATTTTGTGGGGAGGACAAAAAAGCTTGCATTGCATTGAAACCCTCACCCAACATGTCTCTTCTTTGGTTTCTTCTGGTATTCTTTTACAATAATAAAACTGCATTCAAAAGTATAACCAATTCAGTGAGTTCTGTGAGTCATTTGAGTGAATTATTGAACCCAAGGTGGTGGTAGTAATCCCTGAATTTGTAGCCAGTTTGTCATAAGTGTGGGTGGTCAGGATCCCCAATTTTGCAACCATGCCTGAAGGTCAACCTTGTCGAGGTCTGTACTTAACAACCATGGTGGCTGGCCTAACTCCCAGTAGAGTTTGTTATTTGTTACAGATAATTGAAGTTTTTGTAATCCACGTATAGTTGGGGTCAGAAAAAGTGGGATGGAACAAGCTTGACCGACTGAAACTTGTGGTTTGGTGAGACACAAAATAAATGGGTGAAGGATTAGGATACTTTAAGTCCTAGATGGTGACTTTGTCACCGGTGTTATGAAACTGAAACTACGCTTCATTTAGTTACTAAAGTTAAAATTTGCTAGCAGAATTTAGAAGTGGTGGCAGACTCAACTCCCCAGTAGCTGGCTCACTACATACTTAATAAGAAACATGGAAAATATATAATCCCTTGATTTTTGTTATCTGTTGTAGCTAAAATGAAAGTAAGAGTGTGCTGGGGGGAGTAGATGTAGCTCAAATGGTTGAGCACCTGCTTCCCAAGGTCCCAGGTTTGATCCACAGTACCCCCCTAAAAACAAACAAATGAAAAAGAGAGTGCTAGGACAGATCCTGATGCTGTGAGTCAAGCTTAGATTTTGGTGGTTTGGACTAAAACCATTAGCCTCAGGGCCAATCCCAAAGGGAAAAATTATGATGTAAGAAAATTATGCTGGATTTATATTATTAACCATAATCCTCATCAATTTATAATATTAATATAGGAATATTCTTTTACTATAAGGTGTTAAGAATGTGGTGATACATGGGGAAAATATAAGTAATGTAATTTAATTGTAATGCTTTTGTAGCAAAGTTGGTACTGTATTAATGCTAAAGGTCGAAGAAAAGAATATGGGGTTTGGTTTTGTGAGATATGAATATGATTAGGCATTTTTTTCTCTTCTTCATCTTTTTCATTAATAAGGAGAACTTGACGGTGCCATTTAACTAATCTGTGTTCATCTGTGTATCTTTCTTTTTTTTTAATTATGGTTACATATATAAAGAACACAAAAAATGCATTTTAATCATTTTTAAGTGAACACTTCGATTGTACTCACAGTCACACTGTTGTGCTGCCATCACCACCGTCCATTACCAAGATGTTTTCATCACCCAAAATAGAAACTTGTACTATTAAGCAATACCTCCCCATTCCCCCTCCCTCCTGCCCCTGGTAAACCTCTAATCTACTTTCTGTCTCTATGACTCTCTGTTGCCTGCTCTAGTTCTTCCATATAAGTAGAATCATACAATATCTATTCTTTTGTGTCTGACTTCTATCACTAAGACCAGTGACTCTCTTTCCCCTATAATTTGCATAGCTCTCAGACTCCATTTGGAACATCACATCAGATATTTAGTATATAATTAGAATCTCCAGGGAACAAGTTTATTTATGTCTTTGGGGTATTAGGCTGTGCTACATTTCAAAACTCTTTCAAACTAGCAGCAACTTTTTGGTAGAGGTGGAAGAGAAAATTACTCAGGCTCCAATAAGGGGCTCCCCCAAAGGCTTGGCCTCCTAATTCTCACAAGTCAGGGAAAGTTTCTGGAAAGAGATACCAGCAGAGTAGGTGGAAGTTAATAGGGTAATGAGAAGAGTGAGGGGAAGAATGTTCTGGAGAGAAGCAAATTGCACACATGGCGGCCACAGGAAAAAGGGTCAGGGCTCCAGAGAAGGTCCTGCAGCCCGGAAAGAGGAGGCAGGACAGATGCACAGGCACTGGACCAGGCAGGGCTTTAAGGGCACTTGACATCTGGTATTTTAGTCCTGGAGGTGCTCACAGAAGGAATTGAAGCATATTTTTGTCTTTTGAGAAGGTTGCTTGGCTTGAGTGGTTGGGAGCGGACCTGAGGAGGGCAAAGGTGGAGGGAGAGAGAAGGGAGAGAGAGCAACTGAGGTGTGGACAACAGCATAGGCAACTGGCACGAGGTGAGGAAGAGCCCAGTTTAGGGCTCCTGATTTCTTTCTCCAAGGATTCTGCTGGCAATGAGGGGGCAGTAGCGGGCAGTTTTGGAAAGTCACCTGTAAAGGGAGCCTGTGCTGAGGGGAGAAACTAGGAATGCAGAACAGCCTCAAACTCCTGGTTCCTGTGAAATGTAATATCACTCTTGGCAGGTGTGACACTAGTAACTTAGTTGATACAAGTGAAGCACTTGGCATGTCGCCTATACAGAACTCCTGTTCAAATACAGGTAGCTGGTCTTTCTTTCCTGGAAGTGCTCCTGGAAGCAGGTGGGGAGGATCCGCCAATGGTGGGAGCACCATGGTCAGGTGGCGCAGACTGGCACATACGTGTATCATTCTGAACACTAGAGGAACAATTGAGTTAGTAGTTGGAATTAGGTGAGATAAAAGTACCTGGACAGAACTTTTTAGGAGTAATCCTTCTATAATTTCTTTTTTTCACCTTATTTTTAAAGAAGCATTAGGTTACATAAATGTTTCATTGAAAAAATAGGGGGATTCCCATATACCCCACCTGTCCCTCTCCCACACTTTCTTTTCCCCATTAACAACATCTTTCATTAGTGTGGTAAATTTGTTACAATTGATGAACACATATTGAAGCATTGCTAAGAATCAAGGTTTATAGTTTCCATTATAGTTTACACTTTGCACCGCACAATTTTATAGGTTTTGACAAAATGTATAACAGCTTGTGTCTGTCTTTCAGTATAATGCAGAACAATTGCAATGTCTAAAAATGCCCCATGTTACAACTATTCTTCCCTCTCCCTCCCCTCAGAACCCCTGGTGACCACTGTCTTTATATCAATGTCACATGTTCTTGTATTGCTAGAAGAATAATAAATCCACTCTAGTCCATAGTTGCATTCCCCCATTATGTTTTTTCATTCCTCAGTCTTGAGGATTTGGGGATGGCAGTGCCCACTCTACTTCCAGCTGAGAGGGGGCTTAGATCCCATGGTGCAGATGGATGGAACTCTCTTGCTTGCAGTTGTAGATACTCTCTGTTTTATGGGATGGACATTGTCCATCATCATCTTTTTGTTAGTTGTCCTGGGTGAGTCCAATAAAGTGGAAAGTAGATGTTGGCTGCAACTCTGCTGAAATTCAGGGCTCAACCAGCATATGAACAGTTGGAAGATATAAATCTCTGGGACATATATTTAATGGATATAGTGCTAATTACAAGTTCAAATAAAAGGGGCATAAGAACCACATGTAGGAAAATTATAATGCATCTAACTCTGATAGATTGGGGAGATAGATTATCATATATTCCAAGATAAGGCCCACTGATGGGGTGCTGATTTCCTGGTACTGTCTGCCTGCCTATAATGTCTAGATGTCTCTAGAACCCTCAGAACCAACCCAGCTTGAGAAGCTGTTTACTGTGGCATTCAGAGAAAACCTCCGCTGGAATGACCTCCTGACTCACTTTGAAATAGCTGTAAAAACTCATTTATATTTAATATTTCCCCCTTTTGGTCTAGGTCTTTTTCAAAATGCATTACTAATTGGTGTTTGATAATAATGCCTCAGTGCCAGGGAGGCTTATCCCTGGGAGTCATGTACCAGGTTGGGGGAAAGGTAGTGAATTTATATGCTGAGTTTGGATTACAGAGGCCACATTTGAGCAACAAGGAGGCTTTCAGGAGGTAACGCATAGGAAAAATAGACAAAATATATTACTAGGCTCATTAATAACATTTTATATGTGGATGGTACATTTGTTACAATTGATATACAAATACTGAAACATAGCTACCAACCATGGTCAGTGATTTACGGTATGGTTTAGATTTTGGACCATACACTTTATAAATTTTGATGAAACTTAACATGGCCTGTATCCATCATTGACAGATCATATAGAACACTTCCATTACCCCCAAAATGCCCCGTTTTCCATCTGTTCCATTCCTCCTTCCCCCTCCCCTCGGGACCCACTGCAAACACCAAGCTTCAATCCTTGAAGAACAAGATTCATAGTTACTTGCAAAATTGAACATTGAGGGCTTGATATATTGGTCTGTCCACCCCTATTAGGTACTGCCAATGCTCTTGGGAGACTCCTGCCCCTCTATTTGAAAACATAGCAGGACTCCCCAGGATGGAGTCCACACATTGCTGCTCATTAGGTGGGTCTCCACCCACTGATACAACTCACTATGACAAGATAAACACTCACACATTCCCTAGAAGGCTGCACCAGGTGCGCCCTGTCCTGAATGCCCCCCACATCCAACACCCTAAACCAGTGACTCTCCCTGCCCTATTGCCAAAAGAACACTGCCAACGTTGTAGTTTCAACCACATACCCATAAATCGCCAGAGTTCACCTGCTCCCTCCCCCATCTCTCCTCCCAGTTCCGTAGACAGTCCAAACCATGTGCCCCCCCACCCCCCTGACAAACCAGCATCACCCAACCCATTAGTATCACTGCACCACTGTCATACCGCTCTACAGCACAACTACACACTTATATCTTATAGATTTTGCCCATATGGGCATTGGCTTACAACCTTCTTCTTCCTATCTACTGTAAACCTATCTTTAAGACTCTAACTCTGTAGGTCTCCTCAATTTGCTTAATTCATATCAGTGACATCATGTAATATTTGTCCTTCAGTGCCTGGCTTGCTTCACTCAACATAAGGCTTCAAGACTCATCCATATTATACCATGTGTTAATACTGCATTCCTTCTTACAGCTGAGTAATATTCCATTGTATGTATATACCACAATTTGTTTATCCATTCATCTGTTGATGGACATTTGGGTTGTTTCCAACTTTTGGCAATAGTGAATAATGCCACTGTAAACATTGGTGTGCATATATCTGTTCATGTCTTTGCTTTCAATTCTTCTGGGTATATACCCAGCAGTGCGATTGCTGGATTATATGGTACTTCTATAGTTAGCTTCCTGAGGAAGCACCAAACTGTCCTCCACAATGGCTGCACTATTCCACCTTCCCACCAGCATTTGATGAGGGTTCTCATTCCTCCACATCCTCTCCAACATTTGTAGTTCTCTGTTTTTTTTTTAATAGCCTCCAGTCTAATGGGTGTAAGATAATATCTCGTTGTAGTTTTGATTTGCATTTACCTAATAGCTGATGATGTTGAGCATCATTTCATGTGCTTTTTAGCCATTTGTATTTCTTCTCTGGAGAAGTGTCTTTTCAAGTCACTTGTCCATTTTTAAATGGGATGTTTGTCTTTTTTATTTTTGAGGTGTGGGGTTTCTTATATATGCTGGATATTAGGCCCCTATCAGATATGTGGTTACGAAATATTTTCTCCCATTGAGTAAGCTGGCTTTTCGTTTTCTTGACTAACTCCTTTGAGATGCAAAAGTTTTTAATTTTGAAGAGGTTCCATTAATGAACTCATTTATAAGCCCTTGAAACTTTGATATAGATTTCTCAGGGCTTTCAAGGTATAGGATCATGTCATCTGCAGATAGTGAAATCTTTACCTCTTCCTTTCCAATTGGATGCTTTTTATATCTTTTTCTCTCCTAAGTGCTCCAGCAAGTACTTCTCACACAATACTAAATAAGAGCAGTAACAGTGGGCATCCTTGTCTTGTTCCAGATCATAGAAGGAAAGCTTTTAGTATTTCACCATTGACTATGTTGTTAGCTGTGGGTTTTTCATATATACCCTTTATCATGTTGAGGAAGTTTCCTTCTATTCCTATCTTTGATTTTAGCTCTTTCTTCTTTTTCAATATACACATTTATGGCTATAAATTTCCATCTCAGTACAGCTTTTACTGCAGCCCATTGATTTTAATATGTTGTGTTGTCATTTTCATTTGTTTCAAGGTAGTTACTCATTTCTTTTGCATTTTCCTTCTTGACCCATTGAATATCTAAGAGTGTGTTGTTTAACTTCATATCTTTGTGCCTAATCGGCTTCTCTGCCCCTTACAGATTTCCAGCATCACTCCATTGTGGTCAGAGAAATTATGTTGTATTATTTCAATCTTTCTGAATTCATTGAGAGTTGTTCTGTGGCCTAGCATGTGGTCTATCATGGAAATCATCCATGAGCACTTGAGAAGAATGTATATCCCACTATATTTGGGTGTAATGTTCTGTATATATCATTAGGTCCAAATCCCCTAATGTATTATTCAAGGTCTTTGTTTCTTTATTGATTCTCTGTCAAGATGTTCTGTATAATGGTGATAATTGTATATTAAAGTGCCCCACTATGGGAAGCGGCTGTGGCTCAATCAGTAGGGCTCCCGTTTACCATATGGGAGGCTCCGGGTTCGGTTCCTGGGGCCTCCTGGTGAAGGCAAGCCCGCCCACACGGTGTGGTTATCTGACCCAGCGAGCACAAGCAGCAAGGGGGGGGGGATAAATGAATAAATAAATAAATAAATAAATAAATAAATAAAGTGCCCCACTATAATTGTAGAGACAATTATTTCTCCACTTAGTTTTTCCAGTGTTTGCCTCATGTATTTTGAGGCACCCTAGTTAGGTGTATAAATGTTTATGATTGTTCCTTCTTCTTGATAGATTATCCCTTTTATTAGTATATAGTGGCCTTCTTTGTCTCTTACAATAGTTTTGCATTTAAAGTCTATTTTGCAGGCAGAAGGGACAATGGCGTCGATTTAGGTGGGCACTCACCATTTCTCTCGCAGAGGATGGCTGATTGGGGACAGGATCCTGCCCAGCTGGTCTGTTCTGGGAGCCCGTGGAGCAAGAACCTTGGGGACATCAATCTGGAGGGAGCTGGACAGCAAGGTGGACTGCTCAATATAAAATCGTGAGTATTTTTCCCCAGCTGGAAATCCATGAACGCAGACGGCTAAGCCCCACCCTCCCGGCAACCCAGTGAGAGGGAGCACTCTCTGAGAGTGGGAGGGTCCTGGAAAAGGGTGAGAGGGGTTTTTTCTGTGAATTTGGCTCCCTGGACCCCTTTGCAGCTTTTTGAGAGCAAACCAGCTGGCTAGAAGTGGTGCCGGGCTGAGGAGAGAGGGGAATGTGCTGAGGAAGCCTGATTTACCTAACAGCCGTGGGACACAGAGGCTTGGCTAGGGAGGGGGAGGAGCCAGCCAATTTTATAGTTCCATGCTGAGTATGAGTCTCAGCTCCCCTGGGGGGTCAGGCAGGGAGAAGTGTTTAATAAGTTTCCACGAGCCTATTTAGAGTCCCCTCAGCAGAGGGGGTGGTCCAGAAGAGGCCTTCTTTTGGGTCCCTTATTTCTTCAAAAGAGAATTTTTTTAACTTAATTTAATCACTAAAATCTGCCTCAAAACCTGCAGAGAGGAGGCTGCAGGGTAACTGATTGATGAACACAGGCTGAGAGGCTCCACAAGGGCCCAAAAAGGAACGCTGTTCTTCCTTAGCTTTTTTTGACTGCATGCTTGTGTGTTTGTTTGGTTTTTCTTTGTTTGCTTCTTGCTTTTCTTTCCTCTTTCCTCCTCCCCCCCCCCACCTTTTTTTAATTAGGTGCTGCTAGCTTGTTTCTTCTTTGCTGTGCTTCTTTTTCCTTGATTTTCCATTCTCTGTGTATAGTGATTTTGTCTACCAGTGCTATCTCTTTTCCTTCCTTCATCTTTCCACCTTCTGCTTTCTGTTGTGGTTCTTATATTCTACCTTTTTTCATTAGTCCTCAAGTTCACAGGTGTCAATTTCTATCTTGTCTATTCTGTTTTCTTTTCTTCTCTTTTTTTTATTAACTTTTTCCTTTCAGCCCTTTCTTTACTCTTTCCCTCTCTCCTCATCATTCTGGCCTTTAAAATCATTCTATATATTTTTCTCTATTTGGTTTCGCATTCCATTGTAAGTACTCCACTTTTTTCCCCTATTACTTTACACTGCCTACATGAGTTAAATATTCATTTTACTAAGTCTGATACGGCCCCTCTTCTAACTTTTATCAATATTACTATTATCCTTTTTTCTTTCTTACCTCTTTCGATTCCTCTGGCCATGATCTTTTCCCTTCAAGGGAACATAGAAAAAAGCAAGGAAATACAACAAGAGCAAAGTGTCAAAGAGAAAACTTAACACACACACAGAACCACCAGCTAAATAAAACTCTAGAGCAGAGAGAGAAGATAATCAACTGAATAAATCCATCAAGATAAAATGATGACCAGAGGGCAACAAAAATTACAAACCATACTGAGAAAAAGGAAGACATGGATCATTCCAATGAACAAACTAAAAACCAGGAAGTGATGCAGAACATCATACAACTAATCAAAGTTGTCCAAACAAATATCATGGACCAACTTAATGAAGTGAAGGAAGAGATTAAGGATATTAAGAAGACACTGGGAGAACATACTGAAGAAATTGTAAGCATACATAAAAAGATAAAGAATATGATGGTGATGAATGGTACAATCCAAGAAATAAAAAAGATGCTGGAATCACATAACAGCAAATTTGAACAGGCAGAAGTAAGAATTAGTGATGTGGAAGACAGTGCATCTGAAATCAAACAGATAGTAGAACAGATAGATAAAAAAATAGAAAAAATCCTGCAGGGACTCAGAGATTTAACTGACAACACAAAACGCACAAACATACGCATTATAGGCATCCCAGAAGGAGAAGAGAAGGGAAAGGGGACAGAAGGAGTGTTGAAGGTAATAATGGCTGAAAACTTCCCAAACCTGTTGAGGAAGATGTATGTACATGTCCAGGAAGCACAGCACACCCCAAACAATATAGATCCCAACAGGCCTACTCCAAGACATATAATTATCAAAATGTCCAATGCTCAAGACAAAGAGATAATACTCAAGGAACAAGAGAAAAGAGAACCATCACATACAAGGGAAGCACAATAAGATTAAGTGCTGATTTCTCAGCTGAAACCATGGAGGCAAGAAGACAGTGATATGACATAGTCAAGGTACTAAAAGAAAAAAACTTCCATCCATGAATTCTGTATCCAGCAAAGCTGTCATTCAAAAATGTTGGAGAGTTCAAAATATTCACAGATAACCAGAAATGAAGAGAATATGCCAATAAGAAACCTGCACTTCAAGAAATACTAAAGGAAGTTTGAGTATTATAGGTTCCCCAAAAGTTACCTCCCGAGAGCTTCCTTATTGCTCAAATGTGGCCTATCTCTAAGCCAAACTTAGCATATAAATGCATTACCATCCCCCCAGTGTGGGACATGACTCCCAGGGATGAGCCTCCCTGGCACCGACGGATTACTACCAAGCACCAACTAGCAATGCAACTGGAAAAAACCTTAACCAAAAGGGAGAAAGGGTAAAAACAAATGAGTTTATATGGCTAATAGACTTCAAAGTGAGTCAGGAGGTCATTCCATAGGTTACACTTATGCATGTTTTAGCAGGATTTCATTAACTGCCAAAATAAATATTGCCTCAAATAGCAGGGCTCCTGAGGGCTCTGGAGACATCCAGACACTAAAGCCAGGGTGGACAGCTCAGGAGTTTGGTACCCTGTCAGTGGGCACTACTTGGTAATTTATTCTCCTCAGTATGACAGAGTTGGACTCAGTTGAGGTTTCCCTACACATGGCTCTTCTGCCCCTTCTATTTGAACCTATAGCTAGTACTAGAGTTGATAGGTGTATGTCCAAGAGACTTAAATCTTTGGGCTGTCCATGTGCCAGCTGGTCCCTTAATTTCAACAGAGTTGCACCACCTACTCTCCTGTTCATCAGACTCACCCAGCACAACTAAAAGGGAGATGATGATGGACAACAACCATCCCAAGGAACAGAGAGAGTCTGCAACTGCAAGCAAGATAGTCTCATCCATCTGCCCCATGGGATCTAAGCCTACTCTCAATTAGAGGCAGAGGGGGCACCACCATCTCAGAATCCTCAGGATTCGGGAATGAATGATGGACTAAACTAGACTTACTGGTATTCTACTGTAGATTTATTGTGATTCTAGCAAATGGAAGAACTTTTATCACTGATGTGGAGGCAATGGCCACTGGAGGTTCAGAAGGGAGGGAGAGGGAAAAATAGGTGTAATATGGGGGCATTTTCAGGACTTGGGTACTGCCCTGAATGGCATTGCAATGACAGATACAGGCCAATATATATCTTGTCATAACTTACAAAATTGTGCGGGAGAGAGTGTAAACTACAATGTAAACTAAAATCCACGTTTAGTGGCAATGCTCCAAAGTGTATTCAACAATTGTAACAAATGTACCACAGTAATGAAGGATGTTGTTAATGTGGGAAAATGTGGGAGGGGTAGGGAGCAGGGCATATGGAAATCCCCTATATTTTTTATGTAACATTTATGTAATCCAAGTATGTCTTTTTTAAAGTATATATACATATATAAAAGAAAAGCTCAGTGCATGTAAATCTACCCTTCAGGTTATTGTTAATTGTATATCCTACATGGGAACCAATAGGTCAGAGCCCATACAAGTCATTAATTTAAAGGAGTTTAGAATAGTAGCTAGAATGCTGGTACAGGCCAATTCTCTGTACAATATAGCCTTGTGCAGAGCCTAGACTGGGGCTTATGGTAAGATTCTGTGAGTACCACCCAGCAACAACCACTGGGAATTTGGAGCAGTAATCTGCCATCTGAATGGCAATTACTAGCAGAATATTGGACTTTGATTGAGATTGGCCATAAGGACTGAATGACATAAAATAATCTTGACACACGAAACACCCATAATATTTTTTTGGTAGAGTGTGTAAGAGAAATACTGTAATAAGAATTGCAACTCCTAGAGGAGTTCCTTAATAAAATGAAAAGGTTTATTCAGGAATATGCTACCAAGGGAATGCAAGGACGTACTTATGAGTAAAGAGTGTCTTTTACTCTAGGACCAGCTTTGGAAATACACGAGGAGCTGCCCGACCCAATTGCCATTTGAGTGGTGCCCTGTAAACAACTCTCAACTAACCAGCAAAGATATGCTTGGTTTAGGGATGGCAATTCTAAGGTAAATGTACAGCATCCTGTTTGAAAGACCAAAACTCTAATCAAATAAGATAAAAACTAATCAGTTTTGTGGGCTGAATAATATGTTATGTGCCCCTATTTGGGGGCTTTTACTGACTCATGGGCAGTGACCAATGGCTTGGACATATGATTAGGCAGAAGGGCAGTGGTAAGCTGGTCAAACAAAGGGATGTATGGATGGGAAATGGCACCATGGAAATCCCTTTGGGAATCTGAGGGGTGGATTAAAGTTGGACATGTCAATCCCCAACAGAACAATCCCCTCCCAGGACTATAGATAATTGGAATCTAAGAGTAGATGTCTTTGTGTACTTGTCTGATGTGGCCACTGAGTTCATGGAAAGAGTGGACATTAGCGGACCTCAGTGATGCAAATATGGTCTAAATCTAGACATATTCCTCTTGCACCCACCCTATGAGGCACAAAACATCAGTCAGAACTATTCTGTTTCCCAACTAGGGAAAGAGAGACTGCAAATAGCTATGGGACAGATTCCTCATGGGGAAGGCCCTGCACATAGCTGGAAATTCAAAATGATGGTGGTAGCCCCAGAAGACTACAAATGGGCCCTGCGGAATATGCACTTACTCTGGACTGTGCACTTTGCTGACGTATGGTAGATGCAAATGATCAAAATACTATAAAAGTATTTTGTATTAAAGTATTAAAAGAACCATAATACTACACAAATTTATACCATAGAGGCACCTTTCAACAGACAGAGGAACACACTTTCATTCTCAGAGCAGTGGTCTGATAGAGAATTGGAACAGATAATTGAAACACTCGTCTAAAATGGAGGGAGTGCCTGCATGAAGGGTTGGCTCACATGCCTCCACAATAACAACTCAACTTCTCAACATCAGGGAGCAGGTGTAACCTCAGTGGTTGAGCACTTGCTTCACATGTACAAGGTTCCTGGTTCAATCCCTGGTACCTCCAAAAAATAAAAAAAATAAAACTCAACATGGGAAGAGAGTGCAGCAAAGCAAGATCTCAATTAGATAGATTTCATTCATAAGGGCCTGATTGTGAGGCATGTGTTTCATCCCATCTGACAAAAATGGATTTGACAGTAAATACAGCAAATGCAGCTGCATTGCCTAGTGTAGAGATAAGTCACTAGTTCTGTGCCTGTGTAGCTATATATAAATGGGAGTGGACTGAGGGGTAACACTTGCTAGACCGGTATTGCTGCCTACACTCTGGAACAAAACTGGCCAAAGCTAAAGATTTTTCCAAAAGTGGAAGATTTGGAGGTAAAAATAAATGGCAAATGGAATAGAGACATAGCTGAGAGTACAGGAATGCATGAAAGGATTATGCAGTAAGGAAAAGCCAATATTATATTAGTATGTTGAGAGAAGCTTAGAGCAAGAGAAAGATGTCTCTTAGCTCAATTAGAACAGGTGCCGGGAAGGGTGAAGCTCCGCTGAAACTACTCCTACTCTTAGAACCTGACAAGATCAAATGCAAGCTTGGAAACTGGGAGAAATTTTAGTTTATGTACTTCTTAATTTCTTAATTAATTTCTGCTCAACCCTAATCTTTCAGACCTCCTTTTTAAAATATTTTTTTAAATATACTTAGATTACATAAATGTTACACAAAAATATAGGGATTCCTATATGCCCCACTTCCCACACCTCCCACACCCTCCCACATAAACATCTTTCATTAGTGTGGCACATTCATTGCAATTGATAAACACATCCTGGGGCTTTGCCATTAAGCATGGACCATAGTTCACATTGTAGTCTACACTCTCTCCTGCACAGTTCTGCATGTTATGTGATGATATAAAATGGGCTATATCTGTTGTTGCAATGTCATTCAGGACAATTCCCAAGTCCCGAAAAAGCCCTGTATTACAACTGTTTTTCCCTTTCCCTGCCCCCAGAGCCTCCAGTGGCCACTGGCCCCACATCAATGTTGTGATTTTTTCCATTGCTAGAATCACAATATGTCTATAGTAGAATACCATTAAGTACACTCTAGACCATAGTTCTTTCTCCAGTCCTGAGGATTCTGGGATGGTGATGTCCACTCCACCTCTAACTGAGAGGGAGCTTATATCCCATGGGGAAGATGGATGGGACTATCTTGCTTGCAGTTGCAGACTCTCTCTGTTCCTTGGGATGGTTTTTGTCCATCATCATCTCCTTGTTAGTTGTCCTGGGTGAGTCCAATGAGCTGTAGAGTAGGTGTTGCAACTCCGCTGAGGTTCTGGGCCCAGCTGGCACATGGACTCGAGTCTCTGAATGTACACCTACAAACTCCAGCACCAAGTGTAGGTTTAAATACAAGGGACAGATGAGCCATGTATAGGGAAGACATAATTGAGTCCAACACTGTCACTTTCAGGAGCACAAACTCCAAAGTAGGGCCCACTGGCAAGGTACCAAACTCCAGATCTATCTGCCCTGACCATAGGATCTGGGTGTCTCAAGAACCCCACTATTTGGGGTAGTATCCACTTTCACAGTCTATAAGATCCTGCTGACATGTGCATAAGCATTGCCTCTTAGATTATCTCCCAACTCACTTTGAAGTCTCTTAGCCATATAAACTCCTTTGTCTTTACCTTTCCCGCCTTTTATTCGAGGCATTTTTCCAGTTGCATTGCTAGTTGGTGCTTGGTAGTAGTCTGTCGGTGCCAGGGAGGCTCATCCCTGGGAGTCATGTCCCATGCTGGGGGGAAGGCAATGCATTTATATGCTGAGTTTGGCTTAGAGATAGGCTACATTTGAGCAACAAGGAGGCTCTCAGGAGGCAACTCTTAGGCACTCATAACAATAGGCTAAGTTTCAATTTCAAGAGCAAAGACTCATAAGCCTAGTCATCAATATCAAGGGCCCATCAGTGGATCATCCTCCTTTGCCAGTCATTGCCCCTGCACTTGGGAGACTGTTGCTGCTCTATTAGAGAATGTGGCAGAGCTCTTCAGGGTGGGAATTCAATATTCTCTCAGTTATTGTGTGAGTCTCCACCCACTGTGACAATGCCCCGTGAACATTTTGAAATAACCTTATATGTATGCTCAGGTGAACTTCCTCCCATGTATCTGCCATCACTGACACCCCACACCAATGATCCTCCCCTGCCCCTATTGTAGCCCTTCTGTGATCCAAAGCTTCTTCAAAAATGAACCCATTAAAATAGCCAAATACAATTAATAGGAAAATGAAATAATAAGTTTAAATATAAGAAATAAAATACATAAAAATGTTAAAAAACTGAAACCAAAATTAAATTAAAAGCTTGGTATATTAAAAATAATGAAAAATATTTTAAAAGATTTTTCACATTTTGTCTTTCATCACTGTAATATCTGGTGTCCTGTCTGTACAATTGCATTTTCTTCCATTTATTCCCCAATGTCTTACTATTTTTCATTTTGTTTTCAAAGAAGTTCTAGGTCACAGTAAAGTAACATACAGAGTACAGGGACCTTTTTATATGTGGATAGTACCTTTGTTATAACTGATATACAAATAATGAAACATAGCTACTAAACATGGTCAACGGTTTACATTATGGTTTACATTTTAGACCATATACTTTTATAAACTTTGATGATATTTAGCATGGCTTGTGTCCATCATTGTAAGATCATGTAGAACACTTTCATTGACCACTAAATACCCCCTGTTCAATCTATTCTATTCCTCCCTCCCCTTCCCCTCGGGGCCCACAACGACCTCCTGGCTTCACTCCTTGGATGACAATATTCATAGTTACATGCAACAACACTGAGGTCTTGACACATGGTTTGTCCTCCCCTATTAGGAACCACCCATGCTCTCAAGAGACTCCTGCCTCTCCCTTTGTAAACAAAATTGTCCTCTCGAGGATGGGAGTCCAATTCCTTCCCACCCATTATGTGGGTCTCTGCCCACTGACAGAACACAGTATGACAAAATGATCACTCACACACTCTCTAGAAGCTTGCTCCAGGTGTACCCTGTCCCGAATGCCCCCACCCCCATCCAACACCTTAAACCAGGAACCCTTCCTTGTCATATTGCCATAAAAGCATTCCTAACTTTGTCCTTTCAACCACACACCCGCAAATCCCCAGTGTTCACCTGGTCCCTCTCCCATACCTCCCCCCAGTTCCCTGGACCTTCCAACCCATCCTCCCCAATCTACCCACCTGTCAAACCTGCACCACCCAACCCAATAATATCACTACCCTCCAGTCATATCCCTTCAATATGCAGCTACATATTTTCACCTTAGCATAGATTACATCCATATGGATGTTGGCTCAAAACCTTCTTCTCCCTTTCTATTTCCTGTAAACCTATCTTCCAGACAATAGCTCTCTGAGACTCCTCAATTTGCTTAATTCATATTAGTGAGGTCATGTATTGTTTATCCCTCAATGCCTGGCTTGCTTTACTCAACATAACGTCCTCAAGATTAATCCATATTATCCCATGTGTTAGTACTGTATTCTTTCTTACAGCTGACTAATATTCCATTACATGTTTACCCATTCATCAGTTGATGGGCACCTGGGTTGATTCTAACTTTTGGCAGTAGTGAATAATGCCACTATGAACATTGGTGTGCATATATCTGTTCGTGTCTGCTTTCAATTCTTCTGGGTATATATCCAGCAATGGAATTGCTGGATCGTATGGCAGTCCTATAGTTACTTTTTTGAGGAACTGCCAAACTGTCCTCCACAATGGCTGGACCATTCTACATTCCCACCAACAGTGGATGAGTATTCCCATTCCTCCACATCTTCTCCAACACTTACACTCCTCTCTTTTTTTAATAGCTGCCAATCTAATGGGTGTAAGATGGTATCTCATTGTAGTTTTGATTTTCATTTCCCTAATAGCTAGTGATGTTGAGCATCTTTTCATGTGCTTTTTAGCCATTTGTTTTTCTTCCTGGGAGAAGTGTCTTTTCAGGTCCCTTGCCCATTTTTTAAATGGGTTGTTTGTCTTTTTATTTTTGAGGTATAGGATTTCCTTATATATGCTGGATATTAGGCTCCTATCAGATATATGGTTACCAAATATTTTCTCCCATTGGGTAGGCTACCTTTTTATTTTCTTGATAACGTCCTTTAAGGTGCAAAAGTTTTTAATTTTGAGGAGATCTCATTTATTTATTTTTTAGTTTGCTGCTCATGCTTTGGGTATGAAGTTCATGAAAATGCTTCCTATTACAAGGTCCTGTAGATGCTTCCCTACATTATCTTCCAAGATCTTTATAGTCTTGGCTCTTATATTTAGATCTTTGATCTATCTTGAGTTGATTTTTGTATACGGTGTGAGATGGTGTTCCTCTCTCATTCTTTTGGCTATGGATATCCAGTTCTCCAAGAACCATTTGTTGAACAGGCCATTCTCTCCCTGTTGAGTGGGCTTGGTGGCCTTCTTGAATATCAGATGACTGTATACATGAGGATCGATATCAGGACTGTCAATTCATTTCCTTTGGTCGGTATGTCTATCCTTGTTCCAGTACCATGCAGTTTTGACCACTGTAGCCTGGTAGTATGTTTTAAAGCCAGGTAATGTGATACCTCCAATTTCATTTTTCTTTTTCAATATGTCTTTGACTATTTGGGGCCACTTATCCTTCCAAATAAATTTTGTAGTTAGTTTTTCCAATTCATTAAAAGTATGATGTGTTGATTTTTATTGGGATTGCATTAAATCTGTAGATTAGTTTAGGTAGGATAGATATCTTAATGATGTTTTGTCTTCCTATCCATGAACAGAGAATATTCTTCCATTTATTTAAGTCTTCTTTGATTTCCTTTAACAGTGTTCTGCAGTTTTCTGTATATAAGTCCTTTACATATTCAGTTAAATTTATTCCTAGGTATTTGATTCTTTTAGTTACTATTATAAATGGTATCTTTTTCTTCATTTCCTCCTCAGAATGCTCATTACTGGTATACAGAAATGTTACTGAACTCATTTATAAGTTCTAGAAGGTTTGTTGTAGATTTCTCAGGGCTTTCTATGTATAGGATCATGTCATCTGCAAATAGTGAAATTTTTACTTCTTCCTTTCCAATTTGGATGCCTTTTATATGTTTTTCTTGCCTCAGTGCTCAAGCAAGTACTTCTAAGACAATATCAAATAGGAGTGGTGATAGTGGGCCTCCTTGTCTTTTTCCCGATCTTACAGGGAAAGCTTTTAGGATTTCACCATTGAAGATGATGTTAGCTGTGGGTTTTTCATATATACTTTATCATGTCCAGAAAGTTTCCTTCTATTCCTATCTTTTGCAGTGTTTTTATCTGGAAAGGGTGCTGTATTTTCTTGAATGCTTTTTCTGTATCTATAGAGATGATCATGTGGGGTGTTTTTTTTCAATCTGTTTATGTGGTGTATTACATTGATTGATTTTCTTATGTTGAACCATCCTTGCATACCTGGGATGAAACCCACGTGGTCATGTTGTATAATTCATTTGATGTGTTGTTGAATGGGTTTAGCAAGTATTTTGTTGAGATTTTAGCATATAGGTTCATTAGAGAGATTGGTCTATAATTTTCCTTATTTGTGGGGCCTTTGTTTGGCTTTGGTATCAGGGTAATATTGGCATCATGGAATGAGTTAGGAAATGTTCCTTCTAATTCTATTTTTTGGAAGAGTTTAAGCAGGATTGGTGTTTGTTCTTTCTGGAATGTTTGGTAGAATTCACCTGTGAAACCATCTGGTCCTGGGCTCTTCTTAGTTAGGAGGTTTTTGATGACTGAGTCTATCTCTTTACTTGTAATTCGTCTGTTGAATTTATCAATTTCTTCTTTCTTCAATGTAGGCTGCTTGTGAGCTTCTAGGAATTTGTCCATTTCCTCTAAGTTATCATTCTTGTTGGCATATAATTTTTCAATGTAGCCTCTTATGATACTCTTTATATCTCTGGGGTCAGTGGTGATATTCCTTTCCTAATTTCTTATTTTGTATATTTGCATATTCTCTCTTTTTTTCTTTGTTAGTCTGGCTAAGGGTTTGTTAATTTTATTGATCTTCTCAAAGAACCAGCCTTTGGTTTTGTTTATTTTTTTTAAGTGCTTTCTTATTTTCTATTTCATTTAGTTCTGCTCTAATCTTTGTTATTTCCTTCTTTCTACTTCCTTTGGGGTTCATTTTGTTGTTATTTTTCCAGTTGCTTCAGGTGTGCAGATAGGTCTTCGATTTTAGCTCTTTCTTCTTTTTTGATATATGCATTTATGGCTATGAATTTCCCTGTCAGTACACCTTTTGCTGTTTCCCATAGGTTTTGATATGTTGTGTTGTCATTTTCATTCATTTCAAGGTAGTAACTGATTTCTTTTGAGACTTCCTCCTTGACCCACTGTTTGTCTAAGAGTGTGTTGTTTAACTTCCATATCTTTGTGCCTAATCTTGTTCTCTGGCACTTACTGCTAGTTAATTTCTAACAGATAACTTTGGCCAAAGACCAGAGGGTAGTCTGTAGTTATAATAAAGAACTTCACTGGTGTATGCTCCTGGTCCTAAGAAGTACCCTCCCCATCTTTAGAATTTCCCATAAGAGTGCCTCATGTTATTGCTCATATGCTAATGAGAAGAGAGTATAGGGCCAGCCCCACCAGTAGTCTTGTGGTGGAGTGTTGGTCACACCAGAAAGACCAACCATGGATTTAGGGATTTGGGACTTTGATCCACTATGTCCCTGACTTCTGAAGAGGGGTTGGGAGCTGGAGATTGCCTTAACATAGGGGCATTGATTACATAAATTATGCCTTTGTAATGAAACTTCATATAGATTATGGACACACACTCTCACATATACTCTCTCTTGCACACACACATACATGATAGGGAACTAAGAGTAGAACTAAATTCCAATGCCCTGGGGCAGAATAAAAAATCTTTAGTTGCTTCACATGTCAATACCCTGTAATTTTATAGATACTTGACCTCACCCAGTACACCTTGGTGAACACAGCTTGTCAATGTAGCTCAGGAGACCTGGGTCTGAGTAGTTCTCATCCATTTCCTGCTGCTTCTCATTTTCTTCCTCTTCTCGTTTTCAATCTGGGTAACCAGTGTCTGAATTAGAAGGCTGCACCACCATTTACATGGCGTCAACCCACTCTTCTATGGCTTCAGGTGAGATATCCTTGAATATCTTGTTCTTGAGAACCCAGTGTATTTTTTTGTTGCTGCTGGCTGGGAAACTACCCCTTGGGGCCTGCCTTCTTTGGAGTGAACTATTTCATGTTTGGAAGCTTCTCCAGGACAGAGTCATAGCTTTATTCTTTTCCAGAGCCTACTTTTCCTAGCATCTGGGGATGGGGTTGGCTTACAACAATGTTGATAGAGGCTTGTTGAATTGAATCAGGACCGCTTAACACATGCCAGGATTCCTCCAGGACACTCCTGTCCCTGCCTAGAGCCATGCAGAACTGCTAACATCCAAAAGCTAGGATCCTGGAAGGGATTCGTTTTTTATAACATTAAGAATCAATGCCGGGAAGCGGCTGTGGCTCAATCAGTGGGGCTCCCATTTGCCATATGGGAGGCTCCGGGTTCGGTTCCCGGGGCCTCCTGGTGAAGGCAAGCCCGCCCGCACGGCGTGGTTGGCTGACCCAGCGAGCACGAGCAGCAAGGGGGGGATAAATGAATAAATAAATAAAATCTTTAAAAAAAAAAAAAAAAAAAAAAGAATCAATGCCTACATCTACAAACACTAGGCTGGATGTCTAATCCCTGTGAAAATAAATCTACAGGACATCAGTTCCATGGTATCTTGAGAACATAATATAAGTTGATTTTAAGAGGAAAGGTATTAATTTATTTTTTCAGTTTTTTTTTTTCAAACAAGTGAATTATATTGGAGAAAAGAAAAGATCCAGAGACTCATCATCTGGTATCTGTGATGCTGGCTTTCCCTAACTAACCTCTTTCACCCTAGCATCTTTTAAGATGTCAATTGAAGAATTCCTGGCCACAATTTCACAATTTCATGAGGAGGGAAATGTCTATGCAGACATCAAGACAGGGAGAAACCTGACTGGTAGAGTAAGTGTCCTCAAAGCATAGTCTCTATAGATTGGAGTTTGACCCACATTAGGTCTGCAGGATCCCATTCTAAGACAAACGTCAACATAAAGGCACACACATATCAAAGATCAGAAAGACTGAGATTCCAAGCAAAGGGAGGATTAAAAAATGTTCAAGCACATGGGGTGGAAGGAAAAGCTTCCTGAGGGGAGGAACCAGGGGACCCTGTCCTAATCAAACTCTTTCCTCCTAACATCACATCTCATAAACACAAATGCAGCTGGACCCCAGTCCCTCTTGTTCCTCCCCCATCCCACCCCACCACACAGCCCCCAAAGAGCAATGAGGATACCTTGGACTTACTTTTCCTACAGTGTCATAGAAGGTCATCCTGTCAAAGTTGCTTGAGTGTTACCATTCCTGAACAACCCACCACAATCTGTTCTCCAGGATCCTACTATGCTTCAGGTAGCCCAGGGATCAATGGACTGAGCTAATTAAACCTCTCTGTCAGTAACATTCTAAAAGCACTTCCCTGTTCCAACCCCTCTACAACACTTACCCCCACTCCTCATCAATTCTATTCTGCCTTCTATCCCAGTCATGTCCTCCACCCAGTATTCATTGTCTCAGGAACTTTTACCTTCAGGATACCTCTCACACAGTATCAACAAAACTAAAAATCATATTTGTAAGGCTCCTTTTCGTGCATAGACTTTGTTTTGCCCTTCCTTTGACTTCCTTTTGAGTACTCAATTTCATTGTGCATAGAATGCCCTGAGTGAGTGCATTAAAATACACATTCCATGGTTCCTTTCCCTGGAATCCCAGGACTTTACTTTTTAAACAGTTCTCCAAGTCCCTATGGGGTGGGGTCTCTACAGTCCCAGAGATCCAGGGTGTGAAAAGCCCAAGCATGTGACCAGAACTAACAGAGAATGTAACCCATGGCCATTAAGAGAATCTTGGGTTGGATCAAGATTAGAAAATTAGGCTGCCTGATAGTATTTAAGACTTTGCTCCAAATAGAAATGGAAAAGCAATCAAGAATGCAGGGAAACCATTAGACTGAAACTAGGACTTTGCAGGACCAGTTTCAATTATTCCCTGGGACAGTGGGATTCCTTTTAGAGTTTAACCAAAAGAGCACAACATGTAAGTGAAACAATCTCCTTTGTTCTATAGAGATTGGCCCATAAATTACTGAGGGGCAATAAGGGTTGAGGGAGGGGAGGTGTCTGGGTATGAAAAGACAAAGCTTCCAAGACCACTAATGACTGTGCCTCACATTCAGAATAGTGCAAGGACTGGGACTTCTTAACCATTTACATATTCACTCTCTTTAGCAAAGGGGATTTGGCTTGCATGAGCTCTTTGGTATTCCCACATTGCTTTTTAAGAATGATAGAAATAGTGAAAATTATAACAGTTGTCACTTAATAAGGCATACTATGTGTCAGGCTCTCTGGTAGGCACTTGAAATATTAGCACAGGTAATTTTCTCAGTAATCCCCTGAATTGAGTATAATTGTTTCTCCTTATTAGATGAGATAATCAAGGGTGAAGATATTAAATCACCTGCTAAGGATTATCATCCAGTAAGGGGTAGCCTAAGCATGTCACCACTATGAATATTCCGTTGCCTTCCTGTTCTAAATGGAATTCTCCAGAACAGTGTGTGGGAATATCTCCAAGTTCTCTGTCTGATCCCCACACCTCTCACCCCTCCTCTGGAATTGATATCACTTTGGAAACATATGCTTAAGGCCTACATTGGGAGGTGAAGT
The DNA here is from genome assembly GCA_026826555.1 of Tolypeutes matacus. Taxonomy (NCBI): domain Eukaryota; kingdom Metazoa; phylum Chordata; class Mammalia; order Cingulata; family Chlamyphoridae; genus Tolypeutes; species Tolypeutes matacus. The sequence continues at coordinate 6,431,520 of JAKSZT010054368.1, forward strand.
ATACTGGGAGGAGTGTGGTTTGTGTAGTCAGACACCTCATTCCAAATGTGGATCCTCACTTCACAACAAGAAAATGTCTATGTAAATTATTATTAGCAATATGACACAAAATTAAAAACTGGCTGGACTCACAGGGTGGTGAGAGTCTATTGAAATAAAGCAAATGAAGTATGTTATAAACGGAAAGATGTGGTTATTGAGGATGTATCTTCTATGATATGCCTCCTTGCCCTCATGACCTAAATAATCTAACTACTGTTGTCATTCCCCAAACTTTATTTGAATGCTTCAGGAAAATCAAATGTCTCTTTATTGGGTAGTCGCTTACAAGAGAAAGCAGGGAAGAGCTTAGGTATCAGGACTTTGGGGAGTGTGCCTGCAGGCTAGAGACTTGAAACACTGTATGTCAGAAGTTCTCATAAACAGCTTTGGAGTTAAAGGAGGAATTATCCAGCCAGGGATGGACTGGTTGGTGGCCTGGTTTTCCTCCTGAGAAACCCATGTAGAACTGGCCAAGTGCTGACTGGAGGGATGACAGGGTTCAGCTGAGCAGGTGATAGTGGACTTGAGGAGGAAGGCTTGGGGACACCAGTACTCAGTACCCTGGGAACCCCCAATAACAGGTGGGTAAAATGGCTTCACAACAGAAGTTACTAAGAATCAGGTTGGAGGACACAACACCCCTCATAAGGTCCCAGTTTCACTCCAAATGAGGGGGATCCTAGGAAAGACTAAAGCCTGGGATTTGAAGGGGCACAGTTGGTCCACTTTCTGTTTTGACTTGGACAAACACCTTGTAAGTCCTATCCCATAACTTATCCTGTCCAACATAAACCCCCATCTCCTAGCACTACCCACCAAAACACTAAGGGTCCAGCTTTGGGCCACTCCTGCCCCTGCTGTTCAGTAATTGCTGCCACCACTTAGGAAACTGTGTTCCAGGAGGGGCATATGTGAATTACATACTAAATTCCCCAAGATACTGGAACTTAACCAGGAATGAATGGAGACTAGAAGATTGGCCCTAGAAATGATGGAAGGGGTGGTGAATCAAGGGACACGTGTTCCCAAGCTTAAAGCAGGTGCTGGCATTGTTAGATTTTATTGTTTTAATTAGAGAAGGCAGCAACCCCCGGGATGAGAAACAGTCCAGGACACAGAGAGTACACTGCTTCCAGCAGATTCTCAGGAATCCAATTAAAGGAGGGAAAAAATGGTACCTAAACAACAGTAAAATGTAGGACTAGGGAGAGTTGGAGGTCAGGTGGGGCTGGGGGAGGGGGCAGGGAGGGGAGATATCCCATGAAAGAATCTAACAGATAGGCAAAAACCAGAAATTCCCTTCAAATTATAGTATGGCAAAGAATTTGAATGTACCCCTTCAAGGCAATCTGTCAATGATTTCTCAGATTCATAGCACAAAGGCTTATTCCAAGTTCCCTATATTTCAATTCTTTATCAAAAAAACTAGTTTTGTGGCCTTCAACCCATCATGCTCTGCAAATGTAGGGGTCAGTTTTTCACTTATTTCAATGAGAAATCTGGATTCAAATGATGGGTTTCTGTTCTCTCAGAAATCACAAACCTCGTCTGCCTATTATTCCAAGACCTAAAAGCCAATACTTAATACATTTTGTCCAGTGTGCAGTTGTTTACTGGAGAAGGGCTTGCACCTCCACCATGGCTAGTTACAAGCAACAAAAGGAAAAATGGATGAATTGGGCTTCATCAAAATTAAAAACTTGTGTAAAAAGAACATTATCAAGAAGTGAAAAAGAAAGGAACAGAATGGAAGAAAGTATTTTAAACTATATATCTGATAAGGATTAAATATCCAGAATAGATAAAGAACTCCAACAAATCAACAACAAAATGACAAATGATCCAATTTAAAAATGGGCGAATGACTTGAATAGACAGTTCTCCAATGAAGATATACAAATGGCTAATAAGCACATGAAAAGATGCTCAATATCACTAGCCATTTGGAAATCAAAACCACAATGAGATGCCATTTCATACCCATTAAAATGTCTATTATTTTTTTTAAAAAATCAGGAAAAAGAGAAGTGTTTGAAAAGAGGTGAAGAAAAGGGAATCATCATACATTGTGGGTGGAAAAATAAAATGTTGCAACCGCTGTGGAAAACAATTTGGTCTTCAAAAAGTTTAACATAGAACTACCATATGACCTGGCAATCCATCTTCTGGGCATATCCCTTGGAGAATTGAAAGGAGGAACTCGGCCAGATAGTCCAATGTTCCTTACAGAATTATTCACAGTAGCTGAAAAATGGAAGCAACCCAGATGTTCATTAATGGATGAGTAGCATAAATATAATGTGATATATACACAGAATGTATTATTACTCAGTTGTAAAAAAACTATGATGTTCTGATACATGCTGTGATCGTTAGGCTCATGTGTCAACTTGGCCAGGTAATGGTGTCTGGTAGTTTGGTTAAGCAAGCACTGGCTTGCTTGTTATTGTGAGGACATTTTGTGGACTTAAACCATTAGTGATTTGATTGCATCTATGGCTGATTACATCTACAATCAACTAAGCAGTTTGCCTTCAGCAATGAGAGATGTCTCAACCAATCAGTTGAAGACCTTAAAAGGAGAAGTGATGATTTCAGCAGAAAGAAGATAAAAAATTTTCATCTCCACTTAAGCCAGCCAACTTCTCTTGGGGAAGTCATTGAGGATCTTCGTTGGAGTTCCTGAATTGCAGCCTGCCCTATGGAATTTGGATTTGTGTACTCTCACAATCATGTAAGACAACTTTATAAAATATAATAATATATACAGATCTCTCCTGTAGTTTCTGTTTCCCTAGAGAGCCCTGACTAATATAACTTGGTACCAAGAGAGGGGTGGTTCTTGATAAAGAGAATCTTAAACCAATTCTTTGTGAATTGGTTCTGGGTTCTTTGTAATTGGCTTTCTACTCTGACTAGATTCAAAGGCAGTAATGGCTTTATATCCAGTGATCAAGATGCCAGTCAGAGTCCATGGTGTGAGTTGGCAATAGACTTGCAAAATATCACCACTGGATATGGCTACTTACATGTTTATAAGAGGCAAGGCTCTGGGTGAGAGTAGTGTTTTTGACATCTTAACAGAGTATTGTGGAATTTAAAGGTATAATGATGTTGGCTGGTTGCTCCTAAATACACTTGACACAGTTGAAAAAGAAAGGATGAGCTGAAGGCTTCAAATTTGCAACTTTAGTGCTGACTGATGGATATGAAAGTGTCTATGGATGCCCTGAAAGAAAACCTTGTTTCATGTAGCCACAGACTGAGATCTCTGAAAATAAGACCCAGAGTCTCATTGTGAGAATAACAGAGTTAAAACAAAAACTAAAATCTCAACCTACCAGAGTGTCTACTGTAAAGTGAAGGCATTGGGATCATGAAAATTGGAATGGAGATATATGAGTTGGTAATGATGGCAGTGGGGATACTGAAACCCTAGATTCTGCTGAGTCTTTGCCAGATAAACCTGTAATGGAATGTCCTGAAGAAACAGCCACTTGACCTCCTGCCCAAGAAAACAACTGCCAGACCTCCAGTCTACCTTAAAGAGTCTGCCATTTTACCTCCACCTGAAGAGATTAATCCTGTCTCACCAGATGAAACTGCAAAGGAATATCCTGAGGTAATTGGCTTGCAAGAAACTTCTAATCTTTCTTGTTACCCACGCCTACCACCCCTCTTTGCTTCCAGACCTATAACTAGAATAAAATCCCAACAGACCCCAAAGGGTGAAGTACAAAGTGTGACCCACAAGGAAGTACACTATTCTCCAAAAGCACTGCATACAGGAACCGAGGTGGCGTAGGTGGCAGAACACCTCTCTCCTACATCGGAGGTCTCCAGGATCGAATCCTGGTGAAGACTGGAGAAGGAGGATGAGAAGAGATGGCAGGAAACAGACACAGAGAATTGCCCAGCGAATGGACACAAAACAGCAAATGGGGAAGGGGGGGTTAAAATGGATAAAGTAAATAAATCTCAAAAGCACTGCATGAGTTTTCCAATTTATATAGCATAAATCAGGAGAATATGTGTGGGAATGGATATTAAGGGTATGGGTAAATGGTGGAAGAAGTATAAAATTGTATTAGGCTGAATTTATTGATATAGGCCTACTAAGCATAGATGCTGGACACAAAGTTGTAGCTCATGGGGTTAGAAAGAGCTCTAACAGTTTGTTTGGCTGGCTGACTAAAATGTGGATCAAAAGATGGTCAACATTACTGCCCTGGTATACTGTAGATGAGGGGACCCAAAGGCTTAGAGAGATTGGAATACTAGAGTAGATGTATCATGTAAGGCCTGCTCACCCACCCCAGGAATGTCCAGAGGATACACCTTTCACTAGGACTGTAAATAATAAATTTGTAGAACTAATTCCATCTTCTCTGAAGATCTTGGTGGTTGGTCTTCTCTGTTGGTCAGATTTTGCCTTGGGAACTGCTGTCACTGAATTGGGATCCTTAAACACAATGGGAATAATCAGGTCTTAGGTTGGCAGAAGCCAAGTGGCAGCACTTAATTACCAAGATGAGTGTGGCTACCACAATGAGCAGCAGACTGAAAGCTGTAATCAAAATAATCTTAGCTGCAGAGACCTACGGCGTTGCCTAATAGATCATGGGATACCTAGACGTAAAATATATGGACAGTCTACTAAGTTCCTCCTGAATTTGTATAAGCAAGAGTTCTAGGTCAAGTGAGCAAAATTCTAATTTGAATTACAGAAATAGAGTCCCTTAATCAATTCTCAGACTTGAGACAGTTTACAGATCCAGAGCCACTTGAATGAGGGGAGGGGGGCTGGGTCCCTTTGGAGAACGACCATGTTACGCTGCCAGAAATGTATACTGTCAATATTCCTCCCAGCCTTCCCCAAAGAGACCTATGGCCTTCTACCAGGGTAACTGTGCTTTGTGGAAAAGGAAATGATCAGATATTTGGGGGATTATTAAACACTGGCTCAGAAGTGGCATTAATTCCAGGAAACCCAAAACATCTTGGTGACCCACCAGAGAAGGGGCTTATACAGGTCAAGTGATCCATGGAGTTTTAGCTCAGCTCCTTCTCACAGTGGGTCCAGTGTGTTCCCATTCCGTGGTTATGATCCCAGTTATGGAATGCATAATTGCTATAGACATACTTAGCAACTGGCAGATTCCCCTCATTGGTTCCCTGACTTGTGGAGTGAGGGCTATTATTAAGACCAAGTGGAAGCCACTAGAACTGCCCCTACCTAGCAATTCAAAAGCAATACCAGATTCCTGGAGGGATTGCAGAGATCAGTGCCACCATCAAGTATTTAAAGGATGCAGAGGTGGTAATTCCTATCACATCCCATTCAACTTTCCTCTTCGGCCTGTGCAGGAAACAAATAGAACTTGGAAGATGACAGTGGATTATTGTAAACTTAACCAGATTCTGGCCCCAATTGCAACTGCTGTTCCAGATGTGGTATCATTGCTTGAGCAAATCAACACATCCCCGGGCACCTAGTATGCAGCTAATGATCTGGCAAATGCCTTTTTCTCAATTGCCATTAGTAAGGACCACAAGAAACAGTTCTGCTTTCAGCTGGGCAAGGCCAACAAAATACCTTCATTGTCTTACCTCAGGAGTATATCAACTTTCCAGCCCTATGTTATAATACTGTTCACAGGGACATCGATCATCTCTCCTTCCCAGAAGACATCTCACTGTCCCATTATGTTGATGGTATCATGTTGATTGGATCTAGTGAGCAATAAGTAGCAACTACTCTAGACTTATTCATAAGGCACATGCATGTTAACGGATGAGAGATAAACCCAACAAAAATACAGAGGCCTTCCACCTTGGTGAAATGTCCAGTAGTATGGGACATGTTGAGATATCCCTTCTAATATGAAGAATAAGCTGTTGCCTATGGCCCTTCCTATGACCAAAAAGAGGCACAATGCCTAGTTGGCCTTTTTGAGCTTTGGAGACAACATATTCCTCATTTGAGTGTGCTACTCCAGCCCATTAATGGAGTGATCAGAAAAACTGTTAGTTTTGAGTGGGGACCAGAACACAAGGAGGCACTGCCACTGATCCAGTTTGCTGTGCAAGCTACTTTGCCCCTTGGGCCGTATGATCTAGCAGATCCAATGGTGCTGGAAATTTCAGTGGCAAATAAAGATGATGTCTGGAGCCTTTGGCAGGACCCCATAGGAAAACCACAGCAAAGACCATTAGAATTTTTGGAGCAAAGTCCTGACATCCTCTGCAAATTACTACTCTCCTTTTGAGAAACAGCTTTTGGCCTGCTACTGAACCTTAACAGAAACTGAACACTTAACCATGGGCCACCAAGTTACCATAAGACCTAAGTTTCCTGTCATGACCTGGGTGTTGTCTGACCCACCAAACTGTGAAGTTGGGTATGCACAGCAGCACTCCATCATCAAATGGAAGAGGTGTACACCAAGAAGGGTGTAAGCACATCCTGAAGACACAAGTAAGTTACATGAGGAAGTGGCCCATATGCCCTTGGCCCCCACTCCTGCCACATTACCTTCCCTTTCCCAGCCCACAGCTATGACCTCTTGTGGAGTTCCTTACAATCACTTGACTGAGGAAGAGAAAACTCAGGCCTAACTTACAGAGGGTTCTGCACATTATGCAGGTACCACCCGAAGGTGGACAGCTGTAACACTGCAACCCCTTTCTGGGACATCCCTGAAGGGAAGTGGTGAGGGGAAATCTTGCCAGTGGGCAGAACATTGAGCAGTGCACCTAGTTGTTCATTTTGCTTGGAAGGAGAAATTGCCAGAGGTGAATTTCTACACTTTTTCATGGGCTGTCACCAAAGGCTTGGCTGGATAATCAGGGACTTAGAAGTAACATGATTGGAAAATTGGTGACAAACCGGTCTGGAGAAGAGACATGTGGGTAGACTTTCAGTGTGTGAAAAAAAAAAATTAACATCCCATCTGAAGGCTCAGCAGAGGGCGACTTCAGCAGAGGAATATTTTAATAATCAAGTAAATAAGATGGCCCAGGTCTCTTTCCCAAGCCACTCTCACTCCCCATCCCCCCAGCTTAGCTGTGAGTGATAAAGAATATGGCTCATCTCTTCCTGGGCTTCATCTCTTCAGCTTCAGACTGCTCTGCTGATTCCAGCCTCTGGCTTCTCTCTCAGTTTTTCAGAGTTTCTCTGTCTTTCTGCAGCAGTAGGCAATCCTGGAGTCTTTCACATAGCAGGGTAAAATGGCAGCTGTCTTTCTCTCTGTATGTCTGTTATATAAGACTCCAGTAAAAAGATTAAGATCCACCCTGGATCCCACAATCTAATCAAAGGCCCTTAACTGATGTAATCTAACCAAAAGTGACCTAATCAAAAAGTCTCTTAACTGAATCTAACCAAAAGTCCTACATACAATAGGCTTCCATGCACAAGAATGGGCTAACTTAAGAACATAATTTTATGAGGTCCACAAAAGACTAAAACCCAATGTATTAGCCAAAAGAGGTGCTGAAGAAGTACCAGAAATCTGCTGGCTTTTATAAAGGGTATTTATTTGGGGTAAAAGCTTACAGTTACAAGGCCCTAAAGAATCCAACTCATGGTTAGTTCCTCACCAAAGTCTGTTGCCACGTGTTGAAGCAAGATGTTTAGGTGACATCTGCGAGGATTCAGCCCTTCTCTTTCTTCTTAAGATTCCAATCTCAACTGAAAGCAGGAGGGCTCTTTCCTTTCCCTGCCTACTCAGCTTCTCAGGCTCTGGTCTCTTCAGCTGCAGACTATCAGGCAAATAGCTCATCTCTCTTCCCAGGACCTCTGCTGTCTCTCTTCCTCTGGATATCTCTTTTTGTGTTCTCCTTGAGTGAGTGTCTGTTTATATAACCCACAAAGGGGGTGGGGACTCAAACTGAGTCACCCTAATGATGTGGTAAAATCAAAGCCTTAATCTTGATTTAGTCAAGTAAACATAAAGCCTTTGAATTTAAATGAATCACAAAAGGGTGTCATGTCCAGAGGACCAGACCAGTTTACAAACATAATATCTCTTTTTGGAATTCGTAAATAATATCAGACTGCCACATCTTAACACTTGCCACTGAACATGTCACTTCTGGCTTATAGTCTACTATGTGTGCTCTACTGTCTATAGGGTGAGAACGAGGTTCCTGAGCAGTGCACAGCGTACTTCCTCATGGTTGGTCACTTCTTGGCCCAGCTCATTCCCTGTTGTCCCGGGCCTCTGATCAATAGCTTGCATAAAACCCTCAATCAGTAGCCCATACAGGCCAATAATGAATGCTGTCTGCAGGTTCTCCAATCTCTTAACACTACAGACCCTGAATTCCTGTCTATATGTGGTAAAGATACAGGAAAATGCTCCCCAGTCCCACACACTAAGCATATTATATCCACACTCACTCACACACTGACTCAAAAACACACACATCCCACAATGACCACACACCCACTGACCACATTCAAATGCTGACAGCATACACAGATATTCCAAATGGCTATATAGCTTCTGATTACACACAAATAGAGTGACTGAACCTTCTCCCAAATCCCACACATCTATACACATTCTAACCATATCAAACATAAATAAAACACACCTATCCTGAAATGATCATATACTTTCTGATAAGAAACAAGCACTAAAATCAGAAGCACACACACTAACAAAATACTTCGCACTTACTCATATTCCACAATATCCATACACTCCTTGAATATACACAAACACTGTCAATGCACACACACATTCACACAAAGAGTTACCAGGCTGTGTATGGGTGAACCTTGATAATGGGGCCTCTCACACCTCAGCATCAACATAGAAATCCATAGATTGTGGGGAGAGGCATGTGGCACAAGGACAGAATGCAGGGTGCAGTTAGTTTACACTTGCAAAAAGTGCATCTTAGACTTACTGAGCTGGTAGTTTCAGTGGTATGTGAAATGAGTAGACAAGAGGATCTGAAATAATTGAGAAGTAACAGATACACATCCACTCCCCAAAAGAATAGAAAGACTCTATCTAGACTCTGAGGGAAACATGCAAAGGATTCAATGTGTGTCCATTTCAATGTAACGATGGAGAATTATTTCTAGAACAGTCATTATTGCTGGTGAACTTCCTATTTAATTGCCACTCTATATAAAAAATAAATAAGTTATATATACCCAAAGGAAATGAAAACAAGGTCTCAAACAGTTAATTGTAGCAACATTATAGCAGCATTATTCACCATAGCAAAAGGATGGATGCAATCTGATTTCCCATCAACAAATGAATCAACAAAATGTGATATATAGACACAGTGGAACGTTATTTGGCCTTAAGGAAAAATGAAGTTATAAGACAAACTGAATATGGAACAAACATGAAAGCCTTATGCTCAGTGAAATAAGCAAGGCATATTAGGACAAATATTGCATGATTTAACTTATAAGAGATGACTAGAAATAGCAAATTTGCAGATAGTAGATTAGAGGTTATCATGGGAAAGGGCAGAAGCAGGAGCATTTCTTTTGTAAAAATTATATATATATATATATATATATATATATATATATATATATATATATATAATTAATTTAAAAAGTGCCAATAGGATATTATTAACTAATCCTAAAGAAAAGAACAAAGAGTCTGAAAACGGAAAAGTTAACTATGCAAACACCAACAAAATTTGATAATGAATTAGTAAAGCAATTGTTTTTGCATATATTTAGAAAAGAGAGTACAGATTGCCTCAAGTCAGTCTGGAAACACTATGAACAAGTCATGATTAAAATAAACTTCACTTCTTAATATGGGTGGCCAAAAACATAATTAAGGCAAACATCTTTGTGGCTATCACACACTGGGACATTTCCAGGGCTTATGGTGGAATGTCTTAGTTTGCCAGAGGACTGATGATACAACATACCAGAAATGTGTAGGCTTTAATAATGAGAAATTTATTAGGGTAAAAGCTTACAGTTCAAAGGCTGTGAAATGTCCAAATCAAGGCACCATCAGAGATTCTTTCTCACCAAAATCAGCTAGTGGTGATCCTGGCATTCTGCCCCAAGACGATCAGGCATATGGCAGGGCTTGTCTCTTCAGCCTTCAGCTGCTCTGTGGGCCCAGCCCATCGGGGGCCTATGTCCTTGCTTCTGTGCTATGCTGTTTCTAGACTCCGGGACCTCTCTCAGCTCTTGGGTCTTTTCTGTCATTCTGCAGCTATAAGCAAACTTGGAGTCTCTCTCTCTCTACTTTCTCCTTTCTCTCACATTGCAGAGTCAACGTGGCAGCTTCTTTTTTCTGTGTGTGTCTCTCTCTGTGTCTCCATTTGTATAAAGTGCCAGTAAGAAGGCGGAAACTCAACCTGAGACATGCCTTGCTGGTATAGGCCAATCAAAAGGGCTCTACGCCCGCAAGAATTTATTAGTTCAAAAACACAGTCATTTTCTTTTTGGGATTCATAAAATAACTTCATACTCTCACATGGACTCACCTTCTTTTCTGGCCCTTAGAAATAGGGACTTCATCCCTAGAAAGTTTAAAAGCACTGTCCCATGGTTGAAGGGGAGATGAGGAAGAACTTTCTCTGTAAGCTCTGAGTTGTCTTCCAAGGGAGATCAAGCACTAGAATAACCTTGGATTTTTCCCCCATTCATGTTCATAATTTAAAGCTCATGCTAATGGGTAGTAAGATCAGTGACATATCCACAATTGTTTAACATTTAGATTAGTAACCAGTGATTTTTAAGTCTGAAAATCTTTCCAAATCAAAGTAGAATTTTCAGGCAAGAAAGAGACAATGTTTAACCCCTTATTATCATGATCATTTCCATTGAGATGAATTTTACTCCCTTTTTCTTTGAAATTTCTTCTATAACTCATGTTTTACTTAGAAGGGCACCTCTTAATTTCCAAACATATGTAATATTTCTAGTATTTTATCATTGATTTATAGCACAATTACCTTATGATCAGAGAACATGTGTTTAATTTTATACCCCTGAAATTTTTGACAAAAAATAATTTTTTAAATGTTAATGTTTTGAAAATAATGGTTTTCCACAGTTATTAGATATAATAGTCTCACTCTATATATAGATATATAGATATATATACGCACACACACATACATATTTCACCATAAGGTTTAGATGTTTCGCAGTTCATATCTCCTAATCCTTTCTGATTTTTTGACTGGGTTTTATCAATTGTTGGGCGAGGGTTGTGATAATCTTTCACTCTGCTTGTATATTTGTTTTTGAAATCATTTGCTTTACAAGGTTTGCTGCTAAGGTTTGCTGCTAAGACTAACCATTGAAACAATGGGATTTCACAAAGGAGGGAGGCAAAGAGAAAAGGGGAGAGAGGGTGAAGTGGACAGCAAAGGTGCAGAAATCAGAAAGCCCGAAACTTTCAAGAGAAGAGAGATCGTTGGGATGTCGCGTGGTAGGGCATCAGGTAGGGGGAGGGGGAATCCTTAGAATGGGGTCGCGAGGGCGTCCACTGTGATGGGCAAGGAGCAAAGGCAGGGGATTGGTTGAAGGAAGACGCAAAGCATCCAGGTTGCTAAGGCAGCGGCCAAACAGGAGAAGGCACGAAGGAAGACGGAGGCTTGTCCTCGTCCTTCACTTGCTCCTGGCAGTTCAAATTGACCTGCTCCTAGAGTCCCCAGAACTTGCGTACCTGCTGACATACTGATACCCTCACCTAATGAGCTGAACTCTTTTCCACTCTCCAGCCAGTTCCCTCTCCTACCCATCCCTAAATCCCCCCAACCCTGTCCCTTCCTCCTCCAAAGATATCCACCCACTCTGCCCTCTCCCATTTCACACACCTCAACACCGACCCTGGCCACACCCTCACTCCAGTGGCATTCTCAGGACCGCCCCCACCCTAGACCCAGCCTTAGCCCCTCCCCTCCGCTCTTCCTGGCGCCAACAGCGCCCCCCAGGGAGCCAGGACATGGGGTCATCCTGGCTTCTCTTCTGGCTCATCCTGCTCGGATCTCCAAGTCACCCACTTATTACCGTAAGTAAACGTTAGACATACCTGCTTCCTTCCTTTTTATTGGACTTTCTGTTTCACACTGTGATTTAAATCAGGTTTTTCTTGGGGGCTTTGGGTGGATCTCCTTCCTCCTGCAGACAGGAGACCTCAGCTGCAGTTTCTTAACAAGCTTTATTAGACTCTGGCAGCATCTGTCCCGGTGGACTTCTTTGTCCTCCGGACCCTACTTATTTCACACACAGGAAAGGTTGAAGTGGTTGAAACGTGAAGATAATAACTTTACAGCTTCAAAAGGTAAAGAACTGTTCATATTCTAAAAGCTGTTGAATTGTTCGGTTTTAATGCGGGTTCATATGGTATGTGAATTATCTCAATGAGCTTTTTTTAGGAAAAAGGAAGGACCTCATATTTGATCAGACTCCTGGTCATGTAAGCTCTGAGCAAGGTTCTCCTTCAAATCTACAATTTAGATTCCATCCTGTGTACATTTGCTTTTTTCTTAAGTATATTATTTGTATTTCTGAAGCTTGTCTGCCATGAGAATAGTTTTTCCTAATAACTGGTATTATTAACACTGTGTGAAAAAGAAAAATATCATTTGTATTTTGTGCTTTCTTGTTTCTCTCTTGGCTTTAACAACTTCTGGATGGTACCTTTCCTTCAGTGCCTGGAAGCTGCCCCAGGGGCATTTGAATATTTACTTCTGAAAGGAAGATGAAAAGAAATCTGGGTAAAATCATTCCAGTTTTGAACATGATAGTAGATTTGTGTTGAACATATTATCCAACTCAAAGCAACTGCAAAAGTTGAAAAAGTATATAAAACTGTAGAGGGAAGGCATTGGAGAACAACCAGCCCAGAAGGACTTGAGGTGCTGCATCCCTGAGGGAAAGGAATCACACTGATGTCAGCACCACATTCACACTCTCTTCCCCTGAGGCAGCATCCAATTTTGTAGGTGGGGGAATAGAATCCAAGCAGAAAATGACAGTTGTGCTGAGCTAAAATCCAGCTTTTAATCCTGAAGAGTGAATGGCACTTACACTTCCAGGAAGGATGTAACAAGCAGAGGCATGAGAGCAAGTGGGGGAAAATGGTTACATTACAAAACTTGCTTATTTTAAAACATCAGAGCCAATCCGAGGGCTGAGAAAGTAAAGAGAACTAGATTAAAATTTCAGTGAGAGAAGAGCCATTGCTAGATGAACTAGAGGAAACCACTCATTTCCTACCTGGGGAGTTTGATTAGTCTGTACACTGAGGCTGAGACTTCTGTAGACAAAAGGCCCCTACTAAGGAAGAATAAACCAGTAGAGCTTTAATGTGCCTTGGAATCTGGAAGAGTCCCAAACACATTCCTTGGTTTTCCCGCAGGACTGGGATGGCAAACACAGCTGTAGGTTAACTTTTGTCCCAATCTACCGCTGTTGGATTGTTCCCATGGGGTGTTTTACAACCATTCCGGCCACTTTTCAGTCCAGAGTGTGTTCTGGAACAAGAGAGTCAGAGGTAAACATATTGTATGTGTTCTTTAAGATGCTACAGGCAGGTTGGAAGGTGGACCCTGTTCTCTCCAGACCTAAGACCAGGAACCTTGAGAGGGAGCATGAGCTGCCTCTGTACCAGACTGGGCTAAGGGCTAGCAAAAGTTCTGTGAGGTTTTCCTCCTGTTCTTAAGTTGCCTTTTTCTGGATTCAGCATTCATTTGGTTGCTGTACACCTTTGACTGTTTCCAGGAGTTCTCATTTAGTTGTCTCTGTTTTCCAAGGTTCCTGAGCGGGGACAGGGTTTTTTAACTTCTTACTCAACCATCTTGCTCAGGTAAATCCCTTCATCAGTCAGGTGCTTCTAATTGTTCTAGCACAGCATGAACTGCGACCTAGTCAGAAAAGATGAAAGATTCCATCCCATGTACATTTGAAAGCAAGTGTAAGTTTTGTCATGGTCATTTTGCCAGGATATTTTTTTTCAGATGAAGAAAATTTTCCTATAATATTTCAGTGATGAAAATTTCCTGCTGAAATACAAAAAAAAAAATAGACCAAAGATTTTCACATGTATTTCAATTTAATTTTAGTCATTTTTATCTTCCTATTATACCATTTGTAATATGTCTTAAATTTACTAAGGTAATGTTGCCTGTACTATGTTTTGTATAGTTCTTTTAATCTGTATTTCTCTTTCTTTTCTAACTCTTGATTTTGAAATGGTTCATTGTTTTAGAATGTGTTTTCAAATGTTTGGTGTTCTGTCTGCCTATTCCAATCACAGATGTTTACTTTTTTCTGTCATATATCTGTAGTTTAATTCATCTACCTACTTGTCTTTTTAATTCTTTCTCCTTTTTTTTGACCTTTGTCTATAAATATCCCTTTTTCCTAAAAGTCAATTCATGTACTGCTTATATTGTAGCTTTGTTTAAGAAGGAATTTAAGGTTTTTCCTAATAAGTAAAATGCTGAAGCAATAATAAAATACAAATTGTCTATTTCTCTAAGGGAAAAATGAAAGTATATAGAGGCAAACAGAGCACAGGCAGAGATAAATACAGGGAGAAGTCACGAATGTATGCCAGGAAATAAATTGAAGATAAGTCAAGAAAGAGGACGCTAAACACTTAACTGTGTCCAAACAGTTTAATGTTTCTTCCTTCAAGTCTGCAATTTAGATTCCATCCCATGTGCACTTGCATTTTTGTTAAGTATATTATTCATATTTCTGAAAGCTTGGCCGCCCTGGGAACTATGACGCCTAATAATTGGTGCTATTACTACTATGTGGAAAAAAAGCAAAATAGCATTTGCATTCTGTGATATCTTGTTTCTTCCTTGGCTCTAACAACTTCTGTGGCATACCTTTCCTTCTGTTTCTGGGGACTCCCTCAGGGGTTCTGTGTCCATACAGTTTAAGGGGAGTCCTACAAAGTCTGTGACATGAAAATAAATGGCTGTTACTTGCTGTGATTGTTATAATGAGTGGATTTATGGCACGGAGGACATGACAGACAGGAAGATGAGTTATTGTCCTTTCCTTTGTAAAACGTGTGGTGTGCAGACTCTTGATTTACCCAAAACAGAAAGGGTCATCAGTGACCTTAGTATCTTCTAAGCATATAGAAATATGTGATGCCTGCTGGGAAGATTTCACTCTCTCATTCAAAGTAAGCCATCCAAAAGAGGGAAAGAAGGAGAGGAAAGCAGAGAGAAAGATTGGAAACACACTTTAGAGATTTTTTTTTTTTTTTTTTTTTCTTGCATGCACCAGATTACCAAGGAAGGATCTGGTAATCTGATTCTTCAGTGATGAGAAAATACCCTTGTACTGACACAGAACCAAGACAATTGAATCACTCCAGGAAGAGAAAAATCTAATCTGTTCCTTAGGAGTCTAATATATGGTGTAATTTCTTGATAGCCTTCATTTTTGCCTTTTTTTTCCCTTTAGGTTTCATTTTTCATAGCTCAGTTAAGCTCTTTCCCTAATGCATCTTTGAGCATTTGCATAAGTTAACCCATTTTCATATTCCCACCCCCAGCCTTGTTCATGGCCATGACCACCTGTAAATCCTGAGGTCAAGTGATTTTATCCCACTTTTGGTAAACCTGGCTTTAGGACCAGACAAAATATATCTTTGCTCCCTTAGTATGTGTCCATGATGCTTTGGTTCCCTTTATCAGAAGCATTTGTATCCATTGCCTTGTAAGGCAGTTAATTTGTTTACATGGTTTTGTCTCACATAGAAAGTCACAACTCTGTAAAGAAAGGGTCTTGTCTGGTCCATTCACCTGCCTTCCAGAGTATTTCCCTACAAGATAGTGGTGAAGGAGACTCAGAACGGTTTATAGGCTTGTCCCTCTGTGTGGCAGAATAGACAGGCATACCAAACTAAGCTGGGAAGGAAAGGGGCCTTTATTAGCCAGAGGAGGAGAGTCGATCTAATCAATCAATTTCAGATCTGAAATCTGCCTCCCTGTCAAGGTTTTTTTTGTTTTGTTTTGTTTGTTTTTTTGTTTTGGTTTGGTTTTTTTACAGCTTTTAAATAGGTTTGAAACAAAGAGAATTAATTGTAGACATGATTTGAAACAAAGAAAATTAATCATTAGGAAGGGGTTTGGGGAGCTTATCTAGTTTTTCTGCTCTGGTTAACATTGAAGACACATATATTGTGCCTCTTGCTTCTAAGTTTCACGGTAGTAAGAATAGGGAATGAGTGAAGCATTACAAAGATATATCCTACATTTTCTTTACAAAGAAGGGAATTAAAAGGTCTAGTTAATATTAAATTTGACACGCAACAAGAGACACAAGAAGAAAAACCATAATGAGAGATACAACAAAACAGGGAACAGAGGTGGCTCAAGCAATTAGGCACCTCCCTCCCACATCAGAGGTCGTGGGTCCAGTTCCCGGTGCCTCCTAAGGACACAGCACACAGCAAGTGCAAATAAATAAATAATAAATAAATAAATCTTAAAAAATATATATTAAATTCAACAGAGCTATGTGCTTTTCTATAGAAACTTTATGCATATTCTAAGGTGCTTGCTAGGTTACAAGTATGTTGTATTCTGTTCATGCTACAAATCCCCCCAATTATACTGGAGCTACAAATTCCCCCTGATTATACTTTTATTTCCAATCATGGAATTAGTTTTGGAGGTGGCTCAGTTGTTGATCGATCTGGCTACTTCCTGCTGAGATGGGTTGTAGTAGTTATGTAGTTTCTATGTGGAAATGTTGGTCCATCCTTTGTAAGTAATATTGATCATTGTTCAAGGGGCGGGGGGGAGTCTTGGAAGTAGCTCTAGGTGAGGACCCCTGATTTAGAGGTTCACAGGTATATTTATGTTCAGGGTCTTCAGGTGGGTGGAGGGCAACAGCTGCTTTTTGGCTGAGTGGTAGAGAGTCACCGTGCAGGACTGGTTGTAACTTGACTCTAGTATGATGTGTCCATGGCTTGATGCCCTGTAACTTAAGAGAAGAGTGAGTGACAAGTAACACCAGATGTGGTCCTACCCATTTGGGATTTCGTTGTGTCTGGGGGTGTAAGTTTTTCCGTGTATGTAACCATTTCCAGTCTCCAGGTTGGTAGTTGTGTAAAGGAGTGCCTGTGGGGAACTTCAGATAGTTGGAAGCATAGTTATTGATATCAGTTAATGTTCCTCCTAGGGATTTTATATATTGAATAGTGGCTAATTCAAAACTAGGATGCATATTTCCAGCATATTCTACTTTTAGAAATGGCCTTCTACATGTCATTTCATAAGGACTTAAACCTAGTCTACTTTGGGGTGCTACTCTTATCCTCAGGAGTGCAATGGGCAGGGCTTTATCACATTTTAACTGTATTTCCAAACAAATTTTTGCTAGATGTTCTTTTACTGTTCAGTTCATTCATTCTTTTTTTTTTTTTTTCCTGTGGATTGAGTTCTATAAGAAGAGTGAAGCCGCCAATCAATACCCAGTAAACTGGAAACATCTTTGACTACATTAGAGACAAAGGCTTTTGTTTTGTCTACATTAGAGACAAAGGCTTTTGCTATTGTCACTTTGAATTGGCAGAAGGAGACCAAACCTAGGAATAATTTCTTTTAGAAAACATTTAATAACTTCATGGGTTTTCTCAGTTAGACAAGGGAAAGCTTCTACCCATCTAGTAAATTGTCAACAAATACTAGCAGTTCTTTGAAATTTCCAGGGGCCTTAGGCATTACAGTAAAATCAATTTGCCAGTCATCTCCTCCGCCTAGTCCCTGATATTGCATTCCTTTTGTTAAAGCTGGTGCTTTAGGGCAGGGCCGAGGATGACTCAAGTGCACCGTACACATTGATTAGTTACAGCTTGAATAGTTCGGCTTAGGTTAGGTCCGACTAGAAATTTACTAAGCCATTTGTAATGGGTTTCTCGTCCATAGTGTGTAATTTGGTGAAAGTGTGTTATGATGGGTTTGAGGAGGTTTTCTGGTACACGAATTTCACTCATCTCATTGCAATCATTTTCATTTTGTAACCATCCCTGTTTAATTAGACTTCTAAATCCCCATTCTTGTGCCTTTGCTAAGTCTTTTTCTGAACACTGAGGTTTTCCAAGTGTCTCTAGTTCAGGTCTTCGTTCACTGTGACATAACAGTGGGTTGTTTGGGTAAAACTAAGCAAGGGTTTTGGGGAGGATTGCCTGTTTGGCCACCTCTTTGGCTGCTTTATAAGCCAGTCTGTTGCCTGTAGCTTCTTTGCTATCAGTAGCTTGATGTCCCTTAACAATGAATAACTGCCAATTCTTTTGGTTGTAAAACTGCATTTAAGAACTGTAAGATCAGGTCTACATGTTTGATATTTTTATTGGCAGTGGTTAATAAACCATGTTCTTCCGAAATGGCTCCATGTCATATAGGACAGCAAAAGCATTTCTGGACTCTGTATATATGTTCGCCTTTTGTCCTGTATTTAGGTGCAGGGCACTTAAGAGAGCAATTAGTTTGAATTTTTGTGCTGAAGTTCCTGAGGGCAAAGTCTTTGTTTCTAATATTTCAGTGAGAGTGACTACTGAATAGCCTGCTCTGCATTTTCCATAGTCCAGGTAGCTGCTTCCATCTAATATTCCAATTTTGGGGAGATATTCATCCCACTATAATATAACAACTGCCACATATATCTCTCAGTTTGGCCATATCTGCAGGTATTTCTTTAATTTATAATCTTTACTACAGAATTTTGATTGCTCTTTTCCTGCATACAGATTGAATGCATGTTTGGAAATGTCCCAAAAGACTTAGTCCAGGTAATTCATAAGTATATCAAAGAAGATCTACACTTTCCATTCCATATAAGTTTGAATTTATATTTTCTCAATTACAAATCGACTTATAAAATGATAAATTAAATTAATTTTAAAATTTTGCACTATTTTGCTAGGAAAATAGCAAAGTAACAGTTAGTGTATCCGATTTTTTCCCCTAATCCTTGAGTCACATATGTGATATAAACAGCACCTATATAATGTAAAAATTTGTTGAATTTTGACATGTATATTATGAAATAATCACCACAATGAAAATAATCATCATACCCAACAAGCCCAAAAGATTTTCTGTGCTCCACTGTAATCCATCCATCCATCCTCTCGGTCTTTCCTAATACCCCTCCCTCGCAATTACTGAAGGGCAGTTTATAGTATTTTGCATCATGAAAAATGTCTATTATTGGGGCAAGATTCTTAATATCAACATAATCATTTTGACATTTACCCTTGTGATTTTATATATTGATAGTTTTGTTCATTTCCATTCCTGGGTAGTAATCTATTTTATGGCTGTACTAGAATTTGCTATGTTAATTCTTATCCTTGGTAAAAAATTTGGGGCTGATTCATCCATAAAAACATAAACCCAGAAATTAGCACCTCTGCCGAATTGTCCCTGCACATAGTTATAATTTGCAACTTTATGCTGAATTGAGATTGTACCTAAAAGTGTTTAAACACCTAGCCATTTAATAGCAATTACTTTTGAAAGTCTTGATGAAAAACACAAAACAAAAAAAAGTAAAAACACTGTCATGTGTTATGTTGGTTTTGCTACTTATTCCAAATTTTTCATTATGAAAATTTTCAGTCCTAAAGCAACATTTTCCATTAACAGGTCACTAAACATAATCGCCTACTTTCTATCCAACCATCTATTCATCATATTTTAGTGCATTTCAAAGTAAATTGGAGACATCAGAATATTTCCTCCTAAATACTTCATCATGCCTATCATTAACCACTGTTGAATATTTATTTACAGATTTTTCTTTTAATGTGAAATTTACATATAATAAACCTTAAGGGAACATTTACTGAATTTTGACATATATATATATATACACACACACACACACACACATGCATAATCCAAACCCCTTTCAAGTTATGTTTCTCTTGCACTGTAGAGGCCGAGATGGCCTGAGGGTGGGGGAAACACCCCAGAAAGTGCCATTACCCTCCTTTCATTCAGTCTTTGCCCTCATTATAACAATTTTCCTTGTTCTAGAATTTCATATAAATGGATGCATGTTATATGTACTCTTTTGTGTATGTCTTTTTTCTGCTCTGTGTAGTGTTTCTGAGATTTGTTCATGTTTTTGCATAGATCAGTAACTTTTCATTCCTGATTCCTATTCTGTTAAATGAATATCTCTGTTTTTTTAATACACTGTATTCAGGGAAACAGAATGTTTCTTTGTGACTACTATACTGCAAATTTCTTTGAGGCATCTCATTATTTCCAATATTGTTATTCTAGCTAGCTGATATACTGCCTGACAGCTTTCCTTCTGGATCTGATATTTACGAATTTTTTTGGAAGTGTATTATTACTGCTGCCTACTTGGGAATTTTTTTATTTGCCATTTTCATCTGGACCAAAGTCCTTGCTGTGAGTATATTAAAGTACCTTGTAAGGTAAACTTTGACTCATAAATAAGCAGGCCATTTTTTAGATGCTGGCTATTTAAGTTGTTTCCTTTAGATGGCTGAAATATGAACAGAAATTAATGTTTGAAATGAAAACTAACCTTGTAAAATAATCTAAATTTTTAATTAAGATCTCAGTGAACACATGAACTATATAGCTTTGATGTGAATACTTCAATTTATAAATCTTTTCCATCAAAAATTAAAAATAAACACTAAATATTAAGTATTTTATAGGCTTTTTCATGCACTGTTAGTGAAACTGAAAATTCTCTTGAAAAATAGTTTAATAAGATTTATCTGACACCTTTAACATGTTCATATTATTTTCAATCACTATATTTCCACTTCTTGTTATCTGCCCTAATTATATAAATGTTTTCTAAATCATGTATGAAGGTTTTCAATAAAATAATATTTATTACAGCAAAATTGTGGCAACTACCAAACTCATCCATAATGCAGGAATAAAGTACTGTACATCCTTACAATGGAATAAAACAAAGATCTTCAAATTCATTCTTTCAATGTCATTTCAAGATAAACACAATACTGTTGATTTAATGTCAAGGAGGAAAAAACAGAAACAGGCAGCTTCTGTGTAGTCTAGTTTAAAATATATACATTTCTCCACACACAAAGAGTAAAAGAATGCTGCATGAAAATACCATAAAATGGTTAGAAATACTAATTTCTAAGGGATGATGTGGGTTTTTTTTTTATTATTCCTATCCCTGATAGAGCTCTCTTTCTAAAAATTTCTAACTGAATTATATACTATTTTATTCAGAAAATATTTTTTGTTTGAAAATACAGAGTATGTCATGCCTAAACTCTAAAAACCAGATTCCTTTGGATACTTTTATCTTCTGCTGTTTATCTTGCACTTAGTTGTGATAATATATTCCTCAGTACCTACAAACTTTTAGACTTTTTAAAAATGAAAATTGCTTACTGGTTTTCTAATTATATCTATAATATCCATCACCATATACAAAATATGGTGCATTTTCATATACCCACAAATAATCCCTTACACGTTTTGCAGTCTAATCCCCCAACTCCTACACAGGCCCAAGCACCTACTGATCTGCTCTCTGTCAATGTGCATTCCTTTACCCTATAATAGAATTTCACATATGTGGGATTAATTGCACAGTGTGTACTCTTCTGTGTCTGATTTCTCCTACCTAGCACAAAGATTTTGAGTTTCATATATACGGTTGCAAGTATCAGACATTTGTTCCTTTTTATTGGTAAAAAGTATGGTTTATCTACTCATTTGTTGATTTTTTTTGTTGTGTCCTGCTGAATCGGCAGCAGGACTCACCCCTAAAGAATAAATGGAGTGACCCAGATGGAACTTCCCCAAACTGCCCCAAATGAGGCCTGTTGAGATTCTGAGGAAAGAGGCACTAAACACCAGGGTGATCAATCCTTAAGCATTTATTAAGGGCACTTAGAGAGAACTGCAGCTACCTGGAGACAGAGAGAAGGCAAGAAATTCATTCAAGTATGCCTGCACCTATGGCAACTACTCTTTAGATTACATTGGGCTAGGGGTCAAATTTGGCTGAATGCCACAGGCTTGAATGCATATATTGTAAAAACATCTTGTATGTGCACTTTTCCCAAAACAGGATGTGCTTGGTGCAGGCAGCATTCAAGGTTATAGCAGACAAAGCTCAGTGTGCTTCCAAGGAGTTATGGGAAGAGATGACTTGGGGGTGAGAAGTGGGTTGGTGGTTGGGTGGGACAGGGATAAGGTCAATATTCAGTCAGGTAGGAGATGCTGTAAAGGTTTTGCCTACAAAAAAAAAAAAGAAAAAGAAAAAAGTTTTTGCCTACATATTTCACTTAAAAGTAATCTTCTGCATTCCTACAAAATCATATGTAATTTTTTCCTAAATGTAAAGGTCTTTACTTATTTTTTTTATTATGCCAATATGTGCACCTTGAAAAATCAAACAATGTATGAGAGGAATAAAATTCAAGTCAAGTGTGATCCCTCCCTAAAAGTCCCCTTTTTAATTTGAGTTGATTTACCCTTAAATTGAGTTGAAATTTCTGCTCAAACATACTCCCACATTTAGGTAAAATGGAGTTTTTCTATGCATACTCTTTTAACTTTTTAATTCATGTACTGGCTTGAGTCTTTTGTGGATCCCAGAAAATCATATTCTTAAGCTAACCCATTCCTATTTATGTGAACCTATTGTATGTGGGAACTTCTAGTTTATTCAGTGAAGGGATCTTTTGATTAGATCACTTCAGTTAAGGGCCTTTGATTAGACCGTGGGACTCCTAATCCTCTTATGGGAGTCCTGTATAAATGGAGGAAAGGGGAGAGAAAAGGAGCCATCGTTTTACCCTGCCATGTTTGAGAGGACTCCAGCATTGCCTGCAGCCGCAGAAAGAGAAATCCCGAGAGGCTGAGAGAGACCAGAGGCTGGAATCAGTGGAGCAGCCCAAAGGTGAAGCAGTGGACTCTGGATGAGAAGGGAGGGATGAGCCACGAGCCTGATCACCTACAGCTGAGCTCTGGGAGAAAGTGGTCTGGAGGAGAAGGCAGAAACCAGTTGCCATTTTGCCTTACCATGTGGCAGAAGTCCAGGATCTCCAGCAGCTGTACTTTGGTGAAACAGCATCTCTGACGATACCTTGATTTGGATAATTTCACAGCCTCAGAACTGTAAGCATTTACCCTAATAAATTCCCGTTATAAAAGCCAACCCTTTCTGGTATTTTATATTGGCAGCCTTTAGCAAACTAAAACAACTCAATATGTTATTTTATGGATAAATGTATTAATGAATGCAAAATATTTTATCAAATGTTACACCAATGTTAGACCTGGAGATATTTTCATTTGTATTACTGTTATAAATAACTCACTTAGCATGAGAAGAAAAATTTTAATCACTAAACTAAACCAAAAATTTGAAGAATATCTTTTTTGTCTGTTTGTGTGATTAAAATAATATCAAGACCACATTCCTTTAGATAAATTTTATTAGATTAAATGTTCCAAATCTGCTTTGCTTTATTTTTTTTCTCTGAATCAGAAAAATCCTAATAAAGTCTGAAAAGAAATCTGAAAAATGAAAGTAAAATGCAAAAATAAAAATCATGCAATCATACCACCAAACTAATATTATCATTTTGATATGTTTCATTCACATTTTCTTTCTTTGTTCTTCCTTTCTCACCTTTGCCCACTGGAGAAACCCATAAATGTATTGTAGTGAGTATGTGTATATTGTTATGCTTTCCTCTCTGTGGTTTTCTATCATAAATTTAGAAGCATATGATGTTATTGTACACTTGTAAGTATATTTAAATAATAATTAAAATAATCTTCACAATACTCTGTTGGAATTAATGCATATTCTATCTTATGGTTATCTTGTAGTTTATCTTTCTGTTTAACGCTGTTTCCATATAGACAACATTTAAGTTGTTTCTGTGTTTATACTTTGAAGATGATTTAAGGAACAAGTTTGTGTAAATCTCATCTGAGTATTTTAACTTTTTTAGGGGTATTCTTATAAATTGGGTGGCTATGTCAAAAAAAAAAAGGGTGCTGGGGGAGTGGATGTAGCTCAGTGGTTGAGCTCCTGTTTCCCATTTACAAGGTCCTGGGTTCAATCCTAGGTACCTCAGGAAAAAAAAAAAAAAAAAAAAGAGGATGCTGGTACACAACAGAATGCACCACTCTCTTATGTTTTGTCTCATGAGCTGGGCAACATCAACTGATTCTGTATGCTCCCGGACCAGTAAAGTTATTTTATTTTCTACTCATAGAAAAAAATCCATTTCTGTCCCATAGATGTAAGAAATCATTTTACTCACCAAATATTTGTAGCATGGTTTTTCTTATGATAGACCAGAATGAAAACTGAAGACCTAGATAGACTTAGGCCATCACTAGGGCACAACTAATTGATACATAATGCACCTTTAGAAATGAGATGATTTCTCACTCCAGGCCAAAATAAAAAAGTGTCCTCTGTTCACATGCTCTGACATATCCCCTCATCTGTCCCACATTCAAAGGAGGCACTGTTGGACTTGATTTGTAACTTAGGTTCTTTTTAATTTCTTAATTGGGGAGAGAATAGGACATTAGCATATTTGTTGACAGCGCTAATTCCTCACTTATCTAACAATTTGCAGAACAGATTATTCTGTAAAAATGAGTTTGACAGATGACTGAAGCTAGCATGATAAAGGGGCAGAAGTTTTGAGTGCAAATTTTCTAAAATTGATAACAGCTTCCTGGTTTCTTAATTATAATGGACCTATCAATGTAAATGAGTGTCCCCCATTGCATAGCTATTGTAATAAACCTTTTAAAGCAATGTCTTTCTCCCTGGATTTCTGTGGCATGCCTTCTCCCTTCCTTGCTTTTGGGATTCCCCTCAGAAAAAGGGAAATCACAGAGTACAAGGAGAAATGGATAGGAAGAATGGATGCATGTCATAGATCCCACTACATTTCTCTCGTTTCAAATACCGCAATTCCTGCTCTGATTTTTTTCAGTGGGCTCTGTGGTTACTTTCTCCTGAGCTGTAACACTTTATTCTGGGAACGCTTGTGCTCAGTGTCCTGTCCATCCCTCCTCTAGGCTTGCCCCTGGCTATTGGGATGGGTGGCTATTTGCAGAGGAAGCTCACTGTCCCTTGAGCAAGAATGCAACAATAGTGGAAAATCCATGATGTTCTGGATGGATCTCTCGGGTTGCATTTTCCTGTAACAAAATTATTATGAGTGGTGTTTAGATACTGCAGTTAAATTCTCATACCTCAGCAAGATTTGGGGCTTCCCTCAGCATCTGATTATCATTTATAATATTGGAATGGAAAAATATGTTCTGCCTAACAAAGAAGTTTGCCTTTTCATGGGATTTACATGGGGTACTGCCTGTATTATATTGTGCTGTCATTCTTTAATGACTTCAGGGCTTGGGAAGCAGTTTTTGCCCTTCCCTGAAATGTTAGCTGTCATTTCTGTTGTTGCTTGTGCATTTTCTCTGGCCCTGTCCTACTCTTTTTCTGATTTGAAGACATCAATTTTTAGTGGCCTGACAAAGTTAGAGCACCTAATTTCTTAGAATTGTTTGCCATTCCAGTAAATAACCATGTCTGAATAAGATGCCTAAGATGTTTCTGATGACAGAATGAGGTATATCTTAGTGTGCATACTTTACATTTGTTTTGTCTTCTCAGAGACTTCTAATACAACAAAGAGATTTAAACTTAATTATCTATATTGAGGCTGACAAAAATAATTTTAGGTTAATGATGCATTAGCATATATGTTAGTAAAAACTCTGTCATTACCTTTGTTAAAATTGAGTAGATTTGTGTTCATTTAAAAGATTTTAGAAAGACTTTTGGTCCAAAATAAAGTATTTACCTTAGTGCTTTGACTGGAAATTGTCTATAAGATATCACCATTTTAAAAAGGAAATTCTTTTTTCCTCTCTTTATACTTTAGAATTTATTATGTTGAATTAAAATATAAGTATATTTTTACTGGAATACATTTTTGACTATTTTCTTAGGAACTATAGATTTTTGTTAATAATATATTTGTCATATTTTAATTTTGTTTTCCATCTTCTAGGTAAAGCCTCCTGTATATCAAGGTAAGAATTTAGGTTTACATTGGTTTTGTAATATATTCTCCATACTGGTATTTCATGTGGGTTCTAATTCAACTAAAAGGGAACATGGTGACTTTTGATATCTGGTTGACTTCTTACTTCTTGGAGTTTTCCTGTAGCTGGGTTATTTCCCTGTAGACAGAGTAGACAGAGATGCAACCAACTGAGATAGGAGACAGGAAGAGGAAAATGTTGAGGAAACAAGTGATGATATGAGTCTGAAATTTGCAGGAAGGTTTGTCCATCACTTTGCTCTTGGGTAAAAGTAAAGATGAATATGAAATCGTTTGTGCATACTAAAAATCTCAAGGCTCAGAGAAAATTCTAGAAATACTAGACAGGGTATTTGTTATAACAGAGGTTTAAACAAGATTTTTATGAGTGTTAAGTGGAGGGAGCCATTAATTTCAGTTGAGAATGAGTGGAAAGGAATATGATACAAAATGGGAATAATGAACTCAGCAAATGCTTCATAGATTGTGATGAGTAAGTGACTAAATGGTGGTGACTGTTGAGACCCAGGGAAGCTGCCTGGCAAAATTGAAGTCCCCCAATTGCCACTGTTTGTTCCAGGGTTTGGTAGCATTTAAATGGTAAAAATAGTGATCTCAGGCAACAGAGCTTTCATGTTGGGTAAATGGTAGATAAGTATGCAATTTGGGGTCAGATGAGAGAATAAAATGCCAGGTGGAGGAGGCTGGAATCCTGGACCCTAATCTAGATGATTTATATGTGTTATCCTTCTGTAAGCTACAGGTACTTTATGTATGTTGTTTTCCTCTGCAGTAGGTACTAACAATCACATCTTGAAGATGAAAATATTGAGTCTTGGTGAAATTTTGAATTGTCTAAAGTCTTTAATGGGCTAACTGGTAAAGCTAAAGATTGACCTGTGTATATTTGATTCCATTGTCCTTACCCCTCTTACCCCCGCACTCTGATTCTTATGAAATGTAATCTGCTGGGCAGTAAGAAAACATTAGAGTCCTGTGACTAAGCCAATAATGTAACAGTTTACAAGGGAGTCTATAAGGAATTGTAAAATAAATGTCCTTAGAAGAGAGGAGAATCAGAGAGAATAATTTTTAAAGCAACTGCAGTGACCTGTTTCTTTACCTTGATAATTAGAATTCTAAGTGTAAGGGCATAGAGTGTACAAATTTCTGTTTCATCACTGGTAATGATAAAGCTATTTAATGTAATTGCATTTTCTAAGAATGATGCTAAATGAAAGGAAAGATAAGCTATTTTATTGGGTCTCCCCATCTTTGAAAAAATTAAATAGGACTTTCATGGAAATCATATTTTTCATTTTATTTTTAATAAACTTTTTAGAGAAGTTTTTAGCATAACAGAAAAATTACACTGAAAGTATGGGGAATTCCCATATAACATATACCCCCGTGTACTCACTTAGTTTCCCCTATTATTAACATCTTACTTTAGTGTAGCACATTTGTTGCAATTAATAAGCCAATATTTGAAGCATTGCAACTAACCAAAGTCTGTAGTTTACACTATAATTTACACTTTGTACTGTACCATTTTATGGGTTTTGACGAATGTATAATGTCATATGCCCGTCATCGCAGAAAAATTTTAGTGCCTTAAATATGCCCTGTGTTCCACCTATTCATCCCATCCCCTCCCTTCTACAACCCTGTCAACAACTGTCTTTATATCAATGCTACAATTTCCTCTACTGACACTAGCTAAAAAACAGTAACTACTTTGATCTAGTTACACTCCCCCCTTATGTTCATATTTATTTTTATAAGTATAGAATGCCATGAAATTAAAAAATGCTGTTTCATGCATGATACTAATGCTACATAGATATTTATGCCTATAGTGGAAGATAATGTACCTTTGCTCTTAATATATTAGTGAATTCAATTTTGCATTTTCCACATAATCTTAAAGATTGTTTTTCTTTGTTTTCAGTCAATTTACAGCAAATTTCTAACAAGATAAAGACTGTCATGGATGAAAATGCTGAAATTGTCCAAAAAATAACCATTTGGGAACAGAAGGTATAATTTTCCTTTTGCTATTTTTTTTCCATGGCTTCACCTTGAATTGCTTCCCTTTTCCTGTAGTTCGGGTATTATGCTACTTTTTCTTTCATCTTGTTAATTTATGTCATCATGTTCTATAGACAGTCCAAATTCAAATCAAGCACTCTCTGTGCAAAGTAATGCTTTCAGTAAGATGGTTTTACTATCACTACAATTAATGTTTTTCGTGTATGGCTCTTTTATTATATAGACCAATGAATACAAGAAATGTATAAAAGAATCCAAGAGGAAAATTAATACTCTGTCTAATGAGGCAAATAAATTTAAGGTAAACATCCCTTCTTATCCTTAATTATATTTCTAAAACAGAAGAAAATAGTGACTATTACTGATCTTGATGTGGTTTTTTGAAGGATAACATCAAAACACTTGAAGGGAGTAATGAAATGCTGAATCGGAACATAGAAAGTATACGTTTCGCCTTGAATTTTAAGAGAAATGAGAAAATAAAAAATCACATCTTGGTAAGAGTTTTGCTCCTAAGGTGTTACCATAATTTGTACATTGTGTGAATTGAGCCCTACATTTCTATTGCTACTGATAGCAGGTAAGTGTGGAAGTCTGGGAATCAGAAAAATGTGAGAAATGATCTGGATTTTCAGGTGCTAATATTAAAAGACATTTTCTTTCTACAGGCCTAGGAAATATATTTGTTTTCCCTGAACCCTGGGTAATTCTCACATCATTAGGTACTTTCCACCAAGTTGCATAAACTCAGAAATTGTGGGAGAGATGGTTCTAGATTCCTATCCAAGGAGAATAGTTTTTGCCTTAATGCAAAACAGAATTTTCTAGGTGGTGAAGACTTTTTATCTACCAGTCAGAAAAGACAGTCATTTGAGCTGTTTGACTTGAATGATATAAAACCTTCCGTACTGTACCCTGTCATCCAGTCATCAATCATTATTTCATAAGCATGAATGTTGTGGATATAATAAAATATTTTTGTTTCCAGTATCTTTACATTCCTCTTTCCTTTAAGTGCTTGACTTACTTCTAAACCCAAACTAGATCAACTTCTCTTATGTCAAATAGTGGATTTAGAGGTGGGATATGTTCCATTTACTTTCTTCTTTTTACCTTATTGCCCTTTGAAATCCTAATATATGTTTTGTTTCTTTTCTATATGCTTATACAGAGAGAAAATGCTTCTCTTAGGAACAAGAAGGATGAGGTAAAAATAAATCTCATAGTTTATATAAAATAGAGAACTTAAAAAAATATACCCCCTGAATGACGTTTTTCAAGTCAGTTTTAAAATCAGGAGATATGAGGACAAGTTTCTGTTTTCCAATTGGCAAAAATTTGAAATATGTCCCCAGGATTAGGGGTGTTTGCAGTTTACTTACTTCTTCTGCATTTCTCTTCCTTCTGCACAATTTCTTGTGACCATCAGGATTATTGTTTCTCCTGTCACACACTAACCAGATTCTAACCTGAGTCACCCCAAGGGCTGATGACAAGATAATTAGAACAAAAGTCAGGTCTTTGATGACCCTGCTTGGGCAGTTACTGCTCCAGTAACCAAGTGAGGGTAGTTACTGTGGAGTTCAAGGCATGGTACAGACTCTTACTGGGAGACACTGAGTCAAGATCCTTCCATTCACATTGAAAATGAATCATGTGTGTGAATTGTCTATTCCTTAACTATTGTTATTCAGGCACAAGTGTGCTTTCTGAAGCATGTTCTAAACTCAGCCACCTTCCTTGACAGCTAATTCTGGGGTCAAAACACACAATTCTGTCTGCACTCTCGGGTTGATGGTGGGAACACCTTCACTCCTTTTGTTCAAGGCTATAGGCTGAAATGTTTGAAATGTGAGGCCAAAGAGGAAACATAGATTCCTTCTTCCCTGCTTCAGTTATATGATGCTAGTATCCCTTGTGTAAAAATATTGAATTATTTCATACTCTTTTTATCTCTTTTCAGTTGCAGGAGGAAATTGAAGGTCAGAGAAAAGAACACTCTGAGCTCCTTGAAAAAAGCAAATACCTGGAAAACAAACAGAAAGACTTGGACAGAGCTCTGACTGAGAAAGACAATAATATTGCTGTAAGTTCATCTCAGGAATAAACTTTTAAGTCTCCTTAACTAAAAGGGGAGCTTCATTCTAATAGTCTTTTTCATTTTTTAGGCTTTGACTAATTGTATTTCACAGTTGAATGAGTCATATGAATCTAAATTTGAGGACAAAAGTCTGGATATTAATGAAGTACTGACAGGTAAGATCAATCTCAGGGAGGCTGGATCCCTTTTGCTGTAGTTAAAGACACAAGTACTTTCTAGAATAGGCTGCATCTCCTAACCATTTTCTTGGTGAGGGCCCATCACTTTGTTTATGTGCCTGTTTGTGTCCAGCTCAGGTGGGCAAACAAAGAGCATTGGCTTTCATTTCCATTAAATTCAAATTATACCTTAATTAAACGTCTTTTTAAATACACACACTCCACACAGTGTGATATTTCTTCATATCCTCTAGATGAATATAATTAAATGGAGAGAGAATAAGAACTATTGACTAGGATGTGGAGATTGGAACCACTCATACATCACTAGTGTGAATGTAAGAGGGCAAAACTTTTGGAATCATCCTGGCAAAACTCAAAAAGTTAAATATAGTTGTACCATCTGATCTTGGAATTCCACTTGTAAATATAACCCAGTGGAATGAGAGCATATGTCCACATAAAAACTTGTTCATGAGTATTAATTGCAGCAGTTTTCACAATAGCCAAAATTGGAAATAAACCAAATGTCCATGAACTGGTTAATGGATAAATAAAATGTGGTATTTCCATGTGTTAGCCAAAATTCTTTAGAAAAATAGAACTGACTGGATGTGTGTGTGTGTGTGTGTGTGTGTGTGTGTGAATTGGCTCACAAGACCAAGGGAATTGGCAGATCTAAATTCCCTAGGGCAGGATCCAAGTTGCAAACTCAGTGGTGATGATGACTTCCCTAGGAGAAGAAGAAACTAGATGCCTAAAGTAGGAATAGTTCTTTTTTCTGACTACTGAAATCCCTTTACGGCCTCCAGCTGAGTGGATGAAAAGGTTACTCATTCAGAAAGCAGTTAACTTTTTTGGTTGTAGATGTAAATCTGTCATAGATACAAATGACTGACCTATGGTTTAAATCAATGAAACACTCTCACAGTAAGAATTAGACCAGTGCTTATTTGACCACACAACTGGACACCATAACCTAGCCAAGTGGACCTATGAAATTACCATACACCATACAATGGAATGTAATTTGGCAATAAAAAATGAGGTATCAATATATGCTACATGTAGATAAACCATTGTAATCTTTATGCTAGGGAGAAGAGCCAGATGCAAAAGGCCACACTGTATAATTTCATAAAATTCCAGAATAGGCAAATCAAAAGGGAAAAAAAAGTAGATTAGTGGTTGCCAGGGGATAGAAGACAGGGTTTGGGGCTAAGTGGTAAGTGACTGCAAATGTTTAAGGGGTTCCTTTGGGGCTAAGGGTAATGTTCTGAAGTTAGTGGTGACTTTACATGACTGTAAAGAAACTAATAACCACTGAATTGTACACATTAGAAAGGTAAATTTGTGATATGTGAATTATATTCCAATTGTAAAAAGTGAATTATATTTTATTCCCCAGTCCTGAGGATTGGGGAATAAAATATATTCTACTGTAGACTTATTGTGATTCTAGCAATGGAAGAAATTATATCATTGTTGTGAAGACAGTGGCCACTGAAGGTGTTGAAGACAGGGAGAGGGAAAAAGAGGTGTAATATGGGGGCAATTTCAGGACTTGGAATTGTCCTGAATAACGTTGCAATGACAGATACAGGCCATTATATATCCTGCCATAACCTACAGAATTGAGTGGGAAAGAGTGTAAACTACAATGTAAAGTATAATCCATCCTTAATGGCAGTGCTCCAAAATGTATTCATCTATTGCAATGAATGTACCACATTAATGAAAGAAGTTGTTAATGTGGGGAAAAGTGGGAGGTGTGGGGAATGGGACCTATGGGAATCCCTTATATTTTTTTATATAACATTTTCTGTAATCTAAGTATCTTTTATCAAAAATAAAAATATATATATATTTTTAAAGTTAATTATAGGGAAGCGGCTGTGGCTCAATCAGTAGGGCTCCCGTTTACCATATGGGAGGCCCCGGGTTCGGTTCCCGGGGCCTCCTGGTGAAGGCAGGCCCGCCCGCACGGCGTGGTTGGCTGACCCAGCGAGCACAAGCAGCAAGGGGGGGATAAATGAATAAATAAATAAAATCTTTAAAAAAAATTTAAAAAATAAAAAAAATAAAGTTAATTATAGTTGATCAATTCTGCTAATTTGTTTTTCCTTTGAATGTTTGAAAATGATGATGGAATAAGTATTTTCTTGGAAAGCTTTAGAAGCAAGAAAATATAAAGTTATAAAACAAAGAAATATAAAGCAATTAAACTCTTCTGGTTTTTTAGATGTGAATGGAAAGATGAAAATTCAAACGACAGAGATGATGGATGTCTCCCAGGTATAATAATTTTTACAGAGTATTTTCAGTGCTACCTGGATTCTTATATTCCCTGAATTTTACAGTATTTCTCTTTCTGAAATTCTTAGGCAAAAACAGCAATATCAGCACTTGAGGATGACCTGGAAGAATTAGAGTCTAAGCTGAGTTCCATAATGACCACTAAATGTAAACTGGAAAGTATGTTGCTTATTTGGAAAATTCCCCATTTAGCAGAAATTATTTTACACTGGAAAGCTAAAAAATGGCTTCATGCTTTCAGTATTCCCATCCCTCTCCTCTCCCTACCTCAAACAAGTTCATTACTTTTAAGTACATATGCATGCACATGGAGGAAAAATATTTTATCTTTACAGAATATCAAAAGCAGTTGGAAGATGAATGCAAGTCATTGAGGTCTGTGAAAGATGCAAAGGAAGAGGAATGCAAAAGCTTAAGCAGGAAATTAGAGGTTTTTGATGAAATCTATGTACAGAGAAAGATGTCTGCAGAAAAGTAAGATATTCTTTTGGTCATAATTACAATTACTTTTGTACAAGTGACTTGTTGAGCAATGTAGATAATTGTTTTTTATATAATTACCCCAGTATTTTTGCTATTTTCAATCTGTACAGAATGAGCTTTATCCTTTCTGTCTTCATTTCCATATTCTATAATTTATAAAATCCCTAGCTTCTGTCTTTCTTAATGATCCATGGCTTTTCTGTTGTGGAAATAAATGAAAACACCTAAAGAAGAACAGACTAACTATAAAAGGCTTTCTATGGCAAGCGAGTCAACCACCATCACTCAGTTTAGGCAGCAAGTCAAAGGCAGGCAGGTGAGTAGAGAAGATTTATTATGGAAATAAGAGGAAGATTTTACATATGTCCTGACTGCAGACTGTTGGCATGGGGAAGCTGAGCATGTGTTAACTAGAAGTGGGGCATCCTATGTGACTGGTTAAGAGCTAGCATATTTGGCCTTCCCTGTTTGGCATAAAATTGGAAGCAGGGGCAAAAAGTAAGGAAGCTGTCAGTTACTGTTCAAGTTCTGGCTATTTTTGTGTGATTGTTACAGGGTTTGTGGTTTGCCTTCCTCCACTGAATGTGTAGATATTGCACTGATGTCTACAGTTAGTGGACCAGATTTTCCTGGTTGGTTACTGCTGAAGGTGGTTTGCAGTTTGCTAGTACTTGTCCATTAGTATGTTCAGTCTCTCACTTTGTTCTACCAGTTCATTCATATTTGCTTTCTCTATGCCCAAGTTATCTAATTTGGACTTCTTTTCCATTTGTTGTATTACCTCTTAAAATTGTTTTGTATTTTTTAGTAGAATAAAATCTTTAAGGACTTAAAAAAACTTTAGGTATCAAAAGTATCATATGTTTTTTATTCAATAAAAAGCAACTATCCAGACCAACTGCTATAAAATGTGGCTTGGCAAGAAGGCTGGGTATTTAGAACATAGAAAGAGCTCTTTGGTAAATCTACTTAGGTAATTCATTACTTCTCAGAAGAATACATCTCAAATTTGGAGTTATATAACATATCCTTGTACCAGGAGGGTGATGTATTCTGTTTCCACATGGAAAGAACATGGAAACTTGCATTTGAGAATCCCTCATATCCCTTCCAATGCATCTTTTATTTGTATCCATTTCACTATAATACAATTATAATCATAAGTATAGCACTTTCAGAGACATTTGTGTATTGTTCCAGCAAATTAGTGGACCCATGGTTATAGGAACCCATACATCTTTAACCAGTTTCTCTGAAGCATGCATGGCCTATGCCCTTGAATTTGTGGCTGCTGTTGAGCGGAGGCAGTCTTAGAGAAGATTGCCCTTAATCTGTGAAGTCTTGAACAACTCTGTGTAGAGTCAGACTTGAATTGACTTGAGTTGCTATTGAAAGTTTTATAAGTTATTTCAGTCTATATAAAGTTTATAGTGCTATTTGAGATCTTGCACAAAATTACCAGATTTACTGTAAATAGGTTTCTTGTAGCTATAGAAATTTGAGTCTGTGCATACACTTTTTATCCATCTGTGTGGCTGTCTCTGAGAAGACCTTTCTTGCTGAGCACATACAGTTTAGTCTTTTTCATAGTCCAGGCCGGTACTGTCTAATGCCATTAAACAACAAAACCAGACAATCACTTTTCTGTCACTTTTGGCTCATGTTTAATTGCTTTTCAAGAACGAATCTCTGCAACCTATAGATATTTGGTTACCTAAATAGCAATTTTTATTTTGCTGGGGTTTTGGGGGAGGGTTAAATTTTTTGTTAGAGGAATTAAAGTTTACAGAAAAAGCATGCATAAAACACAGAGTTTGTTATATTTGTTACAATTCATGAAAGAATATTTTAGTAATTATACCATTACTTAAGGTCCATTGTTTATAATAGGGTCTATTGTTTGTGTTGTACTGTCCTATGTTTTTTATAAGTTTTTTTATTCAAGCAACATAAATACAACCTAAAATTTCATCTTTTATCTATATTCACATATATAATTCAGTGCTACCAATTATATTCACAATGTTGTGAAAACATCATCACTATTTATTACCAAAACTTCATGATCAACTCAAATAACCACATTTGTTTTTAATCATGAAATGGATTCATTCCATTATCCATGAAACTCCCCTCTTGTCTGGTTGCTACCCTCTCTGTCTCAAAGCCACTGAGTTCTGACCCCGATCTTGTTTCGTATCCCAGTAACCTAAATAATTATCTCCAGTTTCTTGACTTTACCTGCCTCTTCCAGGTTCTGATTCTTCCTCTTTTGGAACTTGCTAGTCTGTACATCATCCATGTCATTCCAACCTTACATTCTAAGAAGGATGCTCCATTCCCTCCAGGGTCAATGCCAAGTTTTTCAGCAGAATACAGGGAGCTTCTCCTCTGGAGATCCCTGCTATCATATTCTCCCTGCTTATTCCCTCCAAGTTCCCTCTCAAGCATATTAGTGCTTCAGTCCCCTGCAGAGTACTCTTGAGCCACCTAAAGCCTTATTTGGCTTAGTGTGTATACCATTATCCCCACAGCAAAAATGTTCTATTACATTTTTTTCTATATTTCAACCTCTTGTCCACTCAGGTCTCTATGCTCTTCTAAGTATTTTCTAGAGGATGATGATGGATGAACAGATGAAGAGATAGAGAGACTGACCTTATTTCAAATGTAATGTAACCTCTGAAAAAAGAGTTTGAATCTACACAAACCGGTTTTATATTATCTTTTTTCACTCTTTCTTGCCATCTTTTATAGACTTATTAATTTGATAGATACATGGTATTTTACTCTTCTTTTTATAATTACCCTAAAATGGTCTGCATCTTGCCTTATTAAAATCTTATATGAATTAATATTTTATCTCTTCCTAGCTTTTAACTCTACTACCTGCCTGAAATATATGCTTTTGCAATAAATACATTTTTTAATCTATGTATAGTTTAACCCCACGAGATTTTGACTTTAGTGTATTGGACATGTTCTATGGAAATTTATTCTTTTAGATATGTTTCTTTAATCATTTTTCAATCTTCATTCTTTCCTACATCTTCAGACTTCTATTGGGGATTATTTTCATTTATGTGAAGAACACACTTTAATGAACATCCTATCATTTATTATTTGAATGAAAAAATTTTATATTAACTCCTTTTTTAAAAAAGATATTCCCTTTGGCTATGAATATTGCAGTTAATTATCGCAAAGAAAACCTATTGTCTTCAATGCCTAATGTTTCTTTTGAAGGAAAGAAATAAGAAATATTCTTATTTTTGATCTTCTGAAGCTATCCCAACACTCTTGCTTTCTTTTTTATTTATATTTGATTTTGTTTTCCACTGGTTTTTACTGAGATATACCTAGTTGCTGATTGTGTGTGTTTATACTGTTATCATTAGCCTGTCTTTGAAATTTTGTGTTAATGTCTTTCCTCAGTTTTGAAATAACTCAGCTACTATCTTATCATATGATGCTTCTGTCTCACTCTTTCCTTCTGAGAGTCCCTTTAAACACATTACTGCTTCTGCAGGGTCTCCTACTCCTCTTTCTAATTTTTAATCCCTTTTATTGCATTGACCTCATGCTGGGTACTTTTTCCGGAAAATTTTCCTGTGTTCTAAGTCACTCATCTACTGCGGTCAACCCTGCTGGTGAGACTATTCTTTGGGTTTTTTATTTGATTTACTTCATTTTTCAGTTTTATAGTTTCTAGCTCTTTGATAAAATTCATCATCTGACCTTTAAATTTCTTGAAAATTTAGGCAGTTATTTTAATGTGTGATAACTTTATCTGTAACTCCTCTGGGTCCATGTCTATTGTCCCTTTTTATCACATCACAGGCTCTAATCATTCATGAACCTAAGAGCATGTGGCCCCAAATGTCAGGCCAATGTCATTCCTGGGATTTCTTCTTCTCCTGGTTCTTGATCTCATAGTTCTTCCCTGGCTTGTTAGCTCTTCTGTGCATTCATTAACATGTTTCCCATTTTGTCAGAGTTTCTTGTTATCAGTAGCAGTTCAGGAAATTTAGATCCATTCATCAATGTCTATGAGCAAAAGAGTCCTTCATCTTCC
The DNA here is from genome assembly GCA_026826555.1 of Tolypeutes matacus. Classification (NCBI taxonomy): domain Eukaryota; kingdom Metazoa; phylum Chordata; class Mammalia; order Cingulata; family Chlamyphoridae; genus Tolypeutes; species Tolypeutes matacus. The sequence continues at coordinate 6,468,864 of JAKSZT010054368.1, forward strand.
ATCAAGAATCAGGTTTTGCTTTATCCCATTCCAAGTCTGAAGCAAGCATTGCTCTGCCCTCACTGGCAACTTTTAGGAGGTAAACTGTGAGCCATATTAGGGCCAGAACAGTGCTCTGTACCCCTTGATATCCTTATCTTACCACACACCCTCTTCATTATAGTCACTGCAGAGAGCATTTGCTGAAGTATTCTCTGGGTGACAAGAAACAAATGCATAAATCTTTCTTCCTCTCTCTCTCTCTCTCTGTCCCTGTGTGTGTGTGTGTGTGTGTCTTGTCACTCATTCCTAGAGGTTTATTTAAATAATGCTCTTGATATATAGAAAATCAAGTATCATTTTGGGAAATTTTCAATGAGAACCACAAAAAAAATAATACAAGACAACAAATCAACCATTTTTTACCATTGTCCTTTGCCTGCACTATCAATGAACTGAATCTTGTTAAAGATTGAGATCCTGAGCTTGAAGGTTTGTACCTAAAATCTCTTTGGAGGGAAAAACATTCACATGATAGGGAAGGTGAGATCATTTTTTAATTCCATAGATGTTGCCATTACTAAGATTTGCCTTTTTTTCTATGTGTGGAAATGTCATGTAGCTAACTGCACAGTTTTAATAATGCCATGTTCTGGAATCATCTCTGTCTGTGTTATGCCACAAGACATGCAATCAAAAACTGGTCTTCCCATGGAGAAGTCAGACTAATAACCATCTCCTACTTCACCCTAATCTGATTAGTTGTGACAAATTGGTCAATCTTCATTCCCCACAAGGAATTAAAATCTCCACCACAAATGACTTTCCCCAAAAGGTCATTTAGGTTGTCTTATATGTACTATTTACATTTGCTTATTTTTATTTACTACTGAGTAGGATCTAATGAGGGAAAGGTCCAAAAAGTAGACAACTTGTCAACAGTCCAGAGTTTGTCAAAAGGAGAATGGAATCTTTGTTCTAATCATGTTTGTGAATCTATGCGTTTATGTGGAAGAATGGAAAGGGACATTTGAATGAAGGTCTTCAGAATGATGGGAGGGAAGAAACATGAATTTCACAAGTGGCTGGATAATGTTATATATTTATTTCCCATCTTAGGGAACTTGAGCATGAAGAGCACAGGCGGCAGAAAACCCAGAAGCAGCTGTCAGCTGCAGAGGAAAGAAGCAGTTTGGCTACAGAGGAAATAGAGAATTACAAGTGAGCTCACATACTAAACATCAGCAGCTCTTATGTCCAATGTTGGAGATTTTGTTTTTGAACTTTTGTACATTGTTTAGACCCAAGTAGTTCAGAAACATAAATAAATGTTGAGAAGATACAGGGAATTCATACAAGGGGAAAAAGTTACTTTTATGAAAGAAGAAAAATGTTCAGTTACTAATAATTTATTGATTCCCGGTGCTAGCCAGAAATAGGGGTGATGTAATTGTTAGAATCCCTAAGGAAGGAAGTTTGGTGTAACAATAATACCATTTGACAGACCAAGTTGTCATAGCCCTGTGAAACATGCAATGAACATAAGGAAAGAAAGAAAAACACATTAAGATGAAGGATATTCATTCCAGGATTGATTAGGGAAATTTTAAGAATGAATAAAAAATGATAAAATGTAAGCTCAGAGATTCCAATTGGTAAGTTGTAAATAAACTGAGACAATATCTTTGATCCTACTGTACTCTTAGAATCATACAAAATATGTTTTAATTTGTATAGGTAAAGTATCTAAGAGTGCAGTTCATAGGGTACTAGGAATATGGAAAGGATATTTGATACTGTGGTCACTATTTTGCTTTATCTGATGGAAGCAATTGTAACTTATAGGCAAAAAATTGAAGAAATGGAACAAAAACTACAGCAAGCAGAGAACTCATTCAGACAAGAGGTAACATTCTTTCTACTGGCAATTCCAGAATTCTACAGCATCTAGCTCATATGTAGGTAATAGTCTTTAGAATCCCCAAACATATACTTTCATATATTGTGTTTTTCAGATTGCTTTTCATGAGAAGAAGGAACATGACAACTGGGTAGGATTTTTGTTGTTGGTGGCTCCTTTCTTTTCTTTCACATTCTACCACAAATTAACATGCATGTGTGTTTTTCCTCTATAGATCAGAGTTCAGGATTTGGAGAGAGTGATGTTTGGGCAGACCAGAGAAGCTGCCTACTTGAAACGCAGGTACAGGAGACTTTTGGCATCTGTTTTTTTATCAGCATGTTTTTTGAGTTTTTAAGGCCACATTATTTGCTATCAAATAAGGGATAGTTTTATCTTGTTCTAATGTTTATTCAAGTCCATTCTTTCTTTATGTTGAAGATTGGAAATAATTCAAAATAAGAAGGCACAAGAAGAATGTGGCATTAAGACCCCAATGCCGGGAAGATTTGACGTGCAAAACTCTCCATGGAGAGGTAGGGAGCATTTTTTGAAGAGCAGCAACTTAATTTCTGCTGGAAAATCCACATAGAGTGCTTTTTGTTCCACTTGGCTGTCCTTGTACTGCCAGAGAAAAAAATCAGGTTGTCACACTGGGGTGACAAGGTATTGTCATCAAAGGGCCCCCCAGCCAGAATGTCTCCTTGTCCATCTCCTGTGAACGCTGGAGCTCACACCTGTCCACTGAAAGTGCACACCTGCTACAATAACCTCCTGGTTATTCTTAGATGATGAGGCATCCATAGAAGAGCATTGGGTCAAAGTCCACTCCCTCCTTAGAGTATATGGTTCAAGGGGTTGTTTTCTCTTTTCTTAACAACAACAACAAAAAAAAACATTTTAGAATGTGGACTAAATGTCCTTCCTCGAGAAAAAATTTTCTTGATTATTCTGAGAGGAATAATAGTTTACTGTAAAAATCTTTTGAAATCAAGCACTTATTTTTGAGTTTCTTCTTTTTACTCATGTGTTTTAATATTTCATTGTGAATTATAGTACTTTATCCATACATTAAATTTCCATGTAATTTTACTCATCCAACCTTAAGTCTACTACCCTATAACTGTACTATTATACCCAGTAATTATTTGCTTTTCTTCTTACTATTAATTCCTCTAAGCCCATTTCTATGCATAAAATTTATAAATTACCTGGCCCAATATAGGAGTCAGGTTATATAGAGATAGGAAGATTTAAAAATATCCACCTGTGGCTTGAAGAATAGTTCCAATGATGTCAATGTGTAGGATTTAATGATATTCTTCCTCTCCAATGCTGTCCTTATTTTAATTTTCTAACTTGGCTTAGATTGCAAGGCATTTATGCTATGTGTATCGGGAGATCCTTGGTTTTAATATTCATTTCCAGCTAGTATGATCCCTAAGCCATTTGGTATGAATACACCCAAGTTCTGTGATGTCTTTCTCAGTGGTCAGGGGATGCACCTTCCCCTTGCTTTATAGGGCCATCTGAGGTATTTTAGAACTGATGAGGGAACTAAGTGAGGTAAAGAGCCCAAGTTGATGGAGGAAGGGAGTGGAGGGTCTGTTATTCTTCTGTAAAGAATACGCAAATCAGAGTAAACCTTAGTCAGGTCTCTTTATCTGATTCAGGACCCAGTGCAGCTCTCCCAGTGCAGAAGAACAGCAGCTCCAGAAGCTCATTCCCCGCTAAGATGATGGAAGAGGGCAAGGTAAATGCTGCCATCCTGTTCATGCATAACTAAATATTTCAGGAAAATTTGACCTTTTAAACAACACCCTCTTCTTGCCCCATTCTCTTCCTTGTTCATTGAGATCTTTACTGTCTCTTTACAAATAGAAAACTCTTCCCCCAAATCCTGAAGCCTTTCTATTCCCAACTTGCCATTTTGCTGGTACTTCCAGGAGCTTTAAATCCTTAAGAGGGTGAGGAATTAAGGGCTTGCACTGTTCTATCTCTGGAAGGAACAGAATAAGAAAGGCACTTCCCTCCACTACTTGAAAAATCATGGCACAGGTGATTCCTTACTAATCTCCTTTATTTGGGAATGTTGCTGGGTTACTGCATACTGATTTTTGTTGTTGTTATTACTTTATTCCATTCTTATATAAGATTATGAGATTAACCTGTTTAAAACATCTTCTCTAATCCTCATACCTGAAAATGTGAAATGACATCCTTCCAGCTTTATTTGTAAGCTTCATACAATTTGAATGCTCTTAGGGAAACCTATAGTGAATTACATAGTTCATCATTGCGCCATCTCTGTTGGAAAATGTGTTATAGCAGAATCCCAGCAGTCATACATTAGGTAAAAGTCATTGAAATTATAAAAAATTACAAATTGGCAGCACAAAACATTCATTGGAAGTGAAATAGTGAAGAGTGAAAGTCAGTTATTACCTGTCTGGCCAACAAAGGCCTTGAAATACATTGATGAAAGTGAGTTCTTTATTGGTCTGTGTAAATGTTGAATGTGGTAAGTCCTCTTAACATATACTATGAGACTTCTCCACCTTGAAATCAAAATGCATTTATATTAATTCTGTCATTTAGCATTCTCATCTCATTTTTTCAGAGGCCAAAATTAACCTGCAGCTCATTGTATATTTAAAATACTGTATAACCTATGAATTCAGACACATATAGCTATGCCTGTCTAGCTTCTATAGGTAATATTAATTTTATTTGAAAACGTTTTCACTGTTCCCACACTAGACTTCGGGAATATGCATATCTCTAGTGCCCACGAGAGAGAAACTCCAGAGCAGAAGAAGTATTTGTCAGGGAGAGAAGCAGATAGGAAAGAGCCAGGCTGGCAGCCAGACCTGGTATCCATTCTGGCTGTGTCTCTTACAAGCTGTGCCCCTGGGCAAATTATCTAATTCTCCTTAGAGTCTCTATTCACTCAAAGTTAGGTTGGTCATACTTAACTTTCCGAGTTCTGTGAATGAGATATGACATGAAAGGCTTATTTAAGATGTCTGAAGAGTAGCTATTTTTCTATTGCTTTTCATTCTCTCTCATAACGGTTTTAATGCAAATAGGTAGGTTCTGTGGCAATTGGAAAGGTGGTTCTGGAAAAAAGATGTCTGTCATACAGGAATATGCTCTTCTATTAACTGGAATTACATCTATTACTTCCCTAGGACTTCCTTTGTCTTTCCTTACATGTTCTCACAGGGAGTGAAATGAGTGGCATGAGTGGTGACAGAAGTTCACACATCTCTAAGTTGTGTGGGTGGAGCTGAGTGGGAGGGACGTGTTTTCCTGCACTGCTACTCCTATGTTCTGGATTTCAGTTTTTTTGATGCTGGTGCTTTTGTCTATCAAATCAACATATTTCTTAACTTTAACTTCTTCTGCATTGCAGGATAATATGGCTGCAAGTGGGCCCTCTCCTTTCCAAGGATCACCCTTCATGCACTACCCCATGGGAGGCCTTCCACCACCACTAATGGGATCACCCTTCATGCACTACCCCATGGGAGGCCTTCCACCACCACTAATGGGATCACCCTTCATGCACTACCCCATGGGAGGCCTTCCACCACCACTAATGGGCTATTGGCGACCTCCTTCATCCTGGTGGCCTCACCCACTGCCTCCACCTCCTCCATTTGGTAAGATGAAGTGAAAAGTCTGAGTCAAATTGTAAAGCACTTTCATTTACAATTAATTCCTTCTCGTAAAAGTCACATTTGCTTCAGCACAGCTTTCCAATGCAAGGGTAATTCTGATTGAGGACATTGTAACTTTCCTCAAGGCTCTTAGGATATATGATGGGCTGAATCGTCTCCCCACACTGAGCTGGAAAGCACATGTGTCTTATAGACAACAAAAAAGGCTGGTTTTAGAAAGCCAGAAATAGCAGTTCTGCAGATGTATATAGAACACTGACTTTGGCTCTGCGTGTATAAGGGATAAGAAAAACCCCTACCTTCAAGAGTTTAAGATGTTCTCTAGGAGAGAGATTAATACAATAAATGGCACAATGGTGACAATTACCCATAACAGAAACACCAGTGAAGGGCCCTGGATTTCAAAAGAAAGGCGATATGAATCCCTGGATAGCCAGGGATAAGTGAATGTTTTGCAGAAAAGGAAAAACTGATTAGATGAAAACTGAATGTTTCTTGAATCCAAGAACGTGGAGCTCAAAACAATTCCTGTTGCGATATGAGCCAGAGCTGGGAGTTGGAAGCCTAGCATGAGGTCTAGGCAGAGCTGCTGCATGAAATGTTCAAAAGGCCCAATAGTGGACAATGGAATTATCTTCACTAGCATACCCTGAGTTCATAGCCTGAAATATATGTAACTTTCCTCTTGGAATCCTGACCTGAATGTGGTGAATTTGTTTGAAAAAAAATTGTTTGGAGGATTTGGTAATTTAGTTTTGACAGGATATTTTGCTTAACTATGCCCCAGTGAACCAAAAGTGAAGACAAGATCTAGTCTTCCTTCAGGTATAGTCTAGGGAACAACACCTGCTTTGGCCTCAGAATAAGTCAGTCTTCTAACAGAAAATTCATGTACTTCATGATCCGCCTCAGTTCTACCTCCATCACCACATTCCAGCATTCCCTTGTTTGCTACTTGGCTTCATGCCCACAGTAAATCATGTATTATCCTAATAATGTGCCTGTGTTCCTGCCTTTTACTCACAATGCCAACTTTATCTGGGTTCTACTCTTAACTTCAGCCTTTATGTATATAAAAGTGGTATACTATTTGTTTTCTGAAGCCATTATGAGAATCAAGAGAAATATACATAAAGAAAGAACCTTTCAAAATATCTAGTACATAATGCATACTTATCCTACTCACAGTTTAAATGACAATACTTCCACACAGATCTTCCAAAAATTCTTATAAAATACATTAAATTGAACTAATATTACATCCAATGAGTGTTCAGATTATTTTCAATTCCCATTTCAAAATATAAGGCAAAGACTCCTCCCTTGATTTATAAAAATTCAGCTCCTACCAGATGAAAAAAATAGTAATGGTAAGATTCTGTACACAGTTCAATTCAGAGGTGTATATCTGATTATGAAGACAAGTTTGTCTCATTACATATAGACACACAGATGCAGGCACACACTAAAATATTCATCATGGGCCACAGAAATATTACAGAAGACAAAATGTCTATAGGGACAATAAAGATCATATTGATTAAATACAGTCCTTTGCCTTACAGGACAATCATATTGATATTTGAAGAGGACCCTCAGCAGCAATCATCATGCTGCAGTTATTATAATCAAAGAAAATGTGACAGATCTGCAGTAATATCTGACGATTTCCCCCATCCACACCTATTTCCTGGCCCCTTTATCTTTCATAGGTAGGTAGTACCCCTAATAAATTTCTGGCTATCCAAACACCGTCTAAGTTCTCCTTTCTGTCAGACCCACTAACACCCCTCCCAGAGGTAGGTCAACATGGCAATGTGAGACATTCCCTGAAAAAGCCTCCCTAGAGATTCAGCAAATATGAGGACAAATGCCACTTACTTAGAACTCTGGAGGACATAGAGACTGGAGAAGGACTCCACAAACATTGAATAAAGAAAGAGACAAGGGAAAAGAGTGAGGTGTGGGGAGTGGGACATATGGCAATCCCTATATTTTTTATATGACATTTTATGTAATCTAAGTATCTTTTAAAAATAAATAGAAAATATATTTTAAAAAAGAAAGAAAGAGACAAATATCAGGTAGGAAAGTTCAGTCCCATACCAGCTAGTCCTCTCCCCTCCCCCTCACTTTTTCCACATAGCTTGGAGTTCTCCAGAGGCAGCAGCATGGGGCCTTCCCACTGGGGACACAGGCTAAAGAGGTATTCACAGCACTGAGTTAGAACCCAACAAGTTAGAATCCAGGCACAGGGACCCAAGTCCCCTGAGACCCCCAGGAAGAACACTAGCTGCTAAGGAGTGCTACATACAAAAGGGCTTCTGTGGGGATCAAAGGAATACCTCACAAAAGATCAACTACAAAGAAAAAGAGGTTGCAATAAAGGAAAAGAGAGACAAAAAATAGATATGACATATAAAAATCTAAGGACAAAATGGCTAAAGTAAGTACTGTCTTTACAGTAATAACACTGATTGTTAATGGAGTAAATCCCCCAATCAAAAGACACAGATTGACAGAATTGATTAAAAACCATGATCCAACTATATGGTTTTTACAGAGACTCACCTTAGAACAAAGACATAAAGAGGTTGAAAGTGAAAGTTTGGGAAAAGATACTCCATGCAAATAGTAACCAAAAAAGAGGTGGGGTACTATACTAATATTGGGCAAAATATACTTTAGGTCAAAAGCTCTTATAAGAGAAAGAGAAGGACACACTATAAAAAAGGGGAAAGCCATTAAAAAAAACAATCATAAATATTTATGCACCCAACCATGGTGCCCCAAAATACATAAGACAAACACTAGCAAAACTGATGTAAACTGTCATCAACAGAAGACCACTAAAGAAGCATAGAGGGGACGGATGTGGCTCAAATGGTTGGGCCCTTGTCTCCATATGGAGGGACCTGGGTTCATTCCCTGGGACCTCCCAGTAAAAAAAAAAAAAAAGAAGCATAGAACTTGAATAATATGATAAATGAACTAGGTCTACAGACATATACAGAATATTGCACCCCCAAACAGCAGGATATGCATTCCTCTCAAGTGCACACAGATCATCATCTAGGATAGACCACATGTTGGGTCTCAAAACAAGTCTCAATTGATTTAAAATCATTGAAATTATACAAAGCATCTTCTCTGACTATAAAGGAATGAAGCTGTAAATCAATAATAGGTGGAGAATTTGAAAATCCACAAATATATGGAAGTTAAATAACACAAGCTTAAACATTATCAGTGGATATTTTAGTTTGCTAAAAGCTCCTGGGAGCAATATACCAGAAATATGCTGACTTTTAAAATATGGATTTATTAGGTTAAAAGCTTACCACACTGAGGCCGTAAAACTGTCCCAATCAAGGCATCATCAAGTGATGCTTTCTCACTGAGCTGCAGCTGTGGACATCAGGCACATGTTGGCATCATCAGAAGATGCACAGCTGTGGGAAATAAGGTCTATGGCCACATCCACTCCTCTCCCCCCACTCCTCCAGGCCTCATTGCTTTCAGCTTCTGGCTAAAATAGTTTTCTCTAAGCTACTGTGTTCTGTGACTTCAGCTTCTGGCTCCCTGGGCCTTCTCTTTCAGCTTCTGGGTTTTTGGCTCTATGCAGATTTTTTTCCTGTGTCTGTGGCTTTTTATTCCTCTGTTTATAAAAGACTCCAGGAAGAGGGTTAAGACCCACCTTGAGTCATACCTTACTGAATCTAATCAAAAGCTCCCATCTAAAATAGATTTACATGCACAGAAATGGATATTCTCTAAAGACACGATCTTCTGGGGTCCACACAGCTTCAACTGTCACAGTGGATCAAAGAAGAAATTGCAAGGGTAGTTAGTAAATATCTAGAGGGTAATGAAAATGAGAACACAACATATGAAAACGTATGGGATGCAGTGAAGGCAGTCCTGAAGGGGAAATTTATAGCACTAAATGCTTACATTAAAAAAATTTAAAAAAAGACAATTCTGGGAAGATGAAGGCATAGAGACATACACGGCTCACCTCTCTTATGAAAACAAGAGGAGGAAAGGAAGGAACTGCCCAACAAAACTATTCTAGAGATTTGCAGATCAGCCAAGTGTTGTCCACTATCCCGGATAGAGCAGGAAGGGAAGATGGAAAAGCCAGAGTGAAAACCATGAGTAAATTACCCTTGCCCCAAGGAATGATGCCCATCTCCACCTTCAAGGTAAGCACCATCAGTACAGATTGTAACTGGCTGCTGCTGACACAGAAGGGAGCAGAGATTTCTCCTCCCTGTGAAAAGGAAGGGCATGGACAAGGGCTGAGCACGGCTTCAGATCAGCCAATTTGGTCTGCAGATCTTGGCTCTGAATCTGGCTTTAGCCAAACCAGAGGGATAACCCCCATGGACATTGTTTTATCACAGCCCAGTGGAGGTTGGAGTAAATACACTTCCTCCCTAGGGCTACAGGGAAACGTGTTGAAGACCACCAACTACTGGCCAGCCTGGAAAGTACACCCCAGGTGTACTTTTTTTAGAATACCCCAGGTATTCTAAAGGAAAAAAAAAAAAAAAAGAATTTTTGGCATCTTTACTGTCCCTCTCCCAAGGGCCCCTGGAAACTCATCTGCACACCATTAGCGGGTCCCCAGCCCTCTTTTGATCAGTTTAAAATGGACATTTTTTAAAGATCTAGAATGAGAGACAACACAGAGCCAAACAGTAATAAAACCCCAGACAAGAAAGCGAAACTGACCATCATAGTAAACCCACCACCATAATCAAATGCCTAGAAATAAGATAAAAATTACAAGCCATACTAAGAAATAGGAAGATAGAGCCCAGTCAAAGGGACAAATTAAAACTCCAGAGAAGACACAGGATTTGAAACAACTAATCATGATATTCAAATAAATCTCCTAAATCAAAGGAGTTGAAGGAAAATATGGCTAAAGAGATAAAGTATATTAAGAAGAAATTGGGTGAACACAAAAAAGAATTTGAAAGCTTGAACAGAAAAGTGATAGAAATTATGTGAATGAAAGACAATGGATGAGATTAAAATGCATTACAGGCATACAACATCACATTTGAACAGGCAGAAAAAAGGAGCAGTGCTTTAGAGGAAAGGATATATGAAATTGAAAAGACAGAAGAACAGATAGAGAAAAGATGAGCAAGGGGCTCAGGGAATTGAATGACAGTATGAAGCATACTGATATACATGTCATGGGTGTTCCTGAAGGAGAAGAAAAGGGAAAAGGGGCAGAAAGAATATTTGAGGAAATAATGGCCAAAAATTTCCCAACTCTTATGAAAGACATGAAAATCCATGTCCAAAATGTGCAATATATTCCAAACAGAATAAATCCAAATAGACCTACTCTGAGAGACAAAGTTATCAGAATGTAAAATGCCAGTGATAGAGAGAATCCTGAAAGCATCAAGAAAAAAGCAATCCATCACATACAGGAGACATTTAAAAAGACCGTGTGGATTTCTCATCAGAAACCATAGAGGTGAGAACAAGAGGTATGATATATATAAGATACTGAAAGAGAAAATCTGACAGCAAAGAATTCTTTATCTGGCAAAACTGTCCTTCAAGAATGAGAGTGAGTTTAACATACTCACAGATAAACAGAAACTAAGCTTGTTAACAAGAGGTTGGCCCTACAAGAAACACTAAAGGGGGTTCTGCAATCTGAAAGAAAAAGACATGAAGGAAAGGCTTGGAGGAGACTGTAGAAATGAAGATTATTATCAGAAAGGGCAACTAAAAGGTTAAAAGGATACACAAAAATAAAATATGACATATGAAAGCCAAAAGATAAAATGGTTGAAATAAGTAAAGTCTTTACAGTTATAACATTGAATGTTATTGGATTAAACTCCCGATCAAAAGACACAGGCTGCCGGTTGAACCCTGAATCTCAGCAGAACTGCAACACCTACTATCCAGTTCATTGGATTCACCCAGGACAACTAACAAGGAGATGATGATGGACAATGCCCATCCCAAGGAACAAAGAGTATCTGCAACTACAAGCAAGACAGTTCCATACATCTGCCCCATAGGATCTAAGTCCCCTCTCAATTAGAAACAGAGTGGGCATCACGATCCCCAAACCCTCAAGATTGGGGAATGAACAATGGACTAAAGTAGACTTATTATTATTCTATTATAGTCATTATTATTCTAGAAATGGAAGAACTTGTATCATTGATATATAAGCAGTGGCCACCAGAGGTTCTGAGGGATGGTAGAGAGAATAGGTGTAACATGGGGGCATTTGGGGAACATTAAATTGTCCTGCATGACAATGCAATGATGGCTACAGGCCATTATACATTTTGTCAAAACCTATAAAATTGTGCAGGTCACAGTGTAAAGTATAATGTAAACTATATTTCATGGTTAGTAGCAATGCTTCAATATGTGTTCATCAATTGTAACAAATATACTATACCAATGAAAGATGTTAATGTGGGAAAGTGGGGGGGGGGCATATGGGGATCCCTTATATTTTTTATGTAACATTTATGTAATCTAAATCTTCTTTTAAAAAAATAAATAGAAAATAAAAGAAAAAAAAGACACAGGCAGACAGAATGGATATTTAAAATGTGTCATCTATATGCTGTCAACAAGAGATTCAGATTAGACCCAAGGATACAAATTGACTGAGAGTTAAATGTTCAGAAAAGATATTCCAGGCAAACAGTAACCATAAAAGAGCAGGGGTAGCTATACTAATATTGTACAAACAGACTTTAAATGCAAAATTGTTATAGGAGATAAAGAAGGACATTATATATTAATAAAAGGAGCAACTCACCAGGAAGAAATCAATTATATTTATGCACCTAACTAGGGGACCCCAAAATACATGAGACAAAAACTGGCAAAGTTGAAGGGAGAAATAGACATACCTACAATAATAGTTGGGGATTTCAATACACTGCTCTCATCAATAGATAGAACATCTAGACTTAAGATCAAAAAGGAAATAGAAAATTTAAACCATCTGATAAATGAACTAGACCTAACAGACATATACAGAACATTGGACCCCAGATCAGCAGGATATGCATTCTTCTCAAATGCTTATGGATCTTTCTCCAGGAGAGAAAACACATTGGATCACAAAACAGGTCCCAATAATTTTAAAAAGAAGATTGAAATTACACAAAGGTCCATCTCTGATCATAATGGAATGAAGCTGGAAATCAATAGGCAGAGAAGGCTGAAATTCACAAATATATGGAAGTTAACATGCTTTTATATAATACATGGGTCAAAGTAGAACTTGCAGGAGAAATCAGTAAATATCTCAAGATGAAAGAAAAGGAGAACACAACATATCAAACTTATGGGATGCTGTGAAGATAGTACTGAGAGTGACATTTATAGCCCTAAATCTCTATTATTAAAAATGAAGAAAAGTAGAAAGAATGAAATAACAATGTTTAGAGCAGAACTAAATGAAATAGAGAATAAGAAAGCACTAGAAAAAAATAACAAAACCAAAAGCTGGTTCTTCGAGAAGATCAATAAAATTGACAAACCCTTAGCCAGACTAACAAAGAAAAAGAGAGAACAGATGCAAATACACAAAATAAGGAATGAGCAAGGGGATATCACTACTGACCTCACAGAAATAAAAAGTATCATAAGAGGATACTTTGAAAAATAATATGCCAACAAGAATGATAATTTAGAAGAAGTAGACAAGTTTCTAGAAATGCACAAACAGCCTACATTGATGAAAGAAGAAATTGATGAACTCAACAGTCCAATTACAGGCAAAGAGATAGATTCAGTCATCAAAAATCTCCCAATTAAGAAGAGCCCAGGACCAGATGGCTTCACAGCTGAATTCTACCAAACATTCCGGAAAGAGCTAACACCAATTCTGCTTAAGCTCTTCCAAAAAATAGAAGTAGAAGGAATATTGCCTAACTCATGCTACGATGCCAACATTACCCTAATACCAAAATCAAACAAAAATACCACTAGAAAGGAAAATTACAGACCAATTTCTCTAAAGAACCTAGATGCTAAAATCCTCAACAAAATATTTGCTAATCGCATTCAAAAACACATCAAAAGGATTATACACCATGACCAAGTGGGTTTCATCCCGGGTATGCAAGGATGGTTCAATATAAGAAAATCAATCAATGTAATACACCACATAAACAAACTGAAAGAAAAAAATCACATGATCATCTCTATAGAGGCAGAAAAAGCATTTGACAAAATACAGCACCCTTTCCTGATAAAAACACTGCAAAAGATAGAAAAAGAAGGAAACTTTCTGAATATGATAAAGGGTATATATGAAAAACCCAAAGCTAACATCATCTTCAATGGTGAAATCCTAAAAGCCTTCCCTCTGAGATCGGGAACAAGACAAGGATGCCCACTATCAACACTCCTATTTAATATTGTCTTAGAAGTACTTGCTCGAGCACTGACACAAGAAAAGGATATAAAAGGCATCCAGATCGGAAAAGAAGAAGTGAGAATTTCATTATTTGCAGACGACATGATCCTATACATAGAAAGCCCTGAGAAATCTACAACAAGTCTTCTAGAACTTATAAAGGAGTTCAGTAATGTTGCAGGCTATAAGATCAATGCTCAAAAATCAGTAGCATTTCTGTACACCAATAATGAGCAATTGGAGGAGGAAATCAAGAAAAAATACCATTTACAATAGTAACTAAAAGAATCAAATACCTAGGAATAAATTTAACTTAAGATGTAAAGGACTTATATACAAAAAACTACACAACATTGTTAAAGGAAATCAAAAAAAGACTTAAATAAATGGAAAAATATTCCCTGTTCATGGATAGGAAGACTAAACATCATCAAGATGTCTATCCTACCTAAACTAATCTACAGATTTAATGCAATCCCAATAAAAATCAACAATATATTTATTAAGGAACTGGAAAAACTAACCACAAATTATATCGGTAAGGTAAGAGGCCCTGAATGACCAAAGACATATTGAAAAAGAAAACTGAAGATGGAGGTATCACATTACTGGACTTTAAAACATATTACAAAGCTACAGTGATAGAAACTGCATGGTATTGGCACAAGGATAGACATACTGACCAATGGAATCGAACTGAGAGTTCTGATATAGATCCTTGCATATACAGTCATCTGATATTCAACAAGGCCACCAAGCCCACTCACTTGGGAGAGAATGGCCTCTTTAACAAATGGTGCTTGGAGAACTGGATATCCATATCCAAAAGAATGAGAGAAGAATACCATCTCACACCTTATACAAAAATCAACTCAAGATGGATCAAAGATCTAAATATAAGAACCAAAACCATAAAGACCTTGGAAGATAATGTAGGGAAGCATCTACAGGACCTTGTAATAGGAAATGGTTTCATGAACTTCACAGCCAAAGAACAAGCAGCAAGAGAAAAAATAGATAAATGGGATCTCCTCAAAATTAAAAACTTCTGCACCTCAAAGGACGTTATTAAGAAAATAAAAAGGCAGCCTACACAATGGGAGAAAATATTTGGCAACCATATATCTGATAAGAACCTAATACCCTGCATATATAAAGAAATCCTACACCTTGAAAATAAAAAGTCAAACAACCCATTTAAAAAATGGGCAAGTGACCTGAAAAGAGACTTCTCCAAGGAAGAAATACAAATGGTTAAAAAGCACATGATAAAATTTTAGCTCGACATCACTTGCTATCAGGGAAATGCAAATCAAAACCACAATTAGATACCATCTTACACCCATCAGAATGGCAGCTATTAAAAAAACAGCAGACTCTAAGTGTTGGAGAGGATGTGGAGGAGTAGGAACCCTCATCCACTGCTGGTGGGACTGCGGTATGGTCCAGCCACTGTGGAGGACAGTTTGGCAGTTTCTCAGAAAACTAACAATAGATCTTCCGTACGATCCAGTAATTCCACTGCTGGGTATATACCCAGAAGAACTGAAAGCAAAGACACAAACAGATATATGCACACCAATGTTCATAGCGGCATTGTTCACCATTGCCAAAAGTTGGAATCAGCCCCGGTGCCCATCAACAGATGAATGGATAAGCAAAATGTGGTTCATACATACAAAGGAATATTACTCAGCGGTAAGAAGGAATAAAGTGCTAACACATGGAATAATGTGGATGAATCTTGAAGACCTTATGTTGAGTGAAGCAAGCCAGGCACTGAAGGATGAACAGTATATGACCTCACTGATCTGAACTGAGGAAAGTGAGCAGTCTCTGAGAACCATTGTCTGAAAGATAGGTTAACAAGGGAAAGAAAGAGAAGAGCAGGCTTTGAGCCATCACCCATATGGACATAATCTATGGTAAAGGGACAGAGTATAGTTGCATATTGAAGGATAGGACAGATGGGTAGTGACATTACTGGGTTTGGTGGTGCAGGGTTGACAGGTGGGTAGATTAGGAAGGGCAGGTTCAAATACCCAGGGCATGTAACTATGAATCTTGTCATTCCATGAGTCAAGACCGGGGAGTGTCATATGCCCCAGGGGGATGGGGAGGAAGGAACAGTAAAGATCGAATGGGGTATTTAGTGGTCATGGGAAAGGTTTTTCATTACCTTACAGTAATGGACACAGGGTGGGGTGGAATTGGCCAGCAATCCATCCTGGAAGGTTCTGCTACAGCACACACGGGACCCTAGGCATAATAATCATTAACCTGCATACATGCTGCCCCTCACTGTTCTGGGAACCCACATGATTTCCCCTGTATGCGCGTACTCACTGTAAATCATTTACTAGGCTACCTGCACCCTCAAGCTTGCATTAGCTAGACTCCCTCTTTGTGCTGTTTAGCCCTATATAATCTTTGTCTTCCCACTGTACAGTATGGTATCTACCTGACCAGCCATCATTGAGACTGGACATGTGAGTAATAAATGGTGTGACTGCTGCTGGCCTCTGCATGTGGTTTCTTTGGAATATCAAAGTATTTGGTCAGCCTTCCTGGGCTCTACCTTGCTGCGTTACAATTGGCATAGTTGGCAGGATTTTCCAGAGAATCCCATCGGGGGTAAGGTGATTGAAAGCATGTCAGCCATTCCAGATACTGTAGGGGAGACCCTACAGTGCACAGGAGAGTCTGCGGGGGAAATTCCAGGGGGGTCGTGCACTTCTATGTGGTATGAGCTTGCCCAGCTGATAAATATTTGGGGGCCCATTTGGGAGTTGGGGGATGCCCCATACACTCCTGCTGGATTAGTGCAGTTAGAGAAGAGAATAGAGGGAACTCTTATTAAGAAGAAAGAGCAACATGAGGTTGCTGCAGCCATCGTGTGGCCCTTCCTTCTTGCCTTGCCTGATAGTGCTAACAAGCAGTTAGCAGCCGAAACAAGGGCAAGGTGACTGGAGGAGGAGTTAAAAGTTGGAACGGAATCTCCAGCTGGTTCAAGTAGATCAAAAGGAGAATTTAACTAAGAAATAGGAGGAAGCACAAGAGCAGGTGCAGACAATGGTATGTCAATATGCTTGGGTTAAAAGAAGAAGTTTTACAATTAGAAAGTAATTTGCAGACTTCCACCTCTGCCTTAGTGACAGATTTCTCTGAGCAACTAGATAAGAAAGAGATAGCGATTCAGATGTAGAAACTATAGAAGATTCTTTAAACCATGCTAAACCACTTGTGCAAAGGAAGGCTAACTCACACATACAACATCCTGCACAATCAGAAGTGCTAAATAAGGCACTTGTTGGTGAAACCATGCTTATAAGAAAGCATTCTGCTAAAGAGTTAACTAAGATAAGGAAAACATTCTGGTAGCAACTCTGCAAACCCCCTGCTGCCTGAATGGTGTGGCTGTGGGCTAGTGGGAGCTGATAGAAATAAACTGCTGGAAGAGTAGAAAAACTTAGCAGTATTAATGTTCTCTGTTTTGTTTCCATGATAACTCTAATTGGGCCTGAATAGCCACATTGATAAAATTAGTGCTGTTAAAGTTTAGTAACTTCTATGGACAATTCTATGAAAGTAAGAGAAAAAGAAAAAAAAAAGTAGAAAAAAAAAAAATGCTAGCAGCTTTGGTAAGCCTGCAATTAAAAATATATTATAAAACTAAAAGCTCATACTTGTGAAGACTATGGAAAAGTTTAAATGGGGTGTTACTTTGACAATGTTTTAAGTTTTAGTCACATTTTATTTTCATTGGAATTTTTGTCAAGGTGTGAAAAGGACCTTTCAGTTTCAAATCAATAGCTTACTCCTGATCTTTGAGTCCATCTAAGTATACTCCTAAAGAGTAGTAATCCAGAATATAAAAGTGTTAAATGTCTGTCTGTCTAAACTGCTAAATTAGTGTTTAACTGTTCGAGTAATCCTAACTGATTGCTGGTTACTAACAAAAGTGTTTCCAAGAACGAGCTTGCATATTACAGGCAACACAGATTCTAGAGGAGATCTTAAAAGCAGTAAAAATCAGAGATGTGAAATAATGGAGAGCTTGGAAACAGCCATACCAAAGGAGTAGAATAATGAGTCAAGTTAGTAAGTTTTATGTTTCTTCCGTCGTGTCTTAACTCTTTTTGTGTTTGTCTGTTTGTTCAGTGTATATTTTCATACCTCCGGATGGTAATATTAAATTAACAAGTGAAAATTCTTAAAAAAGCTCCATTCAAATGGCCAAAAATTTAAATGAGCACTTATATTGATAAATAAGTATGGATACTAATAAGATAAATTAGCATTATATGTGTTAAAACTTTGAAATGATGAAAATTGTAAGTTTTGGCTAATGAAATTATTACAAACCTCTTTTTGATAAAAGAATTGTTTTTGCCTAAATTGAAATGAATAGTTTATTTTTTCTTCACAGAACAGAATGATGGGTGTGAGATGTAAATGGATATAGAAAGAAGTAAAATGTTTGTGGAAGTGCTGAATAAAATTTGATGTTTGTTTTTTAAGGAAATGTGTTTTGTCCTAAAATAAGATGTTTGGTTTTCATAAAATCAGGATAGAAGTATGTAGGAAAAAACTTGAATGCATATGGCAAGTTGTAGAAGGTATTGTAGAAGGTAGCATTAATTAAGGAAATGTGTTCTGTGAAGGTCAAATTTGTCTTGAGATGCAGTAACTATAGTCTATGTGATTATGGATAGTTATAATAAGTTTGTAAAAGCATTGTTTAAAATGAAATATGTAAATGACTGATTCCAGAAAGCCATTATTAAACAGAAATTGAATTGATGTTGATAACAAAAAGTAACTTCATAACAGGAAAACCTGTCAGAGGTCACCTCAACCTGCATATTAAAGTGGTGGTAGGGAAAAAATAATCTTGATTCCATGGGCATCTTAGGTTTTCATAAATTAATGTAGAAAGTAGTTTTTCCTGTACTGCTAAAATAAAATACCTGTTAATTAATGTAATCATGGTAAAGGAGTAAAAGTGAAAAGTAAAGCAATAAAATAGTTAAGTTCATTTGCTATGTTATAAGTTGAATGAAAAATGTTTAAAAACTGTTATAAAATTAAAAGAGATTTTTTAACCTTCTGTTAATCAAAGTTATATGGGTAAAATATTCATATGAATACTTAAAGATTTTATAAAATTCCCCCCAAATTAACAATGTTTCAGCATAATATTAGATAAAAGTATGATGTTGTTAATCATGATTTTAATTATTTTAAAAAATGGTATATGTCACAGAAACAACCTCTTTGCCTGGAAATCAAGAGGCAAATGCTCATGTTCATCTGATTTGCCCTGATAAGGAAAAGTCAGCAGCCCTCCCACTCCCCCTTTTCTGACAAGAATCTCCAGCCTGAGAACTGGAACCTGCACTTCTGGCTCTGTAACCCTGCCCGCTTGATTTCGTAACCTGCAGTTCTGCTTCTATAACCACGCTTGCTTAGTTGCCTAAGGTAATGGAAAAATTCCACCCGCCAACTCGCTAGCCAATGAACAGGAGCCTACAGATCCCATTAAAAATTCCAGAAAACTGGGGCTGGGGGCCCAGAATTTGGAAACCGAACTTTCCTCTGGGCCCGTGGGTGTAATAAAGCCTGGTTCCTCTGCTCCTCCGAGTGCCGTTTTGGGTTTCTCATCGCAACAGCCGCAACAGCCCCGCCTCTGCTAAAGAAGCAGCTATATGGCTGCAGAAAGAGAGTGGCCATGGGGCCTACCAGGAATGGTGCATAACAGTAGATTGTCAGCTTTTCTGACCTGCTTTGGGGTACAACAGACCAGGACACAGCTTCACAACTCCCAGGAGACTTGGGAACAGAGAGGAAGAGGCCAAAACAGCAAGCTGTGAGTTATTGATCCTCCTAGCTGCTGGGAAGGGCTCCCTCCCCCGCCCCCAAGATATTGAGCAAGGGCAAAGCTCTTGGCAAATTTTATCTGACTGAGAGGAGAACAGACTTATCCTTCCCTGACAGCTCCTTTAGATATATATAGAGCAGGAGGGTGCTCTGGGTCATTTAAAAGGGTACTAGAAAGATAAGGAAGCTGAAGAAAAATCTTGAGTTTCTCTTGTATGTGACTGGAAGTGGTACATATACCCTGCCCCCAGGACAAAGAGCCTAGGTGGAGTCACCAGCTCCCTCCTTCAAATGGAGAGTGACCACCCTGGGAGGAGGAGGGGTCTGGGATGGTGAAGAGTGGTTTCTTTGCAGTTATTTCAGCCAGCTGAGCCCCAGGTGGGTGTCCGAAGGGACCCTGACATGACAGGGATAGGGGAGGGGGATCTCCCCAGGCAGGCTGTCACACCCAGCAGCCTAGGTAAAGAGGGGAAATATATCAGAGAGGAGACAGGGATCTCCTCAGGTAGGCTGCCATGCCCACAGCCTAGGTAAAGAGAAGAATTACATCAGAAAGGAGGCAGAGATAAAAGACTAATCTAACCTGCTGGAGGGAAAAGGGACAGATAGACTTCTAAAGCCACTTTAACCTAAGGAGACAGATTAGCTCAGTAGAAGAATTCCTGCCTTAGCATATACAAGGGTCCTGGTCTGATCCCTGGCTCCTCTCTGCGAAGTGATACAGGGTTATCAGGCATCCAGCTGAAACTTTAAGACAGGGAAAACATTGGCATTGTCTTTGTATTAGCTTTAATTAGATCTCTTATTATTTTTAAAGTTTCCTCTTTTATTTTCCTTATTTTACTCACTGAAACCTAGCTTAAATCCTGCAAAGTAAAGGCTGCAGGGTGATTAATTGGTGAATAGCAGCAGCCTGAGAAGATCCCTAGAGGTCTAAGAGAGAAGGCTGTTTTTCTGTGTTTATCTTTGTTTTTTGATCCTTTTTTTTTTTTTGCCTTCTTCCTCTTTTTTTTAAAAAGAGTAGCTGCTGTCTTATTTTCTTGTTGTTGTGTTTCCCCTTCCTTTGTTTCTCTGTTTGTTAGTTTTTTCTTTTTTTCCTTTGTTTACCAATTTTCTCTACCTACACTATAATTTTTTTCTCCTTCATCTTTATATTTTCTGTTTTCTGTTGTTGCTCTTTCATTCCACCTCTCTTTGCTTGGTCTCCAGTTTTCCTTGCCTTCATCTCTATCTCTCCTACTTTCTCTGTTTTCTTTCTTTTTTATTTTTGTTTCTTTCTTTCTCTCTTTTACTTTTTCTTTTCCCCTCTTCTCATCATTCTGGCTTTTAATTCATTCTATATTTTTCTCTATTATGTTCCTTGTTTCACTGTTTCTATTCCCCTTTATAATGTAATTCCTCTGTACTTCTTACTTGGGTTAATTATTCAATTTCTTACGCCTTGTACGGTCCCTCCCCAGGCTTTTACTATTACTACTACTATTATTCATTTGCTCTTCCTATCTCTTCCTATTTCTCTGGTCCTAAGTTTTTTTTCCCCAAGGGAACATAGACAACAGCAAGGAAATAGAATAAGAGAAATGAAGTGTCAAAGCAAAACTTACCACACTCAAAAACAACAAAATAAAACTATAGAGCAAAGAGAGACATTAAGAAGACAGTTGCAATGATGGATACAGGCCATTATATATTTTTGCTACTGTCTTCTTAATGTCTCGTTTCTTTAGCCATGTTGTCCTTCAGCTCCATGATTTGATTTAGGAGATTTGTATGAACATCGTTGATTAGTTGTTTCAAGTCCTGTATCTTGTCTGGAGCTTTGATTTGTTCCTTTGCCTGATTCCTATCTTCCTTTTTCCTAGTATGGCTTGTAAATTTGCTGATGTCTAAGAATCTGATTATGATGCTGATTGTGCAGGACAGAGTGTAAACTATAATGTAATCTATCATCCATGCTTAGTGGCAATGCTCCAATATGTGTTGATCAAATGTGACAAATGTACCACACTAATGAGGGATGTTGTTGATGTGGGAAAGTGTGGGAGAGGTAGGAAGTGGGGCATGTGGGAATCCCTTATATTTTTTACGTAACATTTATGTAATCTAAAGTATTTTTAAAAGTTAAATTTAAATTTTAAAAAGTATTAAAAAAATAAAAAATAAAAAAAGAATCCTCTCCAAAGGAAGGATAAGGATTTTCACTCTTACTATTCATTGTTATTATTAATAAAAATATACAACATTAGCAAACAATGGCCTTTCTAGTATATAAATAAACTAGAAATACATGCATCCATATTTTAATAGCTTAAGTTTTATGAGATGTTGTAAAATGGTGAATATCTAAAATTCTTTCAAGATGCCAATAAAAATGCTTATGGAAAATGCTAAAATATGCATATAGCCTCTTCTGAATAATTCATATCTTGTAGTAAGTCTCAAGAATGATAATTTAGAGGAAATGGACAAGTTTTTAGAAACCCACAAACAGCCTACATTGATGAAAGAAGAAATAGATGAACTCAACAGTCCAATTCCAAATAATGTAACTTTTGAACTATATGTATTATAAGTTGACTTGAACGTTTCACCTATATAATTGGCCAATATCCTGTGTGTATACAGATATTGTATTTCCAGAAAACTATTCTGCTCTGAGCTGTTAAGGTGGATAGTTTGGAGTATTTAAATTATTCAAACATTAAATTCATTTTGCTATGGGATAAATTACCATAATTAGTTTAGAGAGTTTTGAAAAAAAGTTCTATCACCTATTGCTGATTTTTTTCCTTTCTATTAAACCAATTGAAATGGCTCATTAAAAAATATTCAGAAAACCTGGGGGGAGGGGGGAAAGAAGACAGTGGGTTAGCATAAAGAAAAATTTGAAAGTTTGAATATAAAAATAACAGACCCTTACACCCAATGCATGAGCAACAAAAGAAAAATAGATAAATGGGACCTCCTCAAAAGTAAACACTTTTGCACCTCAAAGGACTTTGTGAAGAGGATAAAAAGGCAGCCTACTCAATGGGAGAAAATATTTGTAAATCACACATCTGACAAGGGTCTAATACTCATGATATATAAAGAGATTCAACAACTCAACAATAAAAAGACAAATGACCCAATTTAAAAAGGGGCAAAAGAACTAAACAGACATTTTTCTAAAGAAGAAATACAAATGACAAAAAATATATAACACATGAAAAATGTTCAATATCACTGGCTGTTAGGGAAAGGCAAAACAAAGCTAAAATGAGATATCATTTCACACCTACTAGAATAGACAATATAATAGAAAAAAAAAAAAAAACAGAAAACTACAAATGTTAGAGAGGATGTGGAAAGATAGGCACACTTATTCATTGTTGGTGGGAATGTAGAATGGTACAGCCACTGCGGAAGTCTGTCTGGCGGTTCCTAAGGAAGTTAGATATATATCTGCCGTATGGCCAGAAGGTCTGAGAACAGAAATATGAACAGACATCTGCACACTCATGTTCATAATGGCATTATGCACAATTGCTAAAAGATGTAAACAACCCAGGTGCCCATAAACTAACGAATGGATAAACAACTGTAGTATATACACATGATATATTATTCAGCTGTAAGTAGAAATGAAGCCATGAAGCATATGGATGAACCTGTTGAATGAAGCAAGCCAAACACAAAAGGGAAAATATTGTATGATTTCACTATTATGAACTAAATATAATGAGCAAATTCATGGAGTCAATAGCTAGAATATGTCACCAGAGAATAGAATGTAGTTAGAGAATAGAAAACTAAGGTTTAATCTGTGCAGACTTGGTAAAACTGGTGTTTGTAAATGTGTGCAAATAAATAGAAATGATGAAAGCACATCATAGGATTTCTAATTAATAGCACTAACATATGGGTATGACAGTGGTTGAAAGGGAAAGTCTAAGGATGTGTATATCATGAGAAGGAAAACTAAGAAATAAAACATGGGACTGTATAGCATAGTGAAAAATGAATATGGTTAATAGTGCATATTTAAGAATATTTTTCTCTGAAACAGAACAAATGTACATTAGTGTTACAAGAGGTTAATACAAGAGGTGATATTTGGGCAAAAATACAATCAAAACAAACAATGGACAATAGTGTATAGTAATATATTAATCGTCCATCAATGGTAAAAAAAAAAAAAAAAAAAAAAAAGGAAGCATGCTAAATAAAAGAAACTAGATGAAAAGTACTACACATTGTTTGACTCCATCTATGCAAAATGTAAATACTAATGAATTTCAGAGACAGTTCTGGATTAGCAGTTATATATGGCAGCAGAAGAACAGAGAGATTGAGAGGTGAATACTAAGGGGTAGGTTTTTTTTTTTTGCGTTCATTTATTTTTGTTTTTGGGTTTTTTTTTTTTTTTTTTTGAGTAATGCAAATGCTCTAATATTGATTTAAGTGATGAGTGCACAACTCTGTGATTACACCAAATGCCACTGATTGTACCCTTTAGATGAATTGTATGATTTGAATATGTTTCGATAATATTGATAAAAAAGATAATCACAAAACAAAAAGATTCCTCTTATTTCATTGGAATGATTGCTGTCAAATAGCCATTTTTAAATGAGCATTACATTATGCATTTTACAGATTAAATCACTATATTGCTATATACAATTCATAGGAACATATTCATCTAGAAAAAATAAAAAATTTAATTCCCATAAAAAAGAAGTAACAGATACACACACCTATCTCCAAAAAGAATAGAAAGATTCTATCCATACTCTGAGGGGAATGTATAAAGAATTCAATGTGTTTCCATTTCAATGTAATGATGGGGAATAATTTCTATAAGAAAAGTCAACATTGCTGGTGAAATTCCTATTTAATTGTCTCTCTACATAAACATAAATAAATGATATATGTCCAAAAAAATAAAAACAAGGTCTCAGACAGGTACTTGTAGCAACATTATAGCAGCATTATTCACTATAGCCAAAGGAAGGAAGTAAACCAATTGTCCATTGATGAATGAATCAATAAAATGTGATACATAGACTTAATGGAACATTGTTTGGCCATGAGAAAGAATGAGCTTATGAGACACAGTGAATAGGGAACAAACTTGAAAACCTTAAGCTCAGTGAAATAACCAAGGCACATAAGGATAAATATTATATGATACCACTTATAAGAGATGACTAGAAATAGCAAGTTTGTAGAAAGACAGTAAATTACATGTTATCATGGCAAAGAGCAGATGCAGGAGCATTTCTTTTGAAAAGATTATATATAAATATATATGTTAATTAAAAACCTGCAAATAGGATATTATTATAAACTAATCCCAAAGAAAGGAAAAATGAGTCTGAAAATAGGAAAATGTTAACAATACAAATGCTAATAAAATTTGAGAAAGGATTAATAAAGCAATTGTTTATGCACACATTTAGAAAAGAGAGTACAGATTGCTTCAAGTCAGTATGGAGACACTATGAACAGGTCATGATTTATATAAACTTAATTTTTTAATATGCAAGGCCAACACAAAATTAAGGCAAAAATCTTCATGGTTATCACACACTGGGCCATTTCCAGGGGACATGGTAAACTCACCTTTTCTGGTTCTTAGAAATACTGCAGCTTATCCAGGGGACTGCATCCCTAGAAAGCTTAAATAGCACTGTCCCATGGACAGGCAGACCAGGTCTGGTGTTTCCACTCTGCTGCTCTCCAGGTCTGTAGCCTGGGTCGGACACTATTCTTCAGCTTCTCTTAAGCTCAGTCTCTCCTTCTGTTAAAGGGGCTAACTGCATATGGGGAGGCTGTGATGTTGACATGAGATATTAACAGTGATGGTCTGTTTACAATGCATTTACTTAATTCTAAAGCACGATGAGGTTTAAAACAATCTTCTTATAACTGCCATATGCCAGAATAAGTTTAGGAACCACAATTACAATCATGCAGATAAATGCGCTTAGGCCACTCAGCTCAGGATAGGGCCCCAGAGACATGATCAGCAGTGGGGTTATTCCTAGTCACCTTGTCTTCCTACTCCACACCTGGCACCCATCACTCCTGGTGTTGACAAGCAATCTGGGTATTATCTGTTAAACCAGCAAAGAGAGAAGAGGAAGAACTTTCTCTGTAGGGTCTGACTTGCTTGGACTTCCCAGGGAGATCAAGCACTAGAATAAGCTTGGAATTTTTTCCATGCATGTACATAATTTAAAGCCCATGCTAATGGGTAGTAGGATCAGTGAAATAGTCACAATTGTTTAATATTTAGGTTAATAAGGAATCATTTTAAGACTAAAAATCTTTCCAAACCTAAGCAGAATTCTCAGGCAAGAAGGAGACAATGTTTAATCCTTACTGCCATGATCATTTCCATTGAGATAAATTTTACTCCCTTTTTCTTCTATGACTCATGTTTTATTTAGCAGGGTATTTCTCAGTTTCCAAACATATGTAGTATTTCTCGTGTTTTATCTTTGATTTATAGCACAATTACCTTATGATCAGAGAATATGTGTTTAATTTTATTTCCCTGAAATGTATTGAAAGAAATTTTTGGCCAAAATGGATTAATTTTTCTAAATGTTACATATATGTTGAAAATAATATTTCTCTATAAGATTTAGATGTTCTGTTAGTTCATATCTCCTAATCCTTTCTGATCCTTCTATGAATTACTGGGAAAGGGTTATGACAATCTGACTCCCCCTGTGTATTTGGTGTCTTCTTGCAATTGAGCAATCATTTGTTTTACAAAGTTTGAAGCTAAAACTGACCATTGAAACTATGGGATTTCACAAAAAGACGGAAGCAACGAGATTTCGGCCCGAGAAGGTGAAGTGACTTGGGAAGGCACAGAAATCTGAAAGCCGGCGAAGTTTCCAGAGAGCAGATATCGTTGGGATGTCGCGTGGTAAAGGATCAAGTAGAAGGAAGGGGCATCCTTAGAAAGGGGTCGCGAAGGCGTCCACTATGATGGGCAAAGAGCAAAGGCGGGATTGGTTGAAGGAGAGATGCAAAGCATCCAAGTTGGGAAGGCAGCGACCAAACAGGAGAAGACACGAAAGAAGACAGAGCCCTTATCCTCGTCCTCCACTTGCTCCTGGGAGTTCAAATTGACCTGCTCCTTGAGTCCTCCCAACCTGCTCACCTGCTGACTTACGGACCCCCTCACCTACTGAACTGAACCCTCGACCATGCTCTATCCTGGTCCCCCTCGCTCTATTCATCCCTAAACCCCCTAACCCTGTCACTTCCTCCTCCAAGAAATCCAACCACTCTGCCCTCTCCCACTTGACACACCCAAAATCTGCCCTTGCCCACACCCTCGCCCCCACCATTGCCCCAATCCCATTTCCTGGACCGCCCCCACCCTAGACCCAGCCTTAGCCCCTCCCCCACTCTTCGTGGCGCCAACAGCGCCCCCAGGGGGCCAGGACATGAGGTCATCCTGGCTCCTCTTCTGGCTCATCCTGCTGTGGTCTCCAGGTCACTCACCCTCGAGTGTGAGTAAGCACTGAACACACCTGCTTTCTTCCTTTTTATTGGACTCTGTTTCACACTGTGATTTAAATCAGGTTTTTCTTGGAGGCTTTAAGACGGGTATCCTTCCTCCTGCAGATACAGGACCTCAGCTCCAGTTTCTTACCTAGCTTTAATAGACTCTGGCAGCATCTGTCCCAGCGGACCTCTGTGTCCTCTGGACCCTGCTTATTCCACGCAAAGGAAAGGCTGAAATGGTTGAAACCTGAAAAATAGTAACTTTATAGCTTCAAAGGGTAAAAAGCTATAAAAGCCATTGAATTTTATGCATCCAATGGGGGAATTGAATGGTATGTGAATTCACTCAACGAGCCTATTTCATGGATAAGTAAGGATCTCTTATTTGGTCAGACTATGGGACATTACACTTGCTCTTGGAAGCTCTGAGCAAGGTCCTTCAAATCTACTATTTAGATTCCATCCCCATGTACATTTGCTTTTTTCTTAAGTATATTACGTATTCGTATTTCTGAAAGCTTGTCCACAATGGGAACAGTGCTGCCTAATAATTGGTATTACTAACACTGTGTGAATTTTTTTTTTTTTTTTTTTTTTTTTTTTTTGCATTTTGTGCTTTCTTGTTTCTTCCTTGACTTTAACAACTTCTGGGTCATACCCTTCCTTCTGTTCCTGGAGGCTGCCTCAGGGGCATTTTGATATTTACTTCTGAAAGGAAAATGAAAAGAAATTTAGGTAAAATCATTCCAGTTTTGGACGTGATAGTAATTTGTGTTGAAAATACTCTCTAATTAAAAACAACTACAAAAGTTGGAAAAGTTTGTAAAACAGTAGAGGGAAGGCATTTGGAAAACAAGGAACCTAAAAGGACTTGAGGTGCTACATCCCTGAGGGAAAGGAATCACGCTGATGTCAGCACTACATTCACATTCTCTTTACCCTGAGGAACTTTCTATAGGTGGGGGAGTAGAATCAAAGCAGAAAATGACAGTTGTGCTGGGCTGAGAAGAGGTTAGCTTTCTCAATCCTGGCAATGTGAATGGAACTTCCACTTCTAGTAGGATGTAGCAAGCACAGGCATGGGAGCAAGAAGGAAAAAAAATGGAAACATTACAAAATTCACATATTTTTAAACATCAGAATCCATCATAGAGCTGAGAAAGTAAAGAGCACTGTATGCACTAAAATTTCAGTAAGAGAAGAGCCATTGCTAGATGAACTGAGAAAACAAGGCATCTCCTACTTTGGGGAGTTTGATTAGTCTGCACAATGAGGATGAGGCTTTCTGTAAACAAAAGGCCCTTTTAGGGCAACATAAACCGGGAGAGCTTTGGATGTAGGTTGGACTCTGGAAGAGTCCCAAACACATTTCTCGGTCTCCCCGCAGGACATTTGCTGAGGACTGGGATGGCAAAGGCAGCTGAAGGTTAATATTTTGTCCCAAACTGCTGCTGTTTGATTGCTCCCACATGATATTTTACAACCATTCCGGCCACTTCTCAGTCCAGAGTGTGTTCTGGAACAGGAGAGTCAGAGGTAAATATATTGTATGTATATTTATATATATATATATTGTATGTGTTAAGATGCTACAGGCAGGTTGGAAGGTGGACCCTGTTCTCTCCAGACCTAAGACCAGGAACCTGCAGAGGGAGCATGAGCTGCCTCTGCACCAGACTGGGCGAAGGGCTAGCAAAAGTGCTGTGAGGTTTTCCTACTGTTCTTAAGTTGCCTTTTTCTGGATTCAGCATTCAATTGGATGCTGTACACCTTTGTTTCCCAGAGTTCTCACTTAGTTGTTTCGGCCAGTCTCTGCCTGTTTTCCAAGGTTCCTAAGCGGGGACAGGGTTTTTTAACTTCTTGCTCAGGTAAATCCCTTCATCAGTCAGGTGCTTCTAATTGTTCTAGCACAGCACATACTGCGACCTAGTCAGAAAAGATGAAAGATTCCATCCCATGTACATTTGAAAGCAAGTGTAAGTTTTGTCATGGTCATTTTGCCAGGATCTTTTTTCCTTCAGATGAAGAAACTTTTCCTATAATATTTCAATTATAATTATGAGATGTCCCTACTGAATTTCAAAAAAACGACTAGGGGAGCAGGTGTAGCTCAGTGGATTGACGCCTGCTTCCGTGTAGGAAGTTCTGGGTTCAATCCTGGATATTTCCTTAAGAAAAAAAAAAAATGACTACAGATTTTCACATGTATTTCAATTTAATTTCAGTCTTTTATATCTTCTTATAAATACACCATACCATTTGAAATAAGTAGATTTTAAATTTACTAAGATAATGTTGCCTATAGTATGTTTTGTATAGTTCTTTTAATCTATACTTCTTTTCTAACTCTTGAATTTGAACTTGTTCACTGTTTTAGAAAGAATTGTCAAACATTTGTTTTTCTGTCTGCTTATTCCAATTATAGATGTATGCTTTATTCTGACCTATTTCTGTTGTTTATTTCATCCAAGTACTTTTATTTTAATCCTCTACTGTCCTTTTTTGACCTTTGTCCATATATCCCTTATTCCTAAAAGTCAATTCATCTGCCATTTATATTTTAGCTTTGCTTAAGAAAGAAATTTAAGGCTTTCCTGATAAATAAATGCAGAAGCAATAATATAAATTGTCGATTTCTCTAAGGGAAAAATGAAAGCATACAGAGGCAAACAGAGCATAAGCAGATATAAAGACAAGGAGAAGTCACGAATGTTTAATGTGCAAAGGGACGAGAAAGAAAACCGATCAATAAGCAAAGAAAACAAGAAAGAGGACACCAAAAATTTAACGTGTCCAAACAGTTGAATGGATCCTCCTTCAAGTCTGCAATTTAGATTCCATCCCATGTGTACTTGCATTTCTGTAAAGTATATTACCCATATTTCTGAAAATTTGAATACCCTGGGAACTGTGGTATCTAATAATTGGTGTTATTATTACTGTTTGAAAAAGCAAAACATCTTTTGCATTCTGTGCTATCTTGTTCCTTCTTTGGCTTTCTCAACTTCTGTGTCATACCTTTCCTTCAGTTTCTGGGGGCTGCTTCAGGGGTTCTGTGCCCATACAGTGTAATGGGAGCTACTTGGGGTTGTTATAATGAATGGGTTTATGACACAGAGGACATGACAGGCAGGAAGATGAGTAAAAACATGTGTTGTACAGACTCTTGATTTACCCAAAATAGAAAGAGTCATTGAAGACCTTAGTATTTTCCAAGCATATAGAAATATCTTATGCCAATTGGAAATAGTTCACTCTCGTTCAAACTAAGCCCTCCTAAAGAGGGAAAGAAGGAAAGGAAAACAGAGAAAGAGATTGTATACACCCTTTAGAGATAGGTAAATTTTTTTCTATTCTTGCATGTACCAGATTACCAAGGAGGAACCTGGAGCAAGCCAGTGGTGAGAAAAAACCTTTGAAATTGAGACAGAACCAAGACATTTGACTCACTGTATGCAGAGAAGAATCTAGTTTGTCCCTAATGAGTCTAATACAGGGGGTAATTTCTTGAAAACCTTCATTCTTGCATTTTTTCCATGTAGGTTTCATTTTTCATAGATCAATTAAGCTCTCTTTCCCAAACTCATCATTGAGCATTTGGATAAGTTAACCCATTTTTCATTTCCCACCCCTACTGTTGTTCATGGCCATGTCTACTTATAACAATCCTGAGGACCATTCTGAGGTCAAGTCATTTGATCCCACTTTTAGTAAACAGGGCTCTAGGACCAGGCAGGATATATTTTTGCTCCCTGAATATGTGTCCACGATTCTTTGCTGCCCTTTATCATGAAGCGTTTGTGTTCATTGCCTTGTATTGCAGTTGATCTGTTTACATGGCTTTGTCTCACCTAGAAAGTCACAACTCTGTAAAGAAAGGGACTTGTCTGTTTAATTGATCTGCCTTCAAGAGTATTTCCTTACAAAGGAGTGGTTTTTGTTTATATGTGTCCAGAGAATCACTATGCAAAGTTCATTCTGTTGAGGAAATGTTCTACATACTTTTTCAATTTAAGGAATAATTCCTTGGAGGGATGATATATAAAAGTAAACTCAAGCATCAGATGGAGTGGGAGTAGTGCATTGGGCCTAAAGATTGCTTCCAGTGTTGAAGGCCTATAATTTTGTGAGATTATTTGTGAATATATAGGAACTATGATACACTCCATGTATAAATATGAATTTGATATGACCCATACATCAGTGTCAAAGATTAAACAAAGGTTTAATCTTCCTTTCTTCATATATTTCTGTTTTCTTTTCCTTTTCCAGGTTCTCTCATTCAAATTTTCCTTAATATTAAAAATGGATTTTCCCTCAGTTTCTATTCTCATTTTCAAAATTTTATTTTAGGAAATATTAATATCTTTCTTCTTAGATTTCAAACTAATTTTTGTATGTTTCGCTTTCATATCTTTTGATTTCTTAGATTTTCCTTCATGAACTGCCTGAATCACAGTTTTTAGTGATCCTGTCTGATCTAATCTAGCTAATGACCCATTTCTAACACCAGCTTCCAGTGTAACAAGAACGCCCATGATTGCTTAGGCAAAAGATGGCCTTTGTCTTTTTGTGCATTTGATCTGCATCTTTAAATTTTGCACTGAGAGCTACTCCTCCTTTTCAGACAGTGGCTACTCAAAGATATTGTATATTTATCAACAGCACACACTTTGTACCTCTCAGCTGTGAGAGATGATGATGAAAATTCTGTAAAATTCAGGAGTTATTTTCTAGAGAGCTTTTCATTTGTGTGAATCTGAACCTTGTATGAATTAGTAGCAATTATGTTGCAAATTTTTTTTTCTCTTAAAACACTTGTAAACTCTAGTTATTGTGTAAATGATATGTTTGTCTCTTGTTGTATTGACCATTTATCCTAGGAATTTTACATTCTTTTTACATAATAATTTCATGGTTACTAGTGATTGGTTTAGGTCCAATACTTTGACATGTCAAGATGAATTCTTGCCAGTGACTATTTGGAACAGTGTTGTTATTGTTGTTGTTTAATTTTTTTATAATAATTTATTTTTTATTTTTTAAAAGATACTTAGATTACATAAATGTTACACAAAAACTATAGGGATTCCCATATACCTCACTCCCCACACCTCCCACACCCTCCCACATAAACTTCCTTCATTAGTGTGGCACGTTCATTGCAATTGATAAAAACACCCTGGGGCTTTGCCATTAAGCATAGACCATAGTTCACATTGTAGTCTACACTCTCTCCTGCACAGTTCTGCATGTTATGTGATGATATAAAATGGCCTATAGCTGTCATTGCAATGTCATTCAGGACAATTCCCAAGCCCCGAAAAAGCCCTCGTATTACAACTGTTTTTCCTTCTCCCTGCCCTCAGAGCATCCAGTGGCCACTGGCTCCACATCAATGTTGTGATTTCTTCCATTGCTAGAATCACAATATGTCTATAGTAGTCCACTCTAGCCCATAGTTCTTTCCCCAATCCTGAGGATTCTAGGATGGTGATGTCCACTCCACCTCTAATTGTTAGGGGACTTATATCCCATGGGGAAGATGGGTAGGACTATCTTGCTTGCAGTTGCAGACTCTCTCTGTTCCTTGGGATGGTCATTGTCCATCATCATCTCCTTGTTCGTTGTCCTGGGTGAGTCCAATGAGCTGAAGAGTAGGTGTTGCAACTCCGCTGAGGCACATGGACAGCCCAAAGACTCGTGTCTCTTGGACGTACACCTACAAACTCCAGCACCAAGTATAGGTTTAAATAGAAGGGACAGATGAGTCATATGCAGGGAAGACATAATTGAGTCAAACTCTGTCACTCTCAGGAGCACACACTCCAAAGTAAGGCCCACTGGCAAGGCACCAAACTCCAGAGCTATCTGCCCTGACCATAGACCTGGGTGTCTCCAGAGTCCTCAGGAGCCCCACTATTTGGGGTAGTTTCCACTTTGGCAGTCTATGAGATCCTGCTGAGATGTACATAAGCGTCTGGGATGACCTCCCAACTCACTTTGAAGTCTCTTAGCCATATAAACTCATTTGTCTTTATCTTTTCCCCCCTTTTATTTGAAGTCTTTTTCCAGTTGCATTGCTACTTGGTGCTTGGTAGTAATCGCTCAGTGCCAGGGAGGCTCATCCCTGGGAGTCATATCCTACACTAGGGGGAAGGTAATGCATTTATTTTTTGTTGTTCTGTCATTGTTGTTTTTAATATTTATTCTAATAGGTTTTTATGACCTAAAATTTTTCATGTTAATCACAATACATTTCTACAATTACAATATAGAGATAAGGTATACATGACTACTCATATATGTTGGAACATCCTCTGTATGACATTAATGCAAATGGTAAATAATAAAGTGTGCAGAGAGTATCATATTTTACAAAGATTATAAGTCATTGGCTAACAATATACCAGTGTCATGTGATAAAATCATTCTTGGAAGTAGCAGAAAAGGCATTGCTGATTTTAATGAGTGACAATCATGAGTCCAATTTACAAAACTTAACTGTAATCTTTCCGTGATTATCTGTAAAAAAAAAAAAATGTGTTTTGGAGATTTATTATCCAATATGGTAAACTGTTTGTCAGCCATTAGAGTTCTCCAAATTCAAGGGTTCCTCTAGGGATTATAGGCCATAATACATGAGACATATAAGGTAATGCATTTATATGCTGAGTTTGGCATAGAGAGAGGCCATATTTGAGCAACAAGGAGGCTCTTACAAGGCAACTCTTAGGCACCCCACAACAATAGACTAAGTTTCAATTTCAAGATCAAAGGCTCATAAGCATAGTCATCAATATCAAGGGCCCATCAGTGGATCATCCTCCTTTGCCAGTCATTGCTCCTGTACTTGGGGGACTGTTCCTGCTCCATTAGAGAATATGACAGAGCTCTCCAGGATGGGAATTCAATATTCTCTCAGTTATTGTGTGAGTCTCCACCCACTGTGACAATGCCCCATGAACACTTGAACACATTTATATACATTATATGTATGCACAGGTGAACTTCCTCCCATGTATCCCCCATCATTGACACCCCACACCAATGATCTTCCCCTGCCCCAGTTGTAACCCTTCTGTGATCCAAATCTTCTTCAAAATTTGAACTAGCTTGGAATCTCATGCTTTATTACTGTAATGTAAATATTTTATGTACTTCAGAATCTGACCTTATGATCCCTTGTTCAGAGTGAAAATGAATGTGGAAAGAAAATATCAGTGATTTTAGAAATTTGTGCTGAAAAATATTCTTCATCAAAATTTTATTGGAATATTAATCTCAATATTTACTGCTACCTATATTTATCAGTTTGGCCATATCTACATATATTTCTCTAATTTATATTTTTAATACAGAATTTAGATTGCTCTTTTTCACCCATTCATTTATGTGGGTGAGAGTATGTTTGGAAATGTTTCAGAGGACTTAGTCCAGGTAATTCATATATTTATCAAAGATCTATACTTTCCATTCAATATAAGTTTGGATTTATATTATTTTCTCAGTTATAAATTGACTTATTAAATGATAAGTTAAATTAACTAATTTAAATATATATACATTTGTACTATTTTGCTAGAAAAATAGCAAATTAGTTTGTGTATCCAATTTTTTTTTCCTAATCCTTGAATCAGGTATAACTGATGTATATAGTAAACAGCACCTATGTAATATATACAATTTGATGAATTTTCACATGTATATATAATCATGAAATCATCACCATAATCAAGATAGTAATCATGTCCAACAAGCCTAAAACATTTCCATGCTCTATTGTAATCCATCCATTCACCCCCTCCTTCTTTGATAATACCCTTCCCTCTCAATTACTGAAGGGCAGTTTATAGTATTGTACATTATGGAATCCTACAAGATTTATATTATTGGGGCAAGAATCTTTATTTCAGCATAATTATTTTGAGATTTACCCTTATGGTTTTGTATATTGATAATTTTGTTCACTTCCAATTCCTGGGTATTATTCCACTGTATGGATATACTACAATTTGTCTATCCTTTCCTTGGTAAAAAACTTGGGGCTGATTTCTCCCATTTGGTGATGTCCATAAAAACATAAACTCAGAAATTATCACCTCTGTGGAATTGTTTCAGCATATAGGTATAATTTGCAACTTCATGCTATATTGAGATTGTGCCTAAAAACAACTAAACATTTAATAGCAATTACTTTTGAAACTCTTGCTCAAAAATACAAAACAAAACAAAGTAAAAACAGTCATGTGGTATTTTGGTTTTGCTACTTATTTCATGTTTTTTATTATGAAAGTTTCCAATCCTACAGCCACATTTTCCATTAACATTTCACAAACTTAATCACATACTTTTTTACTCATCCATCAATTCATCATATTTTAGTGCATTTCAAAGTAAATTGGAGACATCAGAATGCATGTCATTTACCATTGTTAAATATTTATTTACAGATTTTTCTTTTAATGTGAAATTTACATAGAGTAAATAAACAAATCTTAAGGAAACATTCACTGAGTTTTCACACACACACACACACACACACATGCATAATCCAAACTCCTTTCAAGTTACGTTTCTCTTGCACAGTAGAGGCCCAAATGGCCTGAGGGTGTGGAAAACACCCCAGAAAGTGCCATTACCCTCCTTTCATTCAGTCTTTGCCCTCATTATAACAATTTTCCTTGTTCTAGAATTTCATATAAAGGGAAGCATGTTATATGTACTCTTCTGTGTATCTTTTTCTGCTCAATATGGTCTTTCTGAGATTTGTTCATGTTTTTGCATGGATCAGTAATTTATTCCTTTTCATTCTTGATTCCTATTCTGTTGAACGAATATCTCTTTTTTTAATACATTGTATTCAAGGAAACAGAATGAGGGTTTCTATCCTTGTTTCTTTGTGACTGCTATACTGTAAATTTCTTTGAGGTTTCTCATTTTTTCCAATATTATTATTCTAACTAGCTGATATGTTGCCTAACAGCTTTCCTTCTAGGTCTGATTTTTACAGATTTTTTTTGGAAGTCTATCATTACTGGGAATTTCTTTATTTGCCATTTTCATCTGAAACACTGTCCTTGCTGTGAGTATATTAAAGTACCCTGTAGGTATACTTTGACTCATAAATAACAGGCCATTTTTTAGTCACTGGCTATCTAAGTTGTTTCCTTTAGATTGCTGAAATATGAACAGAAATTAATGTTTGAAATGGAAACTAACCTTGTAAAATGATCTAATCTTTTAATTAAGATCTCAGTAAACAAGAGAAGTACGTAACCTTGATGTGAATATTTCAAGTTATCAATTTTTACTATGAAATTAAATAGTAAATATTAAGTTTTTCATGGGCTTCTTCATATACTGTTAGTAGAATTGAAAATTCTCTGGTAAAGTAGTTTAATAATCTTTATCTGATAACTTCAAAATGTTCATATTCTATTCAATCACTATATTTCCACTCCTGGTTATATGTCTTAATAATAGACCATAAATATTTTCAAAATCCTTGTATGAAGATTTTCAATAAAATAGCATTTATCATAGTAAAAATATTGCAACTACCAAAATCATCCATAGTGTAGGAATAAACTACTGAACATTCTTACAGTGGAATAAAACAAAGATCTTAATATTCATTTTTTTCAATGTCATTTCAAGACAAAGAAAATGCTCTTGATCTAATGTAAAAAAAAGTAGAAAAAATAGAAACAGTTTCTATTTAGTATAGTTAAAAATATATACACTTCAAAAAATATATATATATATATACACACTTCAATGACAGCACAATTCTGTGATGAAAATGAAAGCCACTGAGTGTACACTTTGAATGGATTGTACAAAGAATGGGACTGTATAACACAGGGAATCCAGTGGTAGATGATGGACTGTGGTTAACAAGACAAATAGAGAATGTTCTCTCAGGAACTATAACAAGTATATAATACTAATACAGGGTGTTAATAACCATGTGACTTTGGGGTAAATACTCCAAAGGTAAGATATTTGCTATGGTTAGTAGTAATATTTTGATGATGCTCTTTCATAGTTTGTAACAGTTGTTTCACAACAATGCAAGGGGTTGGTGGTGGAGTAATGTGTGGGACACCTGTATGATGATATGCATGTTTATTTTGTAAGTTCACAACACTTATTGCTTATGTATATTCATGTATGAATGATAAACTTCAATTAAAAAGTTTGTATATATATATATATTCACCTCTACACACATGAAGTTTTAAAAGAATGCTGCATGAAAATACCATAAAATGGTTAGATAATTTCTAAGGGATAATGTACTTTTTTATTCCTAATAGAGTTATATTTCCAACATTTTTATGTACGATTGTATTCAGAAAATATTTTGTTCGAAAATACAGAATACGTCATGCCTAAATTCTAAAGATCTGATTCCTGTGGGTGCCATTATTTTCTGCAGTTTATCTTTTACATAGTTGTAATAAGGTATTCCTCAGTGCTTACAAACTTTTAGACTTTTTAAAAATGAACATTGTTTACTGGTTTTCTGATTATATCAGTAATATCCATCACCATATTCAAAATTTGGTGTGTTTTCATACTCCCCAAAATAATCCCTTACCCTTTTTGCAGCCTAATATTCTCACCCCCACCCTGGCCTTATGCATTCCTTTTGCCTGTGATAGAATTTCACATACATGAAATTAATTACACACTGTGTGCTCTTCTGAGTCTGATTTCTTTTACCCAGCACAAAGATCTTGAGTTTGATTTATGTGGTTGCAGGTATCAGTTGTTTGTTCCTTTCTTTTGGTAAAAAGTTTGGTTTATTTACTAATCTGTTGATATTTTTGTTGCCTCCTGCTGAACCAGCAGCAGGACTCACCGTAAAGAAGAAATAGGGGGAGACCTAGCTGAGACTGCCCCAAACCGCCCCACAATGAAGCCTGTTGAGATTCCAAGGAAAGAGGCACTAAATACCAGGGTAACCAGTCCTTAAGGATTTATTAAGGGAACTTACAGAAAACTGCAGCTACCTGGAGACAGCAAGATGGCAAGAAGTTCACTCGTGTATGTCCGCACCTATGGCAATTGCTTTTTAAATTATATAGGGCTGGGGGACAAAGGTGGCTTAATGCTATAGGCTTGCATGCATATTTTGGGAAAAATCTGGATATGTGCGCTTTTCTCAAAATACGATGCATTTTGTGCAGGCAGCATTCAAGGTTATAGCAGATAACACTCAGTGTGTTTCCAGGGAGTTATGGGGAGAGATGACTGGGTGGGGGAAAGGTGGTAGCAGGTTGGGGAGGACAGGGGCAAGGTCAATCCTCTGGCAGGTAGGAGGTGTTATATAGATCACGCATATGCTGTAAAGTTTTTGCCTACATCTTTCAGTTAAAAATAATCTTTTGCATTCTTACAGATGCATATATAATTTTTTTCATAAATGTTAAGGTCTTTAGTTATTTTTTTATTATGACAATAATACACGCACCTTGAGAAAAATCAAAAGATATAGAAGAGGAACAAAATTCAAGTCAGGTGTGATTCTTCCCTAAAAGTTTCCTTCTTAATTTGAGTTGATTTACCCTTAAACTGAATTGAGTTTTTCTGCTCAAATATATTCCCATGTTTAGGTAAATGAGAGTTTTTCTACACAAACTCTTTTAACTTTTTAACTCAATGTGCTATTTTATGCATAAATGTATCAATAAATGCAAACTATTTTATCAAAAGTTACACCAGTGTTAGGCCTAGATATTTTTTAGGTTGTTTTACTATTAGGAATAACTCAAGTGATATAAGAAAGAAATTTTTAGAAATCACTAAACTAAACCAAAAATTTGAAGATCATCTACTTTTTTTGCCTCTAATTGTGTAATTAAGATAATATCAGGAAAACATTTCATTAGATAAATTTTATTAGATTAAATGTTACAAATCTGCTTTACTTTATTTTTTAGTTTTGTTCTCTGAATCACAAAAGTCCTAACAGTCATAAAAGAAATCTGGAAAATAAAGATTAAAAATGCAAAAATAAAAAACATGTAATCATACCACCAAAAAATAACTGGTGTTATCATTTTGTTATATTTCATTCACATTTTCTATCTTTTTTCTTCCTTTCTTGCCCTTGCCCACCAGAGAAACCCATGAATGTATTGTCGTGGGTATGTGTATATATCTACACTTGTTTCCCTGTGGTTTCCTAGCTTAAACTTAGCAGTATATGGTATCATTGTACAATTCAAAATATTTTAAAATAATCATTAAATATTCTTCAAAATTCCTCTTGTTGGAATGAAGTAGTATTTTATCTTATGGACATCACATAGCTTATCTTTCCATGTAACAATATTTTCCATCTAGACAGCATTTAAGTTGACAGCATTTAAGTATTTAAAGTGGTTATGCACTTTGAAGATGATTTAAGGAACAACTCTCTGTTTAAATCTCATCTGAGTGTTATATAAATTCTTAGAGGTATTATTATAAATCAATTGACTATGTCAAAAGGGGGTATGTTTCATAATTGGATGCACCGTTCTCTTACATTGTGTCTTATGAGCTGGACAAAATTACCTGATTCTGCATGCTTCCACATGCAGTAAAGCGATTTCAGTTTCTACTCATGGAAAAGAATCCATTTCTGATCCATAGAAGTAAGAAATCATTTTAACTAACCAAATATTTGTAGCAAGGTTTTTCTTATGATAGATCAGAATGAAAGCTGAAGACCTGGATAGACTGAAGCCAACACTAGGGCACAATTAATTCATACATAATGCGCCTTTTAAAAATGACATGATTTTTCACTCCAGGCCAAAAAAAAGTGGCCTCTGTTCACATGTTCTGACATATCCCCTCATCTGTCCCACATTCAAGGGAGGCACCATTGGACTTGATTTGTAACTTAGGTCCTTTTAAATTTCTTAATTGGGGAGAGAATAGGACATTAGTATATTTGTTGACAGCCCTAATTCCTCTCTTATCTAACATAATTTGTGGAACAGATTATTCTGTAAAAATGAGTTTGACAGATGATTGAAGCTACATAATAAAAAGCAGAAGTTTTAGGTGCAAATTTTCTAAAATTGAGAATAATTTCCTGGTTTCTTAATTACAATGGACCTATCAATGTAAATGAGTGTTTCCCATTGCATATGGATTGTAATAAACCTTTTAAAGCAGTGTGTTTCTCTCTGGATTTCTGTGGCATGTCTTTTCCCTTCCTTGCCCCAGGGATTCCCTTCAGAAAAAGGAAAAGCACAAAGTACAAGGGGAGGTGGAGAGGAAGAAAGGATGCATTTCATATTTCCCATTCAATGTCTCTCATTTCAAATACCCTAACCCCTGCTCTGATTTTCACTAGTCTGTAGTCTTTCTCCTGAGCTGCAGCACTTGACTTCTCAGTCTACTGCCCAGCCCTCCTCTCAACTTGTCCCTGCCTATTGGGATGGGTGGCTATTTGCAGAGGAAGCTCACTGTCTCTTGATCAAGAATGCAACATTAGAGGAATATCCAGGATTTTCTATTTGGATCTCTCGGGTTGCATTTTCCTGTAACAAAATTATTATGAGTGGTATTTAGATACTGCAGTTAAATTCTCATATCTCAGCAAGATTTTTAGGCTTCCCTCAGCATCTGATCACCATTTATAATATTGGAGTGGAGAAATGTGTTTTCCATGTCAAAGAAGTTTGTCTTTTCATGGGATTTACATGGGGTACTGCCTGTATTATATTGTGCTATAATTCATTAATGACTTCAGGGAAAGTTTGGGGTTTGGGAGGCAGTTTTTGCCCTTTGAAATGTTAGCTGTCATTTCTGTTGTTGCTTGTGCATTTTCTCTGGCGCTGTCCTACTCTTTTCCTGATTTGAAAACATCAATTTTTAGTGACCTGACAAAGTTAGGGCACCTAATTTGATAGAATTGTTTGTCAATCCAGCAAATTA
The DNA here is from genome assembly GCA_026826555.1 of Tolypeutes matacus. Lineage (NCBI taxonomy): Eukaryota > Metazoa > Chordata > Mammalia > Cingulata > Chlamyphoridae > Tolypeutes > Tolypeutes matacus. The sequence goes on from JAKSZT010054368.1 coordinate 6,510,193, forward strand.
GCCACCTTTGATTAAGATGCCTAAGATGTTTCTGATGAGAGAAAGAGTTATTTATTAGTATGAAGACTTTACCTTTGTTTTATATTCTCAGAAACTTCTAAAACAATAAAGATATCTGGACTTAATAAAACTATCTCTATTGAGGCTGACAAAAATAATTTGATAAAGGATGCATTAGCATATATATTAGTAAAATTTCTGTCATTTGCATTGTTTAAATTAAGTAATTTGTGTTTATTTTTAAAATTTAGAAAGATATTTTATCTAAAATAAGGTATTTACCTTAGTGCTCCTGACCAGGAATGGGCTGTTAACTATCACCATTTAAAAAGGAAATTCTTTCTTTTTCCTTCTTTTTAAACTTTAGAATTTATTACGCTGGTATATTTTTACTGGAAGATGATTTTGACCATTTTATTAGAAACAGTAGAATTTTTTAATAATATATTTGTCATAAATTTAATTTTGTTTTCCCTCTTCTAGGTAAAACCTCATATATATCAAGGTAAGCATTTAGGTTTACATTGTTTTTTTAATATATTCTTCACACTGGTATTTGATTTGGCTTCTAATTCAGCTACAAGGGAATATGGTGACATCTGATATCTGGTTGACTTCTTCTGTTACCGGATTTTGTCTAGGTTCTTGACTATGCTGCTGAAATGAATTTCAAGAGTACACCACAATGATTAGGCCAGTAATTTATTAAGTAGTGAGGGAAGGGAATTGAGAGAAATGACAGGTCATAGATTCCAGGTAGAGAGGAAGGGGCTGAAAAGTGATAAAGAGGACTGATTTACAGACTCCAATTTCCCATTATAGATTATAAATGCCTAGGTTTTACTTGCGTGTTGATCCATGTGGGGGTGAAGAAGGCCAGAACAGGGGTACAAAGGTGAGAGAGAGAGAGAGAGAGAGAGAGAGAGAGAGAGAGAGAGCGAGCGATCATGCTATTTGGCCTTTGTGCTTGGTTTTTAAACCATTAATTATTCTGCCCCTTTGCTAATGGCACAGGAGGAGTTCCTGCTGTTTGCTGTTTTGATTGATTATCCTACCCATCAATCCCCCAGGAGGGCCCAATGATAATGTCCCTGGAGAATATCCAGGGCTTCTCCTGGCTTCTGGAGGAAATCTCATTTGTGAGGGTCTTCCAGCAGCCATCTTGGGGGTATCAATGTCCATGTGGACTTCTTGCCAGGTTCCAGACCCATCTATTGATTCCCTATTTTACTAGCCTGCTTCACTTCTTGAAGTTTCCCTGTTGCTGGGTTATTGCTCTGTGTGACAGAGTAGATGGAGATGCAATGAACTGAGATAGAAGACCAGGAAGAAGAGAATGTTAATGTTGAGGAAGCAAGTGATAATATGAGTCTGAAATTTGCAGGGAGGTATTCTGCATGACCTGACTCTCATGTAAAAGTAAGGATGAATATGAAACTGTTTGAGTCTACTAAAAATCTCAAGGCTCAGAAAAGATTGCAGATAATATTAGGCAAAGTGTGTGTCATAATAGTGGTTTAAACTTGATTTTATGAATGGCAAGTGGAGGGAGTCATTAATTCCAATTGAGAATGAGTAGAAAGGACTATGACACAATTTGGGGATGATGAACGCAGCAAATGCTTCACTGATTGTGATGATTAAGTGGTGATGTCTGTTAAGTCTCATGGAAGCTGTCTGGCAAAATTGCAGGCCCCCAATTGCTGATGTTTATTACAATGATGGCAGCATTGAGATGGTAAGAACAGTGACCTCAGCCAGCAGAGCTTTCACGTTGGGCAGATAGAAAATAAGAGTGCAATTTTGGGGTCAGATGAGAGAATTAAATACTAGACAGAAGAGGCTGGACTCTTGGGCTCTGTTTTAGATGATTTATATGTTATCCTTTTGTAAGTTGCAGGTACTTTATGGGTGTTTTTTACCTGTGCAATATGTGCTAACATTCACATCTTAGAGATGAAAATCTTGAGTCTTAGTGAAATTTTGAATTGTTCAATGTCTTTTAGAGGCTAACTGGTAAACTAAAGATTGGCCCATGTATATTTGATTCCAGTGCCCTTACCTCTCTGACATCCCACTCTGGTTCTCATGAAATGGAATCTACTGGGCAGTAGGAAGATTAATCCTGTGAATAGGCCAACAATGTAACATTTTAGAAGGGAGTTTATAAGGAGTTGTAAATTTAAATGTGATGTAAGTGGGGAAAACCAGAGAAATTTTTTTAAAAATCAATTGCAGTGACCTATTTATTTACCTTGATATTTAGACTACAGAGACTATTTCATCACTGGTGATGATAAAGCTATTTGAAATGACTGCATTTTCTAAGAATGGTGCTAACTGAAGGGAGAGACAAGATATATTATTGGGTTTCCCCATCTTTAAAAAATTGAATAGGATTCTCATGGAAATAGTATTCTTATTTTCATATATATATATATATATATTTTAAGATTTTATTTATTTATTCATTTATCCCCCCCTTGCTGCTTGTACTTGCTGGGTCAGCTAACCACGCCGTGCGGGCGGGCTTGCCTTCACCAGGAGGCCCCGGGAACCGAACCCGGGGCCTCCCATATGGTAAACGGGAGCCCTACTGATTGAGCCACAGCCGCTTCCCCTCTTATTTTCATATTTATATTCAAATGTGTAAATACCATGAAATAAATTTTTCTTTTTTCAGGCATGATACCAGTGCTACAAAGATATTTACACCCATAGTGAAAGATAATGTACCTTTGCTGTTAATAAAATAGCTACTTCAATTTTGGGTTTTCCTAATTATTTTTTTTTTTAGTCAATTTACAGCAGATTTATAACAAGATAAAAAATTTCATGGGTGAAAATGCCGAAATTGTCCAAAAGCTATCCATTTGGGAACAGACGATATAATCATCTTTTCACTTTTTTTTTTTCTCATGGCTTTCCCCTGAATTGCTTCCCCTTTCCTGTAGTTCAGGTATTATGCTACCTTTTCTTTCATCCTGGTATCTTATGTCATTATGTTCTATAGACAGTCCAAATTCAAAGCAAGAACCATATGTGCAAAGTAATGCTTTCAGTAAGATGGTTTTATTAGCACTACAATTAATGTTTTTCATGTATGACTATTTTATTATATAGATCAATGAATCCAAGAAATGTATAAAAGAAAAAGAGAGAAGTTAATATTCTGTCTGATGAGGCAAATAAATTTAAGGTAAATATTCCTTCTTTTCCTGAATTACATTTTAAAAACAAAAACAAAGTAATGAATAATTATTACTGATCTTGATATGGTTTGTTGAAGGATAACATCAAAACCCTTGAAAGGAGTAATGAAATGCTGAATCAAATCATTGAAAATACACATGTTGCCTTGAATTTTAAGAGAAAAGAGGATATCAAAAATCAGATCTTGGTAAGTGTTTTCATGCTAAGGTGTTACCTTAATTTGTACGTTGGGTTATTGAGCCTTAAATTTCCATTGCTGTTGACAGCAGTAAGTGTGGGAGTCTGAGAATCAGAAAATTCTGAGCAATTATCTGGATTTTCAGGTGCTAATACTACAAAAATATTTTATTTTTATGGGCCTAGGAAGTATATTTGTTTTTCCTGAACCTTGGGAGATTCTCACTTAATTAGGTACTTCCCACCAAGTTCTGTAAACTGAGGAAACTGTGGGAGAGAGGACTCTAGATATCTATCCAAGATGAAGTCTTTGTCTTAACGCAAAACAGAATTTTCAAGGTGGTGAAGATTTTATCAATCATTAAGAAAAACCGTTCATATGCGCTCTTTGGCTTGAAAGATATAAAACCTTCTGTGCTGTTCCCTTGTCATCCAGTCACATATCATTATTTTATTAGCATGAATGTTGTGGATATAGCAAAATATTTGTACTTCCAGTATCTTTGCATTACCTTGTGCTTGACTTTTCTCTTAGGCCCAAACTGGATCGACTGCTTTTATGTCAACTAGCAGAGCTAGATGTGGGATATGCTGCTCACTTTCTTCTTTTTAGCATATTGCGTTTTCAAATCCGAATATATGTTTTGTTTCTTTCCTGAATGCTGATACAGAAGGAAAATGCTTGTCTTGGGAACAAGGAGCAGGTAAAAAATAAATTTTAATTTATATAAAATAGACAACTGAAAAAGCATACTTCCTGAATGTCTTTTTTTCTAATCTGTTTTAAAATCAGGAGATGAGTACAGGTTTCTGTTCTCAGATTGGCAAAATTTGAAATGTGTCCCCCAGGAGTAGGGGTGTTTACAGTTTACCTACCTCTTCTACATGTCTCTTCCTTCTTCATAATTTCTTGTGACCTTCAGGAGGATTATTCTTTCTTGTGTCACACACCAACAGATTCTAACCTGAGTCATTCCAAGGGTCATGACAAAGGTAATTAGAACAAAAGTCAGGGCTTTGATGACCCTCTTTGGGCAGTTACTGCTCCAGTATCCAGGTGAGGTTACTTAATGTAGAGTTCTAGACCTGACACAGACTCTTACTGGGAGACACTGAGACTGACCCTTCCATTTGCATGGAAAATTAATCATATGAATTTTCTGGTCCTTAACTTATTATTTGGGCACAAATATGTTTTCTTTTTTTTTTTTTTCCACCAAGCCAAACATACTTTATTTTTTAATATATTCTACTTTGCTATTAAAGATAGATGATAGTCAATTAAGAATTTTACTAATAGAAATATTCTTTTACAAATTGCCGTTCATCCTAAGAAATATTGTTATTACCAAGAAAACATTTTTTGTTTATATATTAAATTGTAATGTATATAACATATTGAATACAATGCCTGGCACATAATAGCTGAGCAATATATGTTTTGTTTTGTTTCCTGAGTTGAATCAAATGTGCAAGAAAAAAAGAAAGAAGCCTGGAAATTTTTAAGAATTTGTTTACAAGTCTATACTATTTCATTCAATTTAATTGCAATTTTCTCCCATGATCTCAAAGTATTTTCTGGTTTTTCATTGATCTTTTCAATCACCATGTGATATAAACAGGGCTACAAATTATCAACTTCATCCTAAATGAAAAACTTTTAAGCTTAGAAAGAGGAAGAGATTTCTCCAAATTTTTAACAACTCAATAATAGAACTGGAACTCAGAGTCTCTGACTCTAGTTTATTATCCAAGTTTTAATGCCTTATTAAGAATCCTATGCCAACAAACCCTGTATAACTGGTTATTTGATGTTTTCCTCAAAGGACTAATTTATATTCTTTTTTAAAAAGAATCATATTTTCTTTTTAAAAATTTTATCTTTATTTAAATTTTTAAAGAAGCTTTAGATTACATAAATGATACATTGAAAATATAAAGCATGTTCTAAATTTGACCAACTTCCTCGACAGCTATTTCTGGGGCCCAAACACCCAATTCTGTCTTCACTCTAGGGTTGATGGTAGGAACACCTTCAACTCATTTTCTCCAAGGCCATAGATTCAAATGGCTGGAATGAGAGGCTGAGGAGGGGGCGTGCTTCTTCCTTCCCTGTTTCATTCATATGATCTCAATGTTTCTTGTGCAAAAATCTTGAATTATTTCATAATGGGTTTTTTTTTACATTTAAAAAAAATTTATTGAAGTATATCATTCATACATGAACATACATAAACAATAAGTGTATAGTGAAAGTTGTGAACTTACAAAACAAACATGCATAACATCATACAGGGCTCCCATACATCACCCCACCACCAATACCTTGCATTGTTGTGAAACATTTGTTAGGCATTATGAAAGAATATCGTCAAAATTTTACTATAATACTAAATAGTCCGTACCTTACATTTGCTGTATTTTTCCCCCAACCCACCCTATTATTTTTTATTTATTTACTGACTTTTATCCATTTTTACCTCCCCCTTTCCCCGGTTTTTGCTGTTTTTGTGTCCATTTGCTGGGCAATTCTCTGTGTCTGTTTCCTGCCCTCCCTTCTCATCCTTCTCCTCCTGTCTTCACCAAGATTCGATGTGGGAGGGAGGCATCCTAACGCCTGCACCACCTTTTTTTTTTTTTTTTTTTTATGGGTAAAAATCAAAATTCTCACAATACATACAAACATTTGCAAAATGATATATAAATATATATGCATATATGTGTATTTGCTTACAAAAATGTTATTTATATATATATATACATATATTTTAAGAGGTGCTTAGATTACCCAAAATATTACACGGAACCCACTGGGATTCCCATGTTGCCCACCTCCACCTTAGTTCCTGGTTTTTCGGCGTGTCTCATCTTGGCTCTCCCTTGTGTCACTCTCCTGCTACATCATCATCTTGTGCCATGGCTCAGTGGGGCCTGACGGCGCACCTGCTCACGGGGCCTGGTGGACCGCGAGCCTTCTTTATTTTTCTTTTTTTAAAATTTTTACCAGGAGGTCCCGGGGAGCGAACCCAGGTCCCTCCATATGGGAGACAGATGCCCAACCATTTGAGCCACATCTGCTCCCCTGCTATATCTCTACCCAAAGATACCTAGAGTTACAGTCATTTCCCATTCAGGATGGTCATATAATAAATCAGGCTTGGTTTATCACCAGCATTCTAAAAACCAGACCTAGAGAGAAAAACTAGGTCTAGGGATACATGCATGGTTTCTAATATAGCGAATGTTTAGCCTACCCTGATTATCACAAAATCAGGACAGCAAGAATATTCTCATCAGACTGTTTTTATCTCTTTTAAGTTGCAGGGAAAAAAACTGAAGGTCATAGAAAAGAATACCGAACTCCTTGAAAAAATCAAATACCTAGAAAACAAACAGAAAGATTTGGAAAGAGCTCTGACCGAGAAAGACAATAATATTGCTGTAAGTTCATCTCATGAATAAATTTTTAAATCTCCTTAATTAAAAGGGGAAGTTCATCTAATAGTCTTTTTCATTTTCTAGGCTTTGACTAATTGTATTTCACAGTTGAATGAGTCATATGAATCTGAGTTTGAGGACAAAAATTAATGAAGTACTGACAGGTAAGATCAATCTCAGGGAGGCTGGATCCCTTTTGCTTAGTTAAGGACACAAGTGCTTTCTAGAATAGGCTGCATCTCCTAACTATTTGCACAGTGGGGGCTCATTATTGATTTTGTTATGTGCCTGTTTGTGTCCAGCTCAGGTGGGCAAACACAGAGTATTGGCTTTCATTTCCATTAAATTCAAATTATGCCTTAATTAAACTCTTTTTTAAACACACACACCCCACAGTGTGATATTTCTTCATATCCTCTAGATGAATATAATTAAGTGAAGAGAGAATAAGAACTATTGACTAGGATGTGGAGGTTGGAACCACTCATACATCACTAGTGTGAATGTAAGAGGGCAAAACTTTTGGAATCATCCTGGCAAAACTCAAAAAGTTAAATATAGTTGTACCATCTGATCTTGGAATTCCACTTGTAAATATAACCCAGTAGAATGAGAGCATATGTCCACACAAAAAACTTGTACATGAGTATTAACTGCAGCAATCTTCATAATAGCCTAAATTGGAAATAAATCAAATGTCCATGAATGGATAAATAAAATGTGGTGTATCCACATTTTAGTCAGAGTTTTCTAGAAAAAACAGAACTGAGAGAATGCAAGTATGTGTGGGTACATATATATGAATTGGCTTACATGATCAAGGGGATTGGCAGATCTAAATACCATAGTGTTGCCGGATTTTCTCTAGGTTCTTGGCTAAGCTACAAGAAATGAATTTCAAGAGCAAGCCAGGTTAGTTAGGCCAGTAATTGATAAAGGAATGGAGAGAAGAGAAATGGGATAAAATTACAGATTAAGGGTCCCAGGTAGAGAGGAAGGGGCTGAGAAGTGATAAAGAGGGCCGATTTACAGACTACAATTCCCCGTTACAGATTACAAATCCCCAGGTTTACTTGGGTGCTAACCCGCAGGGGGGAAGAAGGCCAGAACAGGGGGAAAGAAGGCAAAAGCAAGGTACTCTTGCTTTGGTGCTTGCCTTTTAAACCATTAATTATTCCACCCCTTTGCTAATGACAGGGGAGAAGTCCCAGCTGTTTGCTCTTTTGATTGATTATCCCACCCCTCCATCCCCTGGGAGGGCCCGAGCCTGGGGGTTCTCCTGGCTTCCGGAGGAAATCTTGTTCCGAATGGGATTTCTTGCAAAGGTCTTCCAGCAGCCATCTTGTGGGGTATAAGGGCCACGTGTTCAATGGCGGCGGTTTTTCTGCCAGGTTCCAGATCCGTGTCTTTATTCCCTAACTAGCCTGCCTTAATAGGGCAGGATGGAGGTTGAAAACTCAAAGGTGACATTTAATTCCCTAGGAGGAGAAGCTGGGGATAAAGTAGGAATAAAAATTCTTCTTTCTGACTACAAATCCTAAATTCTTCCTTTAAGGTCTCCAATTGAGCGGATAAGATTACTCTCATTCTGAAAGCCATCAACTTTGTTGGGTGTAGATGTAGTCTGCCATCTATATCTAAGGATTTAAATCTACAAAATAATCTCACAGCAGGAATCAGGCCAGTGTTTATATAACCACACAACCACCTAGCCAAGTGGACCTATGAAATTATCCACCGCACCATATAATGGAATGCTATTTGTCAATTTTAAAAAATGAAACATCAATACATACAACATGTAGACAAACCATTGTAATATTATGCTAAGCAAGAAGAGCCTGATACAAAAAGCCACGTTGTATAATTTCATAAAATTCCAGATTAGGCAAATCTAAAGAGAAAAAGAAAGTACATTAGTGGTTGCCAGGAGCTGGAGGACAGGGTTTTGGGGTAAGTGGGAAGTGACTGCAATGGGTAAGGGGATTCCTTTTGGGGCTAAAGATAATGTTCTGAAATTAGAAGTGGTGATAGCTGCATGACTTTGGTAAATAAACTAAAAACCACCGAATTGTATACATTAGAAGGGTGAATTTGTGAAATGTGAATTATATTTCAATTGTAAAAAATGAATTACTATTGATCAATTCTGCCGACTAATGTTTTTTCCTTTCAATTTTTGAAAATGACGATGGGATAAGTCTTTATTTTCTTGGAAAGCTCTGGAAGCAAGAAAACATCAAGTTAAACAAAGAATTCTAAATGTATTGTGTAAACTCTTGGAGTTAATATTTAGAATATAGGTCACCAGAAAATAGAATGAGAGTAAAGAATGGAAAGCTGAAGGTTAATCTGTGCAGAATTGGTAAAAAAAAGATTGTCTGTAAATCTTTAGAAATGAAAAGAAATGGTGAATGCATATCATAGTGTTTGTAACTAGCAGAGCTATTATATGGGTATGACAATAGTTGAAAGGGTAAGCCTGTGATCATGTATATTACTGAGGGAAAGCTAAAAAATGGATTATGGGACTATATTACATAGTAAAACCTCATGTAAAATACTAATGTGAGTGCTATTGCATATATAAGATTGTTTTTACAAAATATAAACACAAATAAACTAGAGTGAAGGAAGTAGAATAGCTATGTAACTGCAGGGGAAGCATAGAGAGATTGAGAGGGGATGAGTTTTTTGTTTGTTGTTTATTATTTTTATTGTTAATGGAATAATGAAAATGCTCTAAAAGTTGTTGAAGTGATGAATGCGCAACTATGTGATTGTACCAAATACCATTGCTTGTACACTTTGGATTGATTTATGCTTTATTGATATGTATGAATAAAATTGATTTGTTAAAAAAAAAAAACACAAAGAATTATAAAGCAATTAAACTCTTCTGGTTTTTAGGTGATTTGAACAGAAAGATGAAAATTCAAATGACACAGATGATAGATGTCTCCCAGGTATAATAATTTTTACAGAGTATTCTTAGTGCTAGTGGATTTGTATACTCCTTCATTTTTTACAGTATTTTTCTTTTGTAATTCTTAAGCAAAAATGACAATATCAGCACTATGGTATTACCTGAAACAATTGCAGTTTAAGCTGGGATCCACAATGTCCATTAAATATAACTTGGAAGGTATATTTCTTGTTTGGAAGAATTCCCGAATTAGCAGAAATGATTTTAAACTAGAAAGTTAAAGAATGGCTTCATGCTTTCAGGATTCTCATCCTTCTCCTCTCCCTACCTAAACAAGTTCAGTACCTTTTTTTAAGTTCACATGCACACACATGGAGGAAAAATATTTTATCTTTACAGAATAACAAAAGCAATTGGAAGATGATTGCAAGTCACTGAGGTCTGCAAAAGCTGCAAAGGAAGTGGAATGAAAAATCCTAAGCATGAAATTAGAGATTTTTGATGAAATTTATGAACAGAGAAAGATGTCTGCAGAAAAGTAAGATGTTTTTTTAGCCATAGTTACAATGACTATTGTATGAATGAATGTGTTCAACAATGTAGATAATTGTTGTTTTTTATATAATTACCCCAGTATTTTTGCTATTTTCAGTCTGTATGGAATAAGCTTTAAACTTTCCATCTTCATTACCATAGTTCACATTTTCTGGAATCCCTGCTTCTGTGTTTCTTAATGATCGATGCCTTTTCTGTTGTGGAAATAAGTGAAAAACACCTAAAAGAGAAAAGACTATCTATAGAAAGGGAATCAACCACCATCACTCACTTTAGGCAGCAAGTCAAAGGCAGGCAGAGGAATGGGAAAGATTTATTATGGGGGAAAAAAAAGGAAGATTTCACATATGCCCTGATTGCAGACTGTTGGCATGGGGAAGCAGAGTATGGGCTAACTAGAAGTGGGGCATCCTATGTACCTGGTAAGGCTAGCATATTTGGCCTTCCCTGTTTGGCACAAAATTGGAAACAGGGGCAAAAGGTAGGGAAGCGGTCAGTTATTGTTCAAGTCCTAGTTATTCTGCATGATTGCTACAGGGATTGTAGTTTAGCTTCCTGAACTGAATGTGTAGATACTGGTTAGCTACCTGCACTAATGGCTACAGGTAGTAGACCCAGGTTTTCCTGATTGGTTACTGTTGAAGATGGTTTACAGTTTGCTGATCCTTGTCCATTATTATGTTCGGTCTTTCACTTTGTTCGACTAGTTAATTCATACTTGCTTTCTCTGTGATCCAGTTACCTAATTTGGACTTCTTTTGCAAATTTTAATAGAATATTATCTTTAAGGACTTTAAGAAATCATTAGTTACCAAAGGTGTCATATGTTTTGAACTCAATAATAAGCAAGTTTTCAGACCAACCCCTATGCTATGTGATTTGGTGACAAGGGTGGGAGTTTTGAACATAGAAAGGGCTCTTTGGTGAGTATACTTGAGTAATTCTTTACTCCGCAGAAGTATACATCTCAAAATTCGGAGTTAGATAACTTCTAAAATTTTTAGTACAATAAAGATCTTGGGTGATAAAGATAGAATAAAGATACCTTGTTTCTGAGAGGTATCCTCTACAATGGTAGATCCCAGTCCAGACCTGTGCTAATAAGAAGATTGGGTGTAGCTAGCAACATGTTTTCTTAGAGTCTGCATGTGTGGGTGTCAAGGGGGATGGCACACCAGAAAAATGAGTGTTATTATTTGGGAATTGGGCTATGAGTCCTAAACCCCTGACATCTGAGTAGAGGAAGGAGCTGAAGATTGAGTTCAACCACATATGGGCATTGAGTCCATCAGTCACGCATATATAATGAAACCCCTTCTAAACTCTAGACTCTGGAAGCATGAGGAGCTTCCATGATAAAGAAGATGTATCATTGTTCCAGGAGGATGATGCATTCTGATTCCATGTGGAAAGAACAGTGACACTTATACTTGAGGCCCCCTTATATCACTGCCAATGCATCTCTTCTTTTGGCTCTTATTTGTTTCTTTTTTGCTATAATAAAACTATAATCATAAGTATAGCACTTTCAGAAATATCTGTGTATTGTTCCAGCAAATTATCTGGCCCATGCTTGAGGGAACCCATGCATCTTTAACCTGTTTCGCAGAGACATACATGGTATGTTTCGCAGAGACATACATGAACTCGTGTTGCATGGCTGGTGTTAAATGAGGGCAGTCTTAAGAGGACTGCCCTTAATCTGTGAAGTCTTGCAAAACTCTGTGTACAGTCTCAGACTTGAACTAAGTTGCTGTTGAAAGTTTTATAATTTTATTTAAGAAAGTTAATAGTGCCATTTGAGATCTTCCACAAAAATACCAAAAATTTCTGAAAATTGGCTTTCAGTAGCTATTAATATTTGAATCAAGGGAGATAGGCAAGAGGGTGTCGGTTTAGGTGGGTACTCACCATCTCTCTCGCAGAGGACGGCTGATTGGGGACAGGATCGTGCCCCAGTGGGCTGTTCTGGGAGCCCATGGAGCAAGAGCCTTAGGGACATCGATCTGGAGGAAGCTGGACAGGGAGGTGGATTGCTCAAGAGAAAATCGTGAGTTTTTCCCTAGCTGGAAATTGTGGACGCAGACAGCTAAGCTCCACCCTCAGAGCAAAGGGCTAGGGCGAGCCCCGACTCCTGCCAACAAACCGGTGAGAGGGAGCATTCTCCGAGAGTGGGAGGATTCTGGCAGAGGGTGGAGAGGGGTTTCCTTTCTGTGGGTTTGGTTGCCTGGACCCCCTTGCAGCTTTGGAGAGCACACCAGCCGACTTAAACTGACGCGGGGCTGAGGGGAGAGACGAATCTGCTGAGGAAGCCTGATTTACCTAGCTGCCCTGAGATATAGAGGCTTGGCTCATGAAAGGATGGAGTCAGCCAATTTTATAGTTCCATGCTGAAGAGTATCAGAGTTTCAGCTCCCCTGGGGGGGGGGGTCAGGCAGTGGGAAGTGCTTGATAAGTTTCCACGAGCCTATTTAGGATCCCCTCGATGGAGGAGGTGGTCTAGAAAAGGCCTTCTTTTGGGTCCCTTATTTCTCAAAAAAAAAAAAGTTACTACTCACTAAATGTGCCTCAAAACCTACAGAGAGAAGCCTGCAGAGTAATTGATTGATGAACACAGGCAGACTGAGAGGCTCCACAAGGGCCCAAGAAGGAATGCTGTTCTTCCTTAGCTTTGTTTGACTGCTTGCTTGTGTGTTTGTTTGGTTTTTCATTGTTTGTTTGTTTGTTTGTTGCTTTTCTTTCCTCATTCCACCCTCCCCCTTTTTTTTAAACTAGATGCTGCTATAGCTTGTTTCTTCTTCTCTGTGCTTCTTCTTTCTTGATTTCCCGTTTTCTGTGTATATTGATTTTGTCTACCAACGCTATCTCTTTTCCGTCCTTCATCTTTCTATCTTCTGCTTTCTGTTGAGTTCTTACATTCTACCTTTTTGCATTAGTCCTCAGCTTCACAGGTGTCGATTTCAATCTTGTCTATTCTGTTTTCTCTTTTTTAATTAACTTTTTCCTTTCAGCCATTTCTTTACTCTTTCTCTCTGTCCTCATAATTCTGGCCTTTTAAATCATTCTATATAATTTCCTCTATTTGGTTTCCCATTCCATTGTAGGTACTCCACTTTTTTTTCCCTATTACTCTACACTGCCTACATAAGTTAAATATTCATTTTACTAAGTCTTATATGGCCCCTCTTCTAACTTTTATCAATATTACTATTGTCCTTTGTCCTTTCTTACCTCTTTTGATTGCTCTGGCCATAATCTTTTTCCTTCAAGGAAACATAGAAAAAAACAAGGAAATAGAACAAGAAGAACAAAGTGTCAAAGAGAAAACTTAACATACACACAGAACCACCAGCTAAAGAAAACTCTAAATCAGAGAGAGAAGCTAATCAACTGAATAAACCCATCAAGATAAAATGATGGCCAGAGGGCAACAAAAAATTACAAACCATACTGAGAAACAGTAAGACATGGACCACTCTAATAAACAAACTAAAAACCAGGAAGAGATGCAGAACATTGAACAACTAATTAAAGCTGTCCAAACAAATATAATGGACCAACTTAATGAAGTAAAGGAAGAGATTAAAGATATTAAGAAGACACAGGGGAGACTTCCGGGAAGATGGCTGACTAGTAAGACACGGGAATCTCTTCTCCAGAAAAATAGCTAGAGGACAAGCTGAAACAGCCCCGAAAAAGATCTTTTAGGGTTTAGGACAGCAGGTGAAGGCTGCACACCACCCAGAGGAGAGAGGGACAGAAGAGGGAAATCGCGACTACAGAACTGTGAGTTGCAAGTAGCAGCTTTTGCTGCTGCCGGCACCCTCCCCCACACTCTTCAGAATTCTTGGGCCCCTGGGCCTGCGACCACAGACAAAGGGGGCTTCAGGGATCTGCCACTCCCGGAAAGGGGAGAAAGAGGGACACAGCCTTAGGCTGACTCAGGTTCTGACCTGAAATTTGGGCTGCAGAGCCCCACGGACCCTTCCACACGGCGGTTTGCCCTGGGAGCCTAGAAAGGACTGGAGAAATCCGACCCTTGCAACCTCCCTCTCTTCTAGCCTGGACTAATTGTTGAGTACACCACGGGAGAGGGGAGAGAGAGGCTGGTGCTGACCCTGCTTTGGACTCCCAGGTTTGGTCTGCACTGTCCCGAGAGCCCTTCCAGGCTGGGTGGGGCTGCACCATTGTTTGCCTTGGAGCCTGCTAGGGGCTAAAGATATACAGATATACAAACCTCCAAATCTCCTCCTCTACTAACAGGGACTGATTGTTGAGGATTCAGAAGGGAAATATTTCCTAGCTGGGAAAAGGGGGGCGCTACGAGAGAAGTCTGGAGAACTGTTTCAGAAAGTTTGAATCACAGGGCTCTTAGCCCCCAGACAGGAAGCTCTATCACATTGATCTGGTCTGTGTCACAACAAATACGCTCCGACCAGGCATTGAATTGAGAGCTGCCAACAAGCACCATCTCCTGGCAGACCAAGGAAGTACACATAAGAAAATTAATAAGTAAGAGAGGATTTTCCTGGCCTCTATAACCTCCCTGCCCAAGGCCCTAGGAAATGACTCTACAACCAATTACTGGGTCCAGTGCCCAGTTTTGAGCAACCAGCAGAACAATCCAAACAATCAAGGTTGAGCCAAAAATCAAAGAGCGGTGGTAACTCACAGCCTCCTGCCACTAAAACCCCATAAAAGAGAAAGAGATAGAGCATCTAAGTAAAATACAAACTAACCAGATGCCTAAGCACCAGCAAAAAATTACAGGCCATACTAAGAAAATAGAAGACATGGCCCAAGAAAAGGAATACAGCAAAGTCCCAGAAGAGATGCAGAATTTGAGAAAACTAATCAGTGAGATGAGCACACATTTCCAAAATCAAATTAATGAAATGAAAGAGAATATAGTTAAAGAGATCAATGACATCAAGAAGTCATTGCGTGAACGTAAAGAAGAATTTGAAATCATGAACAGAAAAGTAACGGAGTTCATGGGAATGAAAGACACAATAGGTGAAGTAAAAAATACATTTGAAGCATACAACAGCAGACTCGAAATGATAGAAGAGAGAATAAGTGATACTGAAGACAGAGCAGCTAAAATTGAAGAGAGAAAAGAACAGAGAGACAAAAAAACGGAAAAAATTGAGCAGGGAATCAGAGAGTTGAATGACAACACAAAACACAAGAACATACGTGTCGTGGGAGTTCCAGAAGGAGAAGAGAAAGGAAAAGGGGCAGAAAGAGTATTTGAGGAAATCATAGCTGAAAAATTTCCCAATTCTCACAAAAGAAATGAACTTACATGTCCAAGAAGCACACCATACCCCAATAAGAATAAATCCTAATAGACCTACGCCAAGACACATATTATTCAGAATGTCAAATGTAAAAGAGAAAGAGAAAATTCTCAGGGCAGCAAGAGAGAAGCAAACGATCACGTACAAAGGACGTCCAGTAAGACTTTGTGCAGATTTCTCTTCAGAAACCATGGAGGCGAGAAGACAGTGGTATGATACAATTAGGAAACTGAAAGAGAAAAACTGCCCGCCGAGAATTCTTTATCCAGCAAAACTGTCCTTCAAATATGAAGGTGAATATAAAGTATTCACAAACAAACAGAAACTAAGAGAGTTTGCAAAAAAGAATCCACCTTTGCAGGAAATATTAAAGGAAGCCTTAGAACCTGAAAGAAAAAGGCAGGAGAGAGAGGCTTGGAGGAGAGTATAGAAGAAAGAAAAGCAGAAAAGATAACCCAAAGAGTAAAAAGAGAGAAAAAATAAGATGACATATGAAAACCAAAGAATAAAATGGAGGAAATAAATAGTGCATTTTCAGTAATATCATTGAATGTGAATGGATTAAATTCCCCAATCAAAAGATACAGGCTGACAGAATGGATAAAAAAACATGAGCCATCCATATGCTGCTTACAAGAAACTCACCTCAGACACAAGGATACAAGCCAGCTGAAAGCAAAAGGTTGGAAAAAGATACTCCATGCGAATAGTAAAGAGAAAAGAGCAGGGGCAGCTATACTAATATCAGACAAAACAGACTTCAAATGCAAAAAAGTGATAAGAGATGTGGAAGGCCATTATATATTAATAAAAGGGACGATCCTCCAGGAAGATATAACAGTCATAAATATCTACGCACCTAACCAGGGTGCCCCAAAATATATGAGACAAACTCTGGCAAAACTGAAGGGAGAAATAGATATTTCTGCAATAATCGTCGGAGACTTCAACACCCCTCTCACATCATTAGATAGAACAACTAGACAGAAGATCAACAAGGAAACAGAGAACTTGAACAATATGATAAACAAGTTAGACATATACAGAACACTGCATCCAAACTCAGCGTGTTATACATTCTTCTCAAGTGCCCATGAATCTTTCTCCAGGATAGACCACATGTTAGGTCACAATACAGCTCTCAATAAATATAAAAAGATTGAAATTATACAAAGCACCTTCTCAGATCATAATGGAATGAAACTAGAAATCAATAACAGACAGGAAAAAAGGAAATTTGCAAATGTGTGGAGACTGAACAACACACTCCTAAATATTCAGTGGGTCAAAGAAGAAATTTCAAGTGAAATCAGTAAATATATTGAGACAAATGAAAATGAGAACACAACATATCAAAACTTATGGGATACAGCAAAGGCAGTCTTGAGAGGGAAATTTATAGCCCTAAATGCCTATATTAAGAAACAAGAAAGAGCTAAACTCAAATATTTAACTGAACAACTTGAGAAACTAGAAAAAGAACAACAAACCAATCCCAAAGCAAAAAGAAGGAAAGAAATAATAAAGATGAGAGCAGAAATAAATGAAAATGAGAACAAAAAAGCAATGGAGAAAATCAACAAAACCAAAAGCTGGTTCTTCGAGAAGATCAATAAAATTGACAAACCCCGCGCTAGACTAACAAAGAAAAAGAGAAGAAGCAAATAAATACAATCAGAAATGAAAGGGGGGAAATTACAACTGACCTCACAGAAATAAAAAGAATCATAAGAGGATATTATGAGAAACTATATGCCAACAAACTAGACAAGCTGGATGAAATGGACAAATTTCTAGAAACTCATAACCAACCTACACTGACACAACAAGAAATACAAGAACTTAACAAACCAATCACAATTAAGGAGATTGAATCCGTCATCAAAAATCTCCCAGCAAAGAAAAGTCCAAGACCAGATGGCTTCACAGGTGAGTTCTACCAAGCATTTCTAAAAGAATTAACACCAATCCTGTTTAAACTCTTCCAAAAAATTGAAGAGGAGGGAAAATTACCCAAAACATTTTATGAAGCCAACATCACCCTAATACCAAAGCCAGATAAAGATTCCACAAGAAAAGAAAATTACAGACCAATCTCTCTAATGAACATAAGATGCAAAAATTCTCAACAAAATACTTGCAAATCGAAACCAACAGCATATCAAAAGACTTATACATCACGACCAAGTGGGATTTATTCCTGGTATGCAAGGCGATTCAACATAAGAAAATCAATCAGGGACCCGGGTTCGATCCCTGGGACCTCCCAGTAAAAAAAAAAAAAAAAAAAAAAAAAATCAATCAATGTAATACACCACATTAACAAACTGAAGGAAAAAAAACACATGATCATCTCAATAGATGCAGAAAAGGCATTCGACAAAATCCAACATCCTTTTTTGATAAAAATACTTCAAAAGATAGGAATAAATGGAAAATTCCTCAATATGATAAAAAGCATATATGAAAAACCCACAGCCAACATCATACTCAATGGGGAAAGGTTGAAAGCTTTCCCCCTAAGATCAGGAACAAGACACGGATGTCCACTGTCACCATTGTTATTCAACATTGTACTAGAAGTTCTAGCTAGGGCAATTAGACAAGACAAAAAAATTAAAGGTGTCCAAATAGGAAAAGAGGAAGTAAAACTCTCACTCTTTGCGGATGACATGATCCTGTATTTAGAAAATCCTGAAGTATCCACAACAAAGCTACCTGAACTAATAAATGAGTTCAGCGAAGTGGCAGGATATAAGATCAACACGCAAAAATCAGTAATGTTTTTGTACACTAGTACTGAACAATCTGAGGAGGAAATTAGGAGGAAAATTCCATTTTCAATAGCAACAAAAAGACTCAAATACCTAGGAGTTAATTTATCCAAGGAAGTACAGGACCTATATGCAGAAAACTATAAAACAATGCTAAAAGAAATTTAAAAAGACCTAAACAAATGTAAAGACATTCCGTGTTCATGGATTGGAAGAATAAATATCATGAAGATGTCAATCTTGCCCAAACTGATTTATAGATTCAATGCAATACCAATCAAAATCCCAACAGCTTACTTTACAGAATTAGAGAAGGCAATTACCAAATTCATCTGGAAGGGTAAGTGCACCCGAATAGCCAAAAGCATTCTAAAAAAGAAGAGCAATGTGGGAGGAATTTCGCTGCCTGACCTTGAAACATATTACAAAGCTACAGTGGTCAAAACAGCATGGTACTGGCATAAAGACAGACATATCGATCAGTGGAATAGAATTGAGAATCAAGAAATAAACCCTCACCTATACAGTCAACTGGTTTTTGACAAACCTACCAGGCCCACGCTGATGGGAAAAACAGTCTCTTCAACAAATGGTGTTGGGAGAACTGGATATCTATAACCAAAAGAATGAAAGAGGACCCCTATCTCACCCCCTAATACAAGAATCAACTCAAAATGGATCAAAGATCTAAATATAAAAGCCAGGACCATAAAACTACTGGAAGAAAATGTAGGGAAACATCTTCAAGACCTTGTAGTAGGTGGTGGTTTCTTGGACCTCACACCCAAAGCACGTGCAACAAAAGAAAAATTAGATAAATGGGACCTCCTCAAAATTAAACACTTTTGCACCTCACAGGACTTTGTCAGAAGGGTGAAAAGGCAGCAAACTCAATGGGAAAAAAATATTTGGAAATCACATATCTGATAAGGGTTTAATATCCAGGATATATAAAGAGATGTTGCAACTCAACAATAAAAAGACAAATGACCCAATTAAAAAATGGGCCAAAGACTTGAATAGACATTTCTCCGAAGAAGAAATACAAATGGCAAAAAAACACATGAAGAAATGCTCAACATCACTCATGATTAGGGAAATGCAAATCAAAACTACAATGAGATATCATTTCACACTTATCAGAATGGCCACTATGAAAAAGACAGAGAACTACAAGTGTTGGAGAGGATGTGGAGAGATAGGAACCTTCTTCACTGTTGGTGGGAATGCAGGATGGTACAACCACTATGGAGGACTGTTTGGCAGTTCCTAAAGAAGTTGAATATAGACTTGCCATGTGACCCTGCCATACCACTACTGGGTATATACCCAGAAGAACTGAGAGCAGTGACACGAACAGACATCTGCACACTGATGTTCATAGCCACATTATTCACCATTGCCAAAAGTTGGAAACAACCCAGGTGTCCATCAACAGATGAATGGATAAACAAACTGTGGTCTATTCACACGATGGAATATTATGCAGCTGTAAGAAGAAATGAAGTCATAAAGCATATGGCAACATGGATGAATCTGGAGGACCTTATGTTGAGTGAAGCAAGCCAGACACAAAAGGACAAATACTGTATGAATGCATTACTATGAACCAAATATATTGTGTAATATATTGTTTGATTCAAAAAAAAAAAAAAATTTACATGTATCCATTACATTTAATTGAGAAATGTATATATTTATTCATCTGTGTTTATTTTTTAGTTTTTAATTGCTTATGTTTTCAATTATTAAATGTACAAAATAAAGTTAAAAAAAAAAGAGAAAAAAAAAGAAGACACAGGGAGAATATACTGAAGAAATTGTAAACATACATAAAAAGATAACGGATATGATGGCGATGAATGGCACAATCCAAGAAATCAAAAAGATGCTGGAATCACACAACAGCAGATTTGAACAGGCAGAAAAAAGAATTAGAGATGTGGAAGACAGTACATCTGAAATCAAACAGATAGTAGAACAGATAGATAAAAAGATAGAAGAAACCCAGCAGGGACTTAGAGATTTAAATGACAATACAAAACGCACAAACATACGCATTATAGGCATCCCAGAGGGAGAAGAGAAGGGAAAGGAAACAGAAGGAGTGTTGAAGGAAGTAATGGCTGAAAACTTCCCAACCCTATTGAGAGAGATGGATGGACATGTCCAGGAAGCACAGCACATCCCAAACAGTATAAATACAAACAGGCCTACTTCAAGACATATACTTGTCAAAATGTCCAATGCTCAAGACAAAGAGAAAATACTCAAGGCAGCAAGAGAAAAGAGAACCATCACATACAAGGGAAGCACAATAAGATTAAGTGCTGATTTCTCATCTGAAACCATGGAGGCAAGAAGACAGTGGTATGATATAGTCAAGGTACTCAAAGAAAAAAACTTCCAGCCACAAATTCTCTTTCTAGCAAAGCTGGCATTCAAAAATAATGGAGAGTTCAAAATATTCACAAATAAATAGAAATTAAGAGAGTATGCCCATAAGAAATCTACCCTTCAAGAAATAATAAAGGAAATTCTACATGTTGAAAGGAAAAAATGGGAGAGAAAGAGTTGGAGGAGAGTATAAGAACAACTAAAAAGACAAAAAGAGAAATAAAAACATATGACATACATTAACCCAAAGAAAATATGGCTGATGTAAGAAATTCCTTGAAAGTAATAACACTGAATGTTAATGGATTAAATTCACCAGTCAAGAGACCCAGATTGGCAGAATGGATAAGGAAATATGACCCATCTATATGTTGTCTACAAGAAACGCACCTTAGAACCAGGGATTCAAGGAGGCTGAAAGTGAATGGCTGGAAAGCAATTTTACAAGCAAACAAAAACCAAAAAAAGGGTGGGAGTAGCTTTACTAATATCGGACAAAATAGACTTTAAATGCAAAACTATTGTAAGAGACAAAGATGGACACTATATATGAGTAAAAGGGGTAATCTTTCAAGAAGGAAGAACAATCATAAACATTTATGCACCTAATCAGGGCACCTCAAAATACATGATGCAAACACTGGAAAGACTAAGTGGAGGCATAAATGCCTCTACAATTATAGTGGGAGACTTTAATACACCATTATCACCATTAGACAGAACATCTTGACAGAGAATCAATAAAGAAACAAAGACTCTGAATAATACATTAGAGGAGCTGGACCTTATAGATATATACAGAACGCTACACCCAAATACAGCGGGATATACATTCTTCTCAAATGCACATGGATCATACTCCAAGACAGACCACATGCTAGGCCACAAAACAACTCTCAATGAATTCAGAAATATTGAGATTATACAAAGTAATTTCTCTGACCACAATGGAATGAAATTGGAAATCACTAAGGGCCAGAGAACCATATTGGGCACAAAGATATGGAAGTTAAACAACACACTCAGACAAGCAGTGGGTCAAGGAGGAAATCTCAAAAGAAATCAGTAACTACTTCAAATCGAATGAAAATGACAACACAACATATCAAAACTTATGGGATGCAGCCAAAGCTGTACTGAGAGGGAAATTCATAGCCACAAATGTATATATCAAAAAAGAAGAAAGAGCTAAAATTGAAGACCTAACTTCACACCTGAAGGAATTTGAAAAAAAAAACAACAAACGAACCCCAAAGGTTGTAGAAAGAAGGAAATAACAAAGATTAGAGCAGAACTAAATGAAATAGAAAATAAGAAAGCACTAGAAAAAAATATAAAAAAACAAAAACTTGTTCTTCAAGAAGATCAGTAAAATTCACAAGCCCTTAACCACACTAACAAAGAAAAAGAGAGAGTGATGCAAATACACAAAATAAGAAATGAGGAAGGGGTTATCACCACTGACCCCACAGAAATAAAGAGTATCATTAAGAGGATACTTTGAAAAATTATATGCCACAAAGAATGATTATTTAGAGGAAATGGACAAAGTCCTAGAAACTCACAAGCAGCCTACATTGACAAAAGAATTAATTGAGGAACTCAACATCCCAGTTACAAGTAAACAGATAGACTCTGTCATCAAAAACCTCCCAACTAAGAAGAGCCCAGGACCAGAAGGCTTCACAGGTGAATTCTACCAAACATTCCAGAAAGAGCTAACAACAATCCTGCTTAAACTCTTCCAAAAATAGAAGTAGAAGGAACATTGCCTAACTCATTCTATGATGCCAACATTACCCTAATACCAAAGCCAAACAAAGATGCCACAAGAAAGGAAAATTACAGACCAATCTCTCTAAAGAACCTAAATGTTAAACTCCTTAAGAAAATACTTGCTAATCACATTCAACAACATATCAAAAGAATTATATACCATGAACAAGTAGGTTTCATCCCTGGTATGCAAGGATGTTTCAACATGAGAAAATCAATCAATGTAATACACCACACAAAAAGATTGAAAGAAATAAATCACATGATCATCTCTACAGATGCAGAAAAAGCATTCGACAAAATACAGCACTTGTTCCTGATAAAAACACTGCAAAAGACAGGAATAGAAGGAAAATTTCTGAACATGATAAAGATTATATATGAAAAACCCAGAGCCAACATCATCTTCAATGGTGAAGTCCTAAAAGCTTTCCCTCTAAGATCGGGAACAAGACAAGGATACCCAATATCACTGCTCCTATTTAACATTCTCTTAGAAGTACTTTCTTGAGCACTGAGGCAAGAAAAAGATATAAAAGGCATCCAAATTGGAAAGGAAGAAGTAAAAATTTCACTATTTGCAGATGACATGATCCTATACATAGAAAGACTTGAGACATCTACAACAAAGCTTCTAGAACTTATAAAGGAGTTCAGTAAAGTCATAGGCTGTAAGATCAATGCTCAAAAATCAGTACAATTTCTGTACACCAATAACAAGCAATCTGAGGAGGAAATCAAGAAAAAATACCATTTACAATAGTAACTAAAAGAATCAAATACTTAGGAATAAATTTAACTAAAGATGTAAAGGACTTATATACAGAAAACTACACAACACTGTTAAAGGAAATCAAAGAAGACTTAAATAAATGGAAGAATATTCCCTGTTCATGGATAGTAAGACTAAATATCATCAAGATGTCTATGCTACCCAAACTAATCTACAGATTTAATGCAATCCCAGTAAAAATGAAACACTGTATTTTTTAATGAATTGGAAAAACTAACTACAAAATTTATTTGGAAGGGTAAGAGGCCCCAAATCACCAAAGACATATTGAAAAAGAAAAATAAAGTTGGAGGTATCACTAGCTACAACTACCTGCCTTTAAAACATACTACAAAGCTACAGTGGTCAAAACTGCATGATATTGGCACAAGGATAGACATACTGACCAATGGAACCAAATTGAGAGATCCAATATAGATCCTCGCATGTACAGTCATCTGATATTCGACAAGGCCACCAAGCCCACTCAGTTTGAGAGAATGGCCACTTCAACAAATGGTGCTTGGAGAATTGGATATCCATATCCAAAAGAATGAGAGAGGAACACCATCTCACACCTTACACAAAAATCAACTCAAGATGGATCAAAGATCTAAATATAAGAGCCAAGACCAAAAAGACCTTGGAAGATAACGTAGGGAAGCATCTACAGGACCTTGTAATAGGAAATGGTTTCATGAACTTCACACCCAAAGCACAAGCAGCAAAAGAAAAAATAGATAAATGGGATCTCCTCAAAATTAAAAACTTCTGCACCTCAAAGGATGTTATCAAGAAAGTATAAAGGCAGCCTAAACATGGAAGAAAATATTTGGCAACATATATCTGATAGGAGCCTAATATCCTGCATATATAAAGAAATCCTACACCTAAAAAATTAAAAGACAAACAAACCATTTTAAAAATGGGCAAGCAACCTGAAAAGACACTTCGCCAAGGAAGAAATACACATGGCTAAAAAGCATATGAAAAGATGCTCGACATCACTATTAGGGAAATGCAAATCAAAACTACAATGAGATACCATATTACACCCATTAGAATGGCGGCTATTAAAAAAGCAGTAGAGTATAAGTGTTGGAGAGGATGTGGAAGAGTGGGAACCCACATCCACTGCTGGTAGGATTGTAGAATGGGCCAGCCACTATGGAGGAGAGTTTGGTGGTTCCTCAAAAAACTAACTATAGAACTTCCATATGATCCAACGATTCCACTGCTGGGTATATACCCTGAAGAATTGAAAGCAAAGACATGAACAGATATATGCACACCAATGCTCATAGCAGCATTGTTCACTATTGCCAAAAGTTGGAATCAACCCAGATGAATGGATAAACAAAATGTGGTACATACATACAATGGAATATTACTCAGCTGTAAGAAGGAATAAAGTGCTAACACATGGATGAATCTTGAAGACCTTCTGTTGAGTGAAGCAAGCCAGGCATTGAAGAATGAACAGTACATGACCTCACTGATATGAATTAAGGAAATTCAGCAGTCTCAGAGACCTATTGTCTGTAACATAGGTTTACAAGAAAGAGAAAGAGAAGAGAAGGTTGTGAGCCATCACCCTTATGGAAGTAATCTATGGTAAAGTGTTAGAGTGTAGTTGTGTATTGAAGAGATAGGACAGTAACGTAGTGATATTACTGGGTTGGGTGGTGCAGGGTTGACAGGTGGGTAGATTGAAAAGGGTGGGTCAGAAGGTCCAGGATACTGGGGGGAGGGTTGGGAGAAGGACCAGGTGAACACTGAGGCTTTGTGGGTATGAGGTTGAACCTACAGAGGTGGGAATGCTCTTATGGCAAAATGACAAGGAAGGGTCACTGGTTTAGGGTGTTGGTTGGGGTGGGCATTCGGGACAGGGAACACCTAGATCAGGCTTCTGGAGAGTGTGTGAGTGTTCATTCTGTCATAATGTGTTGTATCAGTGAGTGGAGACCCACATAATGAGCGAGAAGGAGTTGGACTCCCATCTTTGGGAGGACTGATTTGTTCAGAAATAGACAGGCAGGAGTCTCTCAAGAGCAAGGACAGTTCCTAATAGGGGAGGACAAACCAGTGTGTCAAGACCTCTTCTTGCATGTAACCATGAATCTTGTCATCCAATGAGTCAAGCCAGGGGGTCGTCGTGGGCCACAGGAGTATGCAATGGGAGATAATAGAATAGATCAAACTGGGTATTTAGTGGTCAGTAGAAATGTTCTTCATTACCACACAGTGATGGACACAGGACATGGTCAATATCATCAAGATTTATAAAAGTGTACAATCTAAAATGTAAACCATAGTGTAAACCATTGACAATGTTTAGTAGCTATGTTTCACTATTTGTATATCAGTTATAATGAAGCTACCATCCACATATAAAAAGGTATTAATATGGGGGGAGGGAAGGGGGAGGATGTTGGGTATATGAGAGTCTCCTGTATTCTGTTTGTGACCTTGCTGTGACCTAAAACTTCTTTGAAAACAAAATGAAAAATAGTGAAACACTGGGGAATGAGAGGGGGTAGGTGCCACAGTACAGACTGAACACAAGATATTGCAGTGATGAAAGGCCAAAGGTCAAAAAAATTTTTTATATTTTTCATTTTTTTTAATATCCCAATCTTTTACTTTTATTTTTAAATTTTTTTAATTTTTATGTCTTTTATCTCTTACATTTAAACTTATTATTATTTCATTTTCTATTAATTGTATTCAGCTATTGTAATGGCTTCATCTTTGAAGAAGCTTTGGATCACAGAAGGATTATAACTAGGGCAGGGGAGGATTGTTGGTGTGGGGTGTCAGGGATGGGGGATGCATGGGAGGAAGTTCACCTGAGCGTAAATATAAGGTATATAAAAATGTTCACGGGGCATTGTCACAGTGGGTGGAGAATTACTCAATAAATGAGAGAATACTGAATTCCCATCCTGGAGAGCTCTGCCACATTCTCTAAGGGAACAGCAACAGTCCCCCAAGTGCAGGAGCAGTGACTGGCAAAGGAGGATGATCCATTGATGGACCCTTGATATTGATGACTAGCCTTATGAGTCTTTGCTCTTGAAATTGAAACTTAGCCTATTATTATGGGGTGCCTAAAGGTTGCCACCTGAGAGCCTCCTTGTTGCTCAAATGTGGCCTCTCTCTAAGCCAAACTCAACATATGATTGCATTACCTTCCTCACAGCATGGGACATGACTCCCCTGGATAAGCCTCTCTATCACCGACGGATTGCTACCAAGTGCAAAGTGGCAATATGACTGGAAAAAGACCTTGAATAAATGGGGAAAAGATAAAGACAAATTAGTTTATATGGCTAAGAGACTTCAAAATGAGTCGGGAGGTCATCTCAGAGGTAATGTTTATGCACATCTCAGTAGGATCTCATAGAATTCCAAAGTGGATATCACCCCAAATAGTGGGGCTCCTGAGGGCTCTGGAGATACCCAGGTCCTATGCCAGGGCAGATAGCTCCAGAAATTGGTGCCTTGCCAGTGGGCCCTACTTTGGAGTTTGTGCTCCTGAGAGTGACAGAGTTGGACTCAACTATGTCTTCCCTGCACATGGCTCATCTGTCCCTTCTATTTAAACCTATATTTGATGCTAGAGTTTATAGGTGTACATCCAGAGACTTGAGTCTTTGGGCTGTCCACATGCCAGCTGGGCCTGGAATCTCGATGGAGCAGCAACTACTCTACAGCTCATTGGACTCACCCAGGACAACTAGTGGGAAGATGATGATGGACAATGGCCATCCCAGGGAATGGAGAGAGTCTGCAGCTGCAGGCAGGATAATCCCATCCATCCTCCCCATGAGATATAAGCCTCCTCTCAATTGGAGGTGAAGTGGACATCACCATCCCAGACACCTCAGGATGAGGGGAAGAGCTATGGACTAGAGTGGACTTACTGGTATTATACTATAGACATATTGTGATTCTAGCAATGGAAGAAATTACAACATTGATGAGGAGCCAGTGGCCACTGGAGGCTCTAGGGGCAGGGAGAGGGAAAAGCAGTTGTAATACAGGGGCTTTTTCGGGACTTGGGAATTGTCCTAAGTGACATTGCAACAGCAGTAAAAGCCATTTTATATCATTATATATCATGCAGAACTGTGTGGGAGACAGTGTGGTCTACAATGTGAACTGTGGTCCATGCTTAATGGCAAAGCCCCAGGATGTGTATATCCATTGCAGGTAATGTGTCACACTAATGAAAGATGTTTATTTGGGATGTTATGGGAGGTGTGGGAGGTGGGGTACATGGGAATCCTTGTAATTTTTGTGTAACATTTATGTAATCTAAGCATCTTTTAAAATAGAAACAAATAAATAAATTTTTAAAAAAATAAAAAAGGACATGACATGGAGATTACTTTAATTTAAAAAATTAAAAAAAACACAGTTGTGAACTGAAAAAAAAAAAAATTTCTATCCCCCAGTGCCTTATCTTTCTATAGCCATTGCCTCCAATGAAAGGAGTTTTGCTGCTGATATGCTTTGATCAGTGTTGCAGCATGTAGTAGGCTGAGCACACTTTAATTCTAGTCCTGTAATAAATTAGCAAGATCTGGATATAGTGATAGGGACAGAAATACTCAATTGGAAGAAGTATTACAAGTAGGGATCCATTCAACAGAAACAGCTGGGAATGACACCCCTTCTCCCACCCCCAAGATATTAAACTGGGATAAAACCCCTGACTCACTGCAGCCGATTGAGAGGGAAAAATACATTTTCCTCCCTATCAGCTGTTTCAAGGGAAAAGAGCGGGGATGTCAGGGTGTTTTTCTTCCGTGAATTAGGCCAGCAAAGACTGCTTTGAATCTACAGACTGGTAGATTTCTGTTGTTTTAATAATGACCATTCTTAAGGCGTGAAATGGTATCTTATTGTAGTTTTTGATCTGCATTTCCCTAATAGCTAGTGATGTTGAACATTTTTTCTTGTGCTTTTTGGCTATTGGTATTTCCTCTTTTTCTATTCAAGTCTTTTGCCCATTTTTAAAAATATAAACTTTATTTTAAAAGAGGTTTTAGGTTACAGAAAAGTAACATCAAAAGTAAGAGGGATTCCCATGTACCTCCCTCCCTCTCCCACATCATCCACTGTTTTTTTTTAAGATGTAGGAGTACAATTTATTATGATGTATCTGTGAAAGCCACTTATTAATAAAATGCACATTTTAAAAAATGACTCACTTGTGGTAAGGACTAACCTACCTAAAGTAATAATCTAAAAAGTAAAACCATCATTGCGACATTTATCAGTACTTCACATATCTAACAAATACTGAAGGTGGCAACTACCATTGTTAAAACGTCTTTTTTAAAAATTTTATTGAAGTATATCATTCATACATGAACACACATAATAAGTGTAATAAGTGTATAATGAAAGTTTGTGAACTTACAAAACAAACATGCATAACATCATACAGGGAATACATCACCCCACCACCAATACCTTGCACTGTTGTGAAACATTTCTTAGAAGTTTTGAAAGAATATCGTTAAAATATTACTACAGTACTAACTACAGTCCATACCTTTCATTTTCCAACCCACCCTATTATTATTTTTTTTATATATTTTATCCATTTTTAACCCCTCCTCTCCATTTTTGCTGTTTTTGTGTCCATTTGCTGGGCAATTCTCTGTGTCTGTTTCCTGCTCTCTCTTCTCATCCTTCTCCTGTCTTCACTAGGATTCGATCCTCAGAACCTCTGATGTGGAAGAGAGGTGTCCCACCTCCTGTGCCACCTTAGTTTCTGGTTTTTCGGCATGTCTTGTTTTGGCTTTCCCTTGTGTCATTCTCCAGTTACATCATCATCTTGCTCCATGTCTCGGCAGGGCCTGCTGGCACACCCGCGCACATGGCATTGGCAGCCCACGCACCTTATATATTTTTCTTTTTTTTCCTTTTACTGGGAGGTCCTGGGTACTGAATCCAGGTCCCTCGATATGGGAGACAGATGCCCAACCATTTGAGCCACATCTGCCCTTCCCCCCCACTATATATTTTAAGGTTGACCAAAGATACCTAGAGTTACAGTCATTCCCCATACAGGATGGTCATATAATAAATCAGGCTTGGTTTATCACCAGCATTCTAAAAATCAGACCTAGGGAGAAAAACTAGGTCTGGGGACACATGAATGGTTTCTAATATAGCGAATGTTTAGCCTACCCTGATGATCACAAAATCAGGACAGCAAGAATATTTGCCGTGTTATAACTTCTTTAAAGCCAAAAACTTAAGCACAAATCAGAATTAAGAGAAACTTCAAAATGTTCACATTTGCATGCATTTTTGGCTGAACTTTCAAAGATTCTACATATAACAAAACCACCACTTTGAATCAAAATGAATATTAAAAACATTTAAGCCTTGTATCAAACTTACTCTATAGAAGCAAGGCAAACAGGGTGAATAATAACAGCAGTATATTTCTAGGAGAGAAAGGAATCAATTATTTCCTTTATCATAAAACAAAAGCCAATGAGTCAACATTTTAATAGCACTGACCAAGTTATTTACTATTCAAAAATTTGCTTTTCAAGTTGTGTCTTTAACAAGTGTCCAAACACTATACAATAATGCTACCATTTAGATTTATATGCTTCATCTGAAAAACTTTTCTTACAAACAGGAGTTTTGCCCTGTTTCTCCAGAATAAATATCCCTATGTCTAAAACTTTAAATGATAATCAAAAAAGACAGATTCAAATAATTCATGCTA
Source organism: Tolypeutes matacus (assembly GCA_026826555.1). Taxonomy (NCBI): domain Eukaryota; kingdom Metazoa; phylum Chordata; class Mammalia; order Cingulata; family Chlamyphoridae; genus Tolypeutes; species Tolypeutes matacus. The sequence continues at coordinate 6,540,284 of JAKSZT010054368.1, forward strand.
TTCATTTTCCTTCACCAGGCTTTGATAAAAACAGAGCCATGTGGTATTGGAGCACCATCTTCATTCTCAGTTACAGTTTCTAGAGTCCCAGAAGCAGACAGAATAACCATTGTTTTATTTGTTGAAGCTGTCTTCTGTTTCTCAGCAATAGCTGCACAAATAACAACAATCTCATCACTTTCAAAGTCATAGTCAAGAATTTACTTTGGTGAGAAATCTGTTACTTCTGCAGATGATTCACTCTTTTTAATCCTCTGTGCCACTTTCTGTTGCTCCTGGAGTGTTCTTGCCCAAGAAAGGTCTTCTTTCCACATTTCAGTGTACATTGGATAGATGTGAAGGGCTACTTAAAAACTTTGAATTGCTTCATCCATTTTGTCCTTTGACTCTCTGTTGTCATATCATTCTATTATCTGTCTTCTTATCCTTTAGTTTACCCTTCCTAATAATCTTCATTTCTAAACTCTTCTCTTCCCCTTGTTTTTTCCTTTGAGTCTGCAGCACCCCCTTTAGTATCTCTTGCAAATCTGGTCTTTTGGTAACATATTCTATCAGTTTTTGTTTGTCTGTGAAGACTTTGAACTCACCCTCATTTTTGAAGGACAGCTTTGCCAGATACGGAATTTTTGACTGGCAGTTTTTCTCTTTCAGTACCTTAAATACATCATACCACTTTCTTCTGTCCTCCAAGGTTTCTGATGAGAGGTTGGCACTTAATCTTATAGAATTTCCCTAGTATGTGATGCATTTCTTTTCTTTTGCTGCTTTCAGAATCCTCTGTTTATCTCTGATATTTTTCTTTATGAGTAGTAGGTGTCTTAGGGTAGGTCTAATCGGATTTATTTTGTTTGGGGTGCATTGTCCTTTTCGGATATTGATATTTTTGTCCTTCATAAGGGCTGGGAAGTTTTTGGTCATTATTTCCTTACATATTCTTTCTGCCCCTTTTCCATTCTCTACTCCTTCTGGGACACCAATAATGCGAATGCTTGTGCATTTTGATACCTTATATCACCAAAAAAGAAGAAGTCACTTTAAAAAATGAATTCCTCTTTTTAATTTAGCTTGATGCTGAAAATCTGCCTCAAAACCTGCAGATAGAACCCTGAAAGGAAAATGATAAACGCAAGCAGGCTGAGAGGATCCAAAAGGACCCTAGAAGGAACACTTCCTCCTTAGCTTTGTTTGACTGCTTGCTGGTGTGGTTGTTGGGTTTTTCTCTGTTTATTTGTTCTCTCTTGCTTTTGTTTCCTCTTTCCTCCCCCCTTTCTGTTTTCCTTCTTTATTTATTTTTTTTAATGAGGTGCTGCTTGCTTACCTCTTCTTTGCTGTGCTTCTTCTTCAGTGATTTCCCATTCTCTGTCTATATTGATATTGTATCCCAAGCTATCTCTTACCCTTCCTTCATCTCTCTGAATTCTGCTTTCTGTTGCAGTTCTTAGACACCATGCTTTTTCATTAGCCCACAACTTAAGGGTGTCAATTTCTAGTCTATCTATTTTGTTTTCTTCTTTTTTATTGATATTAGCTTTTTCCTTTTAGGCCTTTTTTTTTGCTCTTTCTCTCCCTCTTCATCATTCTAGCCTTCTAAATCATTACATATATATTCCTCTATTTGGTTTTCCAGGCCATTGTAGGTACTCCACTTTTTTTCCTATTACTCTACACTGCCTACACAAGTTAAATATTCACTTCACTAAGTCCTATTTGGCTGCTCTTCTAACTTTTATCAATATTTCTATTATCCTTCTTCCTTTCTCACATCTTTCGATTCCTCTGGCACTAACCTTTTCCCTTCAAGGTAACATAGAAAAAAGGAAGGAAACAAAATAAGAAGAAAAAGTGTCAAAGAGAAAACTTCACACACACAGAGAACCACCAGCTAAATAAAACTCTAAAGGAGAGAGAGAAGCTAATCAACTGAATAAACCCAGCAATATAAAATGATGGCTGAGGGCAACAATAAATTACAAATCACATTGAGAAACAGGAAGACATGGACCAGTCCAATGAACAAACTGAAAACCAGGAAGAGATGCAGAACATCGAACAACTAATCAAAGATTCCCAAACAAATTTCATGAACCAACCTAATTAAATGAAGGAAGAGATTAAGGATATAAAGAAGACAGTGGGAGAACATACTGAAGAAATTGTAAACACATGCAAAAAGTTAACGGATATGATGGTAATCAATGGTACAATCCAAGAAATCAAAAAGACGCTGGATTCAAATAACAGCAGATTTGAACAGACAGAAGAAAGAATTAGTGATGTGGAAGACAATACATCTGAAACCAAACATATAATAGAACAGATAGACAAAAAATATAGAAAAAATCTATCAGAGACTCAGGGATTTAACTGACAACACAAAACGCACAAACATACGCATTATGGGCATCCCAGAAGGAGAAGAGAGGGGAAAGGGAACAGAAGGAGTGTTGAAGGAAATAATGGCTGAAAACTTCCCAACCCTATTGAGAGAGATGGATGTGCAGATCCAGGAAGCAAAGCGCACCCCAACAGTATAAATCTCAACAGGCCAACTCCAAGAAATATACTTCTCAAAATGTCCAATGCTCAAGACAAAGAGAAAATACTCAAGGCCACAAGAGAAAAGAGAACCATCACATACAAGGGAAGCACAATAAGATTAAGTGCCGATTTCTCATCTGAAACCATAGAGGAAAGAAGACAGTGGTATGACATAGTCAAAGAACAAAAAGAAAAAAACTTCCAGCCACGAATTCTTTATCCAGCAAAACTGGCATTCAAAAATGATGGAGAGTTCAAAATATTCACAGATAAACAGAAATTAATAGAGTATGTCAGTAAGAAACCAGCACTTCAAGAAATACTAAAGGAAGTTCTACAAATTGAAAGGAAAAATCAAGGGAGAGAGAGTTGAAGGAGAGTTCAAAAACAACTCAAAAGACAAAAACAGAAACAAAACAACATATGACATACATTAATCCAGAGAAAATATGGCTGAAGTAAGAAATACATTGCGAGTAATAACACTAAATGTTAATGGATTAAATTCACCACTCAAGAGACACAGTTTGGCAGAATGGATAAGGAAACATGATCAATCTATATGCTTTATACAAGAAACCCACCTTTAACCCAGGGATTCAAGGAGGCTGAAAGTAAATGGATGGAAAACCATTTTACAATCTAACAATAGCCAAAAAAGAGCAGGAGTAGCTATTCTAATATCAGACAAAATAGACTTTAAATACAAAACTACTGTAAGAGACAAAGATGGACACTATATATTAGTAAAAGGGGTAATCTTTCAAGAAGAGAGAACAATCATAAACATTTATGCACCTAATCAGGGTGCCTCAAATTATGTGAGGCAATCTCTGGAAAAGCTAAGTGGAAAAATAAATGCACTATTATCATCATTAGACAGAATATCTAGACAGAGAATCAATAAAGAAACAAAGGCTCTCAACAATACATTAGAGGACCTGCATGTAATAGACATATACAGAACACTACACCCAAATACAGAAGGATTTACATTCTTCTCTAGTGCACATGGATCATACTCCAATATAGACCACATTCTAGGCCACAGAACAACTCTCAATGAATTCAGAAAGACTGAGATTATACAAAGTAGTTTCTCTCATCACAATGGAATGAAATTGGAAATCACTAAGAGCCAGAGAAACAGGTTAGGCACAAGGATATGAAAGTTAAACAACACACTCTTAGACAAACAGTGGGTTAAGGAGGAAATCTCAAAAGAAATCAGTAACTACCTTGAAACTAATGAAAATGACAACACAACATATCAAAACCTATGGGATGCAACCAAAGCTGTCCTGAGAGGGAGGTTCATAGCCATAAACACATATATTAAAAAAGAAGAAAGAGCTAAAATTGAAGTTGTAACAGCACACTTGGACGTATTGGAAGAGCAATAACAAACTAAACCTAAATGGAAGTAGAAAGAAGGAAATAACAAAGATTAGAACAGAACTAAATGAAATAGAGAATAAGAAAGCACTAGAAAATATAAAACCAAAAGCTGGTTCTTCGAGAAGATCAATAAAATTGACAAAACCTTAGCCAGACTTAGAAGATAAAGAGAGAACAGATGCAAATACACAAAACAAGGAATGACCAAGGGGATATCACTACTGACCCCACAGAAATAAAGAGTATCATAAGAGGATACTTTGAAAAATTATGTGCCAACAAGAATGATAATTTAGAGGAAATGGACAAGTTCCTAGAAACACACAAATAGCCTACATTGATGAAAGAAGAAATTGATGAGCTTAACAGTCCAATTACAAGAGATAGACTCAGTCATCAAAAAGATCCCAACTAAGAAGATCCCAGGACCAGATGGCTTGACAGCTGAATTCTATCAAACATTCCGGAAAGAGCTAACACCAATTCTGCTTAAGCTCTTCGAAAAAGTAGAAGTAGAAGGAATATTGCCTAACTCATTCTACAATGCCAACATTACCCGAATACCAAAACCAAACAAAGATACCACTACAAAGGAAAATAACAGAGCAATTTCTCTAATGAACATAGATGCTAAAATCCTCAATAAAATACTTGCTAATCACATTCAACAACATATGAAAAGGATTATACACCATGACCAAGTGGGTTTCATTCTGGGTATGCAACGATGGTTCAATATAAGAAAATCAATCAATGTAATACACCACATAAACAAACTGAAAGAAAAAAATCACATGATCATCTCTATAGAGGCAGAAAAAGCATTCAACAAAATACAGCATTCTTTCCTGATAAAAACACTGCAAAAGATAGGAATAGAAGGAAACTTTCTGAATATGATAAAGGGTATATATGAAAAACCCAAAGCTAACATCATCTTCAATGGTGAAATCCTAAAAGCCTTCCCTCTGAGATCGGGAACAAGACAAGGATGCCCACTATCAACACTCCTATTTAACATTGTCTTAGAAGTACTTGCTCGAGCACTGAGGCAAGAAAAGGATATAAAAGGCATCCAGATTGGAAAAGAAGAAGTTAAAATTTAATTATTTGCAGACGACATGATCCTATATGTAGAAAGCCCTGAGATATCTACAACAAAGCTTCTAGAATTTATAAAGGAGTTCAGTAATGTTGAGGGCTATAAGATCAATGCCAAAAATCAGTAGCATTTCTGTACACCAATAACGAGCAATTGGAGGAGGAAACCAAGAAAAAAATGCCATTTACAATAGTAAATAAAAGAATCAAATACCTAGGAATAAATTTAACTAAAGATGTAAAGGACTTATATACAGAAAACTATACAACACTGTTAAAGGAAATCAAAGAAGACTTAAATAAATGGAAAAATATTCCCTGTTCATGGATAGGAAGAATAAACATCATTAAGATGTCTATCCTACCCAAACTAAACTACAGATTTAATGCAATCCCAATAAAAATCAACACTATATTTTTTAAGGAACTGGAAAAACTAACCACAAAATATATTTGGAAAGGTAAGAGGCCCCGAATTGCCAAAAACATATTAAAAAAGAAAAATGAGGTTGGAGGTATCACATTACTAGACTTTAAAACATACTACAAAGCTACAGTGATCAAAACTGCATGGTATTGGCAAAAGGATAGACCTTCTGACCAATGGAATCGAATTGAGAGTTCTGATATAGATCCCCGCATATACAGTCATCTGATATTCAACAAGGCTACCAAGCCCACTCAGTCGGGAGAGAATGGCCTCTTTAACAAGTGGTGCTTGGAGAACTGGATATCCATATCCAAAAGAATGAGAGAAGAATACCATCTCACACTTTATACAAAAATCAACTCAAGATGGATCAAAGATCTAAATACAAGAGCCAAAACCATAAAGTTCTTGGAAGATAATTTAGGGAAGCATCTACTGGACCTTGTAATAGGAAATGGTTTCATAAACTTCACAGCCAAAGCACAAGCAGCAAGAGAAAAAATAGATAAGTGGGATCTTCTTAAAATTAAAAACTTCTGCACCTCAAAGGACGCTATTAAGAAAATAAAAAGGCAGCCAACACAATGGGAGAAAATATTTGGCAACCATATATCTGATAGGAGCCTAATATCCTGCATATATAAAGAAATCCTACACCTTGAAAATAAAAAGACAAACAACCCATTTAATAAATGGGCAAGTGACCTGAAAAGACATTTCTCCAAGGAAGAAATACAAATGGCTAAAAGGCACATGAAAAAATGCTCGACACCACTTGCTATCAGGGAAATACAAATCAAAACTACAATGAGATACCATCTTACAACCATCAGAATGGCAGCTATTAAAAAAACAGCAGACTGTAAGTGTTGGAGAGGATGTGGAGGAGTAGGAACCCTCATCCACTGCTGGTGGCATTGTGGAATGGTCCAGCCACTGTGGAGGACAGTTTGGTGGTTCCTCAGAAAACTAAAAATAGATCTTCCATATGATCCAGCGATTCCACTGCTGGGTATGTACCCAGAAGAACTGAAAGCAAAGACATGAACAGATATATGCACACCAATGTTCATAGCGGCACTGTTCACCATTGACAAAAGTTGGAATCAGCCCCAGTGCCCATCAACAGATGAATGGATAAGCAAAATGTGGTTCATACATACAATGGAATATTACTCAGCTGTAAGAAGGAATAAAGTGCTAACACACGGAATAACGTGGATGAATCTTGAAGACCTTATGTTGAGTGAAGCAAGCCAGGCGTTGAAGGATGAACAGTATATGACCTCACTGATTTGAACTGAGGAAAGTGAGCAGTCTCTGAGAACCATTGTCTGAAAGATAAGTTAACAAGGGAAAGAAAGAGAAGAGTAGACTGTAAGCCATCACCCATATGGACATAATCTATGGTAAAGGGATAGAGTATAGTTGCATATTGAAGGATAGGACAGATGGGTAGTGATATTACTGGGTTAGGTGGTGCAGGGTTGACAGGTGGGTAGATTAGGAAGGGCAGGTTGGAATACCCAGGGCATGTAACTGTGAATCTCATCATTCCATGAGTCAAGACAGGGGAGTGTCTTATGCCCCAGGGGGATGGGGATGCAGGAACAGTAAAGATCAAATGGGATATTTAGTGGTCATGGGAAAGGTTTTTCACTACCTCACAGTAATGGATACAGGACATGGTAAATATCATCAAAAATTATTAAACTGTACCGTCTAAATTGTAAACTATACGGTAAACCATTGACAATATTTAGTTGCTATATTTTACTATCTGTATAACAGTTATAACAATGCTAACATCCATTAAAAAAAAAAAGGTTTTAATATGGGGTGGGGAAGGGGGAGGGAGGTCGGATATGTGGGAGTCTCTAGTATTCCATGTGTGACTTTGCTGTGACCTAAAACTTATTTGAAAATTAAATGAAAATTTGGGAGACACTGGGGAATGAGAGGGGGAAGGTGTCACGGTACACTGGACATCCGATAATGCAGTGATAAAAGGAAAAAAAGAATACTTTTTTTAAAAGGAATTTTTTTTGTTTTTTTCCCATTTTTTTAATGTCCCAATCCGCTAGTTATATATATATATAAATTTTTTTATTTATTTATTTTTTATTGTGGGTAAAAATCAAAATTTTCACAATACATACCAATATTTGTAAAATGATATATAAATATATATGCATATATGTGCATTTGCTTACAAAAATGTTATTTATATATATAAAAATATTTTTTAAGAGGTGCTTAAATTACCTAAAATATTACATGGAACCCACCTGGATTCCCATGTTGCCCACCTCCCACACTTCCCACCACATCCCACACAAACATCTCCCACAAGTGTGGCCCACCACCCTCAATGGACTTACACATCCTGGGGCCTTGCCACCAACCATAGACCACAGTTCACATCGTAGACCACACTCTCTCCCACACAGTTCTGAGTGGTGTGTGCTGATTTAAAATGGCCTACATCCGTTGCCACAACGGTACTCAGGACAACCTCCAAATCCTAAAGAAGCCCCTGTATTTCAACTACACATCCCCTCCTCCCTGCCCCGAAAGTGTCAAGTGGCCACTGGCTCCACTTCATTGTTATCATTTCTTCCATTGTTAGAATCACCATATGTGTACAACAGACTACCATCAAGTCCACTCTAGTCCATAGTTCTTCCCCCAATCCTGAGGGGACTGGGATGGTGATGTCCACTCCACCTCCAAGTGAGAGAGGACTTATATCCCATGGATATCGTGGGTGGGATGATCCTGCCTGCAGATGCAGGCCCTCACCATTCCCTGGGCTGGCTGTTGCCCATCATTGTCTCCTCGCCAGGTGACTTGGATGAGTCCATTGAGCTGTAGGGTAGGAGTTGCAGCTCCACCGAGATTCCATGCACACCTGGCACATAGGTAGGCCAGAGGCTCCAGTCTCTGGAAGTATACCTAAAAACTCCAGCATCATATATAGGTTTGAATAGAAGGGACTGATGGACCATGTGCAGGGAGGACTTATTTGAGTCCAATTCTGTCATTCTCAGGAGCATATATTCCAAAATAGAGCCCACTGATAAGGTGTCAGTCTCTGGGGCTATCCCCCCTTATATAGGACCTGGGTGTCTCCAGAGCTCTCAGGAGCCCCTCTGTGTGGGGTGACAAGCACTTTGACGTTCTATGAGCTCCTACTGAGGTGTGCATAAGAGTTGCCTCTGGGATGACCTCCCGACTCTCTTTGAAGTCTCTTAGCCACTTGAACTCATTTGTCTTTACCTTTTCCCCCTTTTATTAAAGGTCTTTTTCCAGTTGTGTTGCCAGTTGGCACTTGGTATTAATCACTAGTTGTCAGGGAGGCTCATCCCCAGGAGTCATGTCCCACGCCGCTAATTATATTTTATTTTTAGTTTTTTTTTTTTTCTTCTGAGTTTCCTTGTATTTACCTCTTGCATTTAAGCTTATCATTATTATTTCTTTTTCCTATTAATTGTATTTGGTTATTATATGGGCTTCATGTTCAAGGAAGGTTTAGATCACAGAAGGGTTACAATGGGGGCTGCAGAGGATCATTGGTGGGGAGTGTCTGGGATGGGGGATTCATGGGAGTAAGTTCATCTGAATATACATGAAACATATATAAAATGGTACAAATGATCAAGGAATGGGGCATGGTTACGGTGGGTAGACAATCACTCAATAAATGAGGGAATCTGAATTCCCAGCCTGGAGACCTCTGCCACATTCTCCAAGGGAGCAGCAACATTCCCCTGAGTGCAGGGGCAGTGTCTGGCAAAAGAGGATGGCCCACTGATGGGTTCTTGTTATTGATGACTAGCCTTATGAGTCTTTGATCTTGTAATTGAAACTTAGCCTACTGTTATGGGGTGCCCTGAGAGCCTCCTTGTTGCTCAAATGTGGCCTCTCTCTAAGCCAAACTCAGCATATGAATGCATTACCTTCCCCTCAACATGGGACATGATTCCCGGGGATGAGCCTCCCTGGCAACGAGGGATTAATACCAAGTGCCAACTGGCAACATGACTGGAAAAAGACCGTGAATAAAAGCGGAAAAGGTAAAGAGAAATGAGTTCATGTGGCTCAGAGACTTCAAAGAGAGTCGAGAGGTCATCCCAGAGGTAACACTTACGCACACCTCAGTAGGACCTCATAGAACACTAAAGTGGATATCACCCCACAAAGAGGGGCTCCTGAGGGCTCTGGAGACATCCAGGTCCTATATAAGGGAGGATAGCTCCAGAGATTGACGCCTCATTAGTAGGCTCTACTTTGGAATCTGTGCTCCTGAGAGTGACAGAGTTGGACTCAAATAAGTCCTCCCTGCACATGGTCCATCAGTCCCTTCTATTCAAGCCTATATGCGATGCTGGAGTGTTTAGGTATACTTCCAGAGACTGGAGCCTCTGGCCTACCTATGTGCCAGCTGTGCCTGGAATCTCGGTGGAGCTGCAACTCCTACCCTACAGCTCAATGGACTCATCCAAGTCACCTGGCAAGGAGACGGCGATGGGCAACAGCCAGCCCAGGGAATGGAGAGGGCCTGCAGCTGCAGGCAGGATAATCCCATCCACCGTATCCATGGGATATAGGTACTCTCTCACTTGGAGGTGGAGTGGACATCACCATCCCAGTCCCCTCAGGATTGGGGGAAGAGCTATGGACTAGAGTTGACTTAATGGCATTCTGTTGTAGACATATTGTGATTCAAGCAATGGAAGAAATTATAACAGTGAGGTGGAGCCGGTGGCCACTGCACGTTTTCGGGGCAGCAAGGGGAAGGGCAGTTGAAATACAGGGGCTTTTTCAGGATTTGGTGGTTGTCCTGAGTGGCGTTGCAGCGACGGATGTAGGCCATTTTACATCAGCATATACCATGCAGAACTGTGCGGGAGAGAGTGTGGTCTACGATGTGAACTGTGGTCTATGCTTGGTGGCAAGGCCCCAGGATGTGTATATCCATTGCGGGTGATGTGCCACATTGATGAAGGATGTTTGTGTGGGATGTTGTGGGAGGTGTGGGAGGTGGGGAACATGGGAATCCCTATAATTTCTGTGTAATATTTAGGTAATCTAAGCACCTTTTAAAATATATATATATAGAAAAATAACAATTATGTAAGCAAATGCACATGTATGTATATATATTTATATATCATTTTACAAATATTGGTATGCATTGTGAAATTTTGATTTTTACCCACAATAAAAAAACTTTTTAAAAAAACACATGGTGAGTTTTCTGTGGCTCTACAAGGAAAGTTTAAAAATGTGGATTGTGCAGAGTACTTGTAAAAATAACATTTGATTACAGACATATATTTTTTAAGATTTATTGGAAATATTTAGTATCTCAGGATTAGAAACAAAGGCCTGGTTATTACACTCCACTTATATTTCTGCCTTCTCAGTAACCCTCAAGTACTCACAAAGAGCTACCTGGTCATATTTCATTGTCTTCTTCAGGCAACAGGGAAGTAAATTGAACTTTACAATGTGTTCTGAGTATGGTCCACACATTTTTTGCCAATTCCAACCTCAGCCTATTCTTTTGTGATCAATGTGAATTTCTATTTCAAAGGCTAAATTTGTGAATGTCCATCAGTGAAATCTATGCCCTATCCCACAAGTACCTTCCCCTGGGTTTAATTATAGAAATAAAAATATTGGTTACATTTTTGTAAACTATAACATATACAAGCAAAAAATGGAACATGTTTCTACAAAATATCATTTCTGTATATAGTATAAAAACAGAGGCTGAAATTACTCATCGACTTCATTTCTACCTTCCACTATTCACCCAAAGAAACTCTTCTCAGCATTTTTGGCATTAGGTGGAACTGTGTAAGTGAATCCTTGCCCATTAAATATGTGTGGAAGTGAATGTTGCCCTGTACAGACCTGACCCACGAAAATAAATTTATGTGTCCCACCATGCTTTTTGACCCTTTACAATGAGTGGATAAACCCCAGCACCACAGTCACAATTTGAGACACATGTTATGGCTGACAAAGTCACAAGAAAAAAGGCAGCTGATGTCCAGAATCACTGTTTACAGCATAAACAGCCAGTGGTGTCACTAATCAGGAATGCCTGCACTGAGCCGTTACATGAAAAATAATAATTTTATATGGATGGATTAAATTGCTATTTTCTTATTAGTTATCTTTTACAGCAGCTAAAATTAACTGACAATTCATTAGTTAAATACTGTCCTATGAATTTTTAATAAAAAATTTAGTCTCATATAGTGCAACAGAAAATAGTGCTTCAAAATTAGGAAATAGATAAATGTACATTGCAAATCATAAAATTATTCTTTTAAGGATAATTGCTCATATTCTTCCCTCTAAGCCTTGATTGTGAGTTATGATATCAATATTTTGCTGAAATGACACATGATTTTTGTTCTGGATATTTTTGAGATGGTGCAAAAATATTAGTCAGGATTCCTTTCTTGGGCTTTGCAAAAATAAAAGTAATTGATTAGAGACTAGAATCTGTAGTATAACGTTTTCCAATTTCCTTCATTTTTGGTGGGGACTATTAAACTAGAAAGAGCACATTTCTGTTTCCTCTTGACATCATCTTAGGCAAACTGGCTATATTCCTTTGACTTCCTTTGTATCATACAAATAAATTTCAAGTATCAAAAGTGCATTATTGCAATAACTCTTTACAAGTTCAAAATTCTTGGTTTATAATAAAACTGTAAAGTGTAAAAGAAACAAAAAAAAGAGAAAAAACACCAGTGCCATCTATTGCAGAAGTCCAACATCTTCTTAAAATGTTGCTCAACAAGTTAAGAGAAACATGTCTAGAAGCAACATATAATTGAAAAGAAACTACTTGTGTTTTTACCATGTTAGATGATTATCTCTAGCATTTTCTCTTTCCCAATAGAAATTCCCATCTTCTATAATGTTGCTCTTGAGTCAGCCATTCTGTGCAGTTGCCACTTGCATGTTTCCAAGATCATCATCTTCTTCATGTGTTCTCTTCAAACAGCCTGTACCAGAATGGACAGATAAGATAATGATCTTTCTATCTGTATTCATTTGTATTGTTAATTTTGTATTAATTTTGCTAGGTAGATGGCTTCATATTCCTGAAGTTGATGGACAAATCCAGCATTAGGATTAATACAAAATCTTTCTTTTTTTTTTTTTTTTTTTTAAGATTTTATTTATTTATTCATTCATCCCCCCCCTGCTGCCTGCGCTCACCGGGTCAGCCAACCACGCCGTGCGGGCGGGCCTGCCCTCACCAGGAGGCCCCGGAACTGAACCCGGGGCCTCCCATATGGCAAACGGGAGCCCCACTGATTGAGCCACAGCCGCTTCCCAAAATCTTTCTTGAACATAAGCAAAAGCATCTCTGTACTTCATTCCAAACGTCCCCATAATGTATGCAGTCACAAAGGCAGCACTCCTGCAGATCCCTGCATTTCCACGGACAAGAACTTTTCCTCCAGTTTGGAAGCTCCCATCAATAAATTCTTTAGTCATGGGGAAAAATAAAAGTATTATATTTTCAGCTGGATTATCTGCAATATCCAAGACTAAATATCTAAATAATTGCTGAAAGTTTAGTTTAAGGAAGTTTGCTTCAATATCGTCTTATGCATATTATATGGGTTATTCCATATTTCTGTAGTATAGGTAGCTTGCTCTTCGTTTACCCTTCATCTCTTGTCTCATAGGATAGGTCCACTCAGCGTCTTCTTTGCATTGTGGGTAGGTGGGGAACTCCAGCTTCATGTCCTACAGGGTCGCGGACCGCGAGGGGGTGGCTGGGGTACGAGGGCGAGTTACCCCGCCGGCCGACAGTGGCGGCGCAATGGAGAACTGGTGAACTTGAGGATTTGCAGGTGGGCGGCGGATTTACAATTTAACATAAACAAACTAAAGGATCCCGGTATGGGGGACAGATGTGGCTCAAACAGTTGGGCGTCCGCCTCCCATATGGAGGGACCTGGGTTCGATTCCTGGGACCTTCTGGTAATAAATAAATAAATAATTAATTAAAAATTAAAAAAAAAAAAAAAAAAAAGGATCCCGGTGACAGCAACAGCCTAGAAGAGAAGGATTGGGCGCCTTCTAACCAGCCGCCATGCTGCTGCCATCTCCCTCCCTACCCTATAACTTTAAAGTAGCTGTAAAATGCTGAAAAATTGGAAAGTAAGTGTATTAAAATTCACAATTGAAGCAAACTATTCAACTATTTAAAAAATAATAAACTTTTTTGCTTATCTTCTTTTGAACTGAGAGAACTGCTATATTTGACAATCTCTCATGACCCAGTGAGGATTTTAAAGATTTTTTTTATTTTCTTTTACTGAAATGTCTTTCACAGAACCCCGGGGCACATCCACATTTGGATAACATTGCACTAAGAATAACTCCTGACAATCAGATTTAGAAGATCAAGTCCTGGTAGTACTTTTTTTTTTTAAATACCAACTATTAATACTGCATTCTGCTTAAATCCTTTTAAGATGAAATTTGTAGAGGAGTTAAGTCATCGGTAGATATAAGAGTCAAGTAATTGGCTGTAAGTCAGATGTATTCATTTGAAAATAAATTATTCCTGTCAAAAATTCAAAATCTGAAGGCATTTAGTTTATTTTCTCTATCTCCACTGCAAAATCAAAATTAAGATGTGTATATTTCCATAATTTTAATAAATCTATATACCATAAAAATTCAGACTTCCATACAGTGATTCTTAAATTTCCTTTATCAGTGCTCTTACTTTTTATTTATTTTCCAAATTCAAAAAAATATGTTCATATGTCTTGTTCAAGCTTTACATTCATCAAATATACCTTTGAAGTTACTGTCTCATTTCTGGTATTAAAATCAAAAGGTCTTCTAATAAGCATGCAAGTTTATATATTGTCCCTTTTTCTTTGGAATTTTATAAGTATTTTCTATTTGGTTCAGTTAGCAAGTATTTTGTTGAGGATTTTTGCATCTATATCATTAAAGAAACTGGTCTGTAATTTCCTTTTCATAATATCTTTATTTGGCTTTGTTATTTGGGTGATGTTAGCTTCATAGAAGGAGTTTGGCCGCATTCCTTCCTGTTAACATTTTTGGAAAAATTTGCACAAGATTTATATTAGATCTTCTTTAAAATATCTTTAAATGATTGGTATAATTCACCTGTGTTAATGGATTGAACTCTCCAATTAAAAGACATAGACTGACAGAAAGGATAAAAAACATGAACCATCTATTTGTTGTCTACAAGAGACTCACCTTAAATGCAAGGACATAATCAGGCTAAAAGTGAAAAGTTGGAAAAAGATACTCCATGCTAATAGCAATAAAAAAGAGAAGGTATAGCAATACTAATATCTAATAAAATAAACTTTATATGCTAACCTGTTATGAGATGAAGAAGATTACTATATATTAATAAAAGGACAATTCACTGAGAAGAAATAGCGATAATAAATATTTATGCACCTAAAATAGGTGCCCCCAAGTACATGAGACACACACTAACAAAACTGAAGGGAGAAACAGATGTCTCTACAATAATAGTTGGAGACTTCAACATTCCACTCTCAGCATTCGATAGAACATCTGGACAGAGGATAAATAAGGAAACTGAGAGCTTGAATAATATGATAAATGAACTAGACCTGACAGGCATTCTAGATCATTAAACATCAAAACAGCAGGATATACATTCTTCTCAAGTGCTCATGGATCTTTCTCTTTAGTCATATTTTCCTTCCTTTCCTGAAATTGATTAAGAAGGCTTGTGTGAACATCATTTATTAGTTGTCTTAAATCCTGTGTCTCATCTAGATCCTTAGTTTGTTCCTTTGGCTGAGCCACATCTTCCTGTTTCTTAGGATAGTTTATCTTTTGTTGATACCTGGGCATATGTTTCTGTTAGTGGTTTTGCTTTATTGATCAATTTTTCTCTGTTGCCCAGTGGTTTTATTTCACAGCTCTTCTTTGATTTTTAGTTTAATTTTTTCTAAAACTTTAATATTGCCCTTTTTAAGTGGTCAAAACGGGCAGGAAGCCACAATGGGGCCCAACCAGGTCTACCATGCTTGGGAAAGAAATAGGAAAAACTAGCTGGTCTTCCTTCACTTTCTTGACTGGCCAGCAAATAGCACTCCTCACAAAACCCTTCCATGGAGATGAATTCTTCAGTTACCCCTAGCTTTTCTTACCAGTGAGTTACGGCAATCACAGTCAAGGAAGAGAAACCACACACAGCCCTCCACCACACCCTCCCTCTTCCCAGGGAAGAAGCCATCCTTTCCCCTCTCCTCTGGCCACTCAGCTGTTGATTTTACTAAGGCTGTTCCCTTGGGAGATCTGGGGGATGGGCAGTATTCCCAGGCCTGGGGGTATCAACTCAAGGATTTCCCTTTGGCTTCTCCATCTCTCCAACCCTAGTCCCTCCTGAATGATGCATGTAGCACTCTCCAGGTCTGCAGGGGTTCCCAAAGCACCTCCCTTGGACAACTTCTATGCTTTCTCTCCTATTTTGCAAGAGAGCTGTGCCCTGCCTGAGCTACTCCAACACCATCTTGGATCTCTTTCTGTAACCGATGATTCTTAATTGCAACACTGTTATTATAGTACTAGTAAAATCTATCTCCAAGTGGATGACTCCTTAAACAAATAATGAGAGCATTACTTTACATATAGGATGTTTCCTTTGAATTTTTATTGTTTCTAGGACATAAGGAAATACAGAGCCAAATGAAAGATAAGGGAGTAGATTACCTGAACTACCAGAAAGTGGAAGTAATTCAAAATGAATCCATGGAAAAATACATGAAAGGATAATTGTAACTTCTGCTACCAATTTAAATATTTTTCTATAAGTTCAGCATTTTCCTTCAAGCAATTTTTATCTCCTGTGATATAAGCTGTAAAACCCCACTAAAATTGTATTAACCCAATGTATTAGAAGAAAATGCATATAATATGACATTATGGTGAAATAACTTCTTAGCAATATTGAAAGAATACAGAGGAATTCTACTTAAAATGAATAAGAATAGATCCCATGGGGGCAGATGGGTGTATTCTTTTTCATTTTAGGTAGAATTTCTCAGTATGGACTTTACTACAATTTCTTCTTTTTTTTTCCCATTTTAAAAACAATTTATTGAAGTATATCATTCATACATGAACATATATAAACAATATAGTAAGCATTGTGAACTTACAAAACAAATATGCATAACATCATACAGGCCTCCCATACATCACCCCACCACAAATACTTGGTGTTGCTGTGAAACATTTGTTAACAAATTATGAAAGAGCATCATCAAAGTATTCCTACTAACTATAGTCCATATCTTACTCTTCTATACCTTTTTTTAAAGATTTATTTATTTTTAGCTTCCCCCCCCCCCATTTTTGCTATTTTTGTGTCCATTCACTGGGCAATTCCCTATGTCTGTTTCCTGCCCTCTCTTCTCATCCTTCTCCTCTTGTCTTCATAGGGTTTCGATCCTCGGAACCTCCAATGTGGGAGAGAGGCATCCTAACACCTGTGCCACCTTAGTTTCTGGTTTTTCGGCATTGACTCTCCCTTGTGTCACTCACCTGTTATATCATCATCTTGCTGCGTGGCTCGGCAGGGCCTGGTGGCGCACCTGCACACAGGGCCTGATGGCCTGCGTGCCTTCTACATATTTTTTAAAATTTTTACTAGGAGGTCCCGGGGATCGAACCCAGGTCCCTCCATATGGGAGACATATGCTCAACCATTTGAGCCACATCCGCCCCCCTGCTATATCTCTTAAGGTTGACCAAAGATACCTAGAGGTACTGTCATTTCCCATTCAGGATGGTCATATAATAAATCAGGCTTGGTTTATCACCAGCATTCTAAAAACCAGACCTAGGGAGAAAAACTAGGTCTGGGGACACATACATGGTTTCTAATATAGCGAATGTTTAGCCTACCCTGATTATCACAAATCAGGACAGTGAGAATATTCACACTACAATTTATTCTTTACCTTGGAAAAATATAGGGGCTAGTTTTTCCCATCTGGTCAAGGCATAAGGCCCCTCTCAATTCGAAGCAGAGTAGGCATCACCATCCCAAAATCTTCAAGATTGGACTAAAGTAGACATAATTATTCTACTACAGACATTATTCTAGCAATGGAAGAACTTTTATCAATGACATAAAGGCCTTGGCCACTAGAGATTCTGAGGGGAGGAAGAGGAAAGAATAGGGGTAATATGGGGGCATTCTCGGGACATTGGAATTGTCCTGCATGACATTGCAGGATACAGGCCATTATATATTTTGTCATAACATACAAAATTGTAGGCAGAATGTAAATTATAATGTAAACTATAGAGCATGGTTAGTAGCAGTGCTTCAATATGTGTTCATCAATTGTAACAAATGTGTCACACTAATGAAAGATGTTAATGTGGGAAAGTGTGGGAGGGGGAAGGAGTGGGGCATATGGAAATCCCATATATTTTTTACATAACATTTATGTAATCTAAAGCTTCTTTAAAAATAAAAATTTTAAAAGACAAAAGAAAAAGAATAATTATCAATACATAAAATATCATGGACAAATTTCAAGTGCTTATTCTGACTTAAAAATTCAAAAAAAACATTTACTCAATCTGTACTCATTTATTCATCTTTCGGAACACTAAAGAAACAATTGAATTTGTTTTTAGAATTAAATAAGATAAACATGCCTGGATAGGACTTTTTAAAGTAACGCTTCTATAATTTAAGCTGCCTTTTGTCTATATTATTTTTTGAAGTTGAAATAAAGGTTTTTTTAAAAAGTAATTCTAAAAAGAAATTCAGACAAAAAAAAAATCTGAATGATCCTGCCACATAAAATTCCATAAAATGCTGATCAGTGGTTGAGGGGATGGGATGGTAGGAATGCAGAGAGGGGATAGATAACGAATTAAAATGCACACTTTTAGGGTATTGGATATGTTTATTACTTTGTTTGCAGTGATGTTTTCATAGCCATATACACATTAAAAAGTCAGTGTCTATTATAAATAGGTACAGTTTATTAGACATCATATATTTTAATTGATATATAGGAAAAATTTGATTTAAAAAACTTTTAGAATTTTTACTTTCCTGACAAAAACTTGCAGGTATTTAAAAAATAGTTGGAGTTATGGCTTCCCTACACATGGCTCATCTGTTTCTATTTGAACCTATACTTGGTGCTGGAGTTGGTAGGTATACATCCAAGAGACTTGAATCTTTGGGCTGTCCATGTGCCAGCTGGGCCCTGAGTCTCAGCAGAGTTGCAACACCTACTCTCCAGTTCATTGGACTCACCCAGGACAACTAACAAGGTTGTGAGGATTGACAACCACCATACCAAGGAAACAAGAGAGACTTTAACTGCAAGCAAGAGAGTCCCATCCATCGGCTGTATGGGATTAAAGCCCCCTCTCAGTTAGAGGTGGAGTGGACATCACCATCCCATATTCCTCAGGTCTGGGGAATGAACTATGGACTAGAGTGGACTTACTGGTATTCCACTATAGACTTGTAATTCTAGCAATAGAAGAAATTACAGAATTGATGTGGAGACAGTGGCCACTGGAGGCTCTGGGGGCAGGGGGAGGGAAAGACAGGTGTAATGGGGGTCTTTTTCTGGACTTGGGAATCATCCTGAATGGCATCACAATTACAGATATAGGCCATTATATATCTTCCCATAGCCTGCAGAATTGTGTGGGAGAGAGTATAAACTACAATGTGAACTATGATCCACGCTCAATGGCAATGCCCCAGGATGTATTTATCAATTGCAATGAATGTTGTTTGTGTGGGAGTGTGTGGGAGGTGTGGGAAGCAGGGCAAATGGGAGTCCCTATGTTTTTTGTGTAAAATTTATATAATCTAAGTATCTTTTCAAAAATAAATATATATATATATTTAAAAAATAAATCAATGTAAGTAAAAATAAATAAATAAAAACAAAAAATTGTTGGGGGAGCTGATGTGGCTCAAGTGGCTGAGCTCCCACTTCCTACATACAAGGTCCCAGGTTCAATCTCTGGCCCCTGGTACCTCAAAAATAAATAAATAGTTGACTGAATTTTATGAGTTTATAAAGCAAGTTTATTACTAAGAATTTAAAAGTAAATTCAAATTTAAATTGGATGGGCAGCTTAAGTCTTCATGAATATATTTATAAATTACTGATTTTAGTGCTCTGGGAAAAATTCTAAAATATTCCCCAGTTGTATGAATGAATGGGTCAAAAATTAGTAATCAAATTTCCATAGTAAATATATAAACAAGAGGAATTTTCTATCTACCTACCTACCTACCTACCTATCTACCTATCTATCTTTGTTCACAGATAAAGACTCTATTAGTCAGGTTTCCCCAGAGAAACAGAACCAATAGGCTGTGTGTGTGTGTGTGTGTGTGTGTGTGTAGACAGACGAAATAGAGAGAAAGAGCGAGAGATGTGAAGAGATTAGTTTAATCCATTGGCTCACATGATTGTGGAAGCTGACAAGTTTGAAATTTTTAGGGAAGACCCACAATAGGTTGGAAGCACAGGCAAGAATTGATGCTGCCATTATATGTTTTATTGTTATACAATAAGGGGATAAGAAAGAGAAGGAAAACATACAAATACACACACACAAACAAACATTTATAATGAAATAAAGAAAGAAATATTCACAATTACAAACTTCATTTCTGCAGCTGGTCATGTGGCTGTAGCTTCCTGTAGCTTTCCATTACCTGTTTCTTAATCCCTTTGCCCTCAGCAAGCACCTCAGTTTTTAGTATTTCTTTGCCAGGTGAAGTGACACAAAACTTCATTACTGAAGATTCTGGCCCATTTGTAGCTCTGCCTAAATTGAGTGTCTGTCGTTTTCCATTGACTTTAAGCACAGAGTATGATGGTACAAAGTGACACACTAAAGGATCTCCTGTATTCCAGACATAATCTTCCTTACCTTCATTATGTTGTAGCAGCCCAATTTCCCTTCGGCAGTCAGGATGAATTGCCATAGCCAGTACAGTTATTACCTTCTTTGCCTATTGATTCAGGGCACGAAGAACACAAAATGCTCAGGTAGCAGTCTAATGTTCCATTTCAATGAAGTCATTGTTGTGTCTAGTGGTGGAATCATTCCTTCCTTTGGAACCAAGACTTCAAGACCAGCAGAACCTGAAGTCCAGGGACAGGAAGCAAACATTTTTTTCTAGTGGATTACCAGGGGAAATAGTGAGTAGTGCCACTACCAATTCCATTCCTTGATTTCTGGACCCTTAAATACTAGCTATGCTCCCACAGTACAACATTATGTACTGAATAATGGCTTAACACATACACAGCCTCCTGGAGAACATTGTCCCAGATCTGCAAGGTATTTTCATGAGGCTGGCACTGTAACTAGGTCTTCAAAAGGTCATTCAAATGTTCTGTCAATTTGGATGCTTCAGTATGATCAGTAATATGGTAAGAACAGTAAATTCCATGAGCATGGGCCCATTGCTGCACTTCATTTTTTGTTAAGTGAGTTCCTTGATCAGAAAAAAATGCTATATGGAATACAATGGTCATGGATGAGGTTTTTCTGTAAGCCCACAGATGGTATTACTGGCATAAGCATTCACTGCATGCAGGGTAGGCAAATCCTTATTTTGAGTAAATTTCTACTAAAGTGGCAGTATATAGGATCAACATGCAAAAATCAGTAGCAGTTCTGTACATAAGTAATGAGCACTTTGAGGAGGAAATCAAGAAAAAAATTCCATTTAAAATAGCAACTAAAATAATTAAATATCTAGGAATAAACTTAACTGAAGATGTAAAGGCCTTATACACAGAAAACTGCAGAACATTGCTAAAGGAAATCAAAGAAGACCTAAATAAATGGGAGAAAATTCCATGTTCAT
The DNA here is from genome assembly GCA_026826555.1 of Tolypeutes matacus. NCBI lineage: Eukaryota > Metazoa > Chordata > Mammalia > Cingulata > Chlamyphoridae > Tolypeutes > Tolypeutes matacus. The sequence continues at coordinate 6,561,703 of JAKSZT010054368.1, forward strand.
GGATTAGAAGACTAAACATCATTAAGATGTCTGTCCTACCCAAATTGATTTACAGATTTAACTCAATCCCAATAAAAATTAAAAGAGCATTTTTTACTGAATTGGAAAAAAGTCAATTATGAAATTTATTTGAAAGGGCAAGAGGCCCCAAATAGCCAAAAAAATATTGAAAAAGAAAAATGAAATTGGAGGAATCACACTACCCGACTTTAAAGCATGCTACAAAGCTACAGCGGACAAAACTGCATGATATTGGCACAAGGACAGACATACTGACCAATGGAACTGAATTGAGAATTCTGATATGGATCCTCATATATACGGTCAACTGATATCTGACAAGGCCACCCAGCCCACTCAACTGGGACAGAATGGACTCTTCAATGAATGGTGCTGGGAGAACTGGATATCCATACCTAAAAGAATGAGAGAGGCTTACCATCTCATACCCTATACAAAAATAACTCAAGATAGATCAAAGACCTAAATATAAGAGCCAAATATCATAAAACTCCTAGAAAATAATGTAGAGAATCATCTATGAGAACTTGTATTAGGAAATGGTTTCATAAACTTCACACCCAAAGTGCAAGTAATTAAAGAAAAAATAGATAAATGGGACCTCCTCAAAATTAAAAACGTTTGTGCTTCAAAGGAGTTTGTAAAGAAAGTGAAATGGCAGCCTACTCAATAGGAGAAAATACGTGGGACCACTTATCTGATAAGGGCCATCCACCATATATAAAGAAATCCTACATCTTGTGGAGCAGGTGTTGCTCAGTGGTTGAGTGTGTGCTTCATGTGTACAAAGTCTTGGGTTCAATCCCCAGTACCTCCTAAAAAAATAAATAAATATATACTACATCTCAAAAATAAAAAGACCACCTATTTTTTAAAATGTGCAAGAGATTTGAATAGACGCTTTTCCAAAGAAGAAATACAAACGGCTAAAAAGCACAAGGCTGTCAAGGAGTTGAAGGTAAGGAGAGACAGGCAGAAGGCTCACCTTGTGGCAGTCGCCATGGGTGGTAGCCTGCCACCTCAGGGTCGCCAAAGCATCGAGATCCTGCTTCAACTGTAGAAAGCTTGGCCACTGGAAGAAAAACTGCCCTAAACTACCGCAATCCCATAGGGAGCCCCCTGGTCAAACGGGATTGGCCCTGAGAGCACATCAAATCCTGAAGGGCGAGCAGAGCATGACCAGGATCCTTATGCCAGTGGCCACTGGGGAGGACTGACAGGGCCAAAGGCAAAAGGTGACTCCTTGGATGACTCCATGGAACATCGAACTGGAGGAGCCCCAGGTGACCTTTGATGTGGCAGGTAAGAATACTGACTTTTTAAATGATATGGGAGCCACCTATTCAGTTCTTACCCGTCACTCCAAACCTCCCTCTCCCTGAACCTGCTGTTGACGGTAAATCTAAAATTAGATCCTTCACTGAGCCTCTCCTCTGCCAAATAGGAGACCTAATTATAAGCCATCAATATTTAATTGTCCCTGAATGCCCTATCCCCTTACTGGGATAGGATTTACTTTTACTCTGGGGGCATACATCCAACTAGTAGGGATAAATAAAACCTCTAAGATGCCTATAGCCCAGCGCTCAAGGGAAGAATGTGCAACTTTGTGCTTAGCCATGACTCTAGATAAGGAACTAGGTGCCTTGTCAACAGCTAGAAACCAGGAAATCAATAGTAAAGGGAAGTGGCTGTGGCTCAATCAGTAGGGCTCCCGTTTACCATATGGGAGGCCCCGGGTTCGGTTCCCGGGGCCTCCTGGTGAAGGCAAGCCCGCCCGCACGGCGTGGTTAGCTGACCCAGCGAGCACAAGCAGCAAGGGGGGAATAAATGAATAAATAAATAAAATCTTAAAAAAAAAAAAAAAAAAAATAGTAAAGTAAGCCTTACAGTCTGGGAAACTGAGTTACCTGGAAGGGCCCTCTGAGTTCCCCCAGTTTCCATTGCTTATAATACCAACCAGCCCTACCCTTGTAGAAAACAGCACCCTCTTAAGGAGGAAGCTGCTAAAGGCCTCCAGCCCATGATTAAAAAGTTCTTAGAGAATGGCCTACTAATCCCCTGCCAATCTCCTTGCAACATGCCCATTCTTCCAGTAAAAAAGCCCAATGGCACTTACCAGCTGGTTCAAGATTTAAGAGCAGAGAGAGTGTAGACTACAATGTGAACTATGGTCCATGCTTAATGGCAAAGCCCCAGGATGCGTTTATTGGTTGCAATGAATATACCACACTACTGAAGGATGGTCATGTGGGAGGGTGTGGGAGGTTGGGGGGGTGGGGGCATATGGGAATCCCTATATCTTTTGTATAACATTTATGTAATCTAATTATCTTTTAAAAAAAGGACTTAAGAGCAGTCAATAGCTTTGTAATACCAATCCATCCGGTTGCACCCAACCCTTATACTCTGCTAAACCAGGTCCCAGAAACCATGACTTGGTTTACTGTTATTGACTTAAAGTGCCTTTTTCTGCATTCCACTCCACCCAGACTCCCAATTCCTTTTTGCCTTTTGTATTAGTCAGCCAAAGGGGTGCTGATACAAAGTACCAGAAATCTGTTGGCTTTTATAAAGGCTATTTATTTGGGATAAAAGCTTACAGTTACAAGGCCCTAAAGAGTCCAGCTCAAGGCTGCTTTCACACCAAAGTCAGTTGCCATGTGTTGAAGCAAGATGGCAGGCGATCTTTGCCTGGTCTCTCCTTCCTTCTTCCTCTTAAGTCTCCATGGGCCCAGCTTCTTCCAATCTCAGCTGTAAGGTGGCATAGAGCTTGTCTCTCAGGGCTTCCTTTATCAGTCTGGCATAGGGCTCGTTTCTTTCCAGGCCCTATCAGCTGCTCAGCTGCTCTGTTCTCTTCAGCTGCAAACTATCAGGCCAATAGCTCATCTCTCTCCTGGGCTCCAGGATCAAAACTGACAAAGTACTCACCTTTCCTGTGTCTTCCTCTCTCTTCCTGTATGTCTTCTTGAGTTTCTGTTTATATCAGTCCACCAAGGGGGCAGGGACTCAACCCTGAGTCATGCCCTACTGATGTGGTCAAATCAAAGCCCTAATCTTTTATCAAGCAAACTTAAAACCTTCGAATTTAATACAATCAAAGGATATCACACTGAGGAACAGACCAGTTTACAAAGATTTTTCTCTTTTTGGAGGATTCATAAATAATATCAAACTGCCACACCTTTGAATGGCAGGAATTCAACTTTAAACCTCCAGTTCAGCTTATGTGGACCATGTTGCCACAGGCATTCCAAGACAGCCCTCATATTTTTGGAAATGCCTTAGCTCAGGATCTAGCTGATCTCCACTAGCCTCAGAGCTCCCTCTTACAATATGTGGGTGATCTGCTGCTTTGCAGTCCAACAAAGGAAGTTTCCGATGCCAAAACCATTTTAATCCTTAATTTCCTAGCCAATAGGGACTACAGTGTGTCACCACCCAAGGCACAAATCTCTTGGAAGAAAGTCTCCTATTTAGGGTTTCTTCTCACCCCAGGGGAAAAGTCTCTCTCCCCAGAAGGAGTTCAGCTATTACTAGTATTCCCCAGCCTCAAACAAAGAAACAACTGCAGGTTTTCCTAAGAATGACTGGTTACTGTGATAAGACTGTGAATAACCTGGGTTTGGTGAAATAGCCTGACCACTGTACAGCTATTGCAGGGGCTGATAACCATCCCTTAGAATGGGGAACAGACCAGGAAACTGCCTTCCATGCCTTAAAACAGGCTTTAATTTTCCCTCCAGCCTTAGGAATTCCTAACCTAAACAAGCCTTTCTTTCTGTATATAACTGAGAAGGGAGCGGCTCTAGGAATGTTAGTCCAGAAACTAGGTGAGCTCTCTTGACCAGTAGCTTATTTCTCCAAACCTCTGGATAACACAGCGCAGAGATAGCCACCTTGCCTGAGAGCAGTGGAGGCAACTGCCCTTTTAATTGAGCAAGCCACCAAATTAACCTGGGGGCAACCTCTCACAGTCTTCACCCACACCAGATGAAAGAGGTGCTTGAGGCCAGGGGCCATCAATGGTTTACAGGAAGCTGGTTAATTAAATACCAGGCCCAATTACTAGAGAGCCCTGAGGTGCAGCCAAGGGTGTGCCAGACAGACCTCAACCCAGTCACACTACTACCAGCAGAAGGCCCAAGGTCAGCTCCTGAGGGGTCCCTCCTCCACTCCTGCCTTGAAACTCTTAACCAAAACTACTCAAGCAGGCCAGACTTAAAGGATGAGCCTCTAGCAAACCCAGACTTTGAATGGTTCACAGATGGAAGCAGTTTTATTAAGGAAAGAATTAAAAGGCAGGCTATGCAGTGGTCTCTCAATTTGAAACTATATAGAAGCCCAAGCCCTCCCTCCCTGGGACCTCAGCCTAGAGGGCAGAGCTAATTGCCCTCACCCGAAGTTTTAAGCTGGCAGCTGGGAAAAAAAAGCTAACATTTACACAGACTCCAAGTACACTGTCGTCGTCCTACACACTCACTCTGCTGTGTGGCAAGAACAAGGTTTACTTACTAACAGTGGGGCATCTCTTAAGCACAGGCAGAAAAATCCTGGACTTACTATATACTGTTCTATTGCCCCAAGAAATAGCATTTATGCATTGCCCAGGGCACTAGAAGACAGACAGTGCTATAGCTAGGGGAAAGGCTCAAGTAGACGCAGCAGCTAAAGCCGCAGCACAAACTCAGGTCTCCCTCCTAGCCTTTATTCCAGAAACTGTCCCACTATCATAACCTCGGGGAGGACTGGTAGATAGACTTTACCAACATGCTATCTTGCCAGGTGTAGGGTAAATGAAGACAGAATGCCCTTTCCATGAACCCAAGGCCCTGGAATAAGGATGGGTTAGTCTGGCCAGCCACCTGACCCTCATAAACAGGGGATTTGGATGTAAGCATCAAAGGAACACCTGCAATAATAATCTGGCGGTCTGGTAATTGTTAACTAGTAACCCTTGTGTCCCACTGTTTGCAACCCTAAAAAAAGCTGACTATTAGTCGGTGCGGAGTAGGGTGGCGCTTCCCCCAGCCGGCAGCCACTGAGTGCTGTGCATGAGTAAGTAATAAAGGCATGACCATTGCTGGGCTCCCATGTGGTTTCTCTGGAATATCAAATTAGTTTATTGGGCTTGACCGCCTGCGTTACAATGGGCGTAGACAGCAGGCCAGGGTCTCTACCTGTGTTACACCAGGGCTAAGAGTTTCCCCCTAGAAGGGAAACAGCAAACGAGATGGTTAAGGACCCACTTCAGCTTAACCCCTTTGAGATGGTCTATGGGTGACCTTTCCTTATCCAGGACCTGGTACTAGATCAGGAGACCCAGGAGCTCACCAAATATTTTATCAACCTAGGAAAAATTCAAGTCTTACAGAAGCTTGGGAACAAAATCCTCCCTAGCCTCAACCATGAGTTACCTTTTATCTAAAGTTAAACCTGGAGACCAGGTTCTGATCAAAACCTGGCAGGAGAACAGGCCTTACTCCCAACTAGAGCCAAAATGAAAGGGACCTTATTCGTTGTTCTGATCACTCCCACAGCTGTTAAAATTAAAGGAATTGCCAGTTGGGTGTATTTATCCCAAGTGACGCCAGCTTCCCAAAGAAGCATCAACTCACCAGAAGCACCTAATGGGACATACGAGTGCCAGTCATTGGACGGCCTGAAATACCTCTTCAAGAGACAAAGCTAAGTAATGTCTATGTCAAAGCCAGCTGTTCCTTCTAACTCTAGCTTAAATGCCTATTGCTATGGATAGGGAAAGCCAGACACTCCTTAAGAATCTTGTCTGCAACCATTTCCTGTATTTTCTCACTGTACAATAACTAAAAGGGCAGTGCCTCTTCTCATCCCCCTCTTAGCTGTCTTAAGCATAACCACCACCGTGGGAACTGGGGTTGGCAGTTTATACCAAACTCAGCAGGTCTATCACAATCTCTCCCTAGAGTTAACCAACAGCATAGAAGAAACCAGCCTTGCCTTAGAAGCTCTGAGACAGTAAACAGACTCTCTTGATGCTGTGGTACTGATGCTAACAGCAGCACGGGGAGGAACATGTCTGTTCCTCAAGGAGGAATGCTGTGTCTATGTAAAATGCTCTGGAATAGTCCTAGACAGCATTTGAAACTTGCAAAATGAAGCCCACCAAATTCAGAGGATGCAGCGTCTGAAAACCTTTCCTACTCTCATGGTCCAATATCCTTTTAGCGGGACCACATATCTTCTAAATTCTAAGTTTATTTTTTAAAGATTCAACGCCTTATTAGTTATGCAGGGACTTCATCCAGCTCCAACCATGGAGGAGGCTCGTCTTCCCTCAACGATGATAAAACAGCTAGAGGGTTTTCCACCTTGTCAGGTAGGGACTCCTCCCCCTAACCAGTGGGAAGCAGTTACAGAAGAATGACCATCACCCTTCAGCTCCCCTTTAAGAAAAAGGGTATAAACTCTCTGAAGAGGGCGTTGCAGCAGGTTAGTTTAGGGAAAGGGAAGATGAGTGTGAGACTTGGCAGAAAAACATGGCCTACAAGACACATAGCGTGAAACCCTGCCTGGAACCCCCTGAGGGAGAGACCACTGCCAAGAATAAAGGCAGAGGGAAGTGGATATGGCTCAAGTGATTGAGTTCCTGCCTACCACATGGAAGGTCCCAGATTCGGTTCCCAATACCTCCTAAAGAAGACAAGCAAGACAGCAATCTGATGCAACAAGATGATGAGACACAAGAAGAAAGACAATGAGGGACACAACAAAGCAGGAAGCTGAGGTGGCTCAAGTGATTGAGTGCCTCTCTCCCATGGAAGGTCCCAGGTTCAGTTCCCATTGCCTCCTAAAGAGAAGATGAGCAGACACAGAGAGCAGACAGTGAGCGCAAAACAATGGTGGGGGGGGGCCTGAATAAATAAATAAATCTTTAAATAAAAAAAATTTTTTTTAAAGAATAAAGCCAGAAAGATCCTGTGAGACCTCAGCGACAAGAATCCCATTTGGGACAAGAATCCTATTCGGGGTCAAGGGGAAGCCCTGGATACCCTTAAGGGGCCTCACCACTGGGCCCCTGAGAACTAACAGATGGGGTAACCAATAAGAAGAGCAAACAGCGGGGGTCTCTCCCCCTAACATTAGGAAGGGGAGGAATAAATAATAGCTTAATGAAGTTAACCCCATAAGCCAAAATGCTCTCTGCCTAGAGGAGCCTGCATCTACAAGTTTAGGTGCATAATTCTGTTCTTTTCTCCCATTTCTCAATAACCTACTGGCCTAGCTAAACCAGCATGTTCTTAAATTCTTTTATGTAACAATAGTCAAAAATCTGGAGGAATCTGTCATCCCCTGACTTCATTAGGTATGAAAGGTATTGAAAGAGAAAAACTGTCAGCCAAAAATTCTTTATCTGGTAAAACTGTCCTTTAAAAATGAAGGAGAGTTAAAAAAATATTCACAGGGGTCGGATGTAGCTCAACTGGTTGGGCGTCCGTCTCCCATATGGAGGGACCCGGGTTCGATCCCCGGGACCTCCCGGTAAAAAAAAAAAAAAAAAAAAAAAATATTCACAGCTAAAAACTGAGAGTTCATCACCAAAAGATTAAAGGGAGTTTGGATTGAAAGAAAAAGACAGAAGAGAATGGCTTGCAGCACTGTGAAGAAGCGAAGATCTTTGGTAAAGATAACTAAATAGGTAAATTCAAAAGCCAATAGCACTGCATCCTCAACATATAACTCTATTTTTTTAATTCTTGTATGAGTTAGAATACAATTTAATAAGATTTAATCATATTACCTTATAATGGACATGCAAAAAATAAAGAGATAATGTGGGACCAAAACAACATAAAGTGGGGAAATGGAGGATTATGGGAGAAGGACACAGGATACTATTGAATGTACATCAAATTAGTTGGTTATAGACTTAGGTTGTGTAATGCAAACCCCAGGGTAACCACAAAAAAGTATTATAAAAATATACAGAGGGGAGCGGATATAGCTCGAGTGGTTGAGCACCTGCTTCCTATGTATGAGTTCCTGGGTTCACTCCCCAGTACCTCCAAAAAATACAGACACACACACACACACAGAGAGAGAGAGAGAGAGAGAGAGAGAGAGAGAGAGAGAGAAATGGAAATAAGAAATGAGTCAGATACCTCACAATCAACTATACAGAAAAGGAGGCTGCAATAAAGGAAAAAAAAGACAAAAAAAGATATGACATATAAAAAAATCAAAGGACAACCTGGCTGAAATACAGTAATAACACTGAATATTAATGGATTAATCTCCTCAATCAAAAGACACAGACTGGCAGAATGGATTAAAAAAAAGCAAAACCCAACTGTATCTTGCTTACATGACATTCACCTTAGACCCAAAGGCACAAATAGGTTGAAAGTGAAAGGATGTAAAAAGATAATCCATGTAAATAGTAACCAAAAGAGAGCTGTGGTAGCTATACTAATATGAGACAAAATAGATTTTATGTCAAGACAAGGAAGGATACTATGTATTAGTAAAAGGGTCACACAACCAAGAAGAAATAAAAATCATAAATATTTAGGCACTTAACCATGCTACCCCAAAATACATAAGACAAACACTGGCAAAACTGAAGGGAGAAATAGATACCTCTACAATCATAGTTGGAGACTTCAATATATCCCTCTCGTCAATAGAATATCAAGACAGAAAATAATAAGAAAACCAAGAACTTTAATAATACTATAAATAGAATGAACAGATATATACAGAACACCACACCCCAAAATAAGAGGATATACATTCTTCTCAAGTACACAGAGATCATGTTCCAGGATAGACCACATATTGGGTCACAAAACAAGTCTCAATAAATTTGAAAAGATTAAAATTATCCAAATTATCATATCTAACCACAATGTAAGAAGCTGGAAATCAATAACAGGCAGAGAACTGGTAAATCCACAAATACATGGAAGTTAAATAAGACACTCTTAATCAATGGGTCAAAGAAGAAATCAGAAGGGAAATCAGTAAATAACTTGAGACAAATGAAAATGAGAAGACAACATATTAAATCTTATTGCAGTGAAGGCAGTACGGAGAAGGAAATTTATAGCCTTAAATGCTTACATTTAAAAAAAGAAGAAAAATTAGAGCCTGGAGAGGACTATGGGAAGATGGCAGAGTAGGGAGCTCTGGGATTCAGTCCTTCCACTAGAACAAACATTAAACAGGCAGGAACTGTATGAACCAATTATTTTGAAACTCCGGAGGCCAGAAGAACACCAGTGTAAGAGCACCCAGGGAAGAGCAGAAAGAAGCAGCTAATAAATCACAGAAAGGAACAGTAAATTGATCTCTCCAAGTAGTAGCTGTCAGTGCCCATACTATACTCTTGTGGCAGGCCACTGTGGAGCCCATGCCCTGGCAAGCTCACTAGTAACAGAAAGGGACATAAAAATCCTCTTCCCCAGACCAGAATGTGGACATATTAAGCAAAGCCTTTAAAAAGATTAGCTGAGCTGGGAGCCAGCAGCAGTGCTGAGACCCTTCCCTAGCATGAGGAGCTGCCCAGCCCATGGCCTCACTCCTTCAGGCCACCAAGCCCGGGCCAGCAGCTGGGACAGAGGTCTGGACTGAGGCCACATGCAGAGGGCGGCCAGGTGGTCGGTAAGCCGACCATGCAGGTCTCTATTGGGCCACTGCTCACTCTTTTGGGGTCTTTTGCAAGGGGCAGACCTGCATGCTGCTCACCTTCTTCATCCTGGCCTGATGGCTGTGCATCAACTTTCCTTAAATCTACATTGTGGCTTCCATGATGTTCAACATCTACCTGCAGGTTCCTACTGAGGTCCATTGAATGCCTTCCTCTGGCTGTGACAGGTGTGCCCTCAGGATCTGGGGAGGAGATGATGTGGACACACTCTTTTGTGGGCCTAATCAAAGAACACAGAGGGAGAGCCCTGTGCCTTCATATATGCCTTCCTGGATGAATAAGCTGCAGTAGATGGAAATTCACAAAATGAATTATCATTGGAAATGAAAAATGATTTGAGTGAGATTGACCACTTGCTTCTCAATGGGCAGCAAAGTGCTGCTGTATATGAGAGAATCACTAAGAAAAAATTCAGCTTCAGCAGCTACTCAGAGCACAGCTGTGAATCTATCCTGCACTCCTGTGGAAGATCGCTTTGCCCAGGTGTTTCCTCACATGTGCAAGGCTCTGGCAGGGGTCTGGCTGGGAAGAAGAGCCTAGGGTCACCAATCGCCGCAGAGAACGGTACCCCTGGCTGTCACAACTACCTGCCATCAGAAAACTAATTTTCTGTAGTTAGAAATGGGAATTTTTGCAGATGAACGGCCAAGTGCTTTCCTCAAGGAGATGGGCTCAGAGTTGGCACTGTCTGGCCTGCACTACATCGTTTCTACAACACTGTATGCATGTACTGGAGAACTCCTGAATGATAAGACAAAATATGTTATCTCTGATTCTTTAGAGCCCATATTTTCAGAGCAAACAATAGAATACAAGAAAATATTTTCAAGTGTAAAAAGTGCACCTGATGATCTGCAAGATGATACTGGGATTACTGGCTCCATGAGCTCTTGGATTAGAAATCTGTTATGCCATAATTACGGCTCAGGCAGAACAATAAAAAGAGTGAGATTAATTTTAAAGGTCGGGAAGCGGCTGTGGCTCAATCAGTAGGGCTCCCGTTTACCATATGGGAGGCCCCGGGTTTGGTTCCCGGGGCCTCCTGGTGAAGGCGAGCCCACCCGCACGACGTGGTTGGCTGACCCAGCGAGTACAAGCAGCAAGGGGGGGATAAATGAATAAATAAATAAAATCTTTAAAAAAAAAAAAATTTTTTTTAAAGGTTGTCTTAGAATGATTTCTTTCACATTAAGTATAGATGTAAACAGTGTGGCCATTAAATTCTCACTTTGATGTGTAAGACTTGACAAACTTAAAGGACTTAAAATAACCATTTTTGGGATTACTGATTGCATATATCAGTTTATATTGCATGTTTAATTACTATGCTATGTGCTATTTTAGTGTTTTGGGAAAATGAAAAATAAAAGCTGTCCTTTGGCTAATAAAATCTTATTTTAAGTGAAAAAAAAGATTATCTTAAAAATGCTCAGAGATGAAGGAAAATACAGAAAAAGAACTAAAGAATATCAGGAAAACAATGAATGAGCAATATGAGAATCTTAGAAAGAGACAGAAGTTTTATAAAGGAACCAAACAGAACTACTGGAGTTGAAGATCACAATTACTGAAATGAACAATGCCCAGGAGGGTTTCAAAATAAGTTGGAGCTAGCAGAAGAAAGAATCTGTGAACTCAAAGACAAGACACTTGAAATGAGTCAGGCTCAGGGAGTGGAAAGAAAAATGAATTATTCAATGTAAAAATACCATCAGTGGGTCTTACCTTGGAGTACATGATAACCTATTTCCCCAATGTCAGAGTTAGGCTCATTTATAATTCCCCTACATAAGATTCTTCTACCCGTGAACCTATAATTAGCACTATACCCATTGAATATATGTCCCAGGGACTTAAATCTTTGGTCTGCTCATATGCCAGTTGAGCCCTGAGTTTTAGCAGAGTTGTGAGCAATACCTACTCTCCAGCTCATTGGACTTGCCCAAGACAACTAGCAAAATGATGATGATGTACAACTCCCATCCCAGAAAGCAAGGAGTGTCTGTGGCTGCAGGCAGAACAGTTCCTTCCATCTGCCCTGTAAAGTCTGGGCCCCCTCTCAATCTGAAGAAGGGTGGGCATCACCCTCAGGAGTGAGGAATGAGCAAACATGGACCAAGTGGACTTATTATTATTGTAGTAATAGAAAAACTTGTAATATTGATATAAAGGTAGTGGTTAGCAGAGGTTCTGAGGGAAGTGGGAGGGAAGAATAGGTATAATATGAGGCATTTTTGGGACACTGGAATTGTTCTGCATGATACTGCAATGACAGATACAGGTCATTATATATTTTGTCAAAACCTATAAAATTGTACAGTGCAAAGTGTAAACCATAATGTAAACTATGGATCATGGTTAGTAGCAATGCTTCAATATGTATTCATCAATTGTAACAAATGTACCACACTCATGTAAGATGTTATTAATAAGGGAAAATGTGAGAGGGGGAAGGGTAGGGTATATAAAAATCCCCTATATTTTTGAAGTAACTTTTCTGTAACCTAAAACTTCTTTAAAAATAAAGTTTAAAAAATGATTTTTTTAAAAAAAAGAAAATAGCCAATGACACGTCTGGGATACCATAAAGTATACCAATCTATGCATTTTTGGAATTCCCAGAAAGAGAAAAAAGAAAAGAGGACAGAAGGAATATTCAAAAAAAAAAAAAAAAAATACAGAGAACTTACCAAATTTAGCAAAATATGTGAATATGCACATCCAAGAAGCCCAGAAAACACAAAACAGGATAAATATGAAGAAAAATACACCTTGTCATATATTGATTACACTATAAAACAAAAAAGAGAAGGCAAGAGTTATGAAAGCTGCAAGAGAAAAGCAATGTGAAATGTACTAGGCAGTCCCAATTAGATTGGTGTGCCAATGTCTTATGAGAATATGGGGGGGGGGCAAGAAGGCAAGCAGTTGAAATTCTTAATGTGCTGAAGGAAAACAACAGCCAACCAAGAATTTGATATATGGTGAGACTTTCTTTCAAAAATGAGGGAGAGATTAATATATTCCAGAAAAACAAAAGCTGGGGGGCTTCATCACCACTAGATCTACTGTATCAGCAATGAGAAATTAGTTCTTCAGACTGAAAGGAAAGGACCCTAGGCAGTGGTTCAAAGGGGCATAAGGAAATAAAGGTAACCATTCAGGTAATTATAAATGCCAGTATTCTTGTAGTGTATTGTTTGGTATGTAATTTCACTCCTTCCTACAGGTGCTAAAATGCAAATTCACAAAATAGTAATGAAAAATCTATGGTTTTGGAAATACAACATACAAAGATATAAGTGGAATCAAGTACAAAAGAAAAGTTGGGAGGACTGAGGGGGTATAGGAAAAGTATGTATATATTATTGAAGTTAAGTTGATATCAAACCAATATGATTGTCTTATATTTAGGATGTTAAATTTTAACCCCATGATAATCACAAAGAAAATACATGAAAAATATATCCAGGGAGCAGTTGTAGCTCAGTGATTTGAGCACCTGCTTCCTATGTACTAGGTCCCAGATTCGATTCCCAGTACCTCATAAAAAAAGGAAAAGGGGAAAAAAAAAAAAAAA
>JAKSZT010054368.1:6575091-6601425 GCA_026826555.1 Tolypeutes matacus
AAAAAAAAAAAAAATATATATATATATATATATATATATATATCCAGATAGAAAAAAGAAGAACGTGGGAAGCGGCTGTGGCTCAATCAGTAGGGCTCCCGTTTACCATATGGGAGGCCCCGGGTTCGGTTCCCGGGGTCTCCTGGTGAAGGCAAGCCCGCCCGCACGGCATGGTTAGCTGACCCAGCGAGCACAAACAGCAAGGGGGGGATAAATGAATAAATAAATAAAATCTTTAAAAAAAAAAAAAAAAAAAGAAGAACGTGATATGGTACAACAATCACACCAAAATTAAATAAATATAAAAAGAGTCATTAACAGAAGAATTGAGGGACAAACCAGGTATGAGACATACATAGGCTAAATAGCAAAATGGCAGAATAAAGTCCTACACTATTAGTAATTACTTTAAATATAAGTGGATTAAACTCTCCAATCAAAAGGCAGACACTGGAAGAATGGATAAAAAGGCATGGCCCAACTATATTCTGTCTGCAAGAGACTCACTTAAATTCAAAGATACAAGTAGGCTTAAAGTGAAAAGATGTAAAAGAATATACCATGCAAATAACCAAAAGAAAGCTGAGGTTGCTATACTAATATCAGATAAAACAGACTTTAAGTAAAAAATAGTTACGAGGGACAAAGATGATCATTATACACTGATAAAGGGGACAATTCAACAAGAAGATGTAATAATTATAAATATATATGCACCTAACAGCAGAGCCCCAAAATATATGAAGCTAGTACTGACAGATTCAAAGGGAGTAATTTACAGTTCTGCATTAATGGTAGGAGACTTTAACACACCACTTCCAATAATGGATAGTACATCTAATCCAAAGATAAATAAGGAAATAAAGATTTGAATGCTATTCTAAAGCAACTAGACCTAACATATACAGAATATTTCACCCAACAAAAACAGAGTACACATTCTCCTCGAATGCAGGTGGGTCATTCACCAGGACATACCAAAACAAGTGTCAGTAAATTCAAAAATATTGAAATCATACAATGTTTATTCTCCAACCACAATGAAATGAAGCTAGAAATCAGTAACAGAGGGAGAAATTGAAAATTCACAAATATATGGAAATTAAACAACACACTCTTAAACAACCAAAGAGTTAATGAGGAAATCACTAGTGAAATTAGGAAATTACTTGAGGCAAATTAAAATAAAAATACAATATACCAAAACTTATGGGATGAAGCAAATGCAGTGCTGAGAGAAATTTATACCTCTAAATGCTTACATTTAAAAAAGAAGAAAAATTTAAATCACATACCTAACCTCAAAACTGGAAGAACTACAAAAGAAGAGTAAACTAAACCCAAAGCAAACAGAAGGAAGTAAATAACAAAGATTTGAGTAGAGATAAATGAAATAGAAAACAAAAAAAGCAATAGAGAGAACCAACAAAACTAAAAGTTGATTCTTTAAAAAGAGCAATAAAATTGATAAACCTTTAGCTACATTGACAAGAGAAAAGAAAGAGGATACAAAAAATAATAATAATAATAATAACAGAAATAAAAACAGAAACATTACTACTGAGCCCACTAAAATAAAAAGAACTATTAGAGGATATTAAAAACAGCTCTACGCCAATAAATTAGATAACCTAGGTGAAATGTACAAATATTAGAAACAGGAAAACTACCTACACTAACTCGAGAAGAAATAGAAGGTTTCAACAAACCAATTACTAGAAAAGAGATTGAATTAGTAATCAAAAACCTCCCAGCAAAGAAAAGACCAGAACCAGATGGCTTCACAGCTGAATTCTACCAACATTCCAAGAAGATTTAACATCAATTCTGCTCAAACTCCTCCAAAAAATTGAAGAGGTGGGAACATTACCTAATTCATTCTGTGAAGCCAATATTATCCTAATACCAAAACCAAACAGAGATACTACAAGAAAAGAAAATTACAGACCAATTTCTTTAGTGAATATACATGCAAAAATCCTAAACAAAATACCTGAAAATTGAATCCAGCAAGACATCAAAAAAAACCAGGATCAAGTGGACTTTATCCCAGGTATGCAGGGGTGGTTCAACACAAAAATATCAATTAATATAATACACACATTAACAAGTCAATGGGGAAAAATGACATGATCATCTCAATTGATGCAGAGAAGACATTTGACAAAGTTCAGCATCTTTTCTTGATAAAAACACTTAGAAAACTAGGAATAGAAGGAAACATCCTCAATATGATTAAGGGCATATATGAAAAAACACACTGCTAACATCATACTCAATGGTGAAAGACTGAAAGCTTTCCCTCAGATCTAGAACAAGACAAGGATGGCCACTGTTACTACTGTTATTCAACACTGTATTGGAAGTTCTAGCCAAAGCAATTAGGCAAGAAAAATAAATAAAAGGCATCCAATTAGAAAGGAAGAAGTAAAACTTTCCCTATTTTTAGACAACATGATCCTATATATGGAAAGTCCCCCCAAAAAAACTACAACAAAGCTATTAGAGCTAATAAATGATTTCTGGAAAGTGGTGGGGTACAAATTAACACCCAGAAATCAGTAGTGTTTCTATACACTATTAATGAGTAATCTAAGGAGGAAATGAAGAAAAGAAATTCCATTACAATACCAATTGAAAGATTCAATACCTAGAAATAAATATAACTAAGTGTATTAGTCAGCCAAAGGGGTGCTGATACAAAGTACCAGAAATCTGTTGGCTTTTATAAAGGATATTTATTTGGGTTTGGTGTAAAAGCTTACAGTAACAAGGCCCTAAAGAGTCCAACTCGAGGCTGCTTTCTCACCAAAGTCACTTGCCATGTGCAAGAGGGCGGGCAATTTCTATCTGGTCTCTCCTTCCTTCTTCCTCTTAAGGCTCCGTGGGCCCAGCTTCTTCCCAACCTCAGCTGTAAGCTGGCATAGGGCTCGTCTCTCAGGGCTTCCTATATTAGTCTGGCATAGGGCTCATTTCCTTCCAGGCCTTATCTGCTGCTTAGCAGCTCTGTTCACTTCAGCTACAAACTATCAGGTGAATGGCTTGTCCCTCCCTGGGCTTTAGCTCTTTGAGCCTTCTCTCCTCTGGCATCTATGGAGCTCTCTCTCTTCCTGTGTGTCTTATTGAGTGAGTGTCCATTTATATCAGCCCACCAAGGGGGGGGAGGGACTCATCACCAAGTCACACCCTACTGATGTGGCCAAATCAAAGCCCTAATCTTTTATTAAGCAAACTTAAAAACTTTGAATTTCATACATTCAAAGGGTTTCACACACAGAGGAACAAACCAGTTTACAAACATAATTTTTCTCTTTTTGGGGGATTCATAAATAAATAAAATGAAACTGCCACACCAAGGATGTAAAGCATTTGTACACAGAAAACTACAAAATATTGCTAAAAGAAATCAAAATCTAAACAAATGGAAGAACATTTCATGCTCATGGATTGGAATTCTAAATATTGTTTAGATATCAATCCTTACACAAAGCAAATTATAGATTCAACACAATCCCAATCAAAATTCCAACAGCTGAAGTGTAATGCGCCCCAAATAGCCAAAACCATATTGAAAAAGAAGAATGAAGTTCGAGGACTCACACTTCCTAACTTTAAAACTTATTACAATGCTACAGTGGTCAAAACAGCATGACATGATATTGCAATGATGGATACAGGCCACTACACATTTTGTCAAAACCTATAAAATTGTAAATGCAAAGTGTAAACCATAATGTAAACTATAGACCATGGTTAGTAGCAATGCTTCAATATGTGTTCATCAATTGTAACAAATGGACCGCACTCATGTAAGATGCTATTAATAGGGGAAAATGTGAGGGGGGCGAGGGTGGGGTATATGGGAATCCCCTATATTTTTTATTTAACTTTTCTATAAACAACCTTCTCCGGAGACTGAGACTCTGGGAGAAAAAAGGCAATACCTGGAGAGGAGCAGAAGAGCGGCAGAAAGTGAACGCGGGTAGTGAGAGAGATACCGCCACGGCCTTCTGCCGTCTGCGGACTCGAAGGTGGTGGCCGTGGTTGTGGAAGGGGTGGCGCCCGGACCCTTGTTCCCCATGGAGGCGTGTCTGGACCAGCTGGCGACGTGTGTGGTGTGTATTGACCCCTTCGAGGACCCGTTGCTGCTGGCATAAGGACGGCTTCTGCCGCGCATGCGTAGCCCGCCCCTGGACAACTCCGCCAGCTACCCGCACTGAGGCGCCGTTCACTGCTTTGCCCTGCGGCGGCCTGCCCTGCCCCGGCCACAGGCTGAGGTATAATGAATGGCTGGCGGGAGAGGTGCGAATTAGCCTCGAGCTGCGGGGGAAGCTGACCGAGCCCGAGGCCTGTGCTGGGAAACGCCAGTGGGGGCGTATCCCCACCATGGGTTGTCTGGACCCTCATGAAGACATGGAGACGATTTGATGTCCCAACTCCCAAATTGTATAACTCAGAAGGTTCTCCCTGAAGATTACCCAGTGGCCAAAATCAAGACTGATGGCCCATCTGACCCTGGACCTCGTCTCCGCGAACCGCCGCAGCGTCCAACTGGCCCCACCCGGGATGCCGGCGCCCCCTGACGGCCTCGCGCGCTTCGACCAGCTCCCCGCTGTGCTGTGCTGTGCTGTGCTGTGCTGTGCTGTGCTGTGCTCTGCTCTGCTCTGCTCTGCTCGCAGGGCTTCGGACCAGCCGCCACGGCTGGGTGGTGAAGGCCGCGGACGCCGCCCTATGCGTGGACACTTCTGGAGAGAGTGAGGTCGATGGGGAGAGCAGCTAGGCCCTGGGAGCGGCTGGACAGTCGAGTGCGACACAAGGGCCGTGTAGGGCTGTGCCCCAGTAGGGCCCTGTGGGCCGGGGCCGCCAACTGTGGGCTCTCATGGCACCTGAGCCCAACCCGCTGGGTGCCCCTTGGCGCATCCGCGTGGACTTGGACTGGGAGCCGGGCGTGGCCTACAACGGCGCTCACTTGACCTGCTCTTCGCCTTCCAGGCGCTCCTAGGGGAGCACGTTTTGTGCTGGCCCAAGGTTGAGGCTCCCTGTCACCCCCATTCCACCCTATGTCTGTCCACCCACCGTGAGGCTGATCGTCTTTTTTTTTTTTTTTTTGAGGTTGATCCTCTTGGGCACGGAAATCCCGCTCATCCCAGGGATCATATGCACACACGCTCATTGCCAGGGTATTGAGGGCCCCCACTTTACACCCACATTGTTTCTTCCCCCCCAAAGTAATGCCCTCAGCTAACCTCCAGGTTTCCACATCCAGGCCCAAAATAGGCCCATTGCCGCTTCTCTCTCTCTCTCCTCTTTGCTACCCCAATATAAGCCAACTGAACTCTACCCTTTTTATCTTCCACAAGTGTGGGCCTGAATATGGGAGCAGAATCAGTATTGATAAAGGGCCCAAGTTTACTACACAAATACCCAGTACTCAGATTTTACCTCCCACGCTCTTCTCAGCTCTGAAGAAGGGCCCAGTGCCTGATCCACAACTGCCAGGCTTGGGTTCTCTTCCTTGTCCACTTCCAGGTTTCTCCCAGACAAGAGTCTCTTCCTAAAAAAACAAGAGGTTGATCTGGGGCTCAGGGCCCATGAGGAAGCTTAATAGCTCTTTATTTTTTGAATTGGTGGAACAGTTCTACTCTATTCCTACTCCTTCCGTGACTGCTTTCTATGTTCACAGCCTCTCTCCATTAAGAACCGTCTTAACACTGCCGCCAGGGCATACTCACAAAATGGAACCAATTGTGCTACCTCACTTCTGTACCTGGGAACAGCGCAGACACCCCAAAACTCAACCTTGTACATAGTCTCATATATTTTCCTATATGTATAAATAGGTCCATATTTGACACATTTTGTGATGTTGGGTTACTTATTCTGTGCATCTGTGGTAATAAATGATATCTTGGTGGTAAAAAAAAATAAAAAATAAAAAGACAACATAATACAAAATATTTGGAAATCACCAATAAGGTTGTGTGTGTGTGTGTGTGTGTGTATGGTAGGACTTGAGATGATTTTTATTTTCTTCTGTTTTTTTAAACAATTTATTGAAGTATATCATTCATACATGAACATACATAAACTATAAGTGTTCAATAAACATCGTGAACTTAAAAAACAAACATGCATAACATGCAGGGCTCCCACACATCACTCCCCCACAAACACCCCACATTGTTGTGAAACATGTTAAATCATGAAAGAGCATCGTCAAAGTATTACTGCTAACTATAGTCCATATCTTCCTCCCCTATACATTTTTTGGGGGGGATTTAATTATTTATTTACTTTTATCCATTTTTACCACCCCCTCCCCCTCCATTTTTGCTGTTCTGTGTCCATTCACTGGGCAACTCTCTCTGTCTGTTTCCTGCCCTCTCTTCTCATCCTTCTCTTGTCTTCACTGGGATTCAATCCCAGTGGGAGAGAGACGTCCTACTGCCTGCGCCACCATAGTTCCTGGTTTTTCAGTGTATCTCGTCTTGGCTCTCCCTTGTGTCACTCTCCTTTTACGTCATCATCTTGCTGCATGGCTCGTGGGGCCTGGCGGCTCACCCATGGGTGGGGCCTAGTGGCCCACGCACCTTCTATATTTTTCTTTTTTTTCTTTTTACCGTGAGGTCCGGGAGATTGAACCCAGGCCCCTCCATATGGGAGACGGACGCCCAACCACCCGAACCACATACATCCCCCTGGTACGTCTCTTAAGGTTGACCAAAGATACCCAAAGTTACAGTCTTTTCCCATACAGGATAAATCAGGTTAGTTCATCACCAGTAATCTAAAAACCAGACCTAGGGAGAAAAACTAGGTCTAGGGACACATGCTTGGTTTCTAATATAGCGAATGTTTAGCCTACCCTGATTATCACAAAATCAGGACAGCAAGAATATTTGCACCAATAAGGTTTTAATATCCAGAATATATATAATGTCACTGTACATAGAAGACAACAGATCTTACAGTGATGAAAGACATAATGTTAAAAGTTTTAAATTTTTATATATTTTATTTTTATATTATTTCAAACTTAAAATTTTTTTCATATTTTATTATTTTTAAAACCACTATTATATCATTTTCCTATTAAGTGCATTTGGTTATTTTGTTGGCTTCAATCTAAAAGAAATTTTGGATCACAGGAGAGTTACAACTGTGGCAGGGGAGGATCACTGGTGAGGGGTGTCAGAGATGGGGGATGCATGGGACATACCTGGGGCATACCTATAAGGCATATGAATATGTTCAAATGTTCATGAGGCATTGTCACAGTGGGTGGAGAGCCACACAGTAACCAAAGAAATATTGAGTTCCTATCCTGGAGCGCTCTGCCACATTCTCTAAAGGGACAGCAAGAATCCCCTGAGTACAGGGGCAGTAACTATTTAAGGAGGATGGACCATTGATGAGGCCTTGATTGTGATGACTGTACTTATGAATCTTTACTTTTGAAATTAAAACTTAGCATAGTATTGTAGGGTGCCTAAGCATTACCTCCTGAGAGCCTCCTTGTTGCTCAAATGTGGCCTCTCTCTAAGCCAAAACTCAGCATATAAATGCATGAGACATGACTCCCAGGGATGAGCCTCCCTGGCACCGAGGGATTAGTACTAAGAACCAACTAATCTGGTAACTGGTAAAAGACCTTGACCAAAAGTGGGAAAGGGTAAAGACAAATGAGTTTATATGGCTAGATGCTTCAAAGTGAGTCAAGAAGTCATTCCAGACGTTATGCTTATGCACATCTCAGCAGGAGCTCATTGATTGCCAAAGTAAATATTACCTCAAATAGTGGAGCTCCTGAGGGCTTTGGAGACATCCAGACACTATGGGCAGGCTTGACAGTTCAGGACTTTGGCAGTCTCCAGTGGGCTCTACTTTGGAATTTATGCTCCCTGTTGTGAGAGAGTTGGACTCAGTTGTGTTTTCCTTGCACTTGGCTCTGCTGCCCCTCTATTTGAACCTAGCACTAGAGTTGATAGGTGTATGTCCAAGAGACTTAAATCTTTGGGCTGTCCATGGGCCCTGAATCTCAACAGACTTGTAATACCTACTCTCCAATTCGTTGGGCTCACTCAGGACAACTAACAAGGAGATGATGACTGACAAAGACCATCTCAAAGAACAGAGAGAGCCTGCAACTGCAAGTAAGAAAGTCCCATCTGTCTGCCCCATGAGATCTAAGCCCCCTCTCAATTAGAGGTGGAGTGGGCATCACCATCATAGAATCCTCAGGATTGGGGAATGGACAATGGACTAGAAGAGATTTTCAGTTGTTCTACCGTAGACTTGTGATCCTAGCAATAGAAGAACTTTAATCCTGGATGTGGAGGTAGTGGCCACTGGAGGTTCTGAAGGGAGGGAGAGAGAAAAATAAGTGTAATTTGGGGGCATTTTCGGGACTTGGGAATTGTCCTGAATGACATTGCAATGACAGATACAGGCCATTGTATATCTTGTAATAACCTGCAAAAATGTATTGGAGAGAGTGTAAACTACAATGTAAACTATAATCATTGCTTAGTGGCAATGCTCCAAGATGTGTTCATTAATTGTGGCAAATGTACCACACTAATGAAGGATGTTGTTGATGTTGTTGATGTGGGAAAATGTGGGAGGGCTAGGGAGTGGGGCATATGGGAATCTCCTATATTTTTTGTATAACATTTATGTAATCTGTTTCTTTTCTTAAAAAAAATAAAAAATATATTAAAAAAAAAGAAATTCTACAATTCAACAATAAAAACTCAAATAACCCAATTTAAAAATGGGTATAAGTGGGAGCAGATGTGGCTCAAGCAGTTGGGCATCTGCCTCCCACATGGGAGGTCCGGGGTTCGGTTCCTGGTTCCTCCTAAAGAACATGTGCAGACAGACGAGGGAGCCATGGGTAGTGGGGGGAGATGGGCAAAAGGCTTGAATAGACATTTTTCCAAAGAAGATATACATATGGACAAAAGCACATGAGAAGATGCTCGACATCACTAGCTAATTGGGAAGTGCATTTCAAATTTACAATGTTAATATCATTTCACACCCACCAAATGGATTATTTTTTTTTTATGGCTATTACTTTTTTAAAAATTACTCATGGGAATCCCAGTGGGTTCCGTGTAATATTTTGGGTAATCTAAGCACCTCTTAAAATATATGTATATATATATATAAACAACATTTTTGTAAGCAAATACACATATATGCATATATATTTATATATCATTTTGCAAATGTTTGTATGTATTTTGAGAATTTTGATTTTTACCCATAATAAAAAAAAAAAAGTAAAAAAATAAAAAATAAAAAAAAAATAAAAATTACTCCAAGTGTTGGAGAGGATGTGGAAGAATAGGAACGCTCATTCATTGTTGATGGGAATGTAAAGTGGTGCAGCCACTGTGGAAGACAGTTTGGCAGTTCTTCAAAAAGTTATGTATGTAATTACTGTATGACTTGGTAATCCTACTTCTAGGTATATACACCAAAGAATTGAAAGCTGAGATTCTAACAGATACTCCCCCTCATTTTCATGGCAGCATTGTTTGCAATTGCCAAAAGATAGAAGCAACCCAAGTGTACATCAACTGATTAAGGGATAAATATAATGTGGTATATACATGCAATTGAATATTATTCAGCCATAAAAAGGAATGACGTTCTGATATATGCAACAGCATGGATGAACTTGAAGACATCACATTGAGTAAAATAAGCCAGGCACAAAAGGACAAATATTGTATGATCTCACTGATATTAAATAATTAGAATAAGTAAACTCATAGAATCAGAATCTAAAATACAGGCTACCAGTGTCCAGGGTGTGGGTAGGGAATGAGAAGTCAGTGCTTAAATTGTACAGCTTTTCTATTTGGATTGATGGAAAAGTTTTAATAATGGTTGGTGATAATGGTTGCAAAACATTTTGAATGTAATTAACAGGACTGAATTATATATTTGAACATGGTTATAAGGGAAATTTTTAGGTTGTATATGTTACTAGAATAAAACTTTTTAAAAGCAACAACAAAGAACTATACAACTCAAACAGTGAACCATAATGTAAATCTTGGACTATAGATAATGGTATATTATTAAAATATTCTTTCCTGAATAGTAAGAAATGTACCCCACTAACATAAGGTGTTAATAAAAGAACAGTGTGTGGGAACACTGTATTTTGTGCATGATTTTTCTGTAAACCTACAACTTCTCTAATAAAGAAATTTTTGGAAGTGGCTGTGGCTTAATTGGTTGGGCTCCCATTTGAGAGAGGGCTTAGATCTTATGGGGTAAATGGAAGGAACTGTTTTGCTTGAAGTTGTAGATTCTCTTTGCTTTGGGGGATGGGGTTGTTCATCATCATCCTTTTGCTTTTTGTCCTGGGCAAGTCTGATTAACTGGAGAGTAGGTGTTGGCTGCAACTCTACTGAGATTCAGGGCTCAACCGGCATATGAACAGACTGACAATTTACATCTCTGGGACATGTATTTAATGGGTATAGTGCTAATTACAGGTCCAAATAAAAAGGGCAGAAGAATCATGTGTAGGGAAATTATAAATGAGCCTAACTCTGTTACAGTGGGGAAATAGCTTATCATATAATCCAAAGTAAGGCCAACCTACAGGGTGCTGATTGGGCTGTGTGCCCTTGCCTATAGTGTCCAGATATCTCTAGAGCCCTCAGGCTCATCCTGTTTGAGGCTTTATTTACTGCAGTAGTTAGTGAGATCTGCATGAGAAGTGCATAAGCATAACCTCTGGAATGACCTCCCAACTCACTTTGAAATCTATTAGCCATAAAAACTCTTTTGTACTTAATTTTTCCCCTTTTTGCTGCTTTCAATTCTTCTGGGTATATTCCTGGTAATGGGATTGCTGAATTATATGGCAATTCTATACTTAGCTTCCTGAAAACCACTAAACCATCCTCAACAGTGGTTGCACAATTCTACATTCCCACCAGCAGTAGATGAGTGTCCCTATTCCTCCACATCCTCTCTAATACTTGTAGTTTTCTATGTTTTTTTTTAAAATAGCAGCCAGTCTAATAAATGTAAGATGATATCTCATTATAGTTTTGATTTGCACTTCCCTAATAACTAGTGATGTTAAGCATCTTTTCATGTGCTTTTTAGCCATTTGTATTTCCTCTTTAGAAAAGTATCTATTCAAATCTCTTGCCAATTTTTAAAATGATTTGTTGTCTTTTTATCCTCAAGATGTAAGATTTCTTTTTATATGCTGGATATTAGGCCTTTATCAGATAGGTGGTTCCCAAATATTTTCTTCCATTGAGTAGGCTGCCTTTTCACTTTCTTGACAAACCCCTTTGAAGTACAAAGGTTTTTAATTTTGAAAAGGTCCCATTTATCTATTTTTTCCTTCATTGCTCACACCTTTGGTGTAAGTTTATGAAACCATTTCCTACTACGAGATCTCATAGATGACTCCCTACATTATCTTCTAGGAGTTTATGGTGTTGGCATTTATATTTAGGTCTTTAATCCCGCTTGAGTTCATTTTTGCACAGGGTGTGAAGTGGTGATCCCCTTTCATTCTTTTGGATATGGATATCCAGTTCTCCAAGCCCCATTTGTTGAAGAGACTACTCTGTCCCAATTGAGTGGGCTTGGTGGCCTTGTTGAATATCAGTTGGCTGAATATACACAGGTCTGTATCTGAACTCTCAGTTCAGTTCCATTGATCAGTATATCTATCTTTGTGCCAATACCATGCAGTTTTGTCCACTGTAGCTTTGTAGAATGCTTTAAAGTCAAGTAGCATAATACCTCCAATTTCATTTTTCTTTTTCAATATGTTTTTGGTTATTCAGGGCTCCTTATCCTTCCATCCTTCCAAATAAATTTTATAATTGGCTTTTCCAGTTCAGTAAAAAAAAATCCTGTTGTAACTTTTATTGGGATTGCATTGAATCTACAAAGTCCTGGCTATCAAATTCTTAAATGTTTTAGTTAAGTAAAACAAAAACTGTATCCTCTGCTGTAAAACCCTTCATCCCACATTTAGTTCAGATACTAAAACTAATTGTGTGTGTTAATCAGAAATTGTTGTGCATGGAAATGAGAAAAACTCCCCAGCAGGATGCTTTTTAGAGGGTAATAACACAAGTTTAAGCAGTAAGGGGGGTGATGAACCTTACCTTACCCTGTAACTTGGATGTAGCCAGTACCAATATTGGCTTTGGATGGGGTTTGGGGCAGAGGCAACATTCTAAACAAATACCCCTTGGGCTTCAGTCACAATTGTGAGAAGACGCCAAAGAACAAGACAGGGACAATGAACTGTTGTGGGCTGCTCTCTGTCGGGAAGAGAGATCTGTGGAAGAACATCTGGGAAACCTACCAGCAGTGGCAGGTAACTGTCTATCATGTCCCTGCCCCCTCCTCTAACGTGTCTCTTGGGACTGTTGAGGCAGATGCTCTCACGAAGATACAGAGCCATACCACTGAAACCCAGAAGCAGCAGAGTGGCTCCACTGAAAAGGCAAACATTGTACATACCAGACCTTGGGGTGTCCAGCCCAGCAATTCCAACTGCCTGTCACCGGCCAGCAGCTCATGAACATCACCCACGGGTGTCCTTTGTGCTCACTCCAACAACTGCAACATCAGTCCCCTCCTGGTCTCAGAAGGGGCAAGTTATGCTTTCAGTGCTGAAGACACTGCAACGGGACTCTTGTAATTCAGCATTGTGGGCTGTAGCCATAGCTCCAGCTAAGATGGTAACAACAAGACCAAGAAGGCACTAAAGTTACAATTTTGTTGCCTATGCCTCAAGCTATACAAAATGGGAGGAAATAGAATCATTTTAATCATAGGCCTATGCAGCCATCAGGTTGGGAATCTTAAATCCATGAAAAATAAAATCACTCAAAAACACTGTTATGAAACCACAGTTAATAATATAAAGTCTCCTATTCCCACTAAAACTATTTGTGTAAGCCCACCAAATTATGTAATTTCACTGTCAACCATTAATGTTCAGTGTTTATATAATCTTATTCCTTCTCCTTAGACTCCTAGAGGCAATAGCCTCACAGCCCACCCTAAATTTCATGGTTAATTCCTATCCTTACCACAATTATAACTCTCATTCTCCTCATATCAGCAGGTCCATACATCTTCCATGCAATAAGTCAGTTTATCCAAACAGCCATCCGAGATTCACCCATGATCGTGTACATGATCTTCTCCTGCTGCAAAAATACAGTGCCAGCCACCAAGCCAGAAGCCACAATATCTCAACACCAAAAGGGGAACAGTAATTGAATCCCACAATACCCCATAACAGCAGAAAGCAGCCAGATGATCAACATCCACCTTCTCACTGTTCCTCTCCACCCAACCATATCAAAAAGAGTTAGGAATGTTAGCCCCATTTAGTAAAATAATCCCCCATGACCCTAGTCGGCTCTGGCGGGTCTCCCCTGCCCCCATAGCAGATGACCGCAAACCCCCATCCCTGACCCT
Organism: Tolypeutes matacus; assembly: GCA_026826555.1. Taxonomy (NCBI): domain Eukaryota; kingdom Metazoa; phylum Chordata; class Mammalia; order Cingulata; family Chlamyphoridae; genus Tolypeutes; species Tolypeutes matacus. Next base: position 6,588,586 of record JAKSZT010054368.1, read on the forward strand.
AATCCAACAGGAAACTTGTTTTTAATATTAACAAAACTGGGCAGTTAGAAGAAAATCTTAAAAATTTCAAAAGAAAACATAGAGATCATTCAGAGGGCCTGAGACAACAGCTTTGGAAATCAATCCTGGTTATCCTCATTTCTCTCTTACTTTTCCTTAGCCTAAAAATCAACCTTTTTACCCATTATAACACCACTACTGATGGTATTGCTGCTGTTTCTTTTTGGTCCTTCTCTCTTACAGCTTCTTGTCTGATTCACATGCCAAATTGTACAATGAACAACTCAGGAATATGTGAACAGCATCTTCTTGCTACATGAACGCCAATACCAGCCTCTTCTGGACCAGAAATCGGAACCCACTGGACAGAATGGAAGGGAGCCCTTCGCTGCCCCATAACAGCAGGAAGTAGCCAGACTGAGTCAAAGTCCCGAATCCCCTCACCCTTCCGTTCTGCCCAGTACTCCTATTACTTAGGTCCTTTATCACATATATATATAACCAAAGAGTTAGGAATGTTAGAGTTTCCCCCTTACAAGGTTTGCAATGATTGACAGGTCATAGGGCCCTGAATCAATGCCCCGGTGGCATAGGTTGAGGAAAGGCAGCCTCCAGCCATAACCCACCTAACTGATTGAGCAAGCCATAGCCTAGGGCAGCTCATCCCCTCCCAAGAATAAACAAAGTGGAGTAGATAAGAGCCATCACTCCCTCCCCAACCCCTCCCACATTCTAAGACCTCTTAACCCACTCCCCCCTGGCCATTTGACCCCAGGCTGTACTCGGTTTCCCTGCCTATTGATGTACTGTATAAATTCATATCCACCACCTTCCATGGGTGTGCTGAAGTCCCTCTTCAGAACCCCACCATGCCAGCGGGAGAGCCAAAGTCTATTCTTCAGATCCCCTCCGTTGGGAGAGCTTCCAAATAAACTTTCTGCCTGCAATCGTCAGTCCCTGTGTCCCAATGAACACCATTTTTCTCTAACAGATTGGATAGACATCTTAATGATATTTAGTCTTCCAATCCATGAACATGGAATATCCTTCCATTTATCTTAGGTCTTCTTTGATTTCCTTTAGCAATGTTATGTAGTTTTCTGTGTACACGTCATTTACATCCTTAGATAAGTTTATTCCTAGGTATTTGATTGTATATCCCGCTGCTTTTTGGTGTAATGTTCTGTATAAGTCTATTAGGTCTAGTTCCTCTAATGTATTATTTAAGGACTCTGTTTCTTTATTGAGCCTCTGTCTAGATGTTCTGTCTAATAGTGATAACGGTGTATTGAAGGGCACCACCATGATTGTAAAGACATCTATTTCTCCCATTAGTTTTGCCAGTATTGGCCAAAAGAATATTGGGACTTCCTGCTTAGGTGAATAAATATGATTTCTTTTCTTCTTGGTTGAGTACCCCTTTTATTAATATATAATGTCCTTCTTTGTATCTTACAACAGTTTTGAATTTAAAGTCTAATTTGCCCGATATTAGTATTGTTATTCCTGCCCTTTTTTGGTTACTGTTTGTGTGTAAAGTTGTTTTCCAATCTTTCACTTGCAACCCAGGAGTCTAAGATGAATTTCTTGTAGACAGCATATAGATGGGTCATATTTCCTTGTACATTCTGAAGATCTGTGTCTTTTGATTGGAGAGTTTAATCCATTAACATTCAATATTATTACTGTAAATGCAGTACTTACTTTAGCGATTTTTCTTTATGCTTACATATGTGATATTTTATTTTTATTATTTTATCCTTTCAGTTACTCTTACCAATAATCTTCCCTTCTACACACTCCTCCAATGCTCTCTACTCTGTTTTTTCCTTTCAACCTAGAGAACTTCCTTAACTATTTCTGGAAGGGCAGGACTCTTGTTGATGAACTGTATCAACTTCTGTATATCTGTGACTATTTTGAACTCTCCCTCATTTTTGAATGACAATTTTTTTATTGTTTTTTTTTAATTGTGGGTAAAAATCAAATTTTTCACAATACAAACCAATATTTGTAAAATGATATATAAACATATATACATATATGTGCATTTGCTTACAGAAATGTTATTTTATATATATATAGATAGATAGATAGATATAGATTTTTTTTTTTTAAGGCGCTTACATTACCTAAATGTCACACAGAAATTAAAGGGATTCCAATGTTCCCCACCTCCCACACCTCCCATAACATCCCACATAAGCATCTTTCATTAGTGTGGCACATCACCAGCAATGGATATACACATCCTGGGGCTTTGCCACTAAGCATAGGCCCCAGTTCATATCGTAGACCACACTCTCTCCCACACAGTTCTGCATGGTATATGCTGATGTAAAATGGCCTATATCTGTCGCCTCAACGTCACACAGGACAACCCCCAAGTCCTGAAAAAGCCCCTGTATTACAACTGCCCTTCCCCTCCCTGCCCCGAAAGCGTCTAGTGGCCACCTCACTGTTAGATTTCTTCCATTGCTTAAATCACAATACGTCTACAACAGAATACCATTAAGTTCACGCTAGTCCATAGCTCTTCCCCCAATCCTGAGGAGACTGGGATGGTGATGTCCACTCCACCTCCAAGTGAGAGTGGCCTTATATCCCATGGATACGGTGGATGGGATTATCCTGCCTGCAGCTGCAGGCTCTCTCCATTCCCTGGGATGGCCGTTGTCCATCATTGTCTCCTCACCAGGTGACTTGGGTGAGTCCATTGAGCTGTAGAGTAGGAGTTGCAGCTCCACCGAGATTCCAGGCACAGCTGGCACATAGGTAGGCCAGAGGCTCCAGTCTCTGCAAGTAAACCTAAAAACTCTAGCATCACATATAGATTTGAATAGAAGGGACTGATGGACCATGTGCAGGGAGGACTTATTTGAGTCCAACTCTGTCACTCTCAGGAGCACAGATTCCAGAGTGGAGCCCACTGATAAGACATCAATCTCTGGGGCTATCCCCCCTTATATAGGACCTGGGTGTCTCCAGAGCCCTCAGGAGCCCCTCTGTGTGGGGTGATATCCACTTTAGTGTTCTATGAGATCCTACTGAGGTGTGCATAAGTGTTAACTCTGGGATGACCTCCCAACCCTCTTTGAAGTCTCTTAGCCACATGAACTCATTTGTCTTTACCTTTTCCCCCTTTTATTCATGGCCTTTTTCCAGTCATGTTGCCAGTTGGCACTTGGTATTAATTCCTCGTTGCCAGGGAGGCTCATCCCCAGGAGTCATGTCCCACGTTGAGGGGAAGGTAATGCATTCATATGCTGAGTTTGGCTTAGAGAGAGGCCACATTTGAGCAACAAGGAGGCTCTCAGGTGGCAACCCTTGGGCACCCCATAACAGTAGGCTAAGTTTCAATTACAAGATCAAAGACTCATAAGGCTAGTCATCAATAACAACCCATCAGTGGGCCATCCTCTTTTGCCAGACACTGCCGCTGCACTCAGGGGACTGTTGCTGCTTCCTTGGAGAATGTGGTAGAGCTCTCCAGGCTGGGAATTCAGATTCCCTCATTTATTGAGTAATTAGCTACCCACTGTGACCATGCCCAATCCCTTGATCATTTGAACAGTTTTATATATCATTCATGTATATTCAAATGAACTTACTCCCATGAATCCCCCAACCCAGACACCTCCCATCAATGATCCTCTGCAGCCCCCATTGTAACCCTTCTGTGATCTAAACCTTCCTTGAAGATGAATACCATGAATAACCAAATATAATTAATAGGAATATGAAATAATAATGATAAGCTTAAATGCAAGAGATAAAACACAAAGAAATTCAGGGAAAAAAAACTGAAAATGAAATATAATTAGCAGATTGGTACATTCAAAAAATGGTCAAAAACAAAAAAAATCATTTTTAAAAAATTATTTTTTTTCCTTTTATCAATGCATTATTGGATGTCCAGTGTACCGTGACACCTTCCCCCTCTCATTCCCCAGTGTGTCCCAAATTTTCATTTAATTTTCAAAGAAGTTTTAGGTCACAGCAAAGACATACATGGAATACTAGAGACTCCCACATATCCAACCTCCCTCCCCCTTCCCCATACCATGTTAAAAACTTTTTTTAAATGGATGTTAGCATTGTTATAACTATTATACAGATAGTAAAATATAGCAACTAAACATTGTCAGTGGTTTACAGAATAGTTTACAATTTAGACGGTACACTTTAATAATTTTTGATGATATTTACCAAGTCCTGTGTCCATTACTGTAAGATAATGAAAAACATTTCCCATAACCACTAAACACCCCATTTGATCTTTTCTGTTCCTTCCTCCCCATTCCCCTGGGGCATATGACACCCCCCTGTCTTGACTCATGGAATGATGAGATTCATAGATACATGCCCTGGGTATTCCAACCTGCCCTTCCTAATCTACCCACCTGTCAAGCCTGAACCACCAAACCCAGTAATATCACTACCCATCTGTCCTATGCTTCAATATGCAAATATACTCTATCACTTTACCATAGATTATGTCCATATGGGTGATGGCTCACAACCTACTCTTCTCTTTCTCTCCCTTGTTAACCTATCTTTCAGACAATGGTTCTCAGATACTGCTCACTTTCCTCAATTCAAATCAGTGAGGTCATATATTATTCATCCTTCAATGCCTGGCTTGCTTCACTCAACATAAGGTCTTCAAGATTCATCCACTTTATTCTGTGTGTTAGCACTTTATTCCCTTTTACAGCTGAGTAATATTCCATTATATGTGTGTACCATATTTTGCTTATCCATTCATCTGTTGATGGGCACTGAGGCTGATTCCAACTTTTGGCAACCGTGAACAATGCCGCTATAAACATTGGTGTGCATATATCTGTTCATGTCTTTGCTTTAAATTCTTCTGGATATATACCCAGCAGTGGAATTGCTGGATCATATGGAAGATCTATTGTTAGTTTTCTGAGGAACCACCAAACTGTCCTCCACAGTGGCTGGATCATTCCACAATGCCACCAGCAGTGGATGAGGGTTCCTATTCCTCCACATCCTCTCCAACACTTATACTCTGCTGTTTTCTTAATAGCTGCCATTCTGATGGGTGTAAGTTGGTATCTCATTGTAGTTTTGATTTACATTTCCCTAATAGCTAGCGATGTCGAGCATTTTTTCATGTGCTTTTTAGCCATTTGTATTTCTTCCTTGGGGAAGTGACTTTCTAGGTCACTTGCCCATTTTTTAAATGGGTTGTTTGTCTTTTTATTTTCAAGGTATAGGATTTCTTTATATATGCAGGATATTAGGCTCTTATCAGATATATGGTTGCCAAATATTTTCTCCCATTGGGTAGGCTGCCATTTTATTTTCTTAATAACGTCCTTTGAGGTGCAGAAGTTTTTAATTTTGAGGAAATCCCATTTATCTATTTTTTCTCTTGCTGCTCGTGCCTTCGGTGTGAAGTTGATGAAACCATTTCCTATTACAAGGTCCTGTAGATGCTTTCCTACATTATCTTCCAAGGAATTTATGGTTTTGGCTCTTATATTTAGAACTTTGATCCATCTTGAGTTGATTTTTGTATAAGCTGTGAGATGGTATTCTTCTCTCATTCTTTTGGATATGGATATCCAGTTCTCCAAGCACCACTTGTTAAAGAGGCCATTCTGTCCCAACTGAGTGGGCTTGGTGGCCTTGTCGAATATCAGATGATTGTGTATGCGAGAATCTATATCAGAACTCTCAGTTCAGTTCCATTGGTCAGTATGCCTATCCTTATGCCAATACCATGCAGTTTTGATCACTGCAGCTTTTTAGTATGTCTTAAAGTCAGGTAATGTGATACCTCCAACTTCATTTTTGTTTTTCAGTATGTCTTTGGCAATTCTGGGCCTCTTACCTATCCAAATATATTTTGCGGTTAGTTTTTGCAGTTCCTTAAAAAATACAGTGTTGATTTTTATTGAGATTGAATTAAATCTGTAGATTAGTTTGGGTAGGATAGACATCTTGATGATGTTTATTCTTCCTATCCATGGACAGGGAATATTTTTCCATTTATTTAAGTCTTTTTTTATTTCCTTTAAGTGTTGTGTAGTTTTCTGTATATAAGTCCTTTATATCTTTAGTTAAATTTATTCCTAGTTATTTGATTCTTTTAGTTACTATTGTAAATGTTTTTTTTTTTTTTATTTCCTCCTCAGATTGCTCGTTATTGGTGTACAGAAATGCTATTGATTTTTGAGCATTGATCTTATAGCATGGAACATTACTGAACTCCTTTATAAGTTCTAGAAGCTTTGTCGTAGATTTCTCTGGGCTTTCTATGTATAGGATTATGCCGTCTGCAAATAATGAAATTTTTACTTCTTCTTTTCCAATCTAGATGCCTTTTATATCCTTTTCTTGATTCAGTGCTCGAGCAAGTACTTCTGAGATAATGTTAAATAGGAGTGGTGATATTGGGCATCCTTGTCTTGTTCCCGATCTCAGAGGAAAGGCTTTTATGATTTCACTATTGAAGATGATGTTAGTTTTGGGTTTTTCATATATACCCTTTATCATACTCAGAAAGTTATCTTCTATTCCTCTCTTTTCCGTCTATTCCTATCTTTTGTAGTGTTTTTATCAGGAAAGAGAACTGTATTTTGTCTAATGCTTTTTCTGACTCTATAGAGATGATCATGTGATTTTTTTCTTTCAGTTTGTTTATGTGGTGTATTACATTGATTGATTTTCTTATATTGAACCATCGTTGCATACCCAGGATGAAACCCACTTGGTCATGGTGTATAATCCTTTTGATATGTTGTTGAATGTGATTAGCAAGTGTTTTGTTGAGGATTTTAGCATCTAGGTTCATTAGAGAACTTGGTCTGTAATTTTCCTTTCTAGTGGTATCTTTGTTTGGTTTTGGTATTAGGGTAATGTTGGCATCATAAAATGAGTTAGGTAATATTCCTTCTACTTCTATTTTTTGGAAGAGCTTAAGCAGAATTGGTGTTAGTTCTTTCCAGAATGTTTGATAGAATTCAGCTGTGAAGCCATCTGGTCCTGGTCTCTTCTTAGTTGGGAGATTTTTGATGACTGATTCTATGTCTTTACTTGTAATTGGACTGTTGAGTTCATCAATTTCTTTCATCAATGTAGGCTGTTTGTGAGTTTCTAGAAACTTGTCCATTTCCTCTAAATTATCATTCTTGTTGGCATATAATTTTTCAAAGTATCCTCTTATGATACTCTTTATTTCTGTGGAGTCAGTAGTGATATTGCCTTGCTCATTCCTTATTTTGTGTATTTGCATCTGTTCTCTCTTTTTCTTTGTTAGTCTGGCTAAGGGTTTGTCAATTTTATTGATATTCTTGAAGAACCAGCTTTTGATTTTGTTTATTTTTTTTTAGTGCATTATTATTCTCTATTTCATTTAGTTCTGCTCTAATCTTTGTTATTCTTTCTTTCTACTTCCTTTAGGTTTAGTTTGTTGTTATTTTTCTAATTCTTCCAAGTGTGCAGTTAAGTCTTCAATTTTAGCTCTTTCTTCTTTTTTAATATATATATTTATGGCTATGAACTTCCCTCTCAGGACTGCTTTGGCTGCATCCCATAGGTTTTGATAAGTTGTGTTGTTGTTTTCATTAAGTTTCAAGGTAGTTACTAATTTCTTTTGAGATTTCCTCCTTAACCCACTGTTTGTCTAAGAGTGTGTTGTTTAACTTCCATATCCTTATGCCTAACCTGTTTCTCTGTCCCTTAATGATTTCCAATTTCATTCCATTGTGATCAGAGAAATTACTTTGTATAATCTCAATCTTTCTGAATTCATTGAGAGTTGTTCTGTGGCCTAGCATGTGGTCTATCTTGGAGTATGATCCATGTGCACTCGAGAAGAATGTAAATCCTGCTGTATTTGGGTGTAGTGTTCTGTATATGTCTATTAAGTCCAGGTCCTCTAATGTATTGTTGAAAGCCTTTGTTTCCTTATTGATTCTCTGTCTAGATGTTCTCTCTAATGTGATAATGGTGTATTAAAGTCCCCCACTATAATTGTAGACACATTCATTTCTCCACTTAGTTTTTCCAGAGTTTGCCTATGTATTTTGAAGCACCCCGATTAGGTGCGTAAACGTTTATGATTGTACTCTCTTCTTGGAAGATTACCCCTTTTGCTAATATATAGTGTCCATCATTGTCTCTTACAATAGTTTTGCATTTAAAGTCTATTTTGTCTGATATTAGAATAGCCACTCCTGCTCTTTTTTTGGCTATTGTTAGCTTGTAAAATTGTTTTCCAGCCATTCGCTTTCAGCCTCCTTGAATCCCTGGGTCGAAGGTGGGTTTCTTGTAGACAGCATACAAATGGATCATATTTCCTTATCCATTCTGCCAATCTGTGTCTCTTGAGTGGTGAATTTAATCCATTAACATTCAGTGTTATTACTCGCAATGAATTTCTTACTTCAGCCATATTTTCTTTGGGTTAATGTATGTCATATGTTGTTTTGTTTCTGTTTTTTGTCTTTTTAGTTGTTTTTAAACTCTCCTCCAACTCTCTGTCCCTTGATTTTTCCTTTCAACTTGTAGAACTTCCTTTAGTATTTCTTGAAGTGCCAGTTTCTTATTGACACACTCTCTTAATTTCTGTTTATCTGTGAATATTTTGAACTCTCCATCATTTTTGAATGCCAGTTTTGCAGGATAGATAATTCGTGGCTGGAAGTTTTTTTCTTTTAGTACTTTGACTATGTCATACCACTGTCTTCTTGCCTCCATGGTTTCAGATGAGAAATCAGCACTTAATCTTATTGTGGTTCCCTTGTATGTGATGGTTCTCTTTCCTCTTGCGGCCTTGAGTATTTTCTCTTTGTCTTGAACATTGGACATTTTGACAAGTATATGTCTTGGAGTTGGCCTGTTGGGATTTATGCTGTTTGGGGTGCACTTTGCTTCCTGGATCTGCACATCCATCTCTCTCAATAAGGTTGGGAAGTTTTCAGTCATTATTTCCTTCAACACTCCTTCTGTTTCCTTTCCCTTCTCTTCTCCTTCTGGGATGCCCATAATGTGTATGTTTGTGCATTTTGTGTTGTCAGTTAAATCCCTGAGTCCCTGATGGATTTTTTTCTATTTTTTTGTCTATCTGTTCTACTATCTGTTTGATTTCAGATGTATTGTCTTCCACATCACTAATTTTTTCTTCTGCCTGTTCAAATCTGCTGGTATGTGAATCCAGCATCTTTTTGATTTCTTGGATTGTGCCATTGATCACCATCATATCCGTTATCTTTTTGCATATGTTTACAATTTCTTCAGTATGTTCTCCCAGTGTCTTCTTTATATCCTTCACTTCATTAAGTTGGTTCATGATATTTGTTTGGAAAGCTTTGATTAGCTGTTCAATGTTCTGCATCTCTTCCTCGTTTTTAGTTTGTTCATTGGACTGGTCCATGTCTTCCTGTTTCTAGTGTGGTTTGTAATTTTTTTTTTTTTTTTTTTTTTTTTTTTTTTGCCCTCTAGTCATCATTTTATCTTGATGGGTTTATTCAGTTGATTAGCTTCTGTCTCTCCTCTAGAGTTTTATTTAGCTGATTGTTCTGTGTGTGTGTTAAGTTTTCTCTTTGACACTTTTTCTTCTTATTTTATTTCCTTGCTTCTTTCTGTGTTACCTTGAAGGCAAAAGATTAGTGCCAGAGGAATCTAAAGATGTGAGAAAGGAAGAAGGATAATAGTAATATTGATAAAAGTTAGAAGAGGGGCCAAATAAGACTTAGTGAAATGAATATTTAACTCATGTAGGCAGTGTAGAGTAATAGGAAAAAAAGTGGAGTACCTACAGTGGACTGGGAAACCAAATAGAGGAATATATATATATAATGATTTAGAAGGCTAGAATGATGAGGAGGGAGAGAAAGAGTAAAGAAAGGTCTAAAAGGAAAAAGTTAATATTAATAAATTTAAAAAAAGAACATAGAATATAAATTGACACCCTTAAGTTGTGGGCTAATGAAAAAACTTGATGTCTAAGAACCACAACAGAAAGCAGAAGGCAGAAAGATGAAGGAAGGATAAGAGATAGCTTGGGATACCAAAATCAATATAGACAAAGAATGGGAAATCACTGAAGAAGCAGCACAGCAAAGAAGAGGCAAGGTAGCAGCACCTAATTTAAAAAAAAAAAAATGATGGAAAAAAGAAAGGGGGTAGGAAAGAGGAAAGAAAAGCAAGAGACAACAAATAAACAGAGAAAAACCAAACAACCACACAAGCAAGCAGTCAAACAAAGCTAAGGAGGAAGTGTTCCTTCTAGGTCCTTGTGGATCCTCTCAGCCTGCTTGTGTTTATCAATCAATTTCCCTGCAGGGTTCTATCTGCAGGTTTTGAGGCAGATTTTAGGTATTAAACTAAATTAAAAAGAATTCATTTTTTAAAGTGACTGTCTTTTTTTTTTTGGCGATGTAAGGGACCCAAAAGAAGTCCTCTGCTAGACCACCCTTTCACCAAGGGGACCCTAAATAGGCTCGTGGAAACTAATCAATCACTTTCCACCTCCTGGCCTCCCCAGGGGAGCTGAAGCTCTGATGCTTGTCAGTGCAGAGTGATAAAATTGGCTGACTCCACCCCCTCTGGAGCCAAGCCTCAGTGTCAGCAGGCTGCTGGGTAAATCAGGTTTCCTCAGCAGCTTCACCTCTCCCTTCAGCCTTGTGCTGCTTCAAGCTGGCTTATCTGCTCCACAAATCTATGGGGGGGGGCAGGCAGCCAAATCCACAGAAGTTAAGCCCCTTTCCACCTTGTGTCAGAACCCTCCCTCTCTCAGAGAATGCTCCCTTGCACTGAGAGTGGGAGTCGCAGGTGCAGGATTCATGGCTCAAACCAGCCTTTCCCTGCAGGTGGGGCTCAGCTGTCTGTGTTAACCACCACAGGCAGGCTTAAAACTCATGAATCTCTACCGACCACTCCACACCGTCAATCTGCCTGCAGCTAGATGTCCCAAGCTTCTCACTCCGTGTGCCCACAGCACAGATCCCCGGGCAGGACCCTATCCACAATCAGCCATCCTCAGAGAGCTAGTCAGTGAGTGTCCCCCTTAACCGATGCCATCTTGCCTCTATCAACAATTTTTCTGGATAAAGAATTCTTGGCTGACAGTTTTTTCTTTCAGCACTTTAACTATGTCATACCTCTGCCTTCTTGCCTCCATGGTTTCAGATGAGAAGTCAGCACTCAATCTTATTGAGCTTCCCTTATATGTGATGGTTCTCTTCTCACTTGCTGTTTTCAGGATTCTGTCATTGTCTTGAGCTTTTGACAATCTGATAAGTAGGTCTGCTATGATTTATTATGCTTGGTGGTCACTGTGTTTCCTGGACAGGTATAATCATGTCCCACCTAAGAATTGGGAAATTTTGAGCCATTATTTCCTCAAACACTCCTACTGCCACCTTTCCCTACTCTTCTTCCTCTGGGATGCCCATAATGGTATGTCTGTGCATTTCATGTTGTCATTAAATTCCCTGAGTCCCTGATGAATTTTTTCCATTTTTTGTTTCTCTGTTCTATCTGTGTGATTTCAGATGTCCTATTTTCTTTGTCACTAATTCTTTCCTCTGCCTGTTCAAATCTACTGTTATGTGTTTCTATTGTATTTTTAATTTTCATGTATTTCATCACCATAAGATCTGTTATCTTTTTATGTATGTTTACAATTTCTTCTGTATGTTCTCCAAGTGTCTTCTTGATATCCATTATTTCTTCCTTCATTGAGTTGAGTTGATTGAGGATATTTGTTTGGACATCTTTGATTCATTGTTCCACATTGTGAATCTCCTCCTGGTTTTTAGTTTTTTCGTTTGATGGGGCTATGGCTTCCTGCTCCTTAGTATGGTTTGTAATTGTTTGCTGATGTCTAGGCATCTGTTTATCATGATGGGCTTATTCAGTTGATTAGTTTCTTTCTATAGTCTTAGGTTTTATTTTTGTGTGGTGTTGTGTTAGGAGTCCTCTTTATCACTTGGTTCCATACCTCTTTATTCTATACCTTATAAATGCCTGGGTTCAAAGGAAAAAAATTAAATCCAACAAAACAGAAAGAAAGAAGAGAAAAAAGAAAAGAAAAAGAAGGAAGAAAAAAACAAAAAAAAAGAGATAGAAGAAAATAAATAATAAGAGGGAGTAATAGGAAACAGGAATAAAAATTTTTAAAGGTGATAAAAGAAATAGGAAAAAATAAAATATAATAAAATAAAATGATAAAAATAAAGTAATAAATAAAATAAAAAATAAAATGCCAGATAAGTGGGAAGAGAAGAAAGAAAGACAAAACAGGGCAAGGCAGGAAAGGAAGAGAAGAGAAGAGAAAATGAAAGATGAAGAAAAAATAAAAAAGAGGTAAGAAAGAGAAAAAGGAAAGATGAAAGTGGGTAAAAGAATAATAAATAAAAGATTAAAAGGAAGAAAAAGAAGAAAAGGGAAAAAATAAAAGACAAGAGAAATGGGAAAAGAAAAAAGAATAGAAGGAAAACAGAAGAAGAGGGAATGAAAATAAGGAAGAGGAGAAGAAACAAACAAGCAAAGCAAAATAAAACAAAACAAAAGGAAACAAAATTCTGGGTCTCCCTCTCAGATCACCAGGACCAGTAAGGTTCCTCAATTCAGACTGCTTGTTTTGTCCATATGATCATCCTACAAAAATTTTTTTTTCAAAAAATAAAATAAGCTTCCCTCTCAGGCCACCAGGGACTCACTAGTCTACTCCTCTCCACCTGCTTGTACCTGCCAATCCCCCAGCCAGCCTCTCTGCCAGTACCAGGATAAAGGGGGGGAAAGGAAATAGGAAGAAAAAGAGAGAGAGAGAGAGAGAGAGAGAGAGAGAGAGAGAGA
>JAKSZT010054368.1:6601435-6678912 GCA_026826555.1 Tolypeutes matacus
AGAGAGAGAGAGAGAGAGAGAGAGAGAGAGAGAGAGAGAAACAGAAAAACTACCAGCTAATTTCCCTCAGCTCTCCCTGCAGCTCACCTGGCTCTCCACTACCCTAAGCATGCTGGGCACAGGCCCGCCTGTAGGATGGTTCCTCAGCAGATCCCATATCCCCCAGAGTTGGCTGCATGGTTCCCTTTCTCCAAGGGCCAGTTGCTTGGCTTCCCTTCCCCCAGGGCAGGCTGGGCAGCTTTCCTCTCCCATTGGGCAGGCTGGTAAATTCCCTTCTTCTCTGGGGCTGGCTGGGTGCCCCCACTTTTCCCCAGTGCCAAGCTGGGGCCCCTCAATCTCTAGTCTCCCTCTCCTATCACCCCCACAACACCCCAGTTTCCCTTATGCTGACAAGCCTGCCTACTGTCCCACAGTTGCTAAAGGAAGAATGCAGCCTGCTATTCCCTATTCTGCTATATTTGATCCTTTTTACTTCCATGAAAAGTCTTTTGAAGAAAAAAATTGTTTAATTTTGAGGAAGTTCCATTCACCTATTTTTTCTTTTGTTGCTCATGCTTTGAGTGTAAGGTTTAAGAAACTACTGCCTACCACAAGATCTTTTTTAAATTTATTGATTGATTTTAAAGAAACATTAGTTACATTAAAAATATAGGGGATTCCCATATGTCCCATGCCTTCCCCTTCCCACACTTTCCTACATTAACAACATCCTTTATCAGTGTGGTACATTTGTTACAATTGATGAACACATATTGAAGCATTGCCACTAACCATGGATTATAGTTTACATTATAGTTTACACTCTGTCCCATGCAATTTTATAAATTATGAAAAAATATATAATGGCCTGTATCCATCATTGCAACATCATGCAGGACAATTCCAATGTCTTGAAAATGCCCCCATATTACACCTATTTTTCCCTCTCCCTCCCCTCAGAACCTCTGGTGGCCACTGCCTCCACATCAATGATAAAAGTTCTTCCATTGCTAGAATAAGAATAAGTCTATAGTAGAATAATAGTAAGTCTACTTTAGTCCATTGTTCATTCCCCAGTCTTGAGGATTTTTGGATGATGATGCCTACTCTGCCTCTAATTGAAAGGGGGCTTAGATCCCATGGGGCATATGGATGGAAGTCTCTTGCTTGCAGTTGCAGCCTCTCTCTGTTCCTTGCGATGGGCGTTGTCCATCATCATAACCTTGTTACTTGTCCTGGGTGAGTCCAATGAACTGGAGAGTAGATGTTGCAGTTCTGCTGAGATTCAGGGCCCAACTGGCACAAGAATGGACCAAAAATTTAAGTCTCTTGGACATATACCTATCAAGTATAGTACTGACTATAGGGTCAAATAGAAGGGGCAGAAGAGCCATATGTAGGGAAACCACAAATAACCCCCCCATCTCTGTTACAGTAGGGACCTTAAGTTCCAAGGTAAGGCCCACTGGCTGGGTGCCAAACTCCTGAGCTGTCTGCCCTGACTATAGTGTCTGAATGTCTCTAGAGCCCTCAGGAGCCCCACTATTTGAGGCAATATTTACTGTGGCAGTCAATGAGATCCTGCTGAGATGTGCATAACCTCTGGAATGACCTCCCAACTCACTTTGAAATCTCTTAACCATAAGAACTCATTTGTATTTACCATCTCCCCTTTATGGTCAAGGTCTTTTTCTATGTGCATTGCAAGTTTGCACTTGGTAATAATCCCTCAGTGCCAGGGAGGCTCATCCCCAGGAGTCATGTCCCACACCAGAGGGAAAGTAGTGCATTTATATGCTTAGTTTGGCTTAGAGAAAGGCCACATTTGAGCAACAAGGAGGCCTGCAGGTGGTAACTCTTAGGGAACATATACTACTAGGCTAAGTTTCAATTTCAAAAGGAAAGTTCATAAGTACAATCATCAATATCAAGGGCCTGGCACAATGGTCCATCCTCCTTCACTAGGCACCACCCCTGTACTCAGGGGATTCTTGCTGTCCCATTAGAGAATGTATCATAACTCCCCAAGATGGGAATTTGATGTTCTTTCATTTATTGTGTTGATCTCCACCCATCATGACAATGCCCCATGAATACTTGGACACATTCATATGCCTTGGAGTCATGCCCCAGATGAACCCCCTCCCATGCATCCCTCATTACTGACAACCCACACCAATATTCCTCCCCTGCCAGAGTTGTGACCCTTCTGTGATCCAAAACCTCTCCAAAGATGAAGCCAAAAAAATAACCAAATAAAAATAATAAGAAAATGAAATTGTTGGTTTTCAAATAACATATAAAATACCAAAAAAAATTTTTAATTAAAAATTTTCAAATAATAAAAAGAGTTCTTTAGACAATATGTCTTTCATCACTATAATATCTCTTGTCTTGTATGTACAGTGAGATTTTCTTCCATATATTCTCCCAGTGTCCTTTTTTTTAAATTTTATCTTCAAAGAAACTTTAGGTTACAGAAAAGTCATGTAAAGAATATAGGTGAGGGGTCAGATGTGGCTCAACTGGTTGGGCGTCCGACTCCCATATGGAGGGACCGGGGTTCGTTTTCCCGGGACCTCCCGGTAAAAAAAAAAAAAGAATATAGGTGATTCCCATACTCCCAATGCCCTCCCCCTTTCCCCCTCTCCCCTATTAATTACACTTTACATAAAGATGGTACAATTGTTACAATTGATGTACAAATATTGAAGTATTGCTACTGACCATGGTTAATGGTTTACATTATGATTTATATTTTGGACTGGACATTTTTATAAATTTTGACAAAATTTTAAAAAGCCTGGATCCATTATTGCAATATCATGCTGAATGATTCTAATGCCCTAAAAATGCCCTATATTCCATCTATTCTATTCTTCCCTTCATCTCCCCTCAGACCTATGGTACCCACTAAGTTTCACTTTTTGAAGAATAAGATTCATAGCTACTTGCAATAATATTGAGGGCTTGACATATTGGTCTGTTTTCTTTTATTAGGCACTGCCTATGTTCTCAGGAGACTCTTGCCCCTCTGTTTGAGAACATAGCATGACTCCTCAGGGAGGGAGTTTAATATTTTCTTGTTTATTGTGTGGGTTTCCACCCACTAATATAACACACTATGACAAGATGCACACTTACATATTTCATAGAAGCCTGCCCCAAGTGCACCCTGTCCTGTATTCATCCCCCCACATCCAACACTCTACACCAATAATCCTCTCCTGGAATATTTGCCAAAAGATCATTCCCAATGTTACCACAAGATCTCGAAGATGTTTCCCTACATTTTCTTCTAAGAGTTTTTTGGTCTTAGCTTTTATATTTAGATCCTAGATCCTTCACCCACTTTGAGTTAAATTTTGTATAAGGTGTGAGATAGGGGTTCTCTTTCTTTCTTTTGGATGTGGATATCCTGTTCTCCCAGCACCATTTATTGAATAGACTGTTCTGGCCCAGCTGGGTGACTGGGCAGCATTGTCAAAAATCACTTAACCATAGATGTGAAGATGTATTTCTGAGTACTCGTTTCAGTTCCATTGGTCAAACTATCTTTATGCCCATACCATGCTGTTTTTACCACTGTCGCTAAGTAATATGCTTTAAAGTCAGGAAGTGAGAGTCCTCCAACTTTGTTTTTCTTTTTAAGACATTTTTTGATATTCAGGGCCCCTTTGTTCAGGGCCCCTTTATTCAGGGCCTCCCAAATAAATTTGATAATTGGCTTTTCCATTTCTGAAAATAAAGGCTGTTGAAATTTTTATTGGGATTGTATGGACTTTGTGAACCAATTTTGGTAGAATTGACTTCTGAACAATATTTAGTTTTCCAGTCCATGAAGACAGAATGTCCTTTCATTTATTTAAGTCTTCTTCAGTTTCTTTTAGCAATGTTTTGTAGTTTTCTGAATACAGGTCCTTTATGTCCTGGATTAAGTTTATTCTTAAATATTTTATTCTTATATGTATTTTTTTAGTGGTACTGAGGATTAAACCCAAGACTTCATATGTGGGAAACATGCACTCAACCACTGAACTACACCCACTCCCCAATATGCCATTTGTTTGTTTTGTTTTTAGGAGGTACCAGGGATCGAACCTGGGACCTCTTATATGGGAAGCAGGCATGCAACCACTTTAGCTACATCTGCTCCCCAATGTTTGATACTTTTAGTCACTAAATAGAATTTTTTTTTCTGATTTCCTCCTCAGATTGCTCATCAATAGCGTGTAGAAATGCTATTGATTTTTGCATATTAATCTTATATTCTGCCACTTTGCTGAACTCATCTAATAGTTCTAGGACCTTTGTTGTGGATTTTTTAGGACTTTCTAGATATAGGATAATATCATCAACGAATAGTGAAAGTTTTACTTCTTCCTTTCCTATCTGGGTGCCCAATATTTCTTTGTCTAGCCTAATTACTCTAGCTAGAATTCTAGCACTATATTGAATAACAAGGCATGATGTCTTATTCCTGATCTCAGCAGGAAAGCTTTCAGTCTTTCACTGTTGAGTACAATGCTAGCTGTAGGTTTTTCATATATGCACTTTAACATATTGAGAAAGCATTCTTCTATTCCTATCATTTAGAGTGCTGTTATCAAGAAAGGATGTTGTATTTTGTCAAATGCCTTTTCTGCATCAATTGAGAGGATCATGGGAGTTTTCTTCTTCAATTTATTAATGTGGTTTATTACACTAATTGATTTTCTTGTGTTGAGAAGCACTTGCATATGTGGTATAAAACCCCTTGGTCGTGATGTATAATTCTTTTAATGTGCTTTTGGATTCAGTTTGCAAGTATTTTGTTGAGGATTTTTGCACCTATATTCATTAGAAATATTGGTCTGTAATTTTCTTAATTCATAGTATCTTTATTTGGTTTGGGTATTAGGATGATGTTGGCTTCCATAGAATGACTTTGGTAGTGTTCTTTTCTGTTCAATTTTTTAGAAGAGCTTGAGCAAAATTGGTATTAGATCATCTTTGAATGATTGGTAAAATTCACCTATGAAGTCATATCTGGTCCTGAGGTTTTCATCTTTGGGAGGTTTGGATGACTATTTCAATCTCTTTACTTGTGATTGTTTTGTTGAGGTCTTCTATTTCTTCTAGGGTCAGTGCAGGTTATTTGTGTGTTTCCAGGAATTTGTCCATCTTATCTATGTTGTCTAGTTTTTTGGTGTACAGTTGTTCGTTGTACCCTCTTATGTCTTCTCTTATTTCTTTGGGGTCAGTGGTAATGTACCCCTCTCTCATTCTGATTTTATTTATATGCATCTTCTCTCTTTTTTTCTTTGTCAGTCTAGCTAAGGGCTTACCAATTTTGTTGATCTTCTCAACAATAGTCTTTTGGTTTTGTTGATTCTCTCTATTGGTTTTTCTTCTCAATTTCATTTATTTCTGCTTTAATCTTTATTGTTTCTTTCCTTTGGCTTGGTTTGAGATTAGTTTGCTGTTCTTTTTCTAGTTCCTCCAGATGTGCAGTTAGGTTTTTGATTTTAGCACTTTCTTCTTCTTCTTTTTTTTTAATGTAAGCACTGAAGGCTGTAAGTTTATCTCTCGGCACTGCCTTTGGGGTGTCCTGTAAGTTTTGATATGCTGTTTTCTCATTTTCATTCTTCTCAAGATGCTTGCTGAATTTTCTTTCAATTTATTCTTTGACCCACTGATTATTTAAGAGTGTGATTTTACTCTCCATATATTTCTGAATTTCCCTTTTTCCACCTTCATTCTGTTATGATCAGAAAAAGTGCTTTGTGTAATTTTCATCTTTCAAAATGTATTGAAACCTGTCTTGTGACCCAGCATATATTCTATCCTGGAGAAGGATCCATGAGTGCTTGAAAAGAATGTATATACTGCTATTTTGGGGTGTACTGCTGTAAGGTGTAGTTCATTTATCATATTTTCAAGCTCTGTTTCATTTATCCTCTGTCCAGATGGTCTATCCAATGGTGAGAGTGGTGTATTGAAGTCTCCAACTATTCTTGTAGAGACATCTATTTCTTTTTTCAGTTTTGTCAGTGTGTGCCCCATGGATCTTGAGGCACCCAGGTTAGGTGCATAAATATTTATTATAGTTATTTCTCCTTGGTGAATTGACCCTTTTATTAAAATATAATGGCCTTCTTCATCCCTTATAACAGTTTTGCATTTAAAATCTCTTTTGTGCAATATTAGTATCACTACTCCAGATCTTTTTGTTTACTATTTGCATGGAATATCTTTTTCCAAACTTTCACTTTCAACTCATTTCCTTATATCTGAGGTGAGTTTCATCTAGACAGCATATAGATGGCTTATATTTTGTATCCATGTCTATGTCTCCTGATTGGGCAGCTCAAGCCATTAACATTCAATGTTATTACAGTAAAGGCATTACTTACTTTGTCCATATTATCCTTTCACTTTCTGTTGTCAAATCTTACTATTATCTGTCTTTTTACCCTTTAATTTACTCTTCCTAATAATCTTCATTTCTACACTTTTCTCCAAATCTCTAGCCCTTGTTTTTTCCTTTCAACCTGCAGCACTCCCTTTAGTATCTCTTGTAATTCTGGTCTTTTGGTAACATACATTCTCAGTTTTTATTTGTCTGTGAAGACTTTAAACTTACCCTCATTTTTTAAGGACAGTTTTGTCAGATAGAGAATTCTTGGCTGGCAGTTTTTCTCTTTCAGTACCTTAAATATATCATACCACTTTCTCCTCACCTCCATGGTTTCTGATGAGAGGTTGGCACTTAATCTTAATGTGGTTCTCTTGTATGTGATGCTTTGCTTTTCTCTTGCTGCTTTCAGAATGTGCTTTTTATCTCTGATATTTGTCATTCTGAATAGTAGGTGTCTCAGAATAATTCTATTCAGATTTATTCTGTTTGTGGTGTGTTTTCCTTCTTGGATATTGATATTTATGTCTTTCATTAGGATTGGGACATTTTCAGTCATTATTTCCTCAAATATTCTTTCTGTCCCTTTTCCATTCTCTTCCCTTTCTGGGATATGTTTGTGCATTTTGTATTGTCATTCAATTCCCTGAGACCCTGTTCCATTTTTCCCCATTATTTTCTCTTTCTGTTCTCCTGTCTTTTCTTTCTTTCTTTCTTCCTTCCTTCCTTCCTTCCTTTCGTCCTTTCTTCCTTTCTTTTCTTTTTTTTTTTTTTTTTTCATTTTTACCGGGAGGTCCCGGGAATTGAACCCAGGTCCCTTCATATGGAAGACAGATGCCCAACCATTTAAGCCACATCCGTCCCCCTCCTGTCTTTTCAAGTTCAGATGTTCTATTCTCAATATCACTAATTATGTCTTTGATCATTCAAATCTGCTGTTAGGTGCCTCTAGTGTATTTTTTTTAGGAGGTACCAGTACCAGGGACTGAATCCAGGACCTCATAGATGGGAAGAAAGTGCTCAACCACTGAGCTACATCCACTCCCCAATGAGGGTTGTTGTGTTTTGTTCTGTTTTTTGTTTTTTCATTTGTTTTCTTGTTTTGTTTTGTTTTGTTTTGTTTTTAGGAGGTACTGGGGATTGAACCCAGGACCTTGTACATGAGAAGCAGGCACTTAACCACTTGAGCTACATCCACTTCTCTGTAATGTATTTTTTATCTCATCTATTGTGTCTTTCAATCCCATAAGCTGCTACTTTTCTTTGCAGGCTTTCAAATTGTTGTTTATGTTCACCCAGTGTCTTCTTAATATCTTTTATCTTTTTTAGTTGTATTTTCCTTCAATTCTTTGAATTGATTTAGGAGATTGTGTGATTACCATTGACTAGTTGTCTTAGATCCTGTATCTCATCAGGATATTTGGTCTGTTCTTTTGGCTGGGCCATCTCTTCCTATTTCCTAGTATGGTTTGTAATTTTTTGCTGATGTCTAGGCATCTGAATTTTTTGATGAATTTACTCTGATGGTCAATTTTCTCTCTCTTGCCTAGTGTATACATTCCACCCTCTGAATTCCAAAAATACATTAAATATTAAAAAATAAAACTTAAATCAGTAACAATCCAAGTACAAAATCATATCATAATCAGTTTAAAGAAATACAGTTTGTCTTCAGGCAAAATCCTGTCTGCTATAGACCTCTGAAACTTACAAAACCATTTAACTGCTTCCAATACACAAATGGAAAGACAAAGGATAAGCATTTTCAATATTATAAGGAGAAATTGGGATGTAAACATGAGTCATGGATCCTCTACAGTTCAGTAAACTTGCAGGGCATACTCCATTCAATTTCAAAGTCTGAGAGTCATTCTTAAGATGATGGTTTCTTCTCCTTGGGGCCACATGGGAACCCACCTTTTCCACAGGCTTGCCCAACGGCCATTTTCTTGGTTCCACCCTCATCAAGCATCTGGGTGTTGACCAAGCTCCAGACCTCACCCTCCAAGAGTGTTGGGTGATTGGCACACCTTACCCAATCTTTGGGTTAGAGTTTTAGCCCCCTTAGTACACTGAGGTGAAGACAACATTCCCCCTAACCTTTGGCATACAGGTTCAACACTTTCAGAGCAACGAGTTGACCACCTGGCCTTCCCTAACCTTTGGCATACAGGCTCAACCCTCTCGGAGCAATGAGTTGACCACCTGGCCTTCCCTAACCTTTGGCACACAGGCTCAACCCTCTCAGAGCAATGGGTTGACCACCTGGCTTTCTTTAATCTATGGGGGACAGGTACACCCCTCTGAGACCAATGGGGTGTTGACCTTAACCGCCCTAATCTTTGATAAATGTGCTCCAACCTCTCTGCACCCTGGGGTGGCAAAACTCTTCCTGAACATCGGGTGGGGACATCCACCTTCTTCAACTGCAGGGGAAAACTCACCCTCTCTGCACCATGCGGCATCAAAACTTTCTCAGAGCATCGGGTAGGAACATCCACCCTCTTCAACTGCAGGGGCAAACTCACCCTCTCTGTACACATGGGTGGGGCTCCTCTCTTGGCCCAAGGAGATGTCTTAAGCCCAGATCTCTGCTTCCACGGTTTTCTTCTTAAAGCTGATTCTCCTTCAATCTCTCCTTTCCATGTCCCCTTTTGTCCAAGCTGACAGTGGTTTTGTTCATACAGCTCTCTCAAAAACTTTGTTGGTTTAGCATGCAGGAAGCAGGGGTCCAAGCCATCAGACAGTAAGACTTTCCACAAGTCTTTCCTAGATAACTGCATCTTCAATTCTGAGTTACGACTTCCAAGTTTAGTAAAGTCTTCAAATAGGGCATTTTCATCTGGGAATTTGATTTCCACAAACTTGGAAGTTCCAGAATCAGTTTCTGTTTTCTTTGTGCCCAAAAGTTCAGTCCTTAGTGTATTTCTCTCATCTAGTATTTTGCTATAAGCTGCAAGGAGAAGCCAAGCCACATTCTCCAAGTTTACCTTGGAAAGTTCTTTAGCTAAATGCTCTGGTTCGCCATTTTTAAATTCTGTCTTCCATATAACACCAGGAGTTAATCTTGTAAAGTTCTCTGCATCTTTAAAACATGGATCGCCTTTCCTCCAGTTTCCAATAAAAGTTTCATCATTTACTTCTAAGGCATCATAGAAAATCTCTTTAGCATCCATATTGCTATCAACAGTTTCTTCAAAGCGATTTGGCCTTTTCCATCAAGCATTTCACAATTCCTCCAAAAAATACCCCTTACCCATTTATAAAACCGTTCCAACATTTTGGTAATTACAGAAGCACTTCCCTACTCCTCGGTAGTAAATTCTGTATTAGTCAGCCAAAGGGGTGCTAATGTGAAATACCAAAAATGGGTTGGTCTTTATAAAGGGTATTTATTTGGGATAGAAGTCCACAGATACCAGGCCATAAAGCGTTAAGTTTCTTCTCTCACCACAGTCCATTGCCACGTGTTAGAGCAAGACAGTTGCCGGCATTTCCCATGGTTCAGGCTTCTGGGGTTCCTCTCTTCCTGGGGCTGCGTTTCTCTTCAGGCTTAGCTCCTATTTCCTCCACAGGATCAGCTGGCTCCTGTTTCCTCCACAAGGTCAGCTGTAGACGATCAGGCAATGATCAGGCTTGCTTCTCTTCTCCTGGGGCCTTCTTTCCAATATCAAAACTGCTTCTCAAAAGACTGCTTCAACTGTCCTTTGCCTTGCCTTTTATATTCAATTCCCCACCCACCAAGGGGTGGGGCTCAACTCCCTAATCCTAACCTAATCATGCCCAGATTAACAGATCAGTTTACAAGCATGATTCAATTATATTTTTGGAATTCATAATTACATCAAACTGCCACACCTAGTTTTTTTTTTTCATGGCTCTTCTTTGATTTTTGGTTCAACCTATTCTGAGTCTTTAAAATTGCTTAGCTTAAGTTATCAAAATAGGGCCAGAGACTAAGTAAGGGGGTGAAGATTTTCTTCCAGGAGTTCGGGTTAGGAGAGAATGAAAAGCAGTTTTTCTCCTTGTAGTTTCCCAGTCATCCAAGAGAAAATACTCATCAAGTAAGCTTTCCATAGAGGTGTTTCTTTCAACCTCCACTTACCCATGTTCCCTGGTCTGGGCAGAACCAAAATTCTAAGCAGGCTCTGCTGGCCAAATTCACTGAAGAGAAACCACTCTCCTCCTGCCACACCCTCCCTTTTCCCAGGGAGGAAGACATCTGTTCCCCTCTCAGTCAGCTGAAGTGGGCCATGGGTTTTATCTAGCCTACACACCTTGAGGATGAGGGATGGGTGCCCATTCCAGCTGCCTCAGGGGTTTAGTAACTCACAGTTGTAGTTTTGGCTTCTTTGACTTCTTTGTCTCTCTGTCCCTTGCCCTTCTGGGGGTTGCACAGCACTATCCAGTCTGCTCATGCCCAAAGCAGGTCCCTCAGGCAGCTTTTAGCCCTTTCTTCATTGTTTTTGTGTAAGAGATGAACCCTGCCTTCCTACTCCAATGTCATCTTCCTAGAACTCCTCAAGCATAACACTTAAAGAAAAGAAAAGAACTTTAGACCAAAAAGAAACAAAAAACAAAAAACCTTCATACTGATATTAATTACCAAACCAAACATAAACATTCCACAAAGGACTTTCAAATATTGTGCAGCTGCAGTTCCAGTGGATGCTGGGATTCCCAAGAAGGTAAGTAAGGGGATTAATGGGATTGTTCTTTGTTCTAGAGCTAAATTATGTTGTTACTGGGAAGGGTAAGGTGGTACTATTGTTCACTGTGAATGCTGGAGAGAAAACATATCCAAGGCTACAAAGTCCTTTCCACTATGGTGGAAGGGATAGATAAGCAGAGTTTCCACAAAGAAAATGTATTCCTAATTTTGGATTTAAACTAGTGGTAAAAGTTATATTTGTTACATCTTGTTTCCAGTCTCACTTGCTTAACTACCAAGAGTATGATGAAAAAAGGGAAACTTCTTGCATTAGGGAAGCACTAAGAAATGGGTCTATATTTGGGTGATGGGATTGCTTTCCACTAGGAGTTTCAAAAGAGAACATGGATTTAGCTTCATCATAAAACATGTTAGGGTGATTTACATAGGAAGAGTTCAGTTGCCTGCAACTTTGATCATTTGTGGTGTAATGGGGATGTTATGCATACCTTGGGTTCTGCCTTTACAAAAGTTTGTTGAATTTTGTTCTAAATTTCCTACAAAAGCATAAGTGTATGGTTTTTTTATTAAGAATTTGAGACCCCAACTGGAGATGCAAATTAAGATGATAATTTGTTGATCTAGCAGTTCTAGTATTGACATTTGCACTTCTGTTTTTAACATTTTGGGGGGATAACCAGGCAGTCAAATTACATTGATTTTGGTGCAGTGAGCCAAGTTGGGGCCAGGCCTTGTAGAATTGGCTAAAATGCAAATGCTATATCTATGTTTGCTATTATCTACAGTAAACATTTCTCCAGTTATTGGAAGTGTTGCAATGATTTGATGTGTAGCATTTAGGTGCTACACAGTGAGTCAAGTGAACTTTAAGTGGGCTTTCCTGACCATTGCTTTCAAGATGCAGATTAACTGAAGCATTCCATACTATAGTGGTGTTACCAGATTTTGTCTATATTCTTGACTATGCTGCAGAAATGAATTTCAAGAGCACATCATGTTGATTAGGCCACTAATTTATTAAGGTAGGGAGGGAAGAGAACTGGGAGAAAATAACAGATCATAGGTCCGAGGTAGAGAGGAAGGGGCTGAAGAATGATAAAGAGGGCCGATTTACAGACTACAGTTTCCCATTATAGATTATAAATACCCAGGTTTTACTTGTGTGTTGATCCATGTGGGGGGACACAGTGAGAGCAGGGTGCAGAAGGCAAGAGAGAGAGAGAGAAATTCAGCCTTTGCGCTTACTTTTTAAACCATTAATTATTCTGCCCCCTTGCTAATGGCATGGGAGGAGTTCCAGCTGTTTGCTGTTTTGATTGATTACCCCACTCATCAATCCCCCGATAGGGACCAATGATAATATCCCTGGAGAATATCCGGGGCTTCTCCTGGCTTCCGGAGGAAATCTCATTCCAGATGGCAGAAATCTTGCAAGGGTTTTCCAGCAGCCATCTTGCTATCAATATACATGTGGACTTCTTACCAGGTTCCAGATCCACTTATTGATTTCCTATCTAGCCTGCTTCAGCTGGCCCAGGCATCACTTGATATTGATGGTGCAAATTTATACAGTACCAACACTTGGTTCTGTTGTAGAGGTTTTGGATGATCTGCAAAATGTGTGTGAGGGATGATTGATATCTTCCCTCAGGGCTAGTTGCTGGCAGGTCCTATAGAAAAAAGAACAAGATTAGTGTTTGGTAGAGTTTTTTTCTTCTTGAACAGGAACACAGGTTCTCAACTGGCTCCATCTCATATTTTGCCTCATGCTCTGGTGTGATCTCTGACTCAAGACCTCCTTTATCTGCTGGCTCTGATAAGTAGTAAGGTTTTACTCTAGTATGATGGACCCAGTACTTGATTCCCTGTAACTTAAGAGAAGAATGAGAGGTTAATAGTACTGTGTAAGGTCCCTCCCATTTAGGTTTAAGCTGATCTTCAGGGCGTTTGTTCTTCCAAACTTTTAAAAGATCCTGATCCCCAACTGAGAAGGGGTGGAGAAGCTGGTCAGCGGGGTGTTTTAGGTGCATATTTGCATATGCATGCATGGTGGTGAGGAGTTCTCCTAACTGCAAGGCCCACTTACAGAGGGCTCCCTCTAAGGTTATTGGGGAATTGAGTTTTTCCCTCCAGTTGCTTAGAAAGGGCCTTCCATACATAAGCTGGAAAGGACTTAACTCAAGTCCTCTTCTAGGGGCCACCCTAACCTGAAGGAGAACCAGGTTAAGTGCTTCTGTCCATTTTAATTGTGTTTCTTGACAAATTTTACTTAAGGTTTTCTTTAAAGTATAGTTCATTCTTTCCACCTTTCCTGATGACTCAGGTCTCCAGGCTGCATGCAATCTCCACTTAATTCCAAGGCATTGGTTGATACCTTGATCACAGCTGATATAAAAGCAGGTCCATTATCTGACTGAATTGTTTGAAGCAGTCCAAATCTTGGGATGATTTCCTGGAGGAGGAACTTAGTTACTGTGGAATGCTGTTCTGTGCAGCACGGAAAGGCTTCCACCCACCCTGAAAAGATGTCTACAAATACCAAAAGATATTTTAAATTTCCTGTGTTTTTGGCATTACTGTGAAGTCTACTTGCCAATCTTCAGCTGGGGCAAGTCCTCGACTTTGTGTCGCATAAGAAACCCATGATGTTCCCTTTGGGTAATTTTTCTGACAAGTAAGACACTCGCTAGAGACTTTCTGCACTGCTTGAGCAAGGGGAGGTCCCATCACAGTCAGTGAAGAAGGCTCAGCAGTGCTTGCTGTCCCAAATGTGTGGTTTGGTGATAGTAAGAGACTAGGGGATATACTAGATTTTCAGGCAGATAAAATTTTCCTTGGCTGCTTTTCAGCCACTTACCCTCTCTTTCTAGTTTCTCTGAATTTTCTTGAAAACCCCATTCTCTTGCACATTCAAGGTCTGTGGGGGTATAGACTAGACAGAAAACATCTATATGTTGAGGAATCTGAGGTTTAATGAGTGAGGCTACTTGACTAGGAGGGTAGCCTTTTCTTGCAGCCTCTCTTGCTGCTTGGTCTGCTTGCCTGTTCATCATGGGTAGGTAGGAGTCTCATGTCCCCAGCAGTGCATTACAGCTACTTCTGTGGGTAGTTTTACTGCTTCTGAAAGTTCAGTAATTTGTGTGGCATGTTTAATGTCTTTCCACCCAGATGACAGAAGTCCTCAGTCCTTCCAAATGGCCCCATGTGCATGCAAAATAAGAAAAGCATATTTTGAGTCAGTGTAAATGTTCACTCTTTTTCCATCACCTCTTTAGAGGGCTCTAAGAAGAGTGACAAGCTCAACTTTTTGTGTGGAGCTCCCTGGGGGAAGTGGTGCAGCTTCTAGTACTTCCCCCACAGTTACAAGAGCATATCCAGCTTTTTGAACACCCCCTTCAACAAATCTACTTCCATCAGCGAAGATTTCCAAGTCTGGATTTAGTAGGGGAGTATCCCACAAGTCCTTCCTGGAAGAATAGTCTTCCTCTACCGTTTCTATACAATCATGAATAGGTACTTCCTCAGTACTTGACCAAAGTAGAGAAGCTGGATTTAAGGTTGCACAAAATTTTAATTTAACTTCTGGGTTGTCTAGGAGTGCCGCTTGACATTTTTCAAGCCTCCCTTAAGTTAGTCAAAGATTTACTTTTCCTTCAAGCAGTGTGAGGACTCAGTGGGGGGTGTGAATTGTGAAGGGCTGTCCTAATGTAAATTTTTCACCTTCCTGTAGTAAGACACAGGTTGCAGCAACAGCTCTTAAACCTGCCAGCCACCCTTTTGCTATATTATCCAGCAATTTAGATAAGTATGCTACTAGATGCTGCTCGCTTCCCAATTTCTGGGTTAATACTCCAAGGGCTACAGCTTATCTTTCATGGTAATAAATCAAAAGGCTTTCTGAGATCTAGTAATCCCAGGGCAGGGGCACTCATTAGTTCCCTCTTTAGTTGGCAAAAGGCTTGCTCATATTCAGAGATCTCCTGGAGGGGCTCTGCATCCCCACCAACCAAAGCTGCATGCAGGGGGTTTAGCTATTAGTCCAAAATTTGGAATCCAAATTCAGCAGAACCTGGCCATATCTAAAAATCCCCACAGCTGGTGATGGCCCTTTGGGCTTTTTATTTCTAAAATAACTTTTACTCTAGCAGTTGTCAAGGTCCTTGTTTCTTTTAGTTCAAACCCAAGATAACGGGCATATTTCTGGACTAACTGCTCTTTACTCTTCAAGACCTTATACCCTAAGGTTGCTAAACTATTTAGCATTTCAATTGTATCTTTAACACATTCCTCTTGGGTTGGGCTTGCAATTAAAATGTTATCTACATACTGAAGATATTGCCCATTTAATGTAACTGTCTCTCCCAAGTCCTGGGTTAATTGTTCACCAAAAATGGTTGGGGAATTTTTGAACACTTGGGGCAGCACAGTCCAAGTATGTTGTTGCTTATGTCCTGCACGTGGTTCTTCCCACTCAAAGGCAAAAATTTGTTGAGAGGAGCTATTCAGAGGAATGCAAAAGAAGCTATCTTTTAAATCTAATACTGAAAAACATTCATTTTCTGCATTGAGAGTAGTAAGCAAGGTGTATGGGTTTGGCACAACTGGGTGGATATCTTTAACTATTTTATTTATAGCCTGTATTAGTCATGGTTCTCTCGGGAAACAGAATCAACAGGAGATATCTGTCAATAATATTAGATTTTATAAGAGTCTCTCATGTAACCATGGGAATGCACAAGTCCAGGTTCCTCAGGCAGGCTGCAAACCAGGGGCTCCGATGAAACTCCAATGAAAGGTTCTTGATGAGTTTCTGGGAGAAGTTGGCTGTCCAAAGAGGAGCTGGGGAATTCTCTCTGAATGTTGAAATCACTTCTCCTTTTAAGGCATTCAACTGACTGGATAAAAACGTCATCCATTGCTGATGCAATCTCCCTGATTGATGCAGATGTAATCAGCCATCCACACAGTAAACTCACTGGTGATCCAAGTCCATAAATGCTCTTGTATTACAATTAGCCCAGTGCTTGCTGGAACAAACACCTGGACACAATTACCTGGCCAAGTTGACACATTAACCTAACCATCACAGTCCACCCCTTGTCAACTCGGCAACTATACACATTACCTTAAACCATACTTAGTCTCTACGTAAAAACAATAACAGACAAGCATACATAAATATTTCCACCTAACAATGTTCAATTCACCTGTGTACAACCAGAAATGCATTAATTCCCTACAGAATAGGGTGCAAGTCCTTGGGTAATATTCACTTTTAAACTTCACATCCTTAAATATCATGATATGAAATTAATACAGCTTTTCATATGATAGGGGAAAAGGTCAGGGAAGAAAACAAAGAAATTCATTTTGTGTACATATACAATCACGCTCATAACAAAACAAGGAAGAAGGGTTCATGACTATTACAGTCCTCATTTCTGTAACTGGTCACATCCACAAAATTCTGTTAAAGTGTTGAAAACACTCTCACCCAGATCCTTGCTTCTTATAAGCGTGGAAGTAGGGGAATCCAGTGATGCTATTTTGCGTATCTCTATTGCCAGCTCACGCCATGGACTGTTAGCAACCTCATTATTAGAAAGAGAGTCATTAGTACCCGTGAGTCCAATTAGAGTGGAGAGCCACCTCAGATATCCCATGTTTAAGACTCTGTTCCTCAAGAACCACTCCCAGTACCAAGCTGAATTAGTAAGTGTTCTCTTGGGAAACAGAATCAAGAGGAGATATCTGTCAATAATATGAGATTTTATAAGAGCCTCTCATGCAACCGTGGGGATGCACAAGCCCAGGTTCCTCAGGCAGGCAGCAAACCAGGGGCTCTGATGAAACTCCAATGAAAGGTCCTTGATGAGTTTCTGGGAGAAGGTGGCTGTCCAAAGAGGAGCTGGGGAATTCTCTCTGAATGTTGAAATCACTTCCCTTTTTAAGGCAGTCAACTGATTGGATAAAAGCGTCATCCATTGCTGATGCAATCTCCCTGATTGATGCAGATGTAATCAGCCATCCAGGCAGTAAACTCACTGGTGATCCAAGTCCATAAATGCTCTTGTATTACAATTAGCTTGCTGGAACAAACACCTGGACACAAGTACCTGGCCGAGTTGACACATTAGCCTAATCATCACATAGCCCTTAAACCTTGGACAAACCGATACTCTCCACTTGTACCAGGCTTTAAAATAGGTAGAACTGAAGACAGGAAATGTTTGATTCCTCTAGGTTCTTGGCTATGATGCATAAAAGAATTTATGAACACACCAGTTTAGTTAGGCCCATAAAAAGAATTTATTTGGGAAATGGGGGAAAAAACAGAGCTTGCTGAGAAATGGGAGAGAAAGACAGAAATACACACCAAAACTTGGTGCAGACCCCTCTAGACAGAGAGAGTGAGCTCTGCCTCATGTGATTACCTTTTTTAAAAAACTTTATTTTGTACATTTAATAATTGAAAATATAAACAATTAAAAACTAAAAAGTAAACATAGATGAATGAATATATACATTTCTCAATTAAATGTAATGGATACATATAAAATTTTTTTGAATCAAACAATATGTTACACAATATATTTGGTTCATAGAAGTTGAATATAGACTTGCCATGTGACCCTGCAATACCACTACTGGGTATATACCCAGAAGAACTGAGAGCAGTGACACGAACAGACATCTGCACACCGATGTTCATAGCCACAGTATTCATCATTGCCAAAAGTTGGAAACAATCCAGGTGTCCATCAACAGATGAATGGATAAACAAACTGTGGTCTATTCACACGATGGAATATTATGCAGCTGTAAGAAGAAAAGAAGTCGTAAAGCATATGTGATTACCTTTTAAACTGTTAACTATTCCACCCCCTTGCTAATGATAAGGCGATGGGCCCTAGCAGTTATTGGTTACCCCACCTATGGTAGGGGCCAATGGTGAGGTCTTTTTGGAATATCCAGGGCCAAGGGGAGGTCCCAGAAAGAGAAACTGGGACCTCGAGGTTAAACTCAAGGTCCCATCGAGGTCTTGCAGCCTCGTTGTCTGCTGGCCATGTGGCCTGCCAGCCATGTTGAATCATCTTCCGCCATTACGCTGTACTAACCTGCCTCAACTCCCCCTTCAGAGAGTTCATGCCCTTATTCTTAAGGGAGGTGCTGAGGGGCAATGATCATTCTTCTGTAGTTACTTCCTGCTGGTTAGGGAAGTAGTCACTGCCTCACAGGTCATAAACCTCTGACTATTGTATTGACGCTGAGGGAAGATGGGTCCAACACTGTGGTTGGAACTGGTGGAAATGCCCATGTGACTAATATCTTGTTCTGGAAGAAATAAACTTACTTAGAATTTTGATGATATATGGCCCCACTAAAAGGATAAAGAAGACGGTGGTAAGTGGGTCCAAAAAGGGGGGTCAGCTATGATATACTGGACCACAAGAGTGAAAAAGGCCAGGTGCTTTCAGAGGCTGCATCCTCTCAAATCTGGTGGGCTTCATCTTGCAGGTTTTGACTGCTATTTAGGACTATTCTGGAGCAATTTATAAAGAGCATTTTTCCTTGAGAAACAGGCACGTTCCTCCTGTGCTGGTGTTAGCATGTTCAGAGCCCTGCGATTTTGCAATATCACAGCAGCAAGCAAGTCCATTTACTGTCTAAGAGCTTCTAAGGCATGGCTAGTTTTTTCTATGCTGTTAGTTAGCTTTAGGGAGAGACTGTAATAGATGACAGGGTTCGGTGTAATTGCCAGTCTCAGTTTTCCAAGGTCGTGGTTATGCCTAACACAGCTAGCTAAGAAGGGGATGAGAAGAGGCATTGCCCTTTTAGCTATTGTATAGGGAGAAACTACAGAAAATAAAAACAGACAAGATTTCTTAAGAGCTGTCTGACTTGCCTTCCCCCTAGCAATAGGTGTTTGGGCTAGAGTTAGAGGGAACAGCTGGCTTTTAGAGTTAGAGGGAACAGCTGGCTTTAACACAGACATTACTTAGCTTTGTCTCTTAAAGAGGTGTTTCAGGCCATCCAATGACTGACACACGTATATCCCGTCATATGCTTTTGGCATTTTGGCATTTTCTTGGGCAGCTGGCTTCACTTGGGATAAGTGCACCTGGCTGGCAATCCCTTTAACTTTAACTGCTGTGGGAATGATCAGAACCACAGAATAAGGTCCCTGCCATTTTGGCTCTAATTGAGACAGAGGTCTGTTCTCCTGCCAGGTTTTGATCAGGACCTGGTTTTCAGGTCCTGGGTGAGGAAAGGTTGCCCATAGACCACCTTGAAGGGGCTAAGCTGAAGTGGGTCCTAGCCACCTCACTTGCCATTTCCCTTTTTTGTGGGAAAATGCTTAGCCCTGGCAGTATGGCATGTGGGTCTGCCAGTCCTCCCCATGGTATGAATGGGACAGGTTCTGGAATAAGGGCTAGGAGGGACACCTGGGTTAAGCACGTCGTTCACCTGGCGTGGGGTGAAGACTATGAGAGATCGCCCCCAAGTTAATTTGGTGGCCTTTTTTAATTAAATGGGCTGTTGCCACTGCTGCTCTCAGGCAAGGTGGCTATTTCTTTATCTTAGAGGCATGTTTATTAACTGCTTAGAAAATGAGGTTTACCAGACTTTTAACATGTTCAATATCCCTCTGCATATGATCTAGAATAGGAAAGATATCACCGTAATCATCAGGCATATATCTAGAATAGGAGAGATATAGGTGTAGTGCTTAGTACTAATTAATGCACTACCCAGTGCATAAGTTCCTCTTTGAGCTGCAGTTAATAGATTTAAGCTCCAGGTTTGCAATACCACATATGTTATCTCTCCATGGGAGCAGGCCATAATGCCAATTGTGTGTAAGTTCTACTTACATCACTCTGGTAATCATTGCTCCACCTGGTATGTCCTTCACACAGCCAGCATGCTGCAGCACTGTTAACCCTAGAGAGAAGCTAGGAATTCCACCATCCTGGTGCATAGAACCCTTTGGCACTATGAAACAGTGCTAGTTTGGAGGCCATATCCATTGTGCATCTGGCCGTATCAAGCCATCACTGGCTGCTGCAGGAGTTTGAAACTGCAGTATACTCTCCATTGACTTCAAGAGCACAACCAGAGATGTAGTAGATACATTTATTGTTTTAGGAGTCAGTGACCAACCTAGTCAATAACTCCAATGGAGAGGCAAAGGCCTAGTGTGAGTGTACAAGAGTTTGATAATGCCCGTTTTTTTTTTTATTTTTATACATTTTCTAAACACTTCTGATGCAATGTATAAGATATCAAATGAACTTAACTTGATCATACTTTGCTTTTTACTCCTACACTTTTATCAAGATGATGTTAATTACATAGGTATTTTATTTTAACAGCACAGGAAAACTTACTTTCTCAGTTGTTTTATGAAAACTGAAGATTTCCAATGGAGTTAAGACTATCTTTCCTTACCACCACTTTAACATGCAGATTGAGGTGGCCTCTGACAGGTTTTCCTGTTATGAAGTTACTTTTTTGCTATTAATATCAGTTTAGGTTTCTAATTAATAACAGCTGCTTCAAATTAGTCATTTAAATGCTTCAGTTTAGAAGAAAACTCCTTAAAATTAACCATAGCCACATAGACTGGTTACTTTACCTTAAGATAAGCTTATTAAATTAGAGTTAGCAATCAATGAAATTTACTTTATCAATTTAAGAGAGGGCAGATCTACATTTTCTTCTTTAGCTTAATTTCCTTAAACATGAATTTACAACTTTCATTATTTTAGAGACAATATATATAATGTTAATTTATTTATTTAGTATTCTATAAACCAAAGAGATAACACCCAAGCTAAATAAATTGAAACCATTATAGTCTATTCAAAGAATGTTCTTTTTCCTTCCTTTACTGGAGGCTAACTTTTTTTTTTAATAAAATTCTAAAACTGAATAATCTTAAAAGCATACCGACTGCTAGGTTCTTGAATATATTACAATTGTTTAATGTGTTTTAATTATAATTTAGAAAATATATTTTCATAACTTTCAAGGACTTTTCCTTTACTTACTGAAATTTGGTAATAATAGAACTATTAACTACCCTTATTTTAAGGCTGTTAAAAGGTCTAAATTCAGGAATTACAGGACAAGCTATGAATATTAATTCCCCCTGCCTAGAAGGGTTTTAATCTGTTACACCTAACCCTTCCTTCAGAGCTCTTGAAAAGAGAAGGCCCTGGGGCCTGAGTAAGTCAAAGAGCTCAGGAAAATCTTTTTCCCTTTCTCAATAGTTCCTATATTTAGATTTCTGTATAACCTTTCCATCCTGCTTAGCCTAATTTGGGCTCTAGGAATATTCATCACATATATAACTGCATATTTAATTTTTAACAATTTGAATAGAGCTCTTAAGAATTTTTATTTGTTAATTTGATATTATCATTATAATGTATGAAGAAATACACTGAGCAAAAGGCAGACACGAATAGAGTTTGATACAGAAACACAACTTGCTAAAGTTATTTAAAACTTTCATTTTTTTACAAAATAAGTTTAACTGTAAGATAACATTTGAAAGATTTCTATGAAGGCTCTTTTAAATTACTCTAATTTGCACTGTGACCATGCAGTTTTGCATAAGAATTCTGTCCCTTAATTATTGGCTTATAACCAAAATGTCCCCAATGCTTTAATACAATTTTCCTTTGATTCAGAACTTTGCTTATTTCCTATTTTGACCTTAGCAGACCTTGGATAAGCAAGATTAATTCTATGTATACTCGCTGAGGCTATCAAAGACTCGGGGAAACTGGTTTCTCTCATGAATTGCTGCTTTTAGGAACCTCCAGCAGTCAAGGCAGGAGACCTCCCTTACTTCCCATTGCTCAGAAATAACAGGACTAAGGGAACTGCTGGACTGGAAGAGTCGATGTTCAACCCTGAGGGTCAAGAATTGCACCAGACAGCAATTTAGTCCCACTTGAAAAGAGAAAGCAGGGTCACTAATACCAGTACAAGGACAGGCAACAGGGGTGTCTCAAGTTTGCTTTCCCCTGAGCTATAGGGGGCAGAAGCTGTCATGAAATAACCATAAGCAAAGGTAAGGGGTAAGGCTAGACTTGAAGTTACCACAAACAAAGGCAAATTCAGTTTATAATTACCATCATAATAGCTGAAGTTGAAGGGCTAGGTGAAGTTAGTTACAAAATAACCATAATCAAAAGTAAACTTAGTTTAAGATTATCATTACAAAAGCTAAAGTCTAGGCTACATCCACCCAGTTATAATAATTTCAGTTACTATCCTTCTGCTGTTTTATAATACAAAGGCATCTATTTAATGATCTTAACTTTTAGTTAGTTTCTAGTAAGTTTTCACTTAAAAACAATTTGAGCACTTGCATTCATTAAGCAACTAGAATAATTTTATTAGTAACAACTTTGCTAAGTTTTTCTTTTTCCACAGTTGAATTAATTCCACTTGTGATTTCTTTATATATCAGTTTTAATTACAAGATGGTATTAACATTTAAAGACTCTTTTTTGTTTTTTTAGGTTACCTTTGACCGTTATCCACTTCGTAAAAGACAAATCCCAAATCTGATTTATGAGTTTCTAGGCACGAACAGACTAACAAAGTTAAAGCAAGCACAGGTTAGAACAGAAGAGAGAATTTTACACTTAGCTTAGCTTAGGGAAAGACTTGACTTTAGAATCGCCTGGATGCAAAGCTCCCAGTGTCTGTCCATGACAGAAACTTCAAGCAGGACCCTCCAGGCTCTTGACTATGATGCAGATAAGAATTTATGAACATGCCAGTTTAGTTAGGCCAGTAGAAAGAATTTATTTGGGAAATGGGGGAAAGAACAGAGCTTGCTGAGAAATGGGAAAGACAGAAATACACATCAAAACTTGGTATGGGCCCCTCTAGGCAGAGAGTGAGCTCTGCCTTGTGTTAATTATTCCACCCCCTTGCTAATGATAAGGGGATGGGCCCCAGCAGTTATTGGTTACCCCACCTATGGTGGGGGCCAATAGTGAGGCCTTCTTGGAATATGCAGGGCCAAGGGGAGGTCCCAGAAAGGTTAGTCTCAAGGTCCCAGCAAGGTCTTGCAGCCATGTGGTCTGCCAGCCATGTTGTGAGTCATCTTCTCCTCCATTACCCTGTATTAACCTACCTCAGAACTGGAGTGTTATATAGTGATCTGCAAGTTCAGATCAGTCCCCCGGCCAATAGCTGTTGAATTATCAGAGCTAACCCCATTTTTGCTTTAAAAGGAAGTGGGTACTGCTTGATGCAAATTGGCTACATTTTTACCTGATTTGCGCATGCAACACAGACGGGGAGTCCTGTTGCCCAAACTCCTGCATTTACCCCTTTTATTTGAAGGGGGTAGTTATTATTCTCTTCATGCTTTTCTCTCACTTCAGCTAAGAGGGCAGCCTGGATGGCCCATGCTTGGTTTGTTGGGACTCTCATAGTTATTTTATTTTATTTTATTTATTTATTTTTTTTTTTTTTACCGGGAGGTCCCGGGGATCGAACCCGGGTCCCTCCATATGGGAGACGGACGCCCAACCAGTTGAGCCACATCCGACCCCAAGGGACTCTCATATTTAGATATCCTTTTTAAAAAGTAATTTTTGTGGGAAGCGGCTGTGGCTCAATCAGTAGGGCTCCCGTTTACCATATGGGAGGCCCGGGGTTCAGTTCCCGGGGCCTCCTGGTGAAGGCAAGCCCGCCCGCACGGCGTGGTTAGCTGACCCAGCGAGCACAAGCAGCAAGGGGGGGATAAATGAATAAATAAATAAAATCTTAAAAAAAAAAAAAAGTAATTTTTGCTTGAAGTTTAGCTAAAAGATCCCTTCCTAAAAGGGGAGTTGGACACTCAGGCATGTAGAAGAATTGGTGACAAACCTGGTCTTTCACAATCTGACGGCTTAAAGAGGCTAAAAACCACAGTTGTGAAGTTTTTCCCATAGCCCCAGAAACAGTGGTTTCCTTTTTAGTAAGAAGGCCTAGTTGTTCATTAACTACTGAGTAAGCAGCTCCTGTATCCATGAGAAACTTGACTTGCTTCCCTCCCACTGTTGCAATTACCCAGGGCTCTTGTTCTGAGATGAGGATATAAGGAGGTTATTCATCCTAGCCCCCAAGTTTCAGAATTTGACAATGACAGTGTCTTGTAGAGATATGCCTTTGTTAACTGGCACCATGGTCTCAAGCAAACTTTCCTAACAGAGGGCCAGAGAAACAAATTTTTGTTAGAATTTCCCTTTTACAAGTCTCACAATGTATGATTAACAGATTGGGACATAAAGAAAAGCAGACTACATGCGGGAATGCAACCATCTCCTCACAAGAACGAAGGAACCACATGGTGATGGAGCAGAAAGAGATAGGATCTCCACTCCCTCCTGACCAGGGTTTCATCAGCCCCTCTTGCATTCCAACAATACCCTATCTCCTAGCCCACTACCCCCTAGCCATACAAGGGAAAGAATTTGCTTTTACAGCCCCTCATTGGCCCCCAGGCTGTACTTGTACCCTAACCTCCTCCCCACATACTAACACCATGCCAGCGGGCAGTCTGAAATCTATTCTTCAGACCCCCTCCATTGGGAGAGCTTCCCAACAAACTTCTTGTCTGCAATCATCAATCTCCACGTCCCAGTGAGTGCCGTTTTTCTGCAACATTTGATGCCAAAAACCAGGGTCTGGGGTTGTTAAGACTGACTGAGAATCTCTGCCCTGCCACTGCTGAGAATCCATCCAACACCAGACACTGAATCATAGCTGGGTGAGTCAAGGATTTCTTTGCTGGAGTATCCGGCTCTCTCTCTCTTTCCTTTTTCCATTGTCCAGGACAACCCACCTAAAATCCTAGCACTAGGTCAGTGATCCTCAAAGACCCTGGGGGCCATAACAGGTGGGAGGCCCGTGTCCCCATAAAAGACCCCTTGGCTCCAGAGACGTCTGGCTCCAAGCATGGTCTCCTGTTTCCTTGGAGATTTCTGACTGATTCAGGGACACCTGCCTCACTCAGAATCTCCCCCTGTTTTAAGAATTCTTAGTCTCACCCATGCAACCTAAAATGGGGAATTCGATTTTGGCTACCCAGAAAACCACACCTCTAGGCTGTTGCCTTCAAATCTTAAAAAGCTGCACCTGAAAGGAGACATTAGACCCATAAAACTCATATTTGACCTCTGTGTGGCCGCAATACAAATTGGACAATGAAAGTCAATGGCTGGAGAATGGCACTTTCAATTTCCAAATTCTCCAAGACTTAACTTTATCCAATGCAGCAGCAAGGGGCTGAAATTCCTTATGTTCAGGCCTTCTTTCATCTTTGTAATCCCGCCCCCACCCCCCGTCAATCCTGTTCTTACCAAATTCTTCTTTTACACCAAAAACCTCCTCAAAAGCTTTCTTCTTCCTTCCTTATGCCTCCCAAATCCCCCAAAAACTTTGAATTTGATCCAGACCTGCTCTCCAGCCTCCTTCCCCAGCTCCTATCCTCCCTCTCCAGGAAGTGGCTGAGGTAGAAAGCATTATGTGCATTCACATCCCCTTCTCCCTCTCTGATCTCTCCCAAATTAAACACCATCTCAGATCCTATTCCTCTGATCCTTGTCATTTTATCAAAAATTTCAATACTCAGCTGTCCCTAATAACCTCTTATTGCAAGTAAAAGCTTACAAGTAAGCTTTTAGCTGACTCCTAAGTCTGTCTAAGTGTACTCCTAAAAAGCAATAATCCAAAATATATGTGTTAAATACCTGTCTATCTAAACTGCTAAATTAAAGCTCAACTGCATATTCCTAACTGGTTGCTGATTACTAGTAAAGCTGTTTCCAAAAACAAGCTTGCATATTACAAGCAACACTGATTCCAGAAGAAAAAAATCTTAAAAGCAGTAAAATCAAAGATATAAAATAATGAAAAGTCTAAAAATAGCTATGCCAAAGGAGTAAGAATTATGAGTCAAGTTAATGAACTTTATGTTTCTGTAGGTGTGTCTTAACTCTTTTTGTGTTTGTCTGTTTGTTCAGTGCCAGTGTATATTTTAATACCTCTGGATGGTAATATTAAATTGACAAATGAAAATTCTTAAAAGAGTTCTATTCAAATGGCCAAAAATTAAGTAAGCGCTTATATTAATAAATAAGTATGAACACTAATAAGATAAACTTGCATTATGTATATTAAATCTTTAAAATGATGAAAATTGTAAGTCTTGACTAATGCAATTACTACAAATCTCTCCATAAAAAATAGTTCTTGCCTACATTTAAATGATGAATAGTTATAAGAAGTTTGTAGAAGCGTTGCTTAAACTGAAATATTCCAATGGCTAATTACAGGAAGTCATTATTAAACAGAAACTGAATTGATGCATAACAGGAAAACCTGTCAGAGGCCATATCAATCTGCATATTAAAGTGGTGATAGGGAGAAGATAATTTTGATTCCACTGGGAATCTTAGGTTTTCATAAAATAGTGGGAAAGTAGTTTTTCCTATACTGTTAAAATAAAATACCTGTTAATTAATGTAATTATTGTATGTTGTAAGAAATTTGCTTTGAGACAGTTTCCAAAATCATTTTAGTAACTTATGCGTGTAGGGTGTATAGAATGTGTTTTTATTATTAAAGAAAAAGACAGTAATTTTGTCCTAAAATAAAATGACTGGTTATAGAGAAAAGTTAAAATATAAAACAAAACCTGAATGAATACAGAAAGTGCAGAAAATTTGTGAAAAAAGAAATTTTGGTAGTTAAAGTTGAATAAAATTTACTGGGTCTATCTATAAAGTTTTAAAAACTATAATATCAAATAGCATACTGATGCAAAGTTAAAATTTTGTTCTTTCTCTGTTAAAATAACAAAACTCTCCAAATCAGTGGTCTGTTTCAGCAAAAGTTTGCAAAAAGTTTGCAAAAAATTTTTCTCCTGACTAATCAGTATATGAAAGAAAAAAATCTCTATTATCAAAGTAGCTTCTTATACTATAAACTTATCATTTCCTTGTTTAAGAAAAATAAATCTTGTCACTTTTTAAAAGAGCATAATGTTCAAACCTGTCTTCTCAGAGTCAAATCCTGAAAAATATCTTTCACCTTGGGAAAAAAGTGAAATAATAAAATAGTTGAGTTCATTTGATATATTATAAGTAAAATGGAAAGTGTTTAAAAGGGTTATAAAATTAAAAGGAATTCTTTAACCCTCCGTTATTAAAGTTGTATGCATAAAATGTTCATATGAATACTTAAAGATTGTATAAAATTCCTGAAAATTTAACAATGCTTTCGCATATGATTAGATAAAAGTATAATGTTGTTAATTATGGTTTTAATTATTTTTTTAAATGATATGTGTCACAGAAACAACCTCTCCGCCTAGAAATCAAGAGGTGGATGCTTTAGCCCGTGTTCTTCTGATTTGCCCCACTTCCACTAAAGAAGCAGCTCCAAGGCTGCAGAAAAAGAGTGGCCATTGAGTGCTGCCAGAGGTGGTGCATAACAGTAGATTATCGTGAATTAAAGCAACACCACTGCTGTCTGCAACAGTCCCAAATATTGCAAGTTTGTTGCAAAAATTAATATCCGGTTATGTCACTATCACTTTGTTTTAAAACTTGCTAAGGCTTTCTTTAGTATCTCTTTAGGCAAGTCAAGCCAGCCTGCACTCACCTTCATGTGAGAAGCCAATGGTGGATTTTGCAGTGCTTCCCAAGGCTGTGTGTATAAACCAACCACCTGTCCCAGGCTGGTGGCAGATTCTGGCTGCCTGGAAAAATCTGTGGCTGTAACCCTACTGAGGACATTACGTTAACCAGTAGTCCTTTTCTCAGAATTAAAAGAAGCATCAGAGACAATGGTACCTTATCTTAAGAGCCTGGAATGGGCAAACAATTGGAACAAGCTACAAAGTCCTTGCTGTCTATCAAATACTTAAATGGTGTTTAGTTAAGTAAAACAAAAACTGTATTCTCTGCTGTAATTGATAAAGTCATATTAATAAAGTTTATAATATTGTTGGGGTACTGAAAAACCTTCACCCCCGATTTAGCTCAAATATTGAAACCATTATATGTGTTAATCAGAAAAGGTTGTGCATGGAAATGAGAAAAAAATAAAACAAGCAGGCTGCTTTTTAGGAAAAAAAGAGTAAAGAGGGCAATAGCACAAGTTTAAGCAGTAAGGGGAGTGATGAACCTCAACTTAGCCAGTACCAATATTGGCTTTGGGTGGGGTTGGGGGCAGAACTAAACAAATATCCCTTGGGTTTTAGTCACAATTGCGAGCAGAGGCCAAAGTACAATATAGTCCCTTAGCATATCACACCCTGTTGCAAGTGAAAGGCTTAACCCAATAGTATCCAGTCTCTCTGAAGACTGCCATCCTTATCCAGGGGTGGATTGCAGATTCTAAGAACAAGACAGAAACAATGAACTGTTGTGGGCTGCCCTCTGTGGGGGAGATCTGTGGAAGAACATCTATCATGTCCCTGCCCCCTCCTCTAAGATCTCTTTTGGGACTGCTGAGGCAGATGCCCTCAAGAAGATCCAGAGCCATACCACTGAGACCGAAAATCAGCAAAGTGGCTCCACCGAAAAGGTGGATACCATGGATACGAGACCTTGAGGTGCCTAGCCCAGCAGTTCCAACTGCCTGTCACTTCCAGCAGCTCATGAACATCACCTCCAAGTGTCCTTTGTGCTCACACCAATGACTGTGACATCAGTCCCCTCCTGCTCTCAGAAGGGGCAAGGTGTGTTTCAGTGCTGCAGACACTGCCAAGGGACTCTTGTAACCAGATCCTTACAACAATGGACTAAGTTTAAATTATGAGTTAAAATGCCAGCCACCCCACAGCTCAAAAAGAGGAAAGTAATAATTATTTTTTCTTGCCTATGCCTCAAACTATACAAACTGGGGAAAATAAAATCATTTTAACCTTAGGCCTATGCAGCCCTACTGGTTAGGAATCTTAAATCATGAAAAATAAAAATCACTCAAAGACATTGTTAAATATATAATCTTATTAATCCTTCTCCTCAGACTACTGGAGGCAATAACCTCACAGTCCACCCTAGAGTTCATGGCTAATTCCTAACCTTACCACAATTATAACTCTCATTCTCCTCATATCAGCAGGTCCACACATCTTCCATGCAATAACTCAGTTTATCCCAACAGCCGTCGGAGATGTCACCCATGATCACGTACATGATCTTCTCCTACTGCAAAAATACAGTGCCAGCCACCAAGCCAGAAGCCACAATATCTCAACACCAAAAGGGGAACAGTAACTGAATCCCACAATGCCCCATAACAGCAGAAAGCAGCCAGATGATCGACACCACCTTTCCATTCTTCCTCTCCACCCAACCATATCAAAGAGTTGGGAATGTTAGCCCCATTTAGCAAAATAACTCCCCGCAACCCCGGATGGTGCCCTACCCCGATAACAGATGACCCCTGTCCCTAATCCAAGAGGATGTACTAATCTCAAAACCAACCATGAGAACATCACAAGACTGTGGGAGGCACCTGTGCAATCATAAATGAAACTTGTTGTTTCTATATTAATAGGACAGGGCAGGTAGATGAAAATCTCAAAATTTTAAAAGAAAACATAGAGATCATTCAGAGGGCCTGAGACAAGAGCTATGGAAATTAATCCTGGTTATCCTCATTTCTTTCTTACTTCTCCTTACCCATAAAATCAATCCTTTTATCGATTATAACACCACTACCGTTAGTATCACTGCTTCTTTTTTTTTTTTTTTTTGGTCCCTGTCTCTTACAGCTTCTCGTCAGATTCATATGTCAAATCATACAATCAACAACTCAGGAATATGTAAGCAGCGCCTTTCTGCTGCGTGGACAATATCAACCCCTGTGGGACCAGAAACCAAAACCCACTGGGCACAATGGAAGAGAACCCTTCTCTGCCCCCTGACAGCAGGAAGTAGCCAGACTGAGTGGACACCCCAAATCCCCTCACCTCCCCACACCCCTCCCGTCCAGGTCCAGCCCAACACCTTATACTCCCAGGTCCCCAGGACCTTCGTCATATACATATATATTAAAGAGTTAGGAATGCTAGAGGTTCCCTATTACAAGTCTCACAATGTATGATTAACAGACTGGGACATAAAAGCAGACTACATGCCAGAACGCAACCATCTCCTCACAAAAACAAAAGAACCACATGATGATGGAGCAGAATGAGATAGGATCTCCACTCCCTCCTGATCAGGGTTTCATCAGCCCCTCTTGCATTCCAAAAATACCCTACCTCCTAGCCTATTACCCCCTAGCCATACAAGGGAAGGAATTTGCTTTTACAACCCCTCATTAGCCCCCAGGCTGTACACAGACCCTAACCCCCTCCTCACAAACTAACGTTTCCCGGCCTTTGATGTACTGTATAAATTCACATCTGCACCTTCCAGTGGTGGGCTGAAGTCTCTCTTCAGACCCCCACCATGCCAGCAGGCTGGCTGAAGTCTATTCTTCAGACCCCCTCCATTGGGAGAGCTTCCCAATAAACTTCCTGCCTGCAATCATCAGTTTCCATGTCCCAGTGAGTGCCATTTTTCTCCAATATTTTTCACCAAATGATAACAGAATTTTAACCCCTGCAAAACCCACCACACCAGAAGAGTGAAATGGAAAAACTGCTCTTCAGTTATACGTAAACTTTAGAGGAAAAAAATCTGTTGGAGAAAAGGCGGCACTCACTAGGACATGGAGACTGATGATTAAACTCTTCCAAAAAAAATAGAAGTAAAGGGAACATTGCCCAACTTATTCTGTGATGCCAAGGACATCAAACAAGGCCTAAATAAATGGAAGAATATTCCATGTTCATGGATCAAGAGACTAAACAAGATGTCTGTCCTACCCAAATTGATTTACAGATTTAAAGCAATCTCAATA
Source organism: Tolypeutes matacus (assembly GCA_026826555.1). Taxonomy (NCBI): domain Eukaryota; kingdom Metazoa; phylum Chordata; class Mammalia; order Cingulata; family Chlamyphoridae; genus Tolypeutes; species Tolypeutes matacus. The sequence continues at coordinate 6,632,425 of JAKSZT010054368.1, forward strand.
AAAATGACAGCATTTTTTACTGAATTGGAAAAGCTAATTATGAAATTTATGTGGAAGGGCAAAGGGACCCCAAATAGCCAAAAACATATTGGAAAAGAAAAACAAAATTGGAGGAATCATGCTACCTGACTTTAAAGCATACTGCAAGCTACAGAGGTCAAAACTGCATGGTATTGGCACAAGAATAGATATACTGACCACTGGAACTGAATTGAGAGTTATGTTGTAGAGATTATCTACAACTGCAAGCAAGACAGATCCATCCATCTGCCCCATGAGATCAAAATCAGAAACAGAGTGGGCATCACCATCCCCAAATCCTCAAGACAAAGGAATGAACAAACATAAGGCAGGAATGCAAGTATGGTCTATAGTAGACATTATTATTCTAGCAATGGAAGATCTTGTAACATTAATATAAAGTCAGTGGTCACCAGAGGTTCTGAGGGGAGGGAGAAGGAAGAATAAGTGTTAAATGGGGCATTTTTGGAACATTGGAATTGTTCTGAATGATATTGCAATGATGGATATAGGACATTATACATTTTATCAAAACCTATAAAAATGTGCAGTGCAAAGTATAAACTATAATGTAAATTTTTTACCATGGTTAGTAGTAGTGCTTCAATATTTGTCCATCAATTGTAACAAATGTATCACACTATTGAAAGATGTTAATGGGGAAAAGTGTGGGAGGGGGAGAGGGTAGAGTTTATGGGAACCCCCCTATATTTTCTTTTTTTTTTTAAAGATTTTATTTATTTATTCATTTATCCCCCCCCTGCTGTTTGTGCTCGCTGGGTCAGCCAACCACGCCGTGCGGGCGGGCCTGCCCTCACCAGGAGGCCCCGGGAACCGAACCCAGGGCCTCCCATATGGTAAACGGGAGCCCTACTGATTGAGCCACAGCCGCTTCCCCCTATATTTTCAATGTATCATTTATGTAATCTAAAGCTTCTTTAAACAAACAAACAAACAAAAATAGTACAATTATAAAAATATGCTATCATTAATTGTAACACATGTTCCACACCAATGCAAGGTGTTGGTGGCCTGGTGGTACACAGGAATCTGTATTTTATGCATAATTGCTTTGTGAACCCACAACTTCTCTAATAAAGAAAAAAAAAATTTAAGATATATGGGAGGATTGTGGGAAAATGATGACAGATTAACAGGCAGAGCTGAATGCTCTCACAGAAACAATGGAGAAAGAGCCAAAAGCTGTCTGAAGGGTTTCCTTTGAGGGTCAGCAGACTAGGACAGTGCTATACAGCTCCGAGAAGGGTGAGGGACAGAGAGACAAAGAAGCCAAAACAACAAACGTGAGTTACCAAGGCCCCATAGTTTTTGGGAAGGGGTCCCCTCCCTCAACCCCAAGATATTAAGCTGGAGTAAAACCCCCGGTTCACTGCAGCTGACTGAAAGGGGAACAGACATCTTCCTTCCTGTCAGCTGATTCAAGGGAAAAGGGAGGGGACGTCAGTGAATTTGGCCAGCAGAGCCCTCTTTGAATCTCTGGTCTGGAGATTCAACACAGGGACACAGGAAAGCCAAGACTGAAACACCTCCATGGAAAGGTTCGCTGGCTTGCATCTGCTGGCCATTCTGGAAATTGCATGGACAAAAACTTCACTCTCTGTATCCAACCCCTGGAAGAAAATCTGTGCCCTGTTAGTGAGTCCCTGGACTGATTTTGAAAACTTAAGCTAGGCTGTTTTAAAGACTGAGAATAAATTGAACCAAATATCAAAAAAGGGCTGTGAGAAAAAAAAACAATAGGCAAGAGAGAGAAATTAGCCATTGGAATAAATTCACCAACATATTTAGATGCTTAGAAATCAGAAAAGATTACAAACCATACCAGGAAACAGGAAGAGATGGCCCAGCCAAAAGAACAAACCAAATATCCTGAAAAGATACAAGATTTAACACAATTAATCAGTGATAATCACACAACTTTCCTAAATCACTTCAAAGAATTTAAAGAAAATATGACTACAGAAATAAAGGATATTAAGAAGACACTGGGTGAGCATTAATAACAATTTGAAAGCTTGCAAAGAAAAGTAACAGACCTTATGGGGGAATGAAAGACAATTGATAAGATTAAAAATACATTAGAGGGAAGCGGCTGTGGCTCAATCAGTGGGGCTCCCGTTTACCATATGGGAGACCCTGGGTTCGGTTCCCGGGGCCTCCTGGTGGGGGCAGGCCCGCCCGCACAGCGTGGTTGGCTGACCCAGCAAGCGCAGGCAGCAAGGGGGGAATAAATGAATAAATAAATAAAATCTTTAAAAAAAAAAACAAAACATTAGAGGCACATAAGAGCAGATCTGAATTGCTTGAAGACAGAATTAGTAATTTGGAAGATAGAACATCTGAACTGGAAAAGACAGGAGAAAAGAAAGAGAAGAGAATGGAAAAAAATGGAACAGAGTCTCAGGGAATTGAATGACAATGCAAAACGCACAAGCATTTGCATTATTTGTGTCCCAGAAAGAAAAGAGAATGAAAAGGGGCAGAAAGAATATTTGAGGAAATAATGACCAAAAACTTCCCAGCCCTTATGAAGGACATAAATATCAATATCCAAGAAGGTCAATGCACCCCAAACAGAATAAATCCAAATAAACCTACCCTGAGACACTTACTATTCAGAATGAAAAATAGCAAAGATAAACAGAGGATTCTGAAAGCAGCAAAAGAAAAGAAAAGCATCACATGCAAGAGAAACTCCATAAGATTAAGTGCCAACCTTTCATCAGAAATCATGGAGGAGAGAAGAAAGTGGTATGATATATTTAAGGTACTGAAAGAGAAAAATTTCCAGCCAAGTATTCTGTATCCGGCAAAGCTGCCCTTCAAAACTGAGGGTGAATTCAAAGTCTTCACAGACAAACAAAAACTGATAGAATATGTTACCAAAAGATGAAATTTGCAAGAGATACTAAAGGAGGTGCTGCAGACTGAAAGGAAAAAACAAGGGCAAGAGAATTGGAGAAGAGTTTAGAAATGAAGATTATTAGGAAGGGTAAACTAAAGGATAAGAAGACAGACAATAGAATGATATGACAACAGAGAGCTGAAGGACAAAATGGATGAAGTAATGCCTTTACAGTAACAACACTGAATATTAATGGATTGAACTCCCCAACCAAAAGACATAGGCTAATAGAACGGATAAAAAAATATGAGCCATCTATATATCGTCTACAAGAAACCCACCTCAGACATAAGGACACAACCAGGTTAAAAGTGAAAGGTTGGAAAAAGCTATTCCATGCAAATAGTAACCAAAAAAGAGCTGGAGTAGATCAGATAAATGTAAATAACATTATATAGCATATGAATAATAATTACTCAGTACAACTGGCAAATTGTTTCTGTGATCAGTATTCTGTAATTTTTTTAATACAAAATTAACACTTGCTTTTAATTGAGGAGGACTGGAGAAGAGCTATATTTTTGGACACTTCATTTTTTTTTTTTTTTTTTACCGGGAGGTCCCAGGGATTGAACCCAGGTCCCTCCATATGGGAGACGGACGCCCAACCATTTGAGCCACATCTGTCCCCTTCATTTTTCTTTAACCCTTTCTTATTCATACTCTTTAATTAAAATAATCTATCTGGATCAACAATGATTTAGCATGACTACCATTGAACAAGATTTTGAGTTTTTCTGCCTCATAAAATTATGAGCTGGCAAATTGTTATCTGCTGTAATTTATTCCAATAAGATGTGAAGAAGGCCACCGTGGCGTGGCCAGCCAGAGCAGTTTCGTGCCAAGATCATGGACGCAGCCTGTCTGAACCACTTTGCAAGAGTCAGTAACATGATATTTAACCTTGCCAAAACCTGTATCCTCTGCATCAGCCCGGATATGCTGAACTTTATCCTTTCAGATAAGGTGGCCAGTGGAGAGGTGAGCATGTGGTATCAACTGGAACAGGAGAACTTCAGTGAATTTCAAATGGAAGGTGTCTCAGCAGAAAACAATGAAATTTATTTAGAGCTGATCTCAGAAAACTTATCTCAAGCCTTGAAAACTGCCCAGAATGCCAAAGCTTTGAAAATCAAGCTGACTAATAAGCACTTTCCCTGCCTCACAGTCTTTGTAGAGCTGTTATCAGTATCAAGCACTATCACATCGTGACCCATGACATCCCCATAAAGGTTATTCCGAGGAAACCGTGGAAGGAGTTACAAGAACCTACAATCCCAGATTCTGATGTTAGTATTTACTTTCCAGTGTTGAAGACTATGAGGAGTGTTGCGGAGAAGATGAAAAACATCAGCAATGACCTTATTATTGAAGCGAACCTAAATGGAGAACTAAACCTGAAAATAGAAACTGAATTAGTGTGTGTTACAACTCATTTTATTTATTTATTTTTTTTTTTAAAGGTTTTATTTATTTATTCATTTATCCCCCCCTTGCTGCTTGTGCTCGCTGGGTCAGCTAACCACGCCGTGCGGGCGGGCTTGCCTTCACCAGGAGGCCCGGGGAACTGAACCCGGGGCCTCCCATATGGTAAACGGGAGCCCTACTGATTGAGCCACAGCCGCTTCCCACAACTCATTTTAAAGACCTTGGAAATCCTCCATTAGCCTCTGAAAATGCCTCTCAAGATAGAAACCAAGAACAAACGGCTCAAGTGCACATTGATAATAGGAAGCTCCTACAATTTCTTGCTGGACAACAAGTAAATCCTACAAAGGCCCTGTGCAACATTGTGGGTAACAGGATTATCCACTTTGATTTGTTTCATGAAAATGTTTCCCTTCAGTATTTCATTCCGGCATGGTCATAGCACCGTTCTACCAGATTTGGAAGCTCAATGACCTTGGTTGTGGTGGGAAGAGACAATAGATTCATGTGTCTAAGTTATTTGTCTATGTCATCTGAGTAGCACAAATCACACACACTTACTATAGAATGTTTTAACTAGAAGTTGAATTACTGAAACACAGTTGGATAAACAATATTACTTCCTTTTCTCACATTTGTTGTGTTTTGCTTTTAAGACACTGACAAAAGCTAGACCTTCTTTATGCAGGCTTTACATTTCAGTTTCTCATTGTTGAAGTTGTGCAGATCTCATGTATTTAGAACTGGTGAGGTGATTATAATTTAGAGATTTGTAAGAGACTATGGAGCATGGTTCTGTCTGTTCCACTCAACCTGCTGTTGTAGCAGACAGTTTACTTCTGGCAGTGTATCCTCCCCACCCCCTCACCCTGGTCCTGTAAGAGGGACAGCCGTGCCTGGGGACATGTTGTGTTAGCCTGGGGATTCCATCCTGCTGCTCCTGTTTCACCCTGGGACCAGCTTGTCTGAGGTTATAATTCCTTGTGATGCTTGTTTTCCCTGTGTATTGGATCTGTCATTCTGGAAATAATAGCAATGTATTTTTCTTTAGAGACACCACTTAGCATAGGGGAAAAAAACAAAACTTTTAAGCTAACATCTGTATCACTGATGAAACCATATTTCTGTGAACTTATCAGAGCTGGTTCAGGTACTGATAAATATGCTTTCTTATTCTTCCTCAAGCATGTTCTACCATTATAATTATATCTTACATGTGCTATAGAGGTGGGCCTCATAAACATTATTTTAGCTTCACTTTGCAAAGTGGAGACTTAAAAGGAAAGCAGTTGCTTGGGATAAGATGCAGAAATGGAATCAGCAAAAATGAAAAATTATTTTATAGCTTGTTCATCCTATTTGGTAAAACCAGTGATTCTCCCAATGTTTAGTAGTGTTAACTTAAATGGGTTGTAGTATTTCATTAAATTAACATTTTAAAATGAGAGGATATAATTTTATTTATTTAAAACCCCTTTTGCACTCTTTGACTTATAACAAAATTTATTCCAGCTGCAGATATAAAACTTAAAAATCATGATGCAAAATGAAATGGCATCAGAAAATAGTTTTATAAACCTTATATTTCCTTTAGAGATTTATCAATCCAGAAAATTGATTATTTCTGATTATTTAAATGATGATTTGGGATGTTTAAAGAAGATAATATATTGGTTTTCCTGTAAAACAAGATGTTTCCTCATCTACATTCCACCAAGTGCCCTTTGGTTTTTGTTCCTTAGGAATTCAGCATGCAAACTTCTGCTTCCATTATTAGAATGTCAGATATCATGGGGTGTTCCCAGGAGGATACACTTGGGCAGGGTCTTTCTGGACCAGAACATCACAGGAGTTCATGTGCAAATTATGCAGTGCTGCTGCTTTATTTTGTAGCAGATTTATTTATTAGATTGAGTAACTTGCCCAGGGTCACATAGTGGCAGGGATAGGCTTGGAACCCAGGAATTCTGACTCTGACATATAACCCTCTCCCTCACACTTCCCTGTGCCGAGTGACCCTAATTAAACTTTTGAATGAGGAATGAACAATGGATTTCAAAGTTGAAATTCACCAATCATTTTATGAGTTGGGAAAGAGTATCTTAGTTTTTTTAATCTGCTATGGTAAAGAAGATTTAAATGCAATTGTTTAAATGTCATGAAATCAGATGTAATTTCCCCCAGCTCATTATAGAGTTTGTCATCAGTCCAGACATAGCTTTGATGATTTTATATCAAGATCTCTCTGAGAGGAGTGTGGCTAGTTAAAAGAGCCTTATCTGGTAGTCAAGGAGCTGGGATCTACTTGCCCTGGAGTATTGGCAGGTCCTCTCCCTCTGCATCTCAGCCATCTGGAAGATGAGGGTGATTCTTACCTGCCACTGTGGAGGGAGCAGATAGATAACTGCAGGCTTACAGAAATGCACGGTGCCATTTCTATTAAACAATATATTAAAGGAAAATTGCGTTAGGTCAAAGAGTAGCAATTTATTCCATTTAGTGGAACAGATATAATTTGAAAAATTAACTTATTTCAAGACTAACATTCTCAGAGTGTTTAGATCTCTTTTAAATAGCTTTCTGGATTTTAGAGAAAACTTCTGCTGGCTATGATCATGCAAGAATCTGTGAAGCAGTGTGGTGTGCGGAATGCCCTCTTTCATGGCGGGGCAGGTAAAATAGCACAGTGGCCAGCCCAGCTCATGCCCGGTGACTGTGTGTTTCTTTGTTAATCACATCTCAAGCTTTGGAACCAATCCTGGGTTGAGTCAGGGAAGACTGAGAATTCCTAATCCAGCAGCTCAGTGGCCTTGTCATCCTCCTACCAGCCTTCCCTGGCCTAGCTAGGAGCTGATCATCTGCTGTTTTCCCCCGGCTGGGTTTACAGTGGTGCCACAGCTGGCAAGAAGGGACATGCTGACACTGTATGTATGCTTGGGGCCCTGGAGTTTGGTCTCAACATCAGTGTCTTGGGCTGGGATTTTGGTACTTGCTGCCAGGTACTGAGGACATTTGATGACATCCTTGTTCTTGATAGATTTTACCAAATTGGCAGAGTATTGTTTTTGCAGAGATGCATGGTGAACTAGTAGATAAGAATCATTTGTTATAACTGGTACTACCTCGAGATTATTGGAGAAATAAATTAACCCACTTAGACATTGCTGGCGGGAGTGAAAATTGATGTAATTTTTCTGGAATCCAGTTTGGTTAGTATATATGGATAGCCTTAAAAATGTGTGTACCTTTTGATCTAGTACTTCCACTATTGGAAGTTACACTAAGGTAACAAAGGTATTCTAGCATTGTCCCCACTGAAAGACTAAAAATAACCTAACCAAATTCATAGGGGATTGGTTAGGTAATGATACTTCATAATCTAAAATTAATGTTATACACAAATAATGTACTGGTATGGTAAAATGTTTGTAACTTATATTTAAGTGTTAAAAGAAAACAGGTTAGACAATGGTATGTACAATACAATCTGATTTTGGGGAATAATGTATATGTATATGTCTGATAGAAAAAGATTGGGAGGATAGACACCAAGATTTAAACCTGGCCATTGCTGGGTGGTTTTTATTTCACTTTTTGTACATATATGTATTTACTAAAACATTTATAACCAGTTTTGGTTTTAAAAAATAAATTATTTTTTTTAAGGACTGAGCAAAAAAAAAAAAAGTGAAGAATTCCCAAGTAGGAATTTGATTATCTAGAAAGAATTATGGCCTAAATGGAAATTAAAACTAAACTAATCATTTATTCCATTCTTAGAGATTATTGTGTCCAATAGTTAGAGCTGTAATATAAAAATTAGAATTATGTTATAATTAATTTCTATATTTGAATTACTATTGACATTTATAAAGGTTTGTTGCTATGCTATTTTTTATAAATGGTTATATTAAACCTATCATGGCCTTGCATTCTTTTAAAATTTGTAATTTCTTTCAATCTATTTTTCTACTTATTTTACAATTTTACAACAATGGACTTTTTAACAGCTAAAAAAAAAAGCCATTGATTGTACACTTTGGATAGATCATACGGTATGTGAATATATCTCAATAAAACTGCTTAATAAACAAATAATTGTGCAAGAATAGTCAGAAATAGCAGCTATGTACAGCAGGGAAACAGATTGAGAAGTGAGGAATTTTCTTGTTTGTTTTTTGTTTATTATTATTATTGAAATATTAAAAATGCTGTAATAATGATTGACGTGATGAACGCACAACTATGTGATTAAATGAAATACCGTTGATTGTACACTTTGGATAAATTGTATGTTTTATTAATATGCATCAATAAAGTTGATTTTTTAAAAAAGATGTATGGGCTGGAGGACAGGCAGACACAACCAAGAAAAAATCTTCTAAGGATTAGGACACCGGGGGAAGGCTGGACACTGCTCAGAAGAAAAGACAAAGGAAAAGAATCATGACAGCAGAATTGTGAGTTAAAATGGGCAGCTGCTACTGCTGGCACTCTCCCCCACCCTAAAGACACTTTTGAATACTCAGGCTTCTGGGCTATTGGCTACAGACAAAGGGGACCGGAGGGATCCACCTCCCCAGGAAGGATGAAAGAGAAGAACACAGCCTAAAGCTGGCACAGCTTTTTTTTTTTTTTTTTTTTATTTATTCATCTGTGTTTACTTCTTAGTTTTTAATTGTTTATATTTTCAATTATTAAATGTACAAAATAAAGTTAAAAAAAAAAAAAAAAAAGCCAGTCAGCACACTTCATTTTCCTTGTCTTGATAAATAAAATCCAGTGGGCCCAAGGAGGTGCCCATGCGAAATACCACATCAGCAAAACCAAAACCTTACCTGGCTCCCCCAGCAAACCAAATTTAAATACAGCCCATCAGTTATCGTGGCTAATTTCCTTTCTCATTCCTAAGCAACCACCTGCTCCGCACTTTGTAAGACAGCTTCCCACCCACCCCCAAGTAATATGGAAACTTAATGTGAGCCAACTACAACTTTTCCTCACATCTTTCCATGTTTGCCCTACACAAGCTTCTCCTTTCCACCCCCTCCGGGAAGCTTCCTTATACTTTCTGAACGGGATGCTGCCCAATTCATGAATCCCTCAATAAAGCTGAGATCCTAAATTGCATTAAAAGTTTTTAAATGAATCTTAACTATTTGTGCAACTTGAGGCAAGTTAATTGACGTCTAGAACACCTAACGCAGAAAATAAAAACTATTAAATGATGAAAGGGTGGGTCCGTTTTTTCTCCATGAAGAAGGCGGTTGGAGCATGTGATATGACCCCGCTTGACTCCTAAATTCCCGGCCTTTAGGGTTCACTTCGCATCCTCGCAAGTTGAGCAACGCCCAAGGTCCAGATGATCGCAGCAGGACCACCTCCGGTATGTTCCTGAGGGAATTCGATGGCAGTGCGGAGGCCGCCTGCCATGGAATCCGCCTGATTCCCACGGCCCACTAGCCCTCCAGCACCCCTCACGGCAACACCACGCATCTCGGTCACGCTCTTGGAACATCCTCTCCTGAGCTCCACGGAAGACCCCAGCCGCGCGGGGTGCAACTGCAGCGACTCTTGGCACAGCTTTTGACCCACAGATTTGTCTGCTGTGTCCCACAAGACCTTTCAGTCTGGGTGGGGCCACTCCATTGTTTGCCTTGGGAGACAGCAGGAAAGTTTGAATTACAAGGCTCTTAGCCTCCAGACAGGAACCTATATATCACATTGATCCAGTCCATGTTGCAACAAACACACTCCAACCAAGCACTGAACTGAGAGGGCTACCAAAGCTTGCCATCTACTGGCAGACAAAGGAAGTGCACATGAGGAAATTAAAAGTAAATAAGAGAGGCTTTTTCTGGCCTTTATAGCCTCCCTCTTCAAGGATCTAGGAAGTGAGTCTGCAACCCCTTACTGGGTCCAGGGACCAGTTTTGAGCAACTAACAAGGACAATCCTAAGACCCAGGTTGAATCAAGAATCAAAGAACAGCAGTAACACAGCCTCCTACCACTAAACCCCTACAAAAGAGAGAGAAACTGAGCATCTGAGTAAATTCACCATCCTAATCAGATGCTTAGACATCAGCAAAAAATTACAAGCCATACTAAGAAAATAGAGGACATGGCCCAAAAAAGGGAATATATCAAAGCCTCAGAAGAGATGCAGGATTTGAGACAACTAATTAATGAGATGAACACAAATTTCCAAAATCAAATTAATGAGTTGAAAGACAATATGGCTGAAGAGATAAACAACATCAAGAAGACATTGAGTGAACTCATAGAAAAATCTGAAAACTTGAATAGAAAAGTAACAGAGCTCATGGGAATGAAAGACATGATAGATGAGATGAAAAACACATTAGAGGTATACAACAGCAAACTCAAAATGATCAAAGAAAGAATAACTGATACCAAAGACAGAACAGCAGAAATGGAAGAGAAAAAAAGAAGAGAGAAAAGAATGGAAAAAATTGAGCAAGGGCTCAGGAAATTGAATGACAACACAAAACTCAGCAATATACATGTCATGGGAGTTCCAGAAGGAGGGGAAAAAGGAAAAGGGGTAGAAAGAGTATTTGAGGAAATAATAGCCAAAAATTTCCCAACTCTCACAAAAGAAATGAATTTACATGTCCAAGAAGTACAATGTACCACAACCAGAATAATTCTACACAATACACATACTACTCCGAATGTCAAACGTCAAAGATAAAGAGAAAATTCTGAGAGCAGCAAGGAAGAAGCAATCCATCACATATAAAGGATGTCCAGTAAGATTTGGTACAGATTTATCCTCAGAAACCACGAAGGCAAGAATACAGTGGTATTCCAATAACATAGATGACCTAACAGACATATATATAGAACATTGCACCCAAACTAATGGGTTATGCATTTTTCTCAAGTGCTCATGGATCTTTCTCCAGGAGAGACCACATGTTAGGTCACAATGCAGCTCTCAATAAATATAAAAAGATTGAAATTATACAAAACACCTTCTCAGATCATAATGAAATGAAACTGGAAATCAATATAGAAAGGAAAGAGGTAAATTCACAAATGTGTGGAGGCTAAACAACACACTCGTAAATAATCAGTGGGTCAAAGAAGAAATTGCAAGTGAAATCAATAAATATATTGAGACAAATGAAAATGAAAACACAACTCATCGAAACTTAAGGAATACAGCGAAGACAGTCTTGAGAGGGAAATTTATAGCCTCAAATGCCTATATTAAAAAAGAAGAAAGATCCCCCTAGCATGGGACATGACTCCCAGGTATGAGTCTCACTGGCACCAAGGAATTACGACCAAGAACCAACTAGCAATAAAAGTAAAAAAAGACCTTGAATAAAAGGGGGGAAAGGTAAAGACAAATAAGTTTATATGGCTAAGAGACTTCAAAGTGAGTTGGGAGGTCATTCCAGAGGTAATGCTTATGCATGTCTCAGCAGGATTACATAGACTGCCAAAGTAGATACTACCCCAAATAATGGGGCTCCTGAGGACTCTGGAGACACCCATGTCCTCCAGTCATGACAGATAGCTCTGGAGTTTGGTGCCTTGCCAGTGGGCCCTACTTTGGAGTTTGTGCTTCTGAGTGTGACAGAGTTGGACTCAGATGTGACCTCCCCACACATGGCTCTTCAGTCCCTTTTATTTGAACCTATAGTTTGTGCTGGAGATGGTAGGTGTACACCCAAGAGACTTGAATCTTTGGGCTGTTCATGTGCCAGCTGGGCCCTGAGCCTCAATGGAGTTGCAACACCTACTCTCCAGTTCATTGGACTCACCCAGGACAATTAACAAGGAGGTGAGGATGGACAACCACCATACCAAGGAACCGAGAGAGTCTACAACTGCTAGCAAGAGAGTCCCATCCATCAACCATATGGGATCAAAGTCCCCTCTCAATTAGAGGTGGAGTGGGCATCACCATCCCAGAATCATCAGAATTGGGGAATGAAATATGGACTAGAGTGGACTTACTGGTATTCTACTATAGACTTATTGTGATTCTAGCAATTGAAGAAATTATATCACTGATGTGGAGACAGTGCCACTGGAGGTGCTGAAGGCAGGGAGAGGGAAAAAGAGGTATAATAAGGGGGCAATTTCGGGACTAGGAATTGTCCTGAATGACACTACAATGAAAGATACAGGCTATTATATATCCTGCCATAACCTACAGAATTGAGTGGGAGAGAGTGTAAACTACAATGTAAACTATAATCCATTCTTAGTGGCAATGCTCCAAAATGTGTTCATCAATTGCAATGAATGTACCACACTAATGAAAGAAGTTGTTAATGTGGGGAAAAGTGGGAGGTGGGAGGTGTGGGGAGTGGAGCATATAGGAATTCCTTATATTTTTTATGTAGTATTTTATATAATCTAAGCATCTTTTAGAAAAAAAAAAATTTAATAGATTTTAAAAAGAAGAAAGAGCTAAAATCAAAGATCTAACTGAACAACTAGAGAAACTAGAAAAAGAACAGGAAACCAATCCTAGAGCAAGCAGAAGGAAAGAAATAATAAAGATTAGAGCTGAAATAAATGAAATCAAGAAAAAAAATAGAGAAAATCAACAAAACCAAAAGCTGGTTCTTTGAGAATATCAATAAAATTGACAACCCCCTAGTTAGACTAACAAAGAAAAAAGAGAGAGAAGATGCAAATAAATGCAATCAGAAATGAAAGGGGGGAAGTCATGACTGACCCCACAGAAATAAAAAGGATCATAAGAGGATATTATGAGAAACAGTATGTCAACAAACTAGACAACCTAGATGAAATGTACAAATTCCTAAAAATGCACAAACAACCTACACTGACACTACAAGAAATACAAGAACTTAAACCAATCACATTTAAAGAGATTGAATCCACCATCAAAAATCTCCCAATGAAGAAAAGTCCAGGACCAGATAGCTTCAGAGGTGAATTCTACCAAGCATTTTGAAAAGCATTAACACTAATCCTGTTTAAACACTTCCAAAAAATTGAAGAGGAGGGAAAATTTCCCAACACATTTTATGAAGCCAACATCATCCTAATACCAAAACCAGATAAAGACACTACAAAAAAAGAAAATTACAGAACAATCTCTCCAATAACATAGATGCAAAAACTTTCAACAAAATACTTGCAAATTAAATCCAACAGCATATCAAAAGACTTATACATAACGACCAAGTGGGATTTATTCCTGGTATGTGCAGCTGGTTCAACATAAGAAAATCAATGTAATACACATTAACAAATTGAAGGGAAAATCCACATGATCATCTGATTTGATGCAAAAGATGCATTCGACAAAATCTTGCATCCTTTCTTGATAAAAAACACTTGAAAAGATGGGAATAGAAGGAAAATTCCTCAATATGATAGAAAGCATATATGAAAAACCCACAGCCCACATCATACTCAATGGGGAAAGGTTCCAAGCTTTCCCTCTAAGATTGAGAACAAGACAAGGATGCCCACTGTCACCATTGTTATTCAACATTGTACTAGAAGTTCTAGCCACAGCAATTAGACAAGAAAAAAATATTAAAGGTGTTCAATAGAAAAAGAGGAAGTAAAACTCTCACTATTTGTGGATGACATGATCCGATATTTAGAAAATTCTGAAATGTCTACCATAAAGCTAGTTGAGCTAATAAATGAGTTCAGCAAAGTGGCAGGATACAAGATCAACACACAAAAATCAGTAATGTTTTTGTACACTAGTATTGAACAATCTGAGGAGGATATCAGGGGGAAAATTCCATTTACAATAACAACAAAAAGACTCAAATACCTAGGAATCAATTTAACCAAAAAAGTACAGGACTTATATGCAGAAAACTATAAAACAATGCTAAAAGAAATTAATGCAGACCTTAAAAAATGGAAAGACATTCCACGTTCATGGATTGGAAGACTAAATATCATGATATGTCAATCCTACCCAAACTGACTTATAGATTCAATGCAATACCAATCAAAAGTCCAATAGCCTACTTTACAGAAATAGAAAAGGCAATTACCAAATTCATTTGGAAGGGAAAGTGCACCCGAATAGCCAAAAGCATTCTAAAAAAGAAGAGCAACATGGGATGAATTTCACTGCCTGACTTTGAAACATTACAAAGCTACAGTAGTCAAAACAGCATGGTACTGCCATAAAGATAGACACACCAATCCATGGAATAGAATTGAGAGTCCAGAAATAAACCCTCACCCTCTACAGCCAACTGGTTTTTGACAAACCTACCAAGTTCATGTTAATGGGACAAAACAGTCTTTTCAACAAATGGTCCTGAGAGAACTGGATATCTATAGCCAAAAAAAAGAAAGAGGACCCCTATCTCACTCCCTATACAAGAATCAACTCAAAATGGATCAAAGACCTAAATATAAAAGCCAGGACCCTAAAGCTACTAGAAGAAAATGTAGGGAAACATCTTCAAGAGCTTGTAGTAGGGGGTGGTTTCTTGGACCTTACACCCAAAGCACATGCAACAAAAGGAAAAATAGATAAATGGTACCTCCTCAAAATCAAACACTTTTACAACTCACAGGACTTTGTCAAAAAGGTGTAAAGGCAGCTGACTCAATGAGAGAAAATATGAGGAAATCACATGTCCAATAAGGGTTTAATATTCATGATATAAAAAGAGATGTTACAACTCAACAATAAAAAGACAAAGGACCCAACTACAAAATGGACAAAAGATTTGAATAGACATCTGTCCAAAGAAGAAATACAAATGGCAACAAAACACATGAAAAAATGTTCAACATCACTAATAATTAGGGAAAGTCAAATCAAAACTTAAATGAGATATCATTTCACATCTATCAGAATGGCAACTATTAAAAGTACAGTGAACTACAAGTGATAGAGAGGATGCGGAGAGACAGGAACACTTATTCACTGTTGGTGGGAATGTAGAGTGGTACAGCCACTGTGGAGGACTGTTTGGCAGTTCCTAAAGAAACTGGATATAGATTTGCCATGTGAGCCTTCAGTACCAATACTGAAGAAGAACTGAGAGCAGTGACATGAACAGATATCTGCACACCAATGTTCATAGTGGCATTATTCATGATTGCCAAAAGTTGGGAACAACTCAGATGTCCATCAACTGATGAATGGATAAACAAACTGTGGTGTATTCATACTGTAAGAAGTGTATTCAGCTGTAAGAAGAAATGAAGTCATAAAGCATGTGACAACATGGATGAACCTGGAGAACATTATGTTGAGTGAAGCAAACCAGACACAAAAGGACAAATACTGTATGATTGTGCTAGTATGAACTAAATATATTGTGTAACATATTGTATGATTCCATTTATGTAAAATGTAAATATAAATCAATTTATAAAGATGAAATTAGATTAGTGGTGATATAGGGCTTAGGAAGGAATGCTAAGGGATGTGGAGTCTTTATGGAGTAATGAAATTGTTCTAAAATTTTTGAGATGATAAGTGTACAACATTGTGATTATACTAAAAGCCATTGATTATACACTTAGGATAGATCATGTGGTATGTGAATATATCTCAATAAAACTGCTTAATAAACAAATAAATAATTGTGCAAGAATAGTCAGAAATAGCAGCCATGTATAGCAGGGGAAACAGATTGAGAGGTGGGGAATTTTCTTGTTTGTTTGGTTGCCTGTTTTGTGTTCATTATTATTATCATTATTATTGAAATAATGAAAACATTTTAGTAATGATTGAAGTGATGAATGCACAACTATGTGATTATACCAAATGCCATTGACTGTATACTTGGGATAAATTGTATGCTTTATCAATATGTGTCAATACAATTGATTTGTTAAAAAAAAAAAAAACAAGAAAAAAAAACTTGAAAGTCCTAGTTTGTATCTAGATTTTGCTGTTCGCTTCTGACCATAGCTAATACTTGTACTCTATTTTTGGTTGGTAAGCTATTGCAGCAAGGCTAAGATTAGCTTCACAGGGCCTACCAGAGGAAGACGGAAGGTGGGTGGGCATAGTTCTTATAAGTGTCCTTACACATTCTGACCACATGGGGGGAGGAGATGGAAGCTTTGAATTTGAAACCCTCCCAGACCTGGCTTTATGAATCTCTTCTGAATTGCATTCTTTTCACTTTAATAATACTAACCAAAATTTTAGCATTTTCTAGAGTTACATGAATCATTCTAGCAAATTGTAGACCCTGAGTGGGTGATGCAAACCCCCAAATTCATAGCCAGCTGGTCAGAAGTACTGGTGTCTAAAATAAGGGTAATTGTTTTTAAATGCATGGGCATATACTAATATGGTTGTTTTTTAAAATTATTTATTTATTTCCCCTTCACCCCCAGGATGGCTCCTTCATCTGTCTTCTCATTGTCTGCTCGCTGTGTCTCACTCTATCTTCTCGTCTTCTTTAGGAGGTACTGGGAACCAAACCCAGGACCTCCCATGTGGGAGGCAAGTGCCTAAATACTTGAGCCACATCTGCTGTCTGCTCATTGTGGCATCTGCTCATTGCAGCATCTGCTTATTGCAGTGTCTGCTCATTGTGGTGTCTGTTTGTCTTCTTTAGGAGGCACTGGGAACCGAACCTTGGACCTCCCATGTGGGAGGTGGGTGCCCAACTGCTTGAGCCACATCTGCTCCCTGAGAGTAATTTTTTTTAAGGAGTCTATGTAGTCTGATGTAGTTCCAAGCACTTGGAGTCAGAATTACATTGCAGTTCATGCCAGAGATTATTGAAAATAGTAACCACCCTTAATTAAGTGTTCATTTTTTGCCAGTTACAGACTATATCATTCTATCATTAAAATAGCCTATTGGTGTAGGAATTATAATATCCATTTCATAACATGAAATCTGAGATTCAGAGGATAAGTGGTAGGGCCTGGATTTGAGCTATGGCTCAATTCTAAATCTGTGAAGCTAACCTTACTAAGCCTCAGTTTTTATCTGTGGGGAATGTAAGTGTGGAGAATAATACTGCCTCCCAAACTGGGTTATTTTAAAGATGATTTAAAATATGTAAAGGCCATGGCACTGCCTCTGACTGTGATTGTTCAATACCAATTAGCTCCATTCAACATTACTATTATTACTGTCAATATTCCAATTTCTTACTTGTAAGTGTTAGTTAAAGAGAGGTAAAGTTATAACTTAGAGTTAAAAACTAACAAATAATTACGATCACTAAATCATTATATGGATACATTTCACTTCCAGTTTAGCCCAACATTGTTATTATACTAAAAGCCATTGACTGTACACTTGGATAGATTGTATGATATGTGAATATATCTCAATAAAACTGCTTGATAAAATTTTAAAAGATATATGAAGGCTTTTGAACATATGGAAATGATGTTCAACATAACCCATAAATAAAGGATTATAAAATAAAATGACCATAAGATACCATCTTCATGTATCAGATTAACAAAAAGTAGTAAGTTTGATAATGCACTGTATTAATAGAATGTTGAAAAATAAATATTTTCATATACTGTTGCAAAGAGCGCACACTGGTACACTCTTTTTTTTTTTTTTTTTTTTAAAGAGTGAGAGGATTGGAATTTTATTTAACTCTAGGTATGGGTTTGACATTAGTAGGTAAGGCTAATGAATGAGCAGCCATACAGTTTTTTGATCACCTTGCTTCCCAAGCACCAAATATGGAGGTATTTTTACTATTCAATTCTTTAATAAGCTAAACAGATCCTGCTGCATTCTTTGTTTCTAATTTACCATAATATTATTGTATTAGTCATCCCAAAGGGATGCTGATGCAAAATACCAGAAATCAGTTGGTTTTTATAAAGGGTATTTATTTGAGGTAGAAGCTCACAGTTACCAGGCCATAAAGCATAATTTACTTCCCTCACCAAAATCTGTCACCAGGTGTTGGAACAAGATGGCTGCTGATGTTCAGCCTTCCTCTTCCTCTTAAGGCTCTGTGGTCCCAGCTTCTTCCAATATCAGCTACAGACTGGGATAAATCTTGTCTCTCTCCTGGGGCTCCTTTCTCACAGGGCTTGGCTGCTCTGCTCTCTCCACAAGGCCAGCTGTAAACTATCAGGCAAGTGACTTGTCTCTCTTCCTGGAGTCTCTGCCACGTCTAATGGAGCCTTCTCTCTTTCCTCACATATCTGCTTCTCTGAGTATTTACTTCCCAGGGCTCCAGCATTAAAACTCCAACTGACTCCTCTGCCGTTTAGTTTTCTCTGTGAGCCCCTGCCCACTGACATAGCCCAATCAAGGTCCTAATCTCAACTCAATCAAGTAAAAGTGAAACCTCTGACTCTAATACAATCTAATATGCCCAGAGGAACAGACCAGTTCACAAACATAACCCAATATCTATTTTTGGAATTCATAAATAATGCCAAACTGCTACAATTATTATGCAGTTTACTGAGTATGTGGAGCAAGTCATTATGTAGTACCAAGGGCACATCATCATAGGACTACAGCATGCACATTCAACTTAATGTAGCTCAAGCGACAGAAACACAAGAGCGACAGAAACAAGTGGAGACTTGTTTTTGATATATTCATGTTCACACTAACAATGCATTTAGAAATCATATTCGGCAGATACCTACAGCCGTTCTTCCATTGCTATTGGTATATTACATGCATGCACAAGTGATACAGTACAGAATGAAGCAGAGGAGGCAGCTGGGCAGAGGACAAAGGGGAAATCAGGGATGAGATGATGCCATCAGGAAATCAGGAATGGGCAGGGGCAGTTCTCAGCTTTCCACTGTTTTGAGCAACACGTTTGTTCTCATGGCTGTGAAGTTTTGATACAACATTTAGAAAGGCCAAATCCTTACTTCCTTCAGATCCCATGAGAGCACAGATCAGGACCATGGAATTATATTTGATTTTAGGAGCACTTCTCTCATCTGCTAGAAGGTTGTGTTAAATCTGAACAAGCTTAGCACTTTCTAAATCTTTCTCGGCAGTGCCCAATTCCAAAGCTATTAGTGCCAAAGCAACAAGAGCTTTATTCTGCATTATTACATGTTCGCTAGTTGCTCTGGTACCTAGATGCTTGATGCCACTACTCTGCACAATCGTTTTTAATTACATCTTTTGATTTACTGTGTCATATGAGGGCAGAGAGTAGTCCATTTGACTCCCCCATCACACCCGCATGATCTTTGCTTTCACACCATTCCACCAAATGCTCCGCTCATTTAACATTCTTTCCTAGTTGTTCAGCAGCTTCTGCTTGGTGCATCTATTAACATTCTTAAAGTTCCCAGAAGTTTAATTGGAACTGGAGGCATTTCAGATTGAAGGAATTTCAAAACTGCCTCCCAGACCCCCACTGATAACATCTTCACTTTATTTACTACCACAACGGCCAGGTTTCTGGGGGCACTTAGTGCTGCGTGCTGTACAGTTACATTTCCATCTTGTACATGTCCATCCAGTAGATCCATAAATTTTTCTACAATTCCATCGTCTAGCATATGGATACAGTTACTACCATTTCTGGCAAAATTTGCAATTGCCAATGCTACAGCTAGCTGTACCTGGTGGTTATTTGATGGAATCCATAAATCGCCCTTTGAAAGGCACCATCTTTTCCTCCTTCAACTAGTTTCTGCATGGATTCAGCTCCAAGAGGTAGTAAAACCATTAGATCTGAAGTGGTTTTGAACTCAGCAATATCATCGTCTCTGTCACTATCCACCTTCTGCTGAGCAATCTCAAGCAGACAGTCTACTAGGCCTGCTTCCACCAGCTGTACTTTAATAGCATCATTTTCTGCCAATGGTGCAAGAACTTCAAAAATCATTTCCTTCTCATCTTGGTCTTTGTTTCTTGAAGAGTTTTTACCAGTTCTTCAGCAAGGTTTGTACTGGCAAGCTGTTCTTTCCTTGACTCAAATTCTGCTAAATTGTCAAATGCAACTAGACACATTTCTGTAAGGGCTATATTTTGGCAACGGATGCCCAGTAATCTCACCCATTTGATAAGCTGAGCTTTAAGGGAATCATTCTCATTGCTATAGTTCATCAGCATGCCACAAAAGATAGTCAAGAGGGGGGCGGATGTAGCTCAAATGGTTGGGCGTCCGTCTGCCATATGGAGGGACCTGGGTTCGATCCCCGGGACCTCCTGGTAAAATAAAAATAAAAATAAAATAAAAAATATAAAATATAAAATAAAAAATAAAAAGATAGTCAAGAGCTCCTCGTTGGTGGGATCCGTTACACTGCACAGGGACCTTAAATGGTCAGTTACAATCTGTGCACCACCTGCTTGGTCAACAGCACTTCTGTCATCATGGCTCTCATAAAATATTTCCTAGAGCTCTGCCCGTTTGAAGCAACCCTTCCTGGTCTTTGCTATTTAGCAGCTGCACCAGTGGTGAAACCAATCCAGCATCAACACATGGAATTTGCATAAATTCATTTTTGGCTACTTGTGCTATGGTGTTAGCTACTTTGACTATGGACTCAACAGACTTGCAAAGAGTTGAAGTAGTCCACTTCCTTGGATTTTTTCACTTGTTTCATTATTATTCTGAGCCAGGGCTTGAAGCAGACAATCCAAGCACCCATCCAAACTAATCTCAGTCCTGTCAACAACTATAATCTTAAAGTTCTTCAAGATGTCACTGAGATTATATGCCATGTTCCTCCCAGAGAGTGAGGAGCCAGCAGGGTGAGGTGAAGGTCTTTGGTGCATGCAGCATGGTGCTGTATCCCCCCCTCTACCTCTGTCTTTCCTGCAACCAGGGAGGGTCCCACGGGAGGTGGCCACCGGGGAGGAGCAGCAGCTGCTGCTGCAGACAGTGCAGACATGCCTAGAGCTATCTTTTTAAAAAGAGAATTTCTAAAATATCAGGCCTCTTGGCTCATGAGAACATATAGGTAGGGTGTTACTTATCTCTGTTAATTTCAAGAGGCCTTTCTCTCTTTAGACAAACTCACAAAATACTGGATGTAAGGATCAGAAGTCAATGCTTACTGCAAACCTGAAAAGAATAAAATATAAGATAGGTGAGAAACGGATGTGGCTCAAGTTACTGGGCTCCTGTCTACCATATAGGAGGTCCAGGGTTCAATTTCCAGGACCTGGCCTGCATGGTGAGCTGGCCCACACGGAGTGCTTGCCCATGCAGGAGTCCTGGCCCGTGCAGGAGTACTGGCCCATGCAAGAGTGCTGGCCTGCGCAGGAGTGCTGGCCCGTACGAAAAGCTGGCACAGCAAGATGATGCAACAAAAAGAGACACAGAGGAAAGACATAAGAGATGCAGCAGACCAGGGAGCTGAGGTGGTGCAAGAGATTGGTCACCTCTCTCCCACTCTGGAAGGTCCCAGGATCGGTTCCCGGTGCCACCTAAAGAGAATACAAGCAGACACAAAAGAACACACAGAGAACAGACAGCGAGCGCAAAACAATGAGGGGGCAGAGAAGGAAGGAAGGAAGGAAGGAAGGAAGGAAGGAAGGAAGGAAGGAAGGAAGGAAGGAAGGAAGGAAGGAAGGAAGGAAGGAAGGAATCTTAAAAAAAAAAAAAAAAAAAAAGATAAGGTAGGTGAATAGAGATTAGTAGGCTCAGACCAAGTTACCACTACCAAGTTCCTAGAAACCAGATCAAAGCTATAGTCACAGTATTTACATTGCCCATCACCTTTCCCACAGTGATCATTTGGTGATCATTTCTCAATCTCTCCTCATATCCCTATTTCCTTCACTAGGACCCAAACCAGCAAAAACCTCATCTCATCCTAACAGTAGAACAGTCATGACCCTTTACCCACTCAGCCAACTCATTGGCCAGAATTAGTCACATAACTCTATTCAGTCAAATTTTCTGTATCCAGAAAAACCCAGAAATGGGCTGTTTTTTTTTTCATCTCTAATTACTAAAAAGTATTTATCCCAACTCTATATTGCCTGCTAGTCATTTCAACTTCCTTAGGGAGGTTATAGTGGGGGAATCCAGGATAAATGAACAAAACACTTACACTACAACTTGGACAATGCTATGGCAGCCTAAATTCTCTGCACGGAAGTCTACATTACAAGGAGTTAATACATTTTAGTGTTCCAACCTTGGCAACTGAGGCTTGGGTTACCACCGGAAGCCTTCTGAGCCATGAGTGGAACTTGCCTTAGGACAAGTGAAAAGAACCTGGACCTCTGAGTCCATGCCCAATTGCTGTGTGCCTGGAGCCTGTTCTACCTTTCAATGTCTGTTTGGTGAGATTATACAGTTTTTTACCATTTAAACTAACTTGAATCAGGCTTCTGTTACTTACACCCCAAAGACTCTTAATTGATATCTTGAGTAATACAGCCACTTCCATGTTGCCTTATATGTATGCTGTAATTTAAGGTGTTTGTGTCCCAGCTAGATTTCGAGCTCCCAGAAGTAGACACCACATCTTTTCTTTTCTTTCCATCTACAGTGTTTACAGCTACCTGGACTACAACAAGTACTGAATTCTATACAAATGTATCTCCCATAGTCTCTCTCACCCATCTATAAGAAAGCACATAGCCAATAGGTTTATGTACAGCTTCTCAACTCAGCTACTTGACACAGAAACACACAAAATACTCTCTAGTGGACATAATTTTCTATAAACCCAGGTAGTCCAATGGAAACAGATTTTAAAGCTTTACAACAGCAAACTTGCTCGGTTATTTAAAATAATAGTTTTTGAAACTGCATATTTAAAAATATAAAGAATAGAATAAAATAGAAAACACCACCATGCATGACACATAGTAAGGGTTAAGACTTTCATGAAACTTTTGTTTCAATTGTGTGTGGTGCTGTGAGGAGGGGACAAGTGCAATGAGAAATGTATTTCTTTATGTGATGGGCAGGTAGAAAGTGTGACAGATTCCAAGGAATCATCTCATGCCATCTAGTGGTAAAAGCCATATCTGCAGTTAAAGCAAGAATGGTGGACTAGTAACTGCACTGATAAGAGGGCCCAGTCTCACACTTCAAGAAATCTTGTCGGGAGGCAGCTGTGGCTCAATCAGTAGGGCTCCCGTTTACCATATGGGAGGCCCCAGGGCCTCCTGGTGAAGGCAAGCCCGCCCACACGGCGTGGTTAGCTGACCCAGCGAGCGCAAGCAGCAAGGGGGGGATAAATGAATAAATAAATAAAATCTTAAAAAAAAATAAAATAAAATAAAAAAATAATAAAAAAAAAGAAATCTTGTCGGTGTGAGAATCCTTTCAAGAATATCAAAGCACTGCTTGACTATGTCTACAAGGAGCTACTCACTCTACTGCTAAGCCAATCTGTTGAAAAGCTGATGAATTAGCCTCCCTCCACGTGCCCTTGCTGGACTTATTACTGCTCTCTTGAGAGAGGTTCTACTCCTCTCAAATCTGCATTTTCAGTCCATTTGCTACTATTTCTTCAGTTAGCCAATATTTATCAATAACCTACTATGGACTAGGCACTTGAAAGACAGTGGTGAAGAAGACAGAGACAGAAGAGAGACAAAGATAAGATAATTAAATGATGAAGGAATGCCCTTAGGGGAAGGTGAAAAGGGAAGGCCTTTCTGAAGATGGTACAACTTAGTTTAGCCTTGGAGAATGGTAGAAAATCAGCTGTCCAAATGGCATTCTAGAGGTGGGAAAAGCAGATATAAAGCCCTGAATGGGAACAGACTTACAGTGTCTAATAGGAATGTTGGGGGGCTGGAGAACAGTAAGAAAACAGGAGAGAAAGTTGGAGAGTCAATTAGGCTCAAATACACAGAGCCTTTTAAAAATCTGGATTTAACTCAAAGGAATACTGTACAAGTTCTGTTCCTTTTTTTTTTTTTTTTTTTTTTTTATTATGGGTAAAAATCAAAATTCTCACAATACATACAAACATTTGTAAAATGATATATAAATATATATGCATATATGTGTATTTGCTTACAAAAATGTTATTTTATATATATATATATACATATATTTTAAGAGGTGCTTAGATTACCTAAAATATTATACGGAACCCACTCGGATTCCCATGTTGCCCACCTCCCACACCTCCCACCACATCCAACACAAACATCTCCCATAGTGTGGCCCACCACCCTCAATGAACTTACACATCCTGGAGCCTTGCCACCAACCATAGACCACAGTTCACACTGTAGACCACACTCTCTCCCACTCAGTTCTGAGTGGTGTGTGCTGATTTAAAATGGCCTACATCCATTGCCACAACAGTACTCAGGACAACCTCCAACTCCCAAAGAAGCCCCTGTATTTCAACTGCTCATCCCCTCCCTACCCAAAAAACTGTCAAGTGGCCACTGGCTCCACCTCATTGTTATAATTTCTTGCATTGCAAGAATCACCATATGTGAGCAAGAGAATACCATCAAGACAAGTTCTGTTCCAAAAGATAATAGATACAGGGGACCAGATGTAGCTCAAGCGGTTGAGCACTTGCTTCCCATGTACAATGTCCCAGGTTCAATCCCCAGTACCTCCTAAAAACAAATAAACAACAACATCAAAAAGAAAACAACTCTCATTGGGGAGGAGATGTAGCTCAATGGTTGAGGTGCCTGCTTCCCATGATGAGGTCCTGGGTTGAATCCCCAGTACTTCCTGAAAAAAAAAAAAAGAGGTAATAGATGCAATGCTACATGATACAAATATACCAGTCACAAATTCCAATTGATTCCTACTTTGCAATGTTTCTAACTTTTCTCTCTTTCCATTCCTCAAATCTAGACAGAGTGTAAGTGATTTCTATGCCTCAGAGGAAAGGGATCTCACTGTTTTGAATATCAGAGTGGCAAGGATAAAAAAAGATTTACAACACAGTTGGTGTGAAGCCAGTCTGCACTGCTATTGTGGGTCCCTGGCCCTGTTCCAGATGAAGCAGAGTAATCCCTATGTGCATATAATAGTACCTGTATATCAGTGCCAATCTATCAGGTAGAAGCCTGGAAGATTGAACCAGGAAACTTGTCTTGGGCTAACCAACCCAGAACTTGCCCCTGAAGAAAGAAACAACATAGGGAAAGATAAAGCAGTATAAGAAACAAATCAAAGCAGCCTTGTGCAAAGAATAATCTGCTTTAAGTCATACAATAGAAATAGAAATACAATTTCTTCTAGAATGGGGAGAAAGTCTATTTCATAGGGTGTAAAGGAGGCATTCAAATTCTTGTAAATGGGAGAAATTCTAAGGCCATAAAAAAATGTTCAAGCCCAGGGCAAGACACAGGTTCAGATAAAACAGAGATGATGCAGGACTTCCCATTTAGCTAAGGCTGAACTTCTTGATAGGAGGACTAAACTATAAAGGAGAGTACCAGGTGATAAAAAGGCAATTTGCAAAGACTGTGAAAGAGTGTTTTTTTCATCAAATTTTTTTGTTTTATTTTTTTAACAAAATCAATTTTATTGATACATATTAATGAACATACAATTCATCCATAGTGTATAATCAATGGTATTTGCTATAATCACATAGTTGTGTGTTCATCACTTCAATCATTATTAGAGCATTTTCATTATTTCAATAATAATAATAATAAACAAACAAAAAAAACAGACAAACAAACAAGAAAATTCCTCACCTCTCAATCTTTCTATGCTTCCCCCACTGTACATAGCTGCTGTTTCTGGCAATTCTATCCAAAGTGCATAACCAATGGCTTTTAGTATAATCACAATGTTGTACATTCATCATCTCAAAAATTTTAGAACAATTTCATTACTCCAAAAAGAAAGACTCCACACCCCTTAGCATTCCTGTGAAAGGGATTTTTAGTTTTGGTTTTTGTTGTTGTTTTTCTTAACTCTAGGCACTCAGGGAAATCTCTGTCATATCACCAGCTGGTTACAAACAAGGAACAGACATCTCAAGGACTAAATCTCAGACTAAATGCTGAAATTTAAAAATATGTAGTCTGGAACAAAAGATTAACAGACAAACAAAGAAACAGGAAATGATGGCCCATCCAAAGGAACAAGATAAAAATCCAGAAACCATCAATGAAGAAGACCAACTTGGTCCTACAAAAGATTTTTTTTTTTTTTTGAGGTACTGGGGCCAGGGATTGAACCCAGTACCTCATATGTGGGAAGCCAGCGCTCAACCAATGAATTACATCAGCTTCCCTGAATTGGTTTTTTTGTTTGTTTGCATGTTGTTTGTTTTTGTTTTTAGGAGGCGCTGGAGACTGAACCCAGGACCTCCCATGTGAGAAGCAGGTGCTCAACCACTTTAACCACATCTGTTCCCCATAACAAAGGAGCATTTTCTTCTTTAGCATATTCTTCAATATGCTAAAGAAGAAAAAGGAAAACACGAAGAAATAACTAAATAAAATCGGGAAAAAATGAATAAAAATATGAGAATCCCAATATAGATATATACATTTTCAAAAGGAGCCAAACAGAAATACTGGAATTGAAGATCACAATAACTGAAATGAAAAATTCCCTAGAGGGTTTCAACAGTATAGTGGAGCTGGTAGAAGAAAGGATCAGTGAACTTAAAGACAAGACTATTTAAATGAGCCAGGTGGAGAAGTAGGAAGAAAAAAGAATGAAAACAGTGAAAAACTACAAAATATTGCTAAAATAAATCAAAGAAGATCTAAATAAATGGAAGTACATTCCATTGTCATGAATTGGAAGACTAAATATTAGTAAGATGTCAATTCTACCTAAAGCTATTTACAGACTCAAGGCAATACCAATTAAATTTTTCAACAGCCATCTTTGCAGAAATAGAAAAGCCAATCATTAAATTTATAAGGACGGCTAAGAGGCCACAAATAGCCAAAATGAGATAGAATAAGAAGAACAAAGTTGGAAGAAACATACTTCTTGACTTCAAAACTTATTACAAAGTTACAGTAATCCAAACAGCATGGTACTGGCACTAGGACAGACATATAGACCAATTGAATCAAATTGAGAGTTCAAAAATAAACCCTCATATCTAGGGCCAATTGATTTTCAACATGGATATTAAGTACCTGCAATGGGGAAAGAACAGTCTCTTTAACAAATGTTGCTGGGAAAACTGGATATCCATATGCACACCATATGGAAAAAAAAAATTTTTTTTAAAGATTTATTTATTTACTTTATCCATTTTAAACCCTCCCTTCCCCATTTGCTGTTTTGTGTCCATTTGCTGGGCAATTCTCTGTCTGTTTCCTGCCATCTCTTCTCACCCTTCTCCTCCAGTCTTCACCAGGATTCGATCCTGGAGACCTCCGATGTAGGAGAGAGGTGTTCTGCCACCTGCACCACCTTGGTTCCTGGTTTTCAGAGCTTTCGGAGCATCTCGTCTTGTCTCTCCCCTGTTACATCATCATCTTGCTACATGGCTCCTGGGGCCTGGCGGCTTACCGGCACACAGAGCCTGGCAGCCCATGCACCTTCTATATATATATATTTTTTTTTTTTTTTTTTTTAACCTGGAGGTCCCGGGGATCGAACCTGGGTCCCTCCATATGGCAGACGGACACCCAACCATTTGAGCCACATCCGCCCCCCATATGGAAAATTAACTCAAATGGATCAAAGATCTATATATAAAACCCAAACTCTAAAATACCTAAAAGAAAACATAGGGACGCATCTTCGGGAACTTGTGTTAGGCAGTGGTTTCTTAGACTTTGCAATGCTAGCATGAGAAACAAAGAAAAAAAGATAGGATTTCATCAAAATTTAAAACTTTTATACATCAAAAGACTTTATCATGAAAGTAAAAAAGACAGCTTGAAGAATGGGAAAAGTATTTGGAAATCACATAACTGATAAGAATTTAATATTCAAAATATATAAAGAAATCCTACATCTCAACAACAACAACAAAAACAACCCAAGTTAAAAATAGACAAAAGATTTGAATAGACATATTTCCAAAGAAGCCATATGTTTTAGTTTCCTAGGCTACTAAAAGCAAATACCATAAAATGGTTCAAGTTAAACAATAGGAATGTACTCACTCACAGAGCCCGAGAAAAGGAAAATGTCCAAATCAAGTCATCATCAAGGCTATGCTTCCTTCTTGAAGACTGGCTGCCAGGGATCCTAGGCTCCTCTGCCACATAGCAAGGGACGTGGCAGCAAATGCTGGTCTCTCCCTTCTCTTCCAGGTTCCAGTGCTTTCAGCTTCTTTCTTCCATGGTTTTTTTCTCTGTGTGTGTCCGAATTTCATTCTCTTTAAAAGATTCCAGTAATAGGATTAAGACCCATCCTGGTCGAGGTGGAACACAATTCAATTGAAGTAACCTCATCAAAATGTCCTACTTACAATGGGTTTATGCCCACAGGAATATAGATTTAAGAAAATAGTTTTCCAGGGTACAGACAGCTTCAAACCACCACAATATACAAATAGCCAAAAAGCACATGAAAATATTCTCAACATCATTAGTTATTAGGGAAATGCAAATCAAAATCACAATGAGATAACATTTCATATCCCCTATTATGTGGATTTTCCATTTTTAAAGGAAATAACAAGTCCTGGAGTGGATGTGGAGAAATAGTATCACTCATACATTGTTGATGGAAATGTAAAAGGTGCAAATGCTGTGTAAAAACAGTTTGGCAATTCTTAAGAAATTTAAGTATAGAATTACCATATAACCTGGCAATCCCACTTCTAGATATATACCCAAAAGAATTGAAGGAATAGACTCAAACAGATATTTGTACATCAATGTTCAAAGTAATGTTACTCACAATTGCCAAAAGATAAACTAAATGTCCAACAGGTGAATCAATAAATACAATGTGGTATTTATTACCACAATAGAACATTATTCAGCCATAAAAAGAGAGAAGGTTGATACATGCTGCAACATGGATGAAATTTGAAGACATCAGGTTGACTGAAATGTCAGACACAAAAAGGACAAATATTGTATGATCTCACTGATATGAAATAATTATAATAAGCAAATTCATAGAGTCAGAAACTAGAATACAGGTTACCAGGGACCACAGAGGAGGTAGGGAATGTAGAGTTAATACTTAGTTGGTATAGAGTTTGTGTTCGGAATGATGGGAAAGTTTTGGTAATAGAGATGGTAGCACAATATTCTGAATGTAATTAATACCACTGATTTGTATATTTGAATGTGGTGAAATAGGATACATTTTGGTTAAATGTATGTTTCTGGAATAAATTTTAAAAACAGGACTGTAAACTTACAACTTCTCTAATAAAAAATAAAAATTTAAAAACTATTAATAAAGCCTATTTCATCTGATATAAAAAATTAAAAAAATAAAAACTATTAACTAGAAGTATTAGGCATAGAAAGTTATTCAAGATATACTGTTAAGAAGAACTGAGAGCAGTGACATGAACAGATATCTGCACACTGATGTTCATAGTGACATTATTCACTATTGCCTAAAGATGGAAACAACCCAGGTGTCCATCAGCTGATGAATGGATAAACAAATTGTGGCATATACACACAATGGAATATTATGCAACTAAGAATAAATGAAACATGACAATATGGATGGACCTGCAAGACATTATGTTGAGTGAAGCAAGCCAGACACAAAAGGACAAATACTATATGATTGCACTATTATGAAATAAATATATTATGTAAACTCATAGAATTAATAATTAGAATATAAGTCATCAGAGAATAGAATGAGGGTAGAGAATGGAAAGCTGAGCATTAATCTATGCATAATTGGTAGAAATGTTGTTTTTAAATCTTTAGAAATGAATAGAAATGGTGAAAGCACATCATAGTGTTTGCCACTAGCAGAACTATTATATGGGTATTACAGTGGTTGAAAGGGAAAGTCTAAGGTCATGTATATGACTAGAAGGAAAGCTAAAAAATGTATCAATGGACTATATAACACAGTGAAATCTCATGTGAAATACAAATATGGGTAATATTGCATATACAATACTGTATTTACAAAATACAAATATGAATAAACTAGAGAGACAGAAACAGAATAGAGGCTATGTATGGGAAGCATAGAGAGATGGAGAGGTGATGAGTTTTTTGTTTGTTTTTTGTTTTTTAGTATTACTACACCATTATTGGAATAATGAAAATGCTCTAATAATGACTGAAGTAGCGAATGCACAACTACATGATTATACCAAATACCATTGATTGTACACTTTGGATAGATTTATGCTTTATTAACATGTGTATTAGTCAGCCAAAGGGGTGCTAATGTGAAATACCAAAAATGGGTTGGTTTTTATAAAAGGTATTTATTTGGGGTAGAAGTCCACAGATACCAGGCCATAAAGCATTAAGCTTCTTCTCTCACCACAGTCCATTGGCACGTGTTGGAGCAAGACAGCTGCTGGCGTTTGCCAGGGTTCAGGCTTCTGGGGTTCCCCTCTTCCCGGGGCTGCATTTCTCTCCGGGCTTAGCTCCTGTTTCCTCCACAAGGTCAGCTGTAGATGAGCAGGCGAAAGGCTTGCTTCTCTTCTCCTGGGGCCTTTTTCCAACATCAAAACTGCTTCTCAAAAGACTGCTTCAACTGTCCTTTGCCTTGCCTTTTATATTCAATTCCCCACCCACCAAGGGGTGGGGCTCAACGCCCTAATCCTAACCTAATCATGCCCAGATTAACAGATCAGTTTACAAGCATGATCCAATTATATTTTTGGAATTCATAATTACATCAAACTGCCACAACATGTATCAATAAAATTGATTTGTTTATATAAAAAGGCAGCTGTCTGATTCCCTCAACAAGGAGCCAACTTGCTCACATGGACCAATGTAGCATGCAAGTCACAGAATACCACTCAGAAGGAAAGACAGCCAGGACTTTAACAATGAGTAACCATTGAAACTGAGATGTGGAGTGATGTTTATTTTCTTTTTTGTAGTTTTCTACATTTGTGGGAAACAAGAATGTATTTATTTCAAAATTAGTGAAAAATTGTTATATAAAAAGTAATTGTGAAAAAAGACATACTGTAAAGATAAACAGGGAATGAACTATGGACTAGAGTGGACTTACTGGTATTCTACTATAGACTTATTATGAGTCTAGCAATGGAAGAAATTACAACATTGATGTGGAGGCAGTGGCCACTGGAGTCTCTAAGGACAAGGAGAGGGACAAACAGGTGTAATATACAGGGGCATTTTCAGGACTTGGGAATCATCCTGAATGACATTGCAATGACAGATACAGGCCATTTATATATCTTCCCAAAACCTAGAGAATTGTGTAAACTATAATCCATGCTCAGTGGCAATGTCCCAAAATCCATTTATCAATTGCAATGAATGTACCACACTAATGAAAGATGTTGTATATGTGGGAGTGGGGCATATGGGAATCCCTATATTTTTTATGTAACATTTATGTAATCTAAGTATCTTTTTAAATTTTTTTAAAATATATTTTTAAAAAGGGTAGATAAAAAATATATGGCAGAGGGGGCAAGGCAAGATGGAGGCATTCCAAGAGTCATCTCGCCCTACACAGCAGTTAGTAATCTAACAGAGTTTCTAAAGCACCTCTTTGGGGGGCCTAGGAAACCAGAAGAGCATCCTGCCACATCTTTGAAAGAATGGAAGGAGCAGACTGCACATCTGCAGTGAAGATTTGTGAGTAGAGCACTCCATGCCACAGAGGCCGGTGCCCATCCTCCATTGGTGGTGCAGGCCACCTCGGGAGCTATTCTGTGGCTGGAGAAGGAAGCTCTATTTCCCAAAAATGGGGGAGGAAGAGATGGTTGGGCACTGACTTCAGCTACTGATTAGTAAATTCGGCTGGCTACACTATAATCCTAAGAATAGCTAAAGTTTGAACCTGTCCAAGTTGTAAAGAGGCTAATAGCCACCATTTTAACTCTGCCCCTGGCATGAGAGGAAGTAGGGCTGATTGAAAATCATAATAGGGCCTGGCTTATTTCGACCCAGATTGGAATGCAGCCCTAGTCTAGGCCCCAGCCCTGCCTCTGGCAAGGAAGAAACTGGGGGGACCTGCACCAGCCTCTCTGGGCAACTGCAGACATTTTCAGATGGCACAGATTGAATAGCAGGCACTAGGGCTCCATCCAGGTACCCCAAAAGGATAGGAGAGGGGCTGTGTTTCCTCGGCCTCCCTGGGCAACTGCAGGCACTTTGGGCCCACATGAACTGGTTTGTTGAGCACCTTTGATTCCATCTCCACCCCTCCATCCCCATAGGATGGGAGGGCCCTGGTATTTCTTCAGCTTCTCTGGACTACTCTAGGTGCTTTCAGCCCACACAGACAGGGTATTCAGACACCTGTAGCTCCATCCCCACCCCTCAATAAGATAGGAGGGGAGCTGTGTTTCCTCAGCTTCTTGGGACAAATGCATGTGCTTTTGACCTGCACAGACTTGATTGTTGGGTGCCTGTGACTCCACCCCCACCCCCAATAGTACAAGAGAGGACCAGTGTTTCCTCAGCCTCTCTGGGTAACTGCTTATACTTTTGGCCCACACAGACTGAATAGTCAGACACCTGTAGCTCCATCCCTGCTCCCAAGTAGGGCAGGAGGGGAGCTGTGTTTCCTCAGCCTTTCTGGGCAATGGCAGGCACTGTCAGGCTGCATGGACTGAAATGTTTGGTGCCTGTGGATCCACCCCCACACCCTAATAATATAGGAAGGGGCTGGTGGTTCCTCAGCCTTTCCAGGAAACAACAGGTACTTTCAACCTATAGGGAACAAACGGTTGGGTGCCTGTGGATCCACCTCCAACCCCCTATAGGATAGGAGGGAACTAGTGTTTCCTCAGCCTCTCTGGGCAACAGCAGGCACTTTCAGCCTACAGGGACTGAACTGTTGGGTGATTGTGGATATACCCCCATGCCCTAAAGTGCAGAAGGGACACTACTCCCTCAGCCTCTCAGGGCAACTGCAGGCACATTCAGTCCACACAGATTAGATTTTTGGGCACTCCAGAGGGTCCATCCCCATGCTTGGCAGAGGAGGAAGGGGCTGGTGCTATGTCAGTCTACCTGGGCAACTGAAGTTATTTTGGACCCACACAGCATATATTGTTGCCTGCACTTGCAGCTCCATCCCTGACCCAAGCAAGGGAGGAAGGGTCATGAAGCTTCATCAGTCTCTCTGGGTGACTACAGATGGTCTTGGCCTGCATGACTTAGATTATTACACAAGCCTGCAGCTCTGTCCTTACCCCTGGCAGAGGAGAAAGGTGGGAGAAGCTTCATCAGTTCCTGGGGTAATGCAGACAGCTTCAGCCTCTGCAGCTTACAGCACCAACTACATCCTTGACTCCTACTACACAACCAGCAAGGGAGAAAGGGCAAGAAAACCCTAAACAAAGAGAGAAACTGCACCCAGAATAAATACATCTAGTTAGCCAGCTGCCAAGACACCAAAAAAAAATTACAATCCATACCAAAAAACAGGTAGATATGGCCCAGTCAAAGGAAAAAGATAAGCTTCCAGATGACTAAAGGAGTTGAGACAACTAACCATAGATGTCCAAACAAATCTCCTTAATAAATTAAATGAGATGGCTACAGAGATTAAGGATATTAAGAAGACACTGGAAAAAAAGAAAAGAAAGAAAAAAAAGACACTGGGAGGGCACAAGGAAGAATTTAAAAGCATACATAGAAAAATAGCAGATCTTATGGGAATGAAAGGCACAATAATGAAATTAAAAATACACTGGATGCATATAATAGCAGATTTTAGTATGCAGAAGAAAGGATTGGTGAGCTTGAAGACATGGTCTTTGAAAGCAAACATGCAGTAGAACAGATGAAGAAAAGAACAGAAAAAAATTGAACAAGGTCTCAAGGAACTAAATGACAGCAAGAGATGTGCAAACATATGCATCATGGGTGTCCCAGAAAGAGAAGAGAAGGGAAAAGGGGCAGAAGGAATATTTGAAGAATTAATGGTAGAAAATTTCCCAACCCTATTCAAGGACATAGATATCCATATCCAAGAAGCACAATGTACTCCCATCCAAATAGGCCAACTCTGAGACACATACTAATCAGAATGTCAAATGCCAAAGACAAAGAGAGAATTCTGAGAGCAGCAAGAGAAAAGCAATGCATAACATACAAGGGATACCCAATAAGATTAAGTGCCAATTTCTCATAAAAAACTATGGAGGTAAGAGGGCAGTGGTATGATTTATTTAAGATACTGCAAGAGAAAAACTGCCAGTCAAGAATTTTATATCCAGCAAGATTGTCTTTCAAAAATGAGAGCAAGTTTAGAATATTCACAGATAAACAGAAACTGAGAGAGTTTTAAACAAAAGTCTGGCTTTGCAGGAGATGCTAAAGGGAGTGGTACAGACTGAAAAGAAAAGACAGGAGAGAGAGGCTTGGAAAAGGGTCTAGAAATGAAGATTACATCAGTAAAAATAACTAAAAGTGTAAAAAGAGTGGTGAAAATAAAATATGACAGATAAAACTTAAAGGTCAAAATGGGTGAAATAAGAGCTGCCTTTACAGTGGTAACATTGAATGTTAATGGATTAAAGTCCCCAATCAAAAGACACAGACTGGTGGAATGGATATGTTCTCTACAAGATACTCACCTTAGACCCAAAGATACCAATAGATTGAAAGTGAAAGGCTGGAATAAGATATTCCATGCATGCAGTAACTAACAACAACAACAAAAAAGCTGATGTAGCTATACTTATATCAGGTGAAACAGACTTTAAAAGCAAAATGGTTATTAGAGACAAAGAAGGACATTATATATTAATAAAAAGGGCAATTCTCCAGGAAGAAATAACAATCATAAATATATGTGCACCTAACCAGGATATCCCCAAAGTACATGAAGCAAACACTGGCAAAACTGAAGGGAGAAATAAATGTCTCTGCAATAATAGTTGGAGACTTCAACACACCACTCTCAGCATTGGATAAAACATCTGGTCAGAGGATCAATAAAGAAACAGAGAGCTTGAATAATATGATAAATGGACTAAATCTCATAGATATATACAGAACATTGCCCCCCAAAACAGCAGGATATACATTCTTCTCAAGTGCTCATGGATCTTTCTCCAGGATAGAACATATGTTGGGTCACAAAGTATATATCAGTAAATTCAACAAAATCAAAATTATACAAAGCAGTTTCTCTGCTCATAATGGAATAAAGTTGGAAATCAACAAGACACTGAAAAAAGGGAAAATACACAAATGTATGGAGATTAAGCAACACACTCTTAAATAATCAGTGGGTGAAAGAAGAAATTTCAAGAGAAATCAATAAATATCTCAAGATGAATGAAAAGGAGAACACAACATATAAGAATCTATGGGATACAGCAAAGGCAGTGCTGACAGGGGAATTTATAGCCCTCAATGCTTACATTAAAAAATAAGAAAGAGCTAAAATCAATGTCCTAAATATAGAGCTAGAGGAACTAAAAAAAGAACAGCAAACTGTTCCAAAAATAAGTAGAAGAAATGAAATAATAAAGATCAGAGCAGAAATAAATGAAATTGAGAAAAAAAAAAAAACAATAGAGAGAATTAACAACACTGAAAGTTGGTTCCTCACTATTAACAAAATTGACAAACCCTTAGCTAGACTGACCAAGAAAAATAAAGAGAAAAGATGCAAATAAATTTTTTAAAAATTAAATCAGAGACTACTGGCCCCACAAAAATAAAAGAGATCATAAGAGAATAGTATGAACAACTGTATATCAACAAACTAGGCAATGTAGATGAAATAGAAAAATTCCTAGGAACATATGAACAAACTACACTGATCCTAGAAGAAATAGAAGACCTCAACAAACCAATCACAAGTAAAGAGATTGAATCATCAAACAACTCCCCAAAATGAAAAGCCCAGGACCGGATGGTTTCACATGTGAGTTCTACCAAGCATTCAAAGAAGATTTTTTTTTTTTTTTAAAGATTTTATTTTTTTATTAATTTATCCCCCCCTTGCTGCTTGTGCTCGCTGGGTCAGCTAACCACGCCGTGCGGGCGGGCTTGTCTTCACCAGGAGGCCCCAGGAACCGAACCAGGGGCCTCCCATATGGTAAATGGGAGCCCTACTGATTGAGCCACAGCCGCTTCCCTCAAAGAAGATTTAATACCAAACATAGTCAAGCTCTTCCAAGAAATTGAACAAGAAGGAATGCTACCAAACTTATTCTATGAAACCAATATCACCCTAATACCAAAGCCAGATAAAGATATTACAAAAAAGAAAATTACAGACCTAATGAATATGGATGCAAAAATCCTCAACAAAATACATGCCAATCGAATACAACAAGATATTAAAAGAATTATTCATCATGATCAAGTGGGTTTTATAACAGCCATGCAAGGGTGGTTCAACACAAGGAAATCAATTGGTGATTTGATTAATATGCCATATTAATAAATCAAGGATGAAAAACCACATGATCCCATCGATTGATGCAGAAAAAGCATTTGACAAAATACAGCATGCTTTCTTGATAAAAATACTCCAAAAGATAGGAATTGAAGGAAACGTTCTCAACATGATAAA
Organism: Tolypeutes matacus; assembly: GCA_026826555.1. Taxonomy (NCBI): domain Eukaryota; kingdom Metazoa; phylum Chordata; class Mammalia; order Cingulata; family Chlamyphoridae; genus Tolypeutes; species Tolypeutes matacus. The sequence goes on from JAKSZT010054368.1 coordinate 6,669,308, forward strand.
GGCTATATATGAAAAACCCATAGTTAACATTGTACTCAATGGTGAAAGGCAGAAAGTTTTCCTGTTGAGATCAGGGACAAGACAAGGATGCCCACTGTCACCAATGTTGTTCAATATAGTGCTAGAAGTTTAGCTATAGCAATCAGGCAAGAAAAAGAAATAAAAGGTATCCAAACTGGAAAAGAAGTAAAATTTTCACTATTCACAGATGATATGATCCTATACCTAGAAAGTCCCCACCCCACCCAAAAAAAAAAAAAACTACAACAAAGCCACTAGAGTGAATAAACAATTTCAGAAGAGTGTCAGGATACCAGATCAGTACTCAAATATCAGTGGTGTTTCTATACGCTAGTAATGCATAATCTGAGAAGGAAGTCAGGGAAAAAAGCAACAATGAGATATCATCTCACACTGCATAGAATGGCCACTATAAAAAAAAAAAAGTGCTGAAGAGGATGTGGAGAAATAGGAGCACTCTTTCACTGTTGGTGGGATTGTAAAATGGTTCAGTGTCCGTGGAAGACAGTTTGGTGGTTCCTCATGAAGCTAAATATAGATCTGCCATATGATTCAGCAATTTCTCTACTAGGAATATACCCAGAAGAACTGAAAACTGTAACACAAACAGACATTTGTACACTGATGTTCATAGCAGCATTATTCGAAATTGCCAAAAGATGGAAACTCAAGTATCCATCAACCAATGAATGGACAATAAAATGTGGCATATACATACGATGGAATACTATGCTGCAGTAAAAAGAAATGAAATTGGGACACATATGATAACATGGATGAATCTTGAGGTATTATGCTAAGTAAAATAAGCCAGGTACAAAAGGACAAATATTGCATGGCCTCACAAATATGAACTAAATATGAAGAATAAAATCATCTAGTTAAAACCTAGACTATAGGTTATTGGGAGGTAATAGGAGGGCTGGGAAAGAGTACTGATGCTTATTGTATATAGAAGTTTTAACTAACTTGACTGTAAAAGTGTGGAAATGGATAGAGTTGATGATAACATATTATAGTGAGTAGAAGCTGGTTTATAAATGGGATTGTGGCTGAATAGGATAGTCTAGGGATATAAATATCATTTGAAAGAAAGCTAGAGAATAATCTAGGGAGTGAATAATACAGTGGAACCCAGAGGTGGATGAAAATTGTGGTTAATAGTACAAATGCAAAAATGTCCTTCTGTGAACTAGAATGGATATACACCACTATTACAGGGTAATAGGAATGTGGAGAAGCATGGGAAAAATACAATTGATGTAGCCTATGGACTGCTGTTAACAACAATACTGTAATATTCTTGCATAAATGCCAAAGATGGAGTGTGTTAATAATAGGGGGAGTATGGAAAAAATATGCCAAATATATACCATGGACCAAAGTTAGTGGTGATAATCTGATGATATTATCATAATCTGTAACAAATGTTCCACAACAGTGTCATGTGTTGTTAAAGGGGTGATGTATGGGAATTACACGCATGTGCATGATTGTTTTGAAAGTTAACAATTTCTGTAATAAAAATATTAAAATATATATATATATATATGGCAGTGTTTGCTTTGGCAGCACATATACTAAAATTGGAATGATACAGAGAAGATTAGCATGACCCCTGCGCAAGGATGACACACAAATTCATGAAGTGTTCCATATATTAAAGAGAAAAGATTTAGAAAAAGAGAAAACAAATACATGCAGTGGAGCAAGTATAGCTCAGTGGTTGAGTAAGCACTTCACATGTATGAGGTCCCAGGTTCAATCCCCTATACCCCACCTATATATATATATATATAATATGTATAACAATGGCAGTGCTTAGAGAGAAATTTACAGCTATCAACACTTATATTAAAAAAGAAGAAAGATCTCAAATTTCAGACCTGGAGGAATTGAAAAGGAAGAGCAGACTAAACCCAAAATAAGCAAAAACAAGGAAATAATAAAGATTAGAGCAGGATTAAATGAAATAGAGAATAGAAAAACAATTGAAAGAATCAATGAAACCAAAATTGTTTCTTTATACAGATTAATAAAATGGTAATCCTCTAGCCAGGCTTACCAAGGGAAAAAGAGGGAAGACACAATTTACTATTATAAGGAATGAAAAAGGGTTCATCATTACTGATCCTATGAATATTAAAAGGAAATAAAGGAATATTATGAACTTCATTAGCCATTATGGAAATGCAAAACAAAACCACAATGAGATGCAACTTAATACCCACTAGGATGGCTATTATTTATAAAACAGAAAATATCAAGTATTGGCAAGGATGTGGAGAAAGAGGAACACTTGTGCAATGCTGATGGGAATGCAAAATGGTTCAGCCATTGTGGAAACAGTTTGGGAGTCCTCATAAAGTTAAACATAGAATTAACAAATGACTCAGCAATGCCACTTACAGGTATATACCAAAAGAAATTGAGTGCAGGGAATTGAACAGATATTTGTACATCATAGAAGCATCATTCACAATAGACAAAATGTGTAAGCAACCCAAGAATCCATAAACATATGACTAGATATACAAAATGTGGTATCTACACACAATAGAATATTATTCCATCATAAGAAGGAATGACGTTCTAATACATACTACAACATGGAAACATGGATGAACCTTGAAGACACCGTGTTAAGTGAAATAAGCAAGACATATAAAGACTAATAATGTATGAGTTCATTTATATAAATATCTAGAATAAGCAAATTCATAAAGTGATTACAGAATCCATGGGTTGGGGGAGTGGGGAAGTAGGAAGTTATTACTTAATGGGTATGAAGTTTCTGGTCAGGGTAATGAAAAAATTTTGGTAATATATGGTGGTAGCACAATATTGTGACTGTAACTGATATCACTGAATTATACACATGAAGTGGTTAAAACGGGAAATTTTATGTTGTATATGTAATACCACAATAAAAAAATATATGTAGCATATGTGCCCATAATATATATATATGTGTGCATGTGTGTGTGTGTCTATATTACACAGATAATTCCACAGGGATTGGTACAAAAATATTAGCCATAATTATCTCTGAGATTCTTTATTTATTTTCTTATTTATTTACCTTTTCTAGATTTCCTACACTAAATATATGCTGTATTTCATTAAATTTAAGACACCGTAAATTATAAGATGAACCTTAAGAAAGAAAAAAATACTGTCAATTGTTTTAACAATGCCTTCTCTTACAATATAGATTTTTTTTGTGTGGCTATTTAAAAAAGCTCTTTAGACTTTGTCTTAGTTTGCCAAAGGGCTGCCAGTGCAAAGTACCAGAAATGGGTTGGCTTTTATAATGGGAATTTTATTTAGGGTAAAAGCTTATAGTTCTGGGGCCATGACATGTACAAATCAAGGCATTAGCAGAGATGCTTTCTCACCAAAGTCAGCTACTGGTGATTCTGGGGTCCTCCTACATGGTGAAGATGGCCACTGATCTCTACTGAGGTCCCTGCTTTCCCCTCCAGAATCTCCCCATCTCCTGGAGCTCAGCTGTGCGCGACTAGGCATATGGTTTGTCTCTTCAGCCTTGAGCCGCTCCATGGACCCAGCCTCTTGGGGCTTAGTGCTTCAGCTTCAGCTGCTAGTGGTCCTCAGGTTCTCTTGGGTCAAAACGGCAGCTGGGTCAAAATGGCAGCTTCCTTTCTCTGTCTCTCTCTGTATCTCCGTTTATATAAAACCCGGTAAGAGGGCAGAGAACAACCTGCATCATACCGCACTAAAAGCAACCTAGTAAAGTGATCTAAAGTGAATCTAAAGCAATCAAAGGGTTAGGAATAGATTCGTTTTAGACATAAAAGGAAAAGACAAGTGAAATAAATTGGTTAACTCTTCACTTTCAGAATGTGTGTGAGTTTTCACAAAATTTTGACCTTTACGTCATCAAGGGCATTGGCAATGTGATATTTCTTAAGAGAGCCCCAGTCTATACGTTTTTGTATTGGTTCCTTTTGATCTCATCAGAAGGCATTAACATCAATGGTAGCTTTCAAACAACCATCAGGATTTGTGTTGTTTCTTTAAATGACGTGGATTAAAGCACTGAGGGGCTTCAGCTGAACCTGACTAGCCACACCACTAGGAATAACAACTGTGTCCACATACACAGATAATGACAAATATATATAGCATGATTAACAGCAACTGCAGGACTAATTGAGAAAAATCATACCTTAATTTCAAAGAAGTTCAGTGTGTGAAAATGTGTGTCACAGAAAATCAATCCAATATACTGTCTTCACAGCAAGAAAAGCAATAAATGTTGGTATCATAAACAACAGAAAAGGCACATATTTTTAAAAAATCTACAGTATCCCAAAATACTAATATCCTTACAATAAAAAGACTCTTATGAATTAATCAGAAAAATAAACTAACATCCCTGAAGAACAAGGACAAAAATAGGCAATTCACAAAAGAAGAAACACAACTAATTGATGAAGACACAAAAAGCTTAATAATAAAAAATGCAAATAAAGCAGGAAAGAGCAACATTTCTCCTATTAAATTGGAATAAAACTATTTTTTAGTAAAACTTGGCTTTGATGAAGGACCAGGAAGGGGCACTTAAGTGCCACTGCCAGGACTGTGAGCTGACACAATCATGCCAGGCACTTTGGGAACAGGTATAAAAAGCCTGAAAAATATGCATACACAAAGACAAATAATACCACTTCTAGGATTTTATCTTGAGAAAATAATAAAAAATGAGCGCAAAGATTTTTCTACCACAATGATGAACAGAGTTTAGGTGGCAAAGCAAGTTACAAAATTATATGTACAGGACATTCCCAATTTGTTATATAGAAAAAACAAGACTGTGCAGAATAGATACCAAAATTCTAATAATATCTCCAGGCCATGATACTGTGCATCTAATTCTGCCTGTTCATTTCCACCACAGTCCTTTGCTCACAGAAACCATTTGGATCCCTTCTATTTGTATATCCTGATTTCACGTGTAAAACCCAGATTCAAAGAATCAAATCTCAAATTTGGAAAGACTTTCAACTTTCCTAGTCTTCATTCAATCCACTACTGCTTTCAGATTTCCATGACATTCACACACCACCTATTCAATGTGATCTTTAAATCAGCTCACTTTTTTAAATGCACAAGTCTGATGTGCTAGCTAATATTCACAACATTGAAATAAATACCTAACAAAATTTAAAACATCTGTCTGTGTGCCACCTAAAATTATCTCACATTCCTCCTGTGGGAAACAATCATCAGGTCCAACCACCTATTCATTTCAGAAACTCTTCCTGACTGGGTCCTATTTACATGAGAGTCAACGCAACAATGGGTCCTTCATCTGAAAGGTGTAGAAATCCCTCCAACAGAGGTTTCCTCATCTGAGATTTCAGAGAATGGGAAGGAAAGCCCTGCTCTGTGTCCTGATCTCCTTGCCTTTAAGGATGGAAGCTGGGCCTTATTTATTTCTTTAAGCAACACTCACTGAATGCATACCGTGTGCCAAGTGAAATTCTAAACACTTCACAAATATGAACATATAACCCTCATGACAACTCCATGAGGGAAGTGTAGATTTACAGACAGATGTTAAGTTGGTTATCTCAAGGTGTGGAACCTTGTAAGGAACTTAATTCTATTGCTTTTCAAACCTACTTACCCACCTAGATTTACACCTCCGCCCCCTCTTGGTTTTTTTCTCATTAACACTTTAGTTGCTTAAATGGTGTGTGTGTGTGTGTGCATGCGTGTGTCTCTGTATACAAATTGCAAAATCAACAGAGTGAATCATCTTAGCATTAATTTTCAAATTTGTGTTTCAAACTGAATACTGTTTATGATCTTTATGATATTGTCCCATAAATAACTTTTTATTTTATTGCTGCTCTGTTACATCTTTTAGTTTCATTTTCATTTTCTATTTCCTGTTTGTATTATTCTTAGTTTGTAAATGGAAAGCAGGAAGAAAACTCTTAAGGGTAATGGTTAATAGAAGACTCTGTACCTAAACAGAGTTCGGATTTGTTTCTACTTCTTTGCCCCTGTGGCTTTCCTAAGTAGTTCTGCCAGACTGTAAATGTTGGATCATCTAAAAAAACTTGACCTCGATAACTAGGAAGACTCAGGATAAACTTTGCTCCTAAAGGAGACTACTATTGCCTTTTGGCATCATCTAACATTTAATTACTTTACAAAGATTAATATGTCTCTGTTGCAAATAGTAATTGGATATTGGGCAATGCATACATGAAAATGGTACCAATAAGAGGATGAAATAAGTAGGAGAATCCAGTTAGGAAAGGTTCCTTGGTACAATGTCTTGTATCTAACATTAACAAAAAAACAGTTAATAAAGAATACAATGATAAGATAACATGGACCAGAATAATGCTTAAGCATGTTCAGAAAAATAAAACATTTAAAAACACATATTGTGAATGTTTTCTCTCAGTCTATGGGTTGTCTAATCATTTCCTTAATGTATCTACTTTTCTTTTGTAGTTGTTTTTTGTGTCCTGTCTACAAAATATTTGCCAGGGTTTTTCTTCTAGAAGCTTGATGGTTCAAACTTTTATTTGTAGGTCTATGACTCATCTGAAATTAACTTGTGTGTATGGAACAAGATGGGGTCAAGGTTAATTTTTTTCCATTTGAACATTCAGTTGATCCAGATTTATTGGTAAATTTAAAAAAGACCTTCCTTTCCCCATTGAATTGACCTGGCATCCTGGGTACAAATCAACTGAAGGTAGATGTGTGGGTCTACTTCTGGACTCTACACGGATTCACTGATCTATTTACCTATCTTTATGCCAAGACCATGCTGTTTTGATTACTGTAAGCAATTCCACTCCTAGTTATTTATGAAAGAGAAATGAAAGGTTTATATAAGAATGTTCATAGCAGCCTTATTCACAATGACCAAAAACTGGTACAACCCAAATGTCCATCAACAAGTGAATGGATGAACAAATCATTGTATATTCATACAAAATTTAAAAGTACAAACTATTATACATGCACAACATGGATGCATCTCAAAAAACACATTGAGTGATGTAAGACAGACACAAAATAATACACACTGAAAGAGCAGGGTGAAGAGGAGATATTATGGTGAGAAGCTTTGAGTAACTCAGGCCATGGCTGTTGCTAGCACCCAACCCCCACTCCCATGGCAGAAAGCTTCAAGTCCCTGGCAAGTGGCTATGGATGGAGAGGGCCACAGGGGTCCACTTCCCCAGAAAAGGGAAGAGGAAGGGACACTGCACACTGCTAATTCAGCTTTTGGCCAGTGAATTTGGACTGTGGGTTTCCATGGTTTCCACCTATCTGAGCTGAGTGTGGCCTTGCCATTGTTTCCACCTGGATTCAGCAGAGAACTAAAGATATTCTACCACCTCATATACTCTCCTTACTGACCAGGAATGTCTTCAGCTGATGCAGAAAGGAGCAGTGAATTATCTCATCCTTGGGAAAAAGGAGGGTACAGATGAGGAAAGAGAGTGGCTTCTGATCTACAAGTTTAAACTGAGAGGCTTGTCTCTGAAAAGCCCACCTAGAGAGGAACTCTCCTGAACATTGTCACAGCAGGGCCCACCCAGTCATGTTTACAGGAAACACATTCCCACCTAGGGTTCAAGCAGAAAGTTTTGCCAAAGAATGCTATCTGCTGGTAGGCCAGGGAAGTGCACTTCAAAAAAGAAAAAGGCTTTTGGGTGCCTTTACTGTCCCCCTCCTCAATGCCTTTGGAAACTGGTCTGCAGCCCATTAGAAGGTCCCTAGCCTTATTTTGATCAGTTAAATAGAGATAATTATAAAGACCTAAAATAAGTTGAACTAAGAATCAAAGAACTAAGAAGAGCTGTAAAACAAATCTCCAACAACAAAAATCTTAGGCAAGAGAGAGAAACTGACCATCAGAGTAAACACACCATCATAATCAGATGTCTAGACATCAGCAAAAAATTACAAGCCATACTAAGACACAGGAATATATGACCAGCCAAAGGAACAAATTGAAAATCCTGACAAGACACAGAATTTAACACAAGTAATCAATGATGTTCATGTAAATCTCCTAAATCAATTCAAGGAGTTAAAGGAAAATATGGTTAAAGAGATAAAAGGTATTAAGAAGACACTAAGTGAGAATAAATGATAGTAAGCTAGCAAAGAAAAGTAACAGATCTTATGGGAAAGAAAGGACGTGATTAAAAATACATTAGAGGTCGGGAAGCGGATGTGGCTCAATCGATAGGGCTCCCGTTTACCATATGGGAGGCCCCAGGTTTGATTCCCGGGGCCTCCTGGTGAAGGCAAGCCAGCCCGTGTGGTGTGGTGAGCTGACGCAGCAAGATGACCCAACAAAGGGAGACAAGCAGACACAGAAAAATGCACAGCAAATGGACACAGCGAGCACAAGCAGCAAGGGGGGATAAATAAATAAATAAATAAAATCTTTAAAAATATATATACATTAGAGGTAGAGAGGCAAGATGGTGCCAGTTTAGGAGGGCACTTGCTGACTAGCTCTCTGAGGATGGCTGACTGGGGACGGGGTCCTGCCCGGGGGTCTATGCTGTGGGGACATGGAGCGAGAGGCTTGGGACATCTATCTGGAGGCAGCTCGGCGGTGTGGATTGCTCGGTAGAAATTTGTGAGTTTTAACCCTGCCCGTGGAGATTAACACAGATGGCTGAGCCCCACCCTCAGGGGAAAAGGCTGGTTTGAGCCACGACTCCTGGAGGCAACCGGTGAGAGGGAGCGTTCTCCGAGAGTGGGAGGATTCTGGTGGAGGGCCGAGACGGCTTTCCTTTCTGTGGATTTTGCTGCCTGGAACCCCTTGCAGCTTTGGAGAACAAAATAGCTGGCTTGAAATAGGACCAGGTGGAGGGGAATGGTGAATCTGCTGAGGAAGGTTGATTTACCTAGCTGCCCAGGGATACGCCTTAACCACTGCCAGCAACCCGGTGTGAGGGAGTGTTCTCTGAGAGAGGGAGGGTTCTGACAGGAAGTAGAGAGGGGTTTCCTTTCTGTCAATTTGGCTGCCTGGACCCCCTCATAGCTTTGGGGAGCAGATAAGCTGGCTTGAAGCAGCGCCAGGCTGAGGGGAGAAGAGAATCTACTGAGGAAGCCCGATTTACCCAGCAGCCCAGTGACACTGAGGCTTGGCTCCAGAGGGGGCGGAGTCGGCCATTTTTATTGTTCTGCACTGCCTAGCATCACAGCTTCAGCTCCCCTGGGGAGGCCAGGAAGTGGGAAGTGCTTGATTAGTGTCCACGAGCCTAGTTAGGGTCTCCTCAGTGAAGAGGGTGGTCTAGAAGAGGACATATTTTGGGTCCCTTATTTTGAAAAAAAAAAAAAAAAAAAAAAAAAAAAAAAAAAAAAAGTAAATTTTTAAAAAAATTTATTTTTCTTTTTAATTTACTTTTATACCTAAAATCTGCCTCAAAACCTGTAGATAGAACTTTGCAGGGAAATTGATTGATAAATACAAGCAGGCTGAGAGGTTCCACAAGGGCCCAAGAAGGAACACTGTTATTCCTTAAATTTGTTTGACTGCTTGCTTGTGTGGTTGTTTGGTTTTT
>JAKSZT010054368.1:6679012-6714271 GCA_026826555.1 Tolypeutes matacus
TTTTTTTGTCTGTTTTCTTTTTTGGTTTTTTGTTTTTTCTCTTTTTTTTTTTTTTCTTTTGTTTTTTTTTCCTCTTTCTTCCCCCCTTTTTTTTTTTTTTTTTTTTTTTTTTTTTTTTTTTTTTTTTTTTTTTTTGATTAGGTGCTGCTAGCTTGTCTCTTCTTTGCTGTGCTTCTTCTTCAGTGATTTCCCATTCCCTGTCTATATTGATTCTGTATTCCAAGCTATCTCTTTTCCTTCCTTCATCTTTCTGCCTTCTGCTTTCTGTTGTGGTTCTTATATACCACGTTTTTTCATTAGCCCACAACTTCAAGGGTATCAATTTCTATTCAATCTACTGTGTTTTCTTCTTTTTTAATTAATATTAACTTTTTCCTTTCAGCCCTTTCTTTACTCTTTCTCTCCCTCCTCATCATTCTAGCCTTCTAAATCATTATATATATATATTCCTCTATTTGGTTTCCAAGTCCATTGTAGGTACTCCACTTTTTTTCCTATTACTCTACATTGCCTACATGAGCTAAATATTCATTTCACTAAGTCTTAGACAGGCCCTCTTCTAACTTTTATCAATATTACTATTATCATTCTTCCTTTCTCACATCTTTCGATTCCTCTGGCCCTAATCTTTTGCCTTCAAGGGAACATAGAAAGAAGCAAGGAAATAAAATAAGAAGAAAAAGTGTCAAAGAGAAAACTTAACAAACACACAGAACCACCAGCTAAATAAAACTCTACAGCAGAGAAAGAAGCTAATCAACTAAATAAACCCATCAAGATAACATGATGACTAGAGGAAAATATGAAATTACAAACTACACTGAGAAACAGGGAGACATGGACCAGTCCAATGAACAAACTAAAAACCAGGAAGAGATGCAGAACATTGAACAACTAATCAAAGCTGTCCAAACAAATATCATGAACCAACATAATGAAGTGAAGGAAGAGATTAAGGATATTAAGAAGACACTGGGAGAACATACTGAAGAAATTGTAAACATACACAAAAAGATAACAGATATGATGGTAATCAATGGCACAATCCAAGAGATCAAAAAGATGCTGGATTGACATAACAGCAGATTTGAACAGGCAGAAGAAAGAATTAGTGATGTAGAAGACAGTACATCTGAAATCAAACAGATAGTAGAACAGATGGACAAAAAAATAGAAAAAATCCAGCAGGGACTCAGGGATTTAACTGACAACACAAAATGCACAAACATACGCATTATGGGCATTCCAGAAGGAGAAGAGAAGGGAAAGGGAACAGAAGGAGTGTTGAAGGAAATAATGGCTGAAAACTTCCCAACCCTATTGAGAGAGATGGATGTGCAGATCCAGGAAGCACAGCACACCCCAAACAGTATAAATACCAAAAGGCCAACTCCAAGATATATACTTGTCAAAATGTCCAATGTTCAAGACAAAGAGAAAATACTCAAGGCAGCAAGAGAAAAGAGAGCCATCACATCCAAGGGAAGCACAAGATTCAGTGCTGATTTCTCATCTGAAACCATGGAGGCAAGAAGACAGTGGTATGACATAGTCATACCACATAAAAGAAAAAAATTCCAGCCACGAATTCTCTATCCAGCAAAAGTGGCATTCAAAAATAATGGAGAGGAAAAAAATAAATAAATAAATAAAATAAAATAAAATAAAATAAAAAATAAATAATGGAGAGGGAAGCGGCTGTGGCTCAATCAGTAGGGCTCCCGTTTGCCATATGGGAGGCCCCGGGTTCAGTTCCCAAGGCCTCCTGGTGAGGGCAGGCCCACCCGCACAGTGTGGTTGGCTGACCCAGCGAGCACAAGCAGCAAGGGGGGGATAAATGAATAAATAAATAAAATCTTTAAAAATAATAATAATAATAATGGAGAGTTCAAAATATTCACAGATAACAGAAATTAAGAGAGTATGCCAATAAGAAACTGGCACTTCAAGAAATACTAAAGGAAGCTCTACAACTTGAAAGGAAAAAACAAGGTAGAGAGAGTTGGAGGAGAGTTTAAAAACAACTAAAAAGACAAAAACAGAAACAAAACAAAATATGACATACATTAACCCAAAGCAAATATGGCTGAAGTAAAAAATTCGTTGTGAGTAATAACACTGAATGTTGATGGATTAAATTCACCACTCAAGAGACATAGATTGGCAGAATGGATAAGGAAATATGTTTTATTTATATGCTGTCTACAAGAAACCCACCTTTGACCCAGGGATTCAAGGAGGCTGAAAGTGAATGGCTGGAAAACAATTTTACAAGCTAACAGCCAAAAAAGGGCAAGAGTAGCTATTCTAATATCAGACAAAATAGAATTTAAATGCAAAACTATTGTAAGAGACAAAGAGGGACACTATATATTAGTAAAAGGTGTAATCTCTCAAGAAGAGAGAACAATCATAAACATTTATGCACCTAGTCAAGGTGCCTCAAAATACATGAGGCAAACTCTGGAAAAACTAAGGGGAGAAATAAATGCCTCTACAATTATAGTGGGGGACTTTAATGCACCATTATCATCATTAGACAGAACATCTAGACAGAGAATCAATAAAGAAACAAAGACTCTGAATAATACATTAGAGGACCTGGACTTAATAGACATATACAGAATACTACACCCAAATACAGCAGGATTTATATTCTTCTCGAGTGCACATGGATCATACTCCAAGATAGACCACATACTAGGCCACAGAACAACTCTCAATGAATTCAGAAAGATTGAGATTATACAAAGTAATTTCTCTGACCACAATGGAATGAAATTGGAAATCACTAAGGACCAGAGAATCAGATTACGCACAAAGATATGGAAAGTTACACAACACACTCTTAGACAAACAGTGGGTCAAGGAGGAAATCTCAAAAGAAACCAGTACCTACCTTGAAACTAATGAAAATGACAACACAACATATCAAAATATACGGGATGCAGCAAAAGCTGTCCTGAGAGGGAAGTTCATAGCCATAAATACATATATTAAAAAAGACAAAAGAGCTTAAATTGAAGACCTAACTGCACACTTGGAGGAATTGGAAAAACAACAACAAACTAAACCTAAAGGAAGTAGAAAGAAAGAAATAACAGAGGTTAGAGCAGAACTAAATGAAATAGAGAATAAGAAAGCACTAGAAAAAATAAACAAAACCAAAAGCTGGTTCTTCGAGAAGATCAATAAAATTGATAAACCTTTGGCCAGACTAACAAAGAAAAAGAGAAAGCAGATGCAAATACACAAAATAAGGAATGCACAAGGGGATATCACTACTGACCCCACAGAAATAAAGAGTATTATAAGAGGATACTTTGAAAAATTATATGCCAAGAAGAATGATAATTTAGAGGAAATGGTCAAGTTCCTAGAAACTCACAAACAGCCTACATTGATGAAAGAAGAAATTGATGAACTCAACAGTTCAATTACAAGTAAAGAGGTAGACTCAGTCATCAAAAACCTCCCAAGTAAGAAGAGCCCAGGACCAGATAGCTTCACAGTTGAATTCTGCCAAACATTCCAGAAAGAGCTAACACTAATCCTGCTTAAGCTCTTCCAAAAAATAGAAGTACAAGGAATATTGCCTAACTCATTCTACAATGCCAACATTACCCTAATACCAAAAGCAAACCAAGATACCACAAGAAAGGAAAATTACAGACCAATTTCTCTAATGAAACTAGATGCTAAAATCCTCAACAAAATACTTGCTAATCGCATTCAACCACATATCAAAAGGATTATACACCATGATCAAGTGGGTTTCATCCCGGGTATGCAAGGATGGTTCAAAATAAGAAAATCAATCAATGTAATACACCACATAAACAAACTGAAAGAAAAAAAATCACATAATCATCTCTATAGAGGCAGAAAAAGCATTTGACAAAATACAGCGCTCTTTCCTGATAAAAACACTGCAAAAGATAGGAATAGAAGGAAACTTTCTGAATATGATAAAGGGTATATATGAAAAACCCAAAGCTAACATCATCTTCAATGGTGAAATCCTAAAAGCCTTACCTCTGAGATCGGGAACAAGACAAGGATGCCCACTATCACCACTCCTATTTAACATTGTCTTAGAAGTACTTGCTCAAGCACTGAGGCAAGAAAAAGATATAAAACACATCCAAATTGGAAAAGAAGAAGTAAAAATTTCATTATTTGCAGATGACATGATCCTATACATAGAAAGCCCTGAGAAATCTACAACAAAGCTTCTAGAACTTATAAAGGTGTTCAGTAATGTCGCAGGCTATAAGATCAATGCTCAAAAATCAATAGCACTTCTGTACACCAATAATGAGCAATCTGAAGAGGATATCAAGAAAAAAATACCATTTATGATAGTAACTAAAAGAATCAAATACCTAGGAATAAATTTAACTAAAGATGTACAGGACTTATATAGAGAAAACTATACAACACTGTTAAAGGAAATCAAAGAAGACTTAAATAAATGGAAGAATATTCCCTGTTCATGGATAGGAAGACTAAACATCATCAAGATGTCTATCCTACCCGAACTAATCTACAAATTTAGTGCAATCCCAATAAAAATCAATAATGTATTTTTTAAGGAACTGAAAATACTAACTACAAAATATATTTGGAAAGGTAAGAGGCCCCGAATTGCCAAAGACATATTGAAAAAGAAAAATGAAATTGGAGGTATCACACTACCTGTATTTAAAACATACTACAAAGGTACAGTGCTCAAAACTGCATGGTATTGGCACAAGGATAGACATATTGACCAATGGAACAAAATTGAGACTTCTGATATACATCCTCGCATATACAGTCATCTGATATTCGACAAGGCCACCAAGCCTACTCAATTGGGAGAGAATAGCCTCTTTAACAAGTGGTGCTTGGAGAACTGGATATCCATTTCCAAAAGAATGAGAGAGGAAAACCACGTAATACAAAACTCACACCTTATACAAAAATCAACTCAAGATGGATCAAAGATTTAAATATAAGAGCCAAAACCATAAAGACCTTGGAAGATAATGTAGAGAAGCATCTACAGGATCTTGTAATAGGAAATGGTTTCATGAACTGACACCCAAAGCATGATCAGCAAGAGAAAAAATAGATAAATGGGATCTCCTCAAAATTAAAAACTTCTGCACCTCAAAGGACATTATTAAGAAATTTAAAAGGCAGCCTACCCAATGGGAGAAAATAATTGGCAGTTCTTCCATTGCTAGGATCACAATAAGTCTATAGTAGAATACCAGTAAGGCTACTCTAGTACATTGTTCATTCCCCAATCCTGAGGATTCTGGGATGGTGATGCTTCTCCAACTCTAATTGAGAGGGGGCTTCGATCTCATGGGGCAAATGGATGGGACTGTCTTGCTTGCAGTCACAGACACTCTCTGTCCCTTGGGATGGTCGTTGTCCATCATCATCTCCTTGTTACTTGTCCTGGGTGAGTCCAATGAACTGGAGAGTAGGTGTTGCAACACTGTTGAGATTCAGGGCCCAGCTGGCACATGGACAGCCCAAAGATTTAAGTCTCTTGGACATACACCTATCAACTCTAGTACTAACTATAGGTTCAAATAGAAGGGGCAGAAGAGCTATGTTTAGGGAAACCACAACTGAGTCCAACTCTGTCACACTGGGGAGCATAAATTCAAAAGTAAGGCCCACTGGCAGGACACCAGACTTCTGAGCTGTCTGTGCTGCCTATGGTGTCTGGATGTCTCCAGTGGGGCTCATTTCTTTCTGGGTTCAGCTGCTCTGTTCTCTTCACAAGAAGAGTTGTAAACTATCAGTCTCATCTCTCTTCCCGGGGCTACAGGATCCTCTGTGTATATTTTCTGTGTGTCTACTTCCGTGTGAGGGTCTGTTTGAACAGCCCACGAAGGGGGCTGGGACTCAACACTGAGTCACACTCTAATGATGTGGTTGAATCTTAACATAATTTAATCAGACATCTCAGCTGAATCTAATACAATCAAAGGGTTATCACGCCCACAGGAACTGACCAGTTTACAAACATACTCAATATCTCTTTTTGGATTCATAAATAATATCAAACTGCCACAACATATATCCAGTAAGGGTTTAATATCTATTATATATAAAGAGATCCTACAACTCAATGATAAAAAGACAAATAACACAATTTAAAAATGGCCAAAATACATGAATAGACATTTTCCCAAAGAGGAAATAAAAATGACAAAAAAGCACATGAAAAGATGTTCAACATCACCAGCTATTAAAGAAATGCAAATCAAAACTACAATGAGATGCTAAAATATGGAAAAATTCCAAATGTCCATCAACTGATGAATGGATAAACAAAACGTGGTATTTACATACAATGGAATACTATTCAGCTATAAGAAGAAATGAATTCTGGATGCATATCACAACATGAGTGAACCTGGAAGACATTATGTTGAGTGAAATAAGTCAGTCACAAAAGGGATAATATTGTAAGGTCTCATACAATATGGAGGTATTGTATGAGGTAAACTCTAGAGTATAGGCTACTAGGAGATAGAACGTGTGTTGAGCATGGGAATTGATGCTTAATAAATGTAGAATTTTGAATAAAGTTTATTGTAAACATATGGAAATGAATAGAGTTGATATTGCTTTATAGTGAGTATAACTAACACTGCTAATTTATAAATGTGTTGAGACTGAAAAGAGTAGTCTGTGGATGTAAATCTCAGTTGAAAGGAAACTAGAGGTAATCTAGGAGCCATAACACAGTGATTTTGGTGGTGGATGAAGATTGTGGCTAATAGTATAAATATAAGAACGTTCTTCTTTTACAAAGTGTTAAGAATATGGTGTTAAAAGGGAAAATGACAATTAGTGTAATCTATGGATGATAGTTAATAGTAACATTGTAATATTTTTACAGCAATGGCAAAGAAGATATATCAATTCTAAGGGACAACGATAAGGGGATATAAGGAAGTATGGGATTTTTCCTTCTGGAGTAATGAAAATGTTCTAAAATTGACTGAGATGACAGCACAACTCTGATGAAAATGAAAGCCACTGAGTGTACATTTTGAATGGATTGTACAAAACATGGGACTGAATAACACAGTGAATCCTGTGATGGAAGATGGACTGTGGTTAACAGAACAAATATGAGAATATTCTCTCATGAACTATAACAAATATTTAAGACTAATACAGGATTTTAATAATTGGGTGGTTTTGGGGGAAAATACACCAAATGTAAGATGTGAGCTAGTGAGCAGTAATATTTTAACTATGCTTTTTTATAGTTTTTAACAAATGCTTCACAACAATGGAAGGTGTTGGTGGTGGGGCAATGTATGGGAGCCCTGAATGATGATATGCATGTGTGTTTTGTAAGTTCACAACTTTTACTGTACACCTATTATTTATGTATGTTCATGTATGAATGATATACTTCAATAAAAATTTTAATGAAAAAAACTACAATGAGATATCATTTCACACCTACTAGAATGGCCACTAGCAAAAATAACAGAAAACTGCAAGTGTTAGAGAGAATGTGGAGAAATATTAACGCTTATACACTGTTGGTAGGAATGTAGAAGAGTGCAGCCACTATGGAAGACTGATGTTCATAGCAGCATTATTCACAATTGCCAAAAGATGGAAACAATCCAGGTGCCCATCAACAGATGAATGGATAAAAAAAAAAAAAATACACACGATGGAATATTATGCAGCTGTAAGAAGAAATGAAGTCGTAAAGCATATGACAACATGGATGAACCTGGAGAACATAATGTTGAGTGAAGCAAGCCAGACACAAAAGGACAAATACTGTATGAATGCATTACTATGAACCAAATATATTGTGTAACATATTGTTTGATTAAAAAAAAATTTATATGTATCCATTACATTTAATTGAGAAATGTATATATTTATTCATCTCTGTTTACTTTTCAGTTTTTAATTGTTTATTTTTTCAATTATTAAATGTACAAAATAAAGTTAATAAATAAATAAATAAGAAAGGAGGTCATGATGCACATGACAACATGAATGAACCTTGAGGACATTATGTTGAACAAAACAAGGCAGACACAAAATAACAAATATTGTATGACACCACTAATATGAACTAAATATAATGTGCAAAGCCGTGGAGTTAATAGCTAGAAGACTGATCACCAGAAGGTAGAACGAGGATAGCAAATGGGGAGCAGTGGCTTACTTTGTGCAAAATTGGTAATAAGGTTGATTTTAAATACTTAGAATTGGATAGAGGTGATTATAGCACATTAGAGTGAATGAAATTAGCAGTGCCAATATGGGGTATGATTGTGCTTGAAATGGAAAGTTTAGGGTTGTTTATGTCACTAGAAGAAAAGCTAAAGGATGAACCAATGCTGCATATGGTGAGTGTGTTTAATAGTACAAATATAAATGTTCTTCCAAGAATCAGAAAAAATGTACTTTAATATTATAAGATATTAATAAAAGGGTGATATCTGAGCTAAAATGTACCTAAAGCAAATGATGAACTATATATGTATATATATATATATATATTTTTACCGGGAGGTCCCGGGAATCGAACCCCGGTCTCTCCATATGGTAGACGGATGCCGAACTTCTTGAGCCACATCCGTTTCCCAATGATGAACTATATTGAATAGCAATATATTAATATTTTTTCATCAATTGTAAAAAAAAGAGTGAGAGAATTATCATAAGTGACAGAAACCAAATACAAATTACTGAATATTGTTTGATTCCATTTATATAAATTGTAAATATAAATGTACAGAGATGGAAATAAATTAGCAGATACATCACTTGCAATGGATATACACATCCTGGGGCTTTGCCCCTAAGCAAGGACCATAGTTCACATTGTAGACCACACTCTCTCACACACAGTTCTGCATGTTATATGCTCATGTAAAATGGCTTATATCTGTCATTGTAATGTCACTCAGGTTAACACCCAAGTCCCAAAAAAGCCCCTGTATTACAACTGCTTTTCCCTCTCCCTGCCCCAAAAGCATCCAGTGGCCACTGGCTCCACCTCAATGTTGTAATTTTTTCCATTGCTTGAATTACAATATGTCTACAACAGAATACCATTAAGTCCACCCTAGCCTATAGCTCTTCCCCCTATCCTGAGGAGTCTGGAATGGTGATGTCCACTCCACCTCCAAGTGAGAGGGGGCTTATATCCCATGGATAAGATGGATGGGATTATCCTGCCTTCAGCTGCAGACTCTCTCCATTCCCTGGGATGGCTGTTGTCCATCATCATCTCCTCACCAGGTGACTTGGGTGAGTCCATTGAGCTGTAGAGTAGGAGTTGCAGCTCCACCAAGATTCCAGGCACAGCTGGCACATGGGCAGGCCAAAGGCTCCAGTCTCTGGAAGTACCTACAAACTCCAGCACCAAGTATAGGTTTAAATAGAAGGGTGTGATGGACCATGTGCAGGGAGGACTTATTTGAGTCCAACTCTATCCCTCTCAGGAGCACAGATTCCAAAGTATAGCCTACTGATAAGGCATCAATCTCTGGACCTATCCCCCCTTATATTGGACCTGGGTGTCTCCAGAGCCCTCAGGAGCCCCTCTGTGTGGGGTGATATCCACTTTGGTGTTCTATGAGATCCTACTGAGGTGTGCATAAGTGTTACCTCTGGGATGAGCTCCCAACTCTCTTTGAAGTCTCTTAGCCATATGAACTCATTTGTCTTTACCTTTTCCCCCTTTTATTCAAGGTCTTTCTCCAGTCGTATTCCCAGTTGGCACTTGTTATTAATCCCTTGTTGCCAGGGAGGCTCATCCCTGGGAGTCATGTCCCACATTGAAGGGAAAGTAAAGCATTCATATGCTGAGTTTGGCTTAGAGAGAGGCCACATTTGAGCAACAAGGAGGCTCTCAGGTGGCAACCCTTAGGCACCCCGTAACAGAAGGCTAAGTTTCTATTACAAGAGCAAAGACTCATAAGGGTAGTCATCAATAACAAGAACCCATTAGTGGACCATCCTTCTTTGCCCCACACTGCCCCTGCACTCAGGGGACTGTTGCTGCTCCCTTGGAGAATGTGGCAGAACTCTCCAGGCTGTGAATTCAGTATTCCCTCATTTATTGAGTGATTGTCTACCCACCATGACTACGCCCCACCCCTTGATCATTTGAACAATTTTATATATCTTTCATGTATATTCAGGTGAACTTCCTCCCATGAAACCCCCATCCCAGACACCCCCCACCAATGATCCTCTCCTGCCCCTGCTGTAACCCTTCTGTGATCCAAACCTTCCTTGAAGATGAAGCCCATATAATAGCCAAATACAATTAATAGGAAAATGAAATAATAATGATAAGTTTAAATATAAGAGATAAAATACATGGAAACTTAAAAAAAAAAAAAACCAGTAAAAATAAAATTAATGGATTGGTGTATTCAAAAAATGGGAAAAAACAAAAATTAAAAAATTAAAAAATAAAATTTTTTAAAAGTTTTTCCTTTTAACCTTGCATTATTGGGTGTCCAGTCTGTACCATGGCACCTTCCCCCTCTCACTCCCCAGTGTCTCCTGAATTTTCATTTAATTTTCAGAGAAGTTTTAGTTCACAGCAAAGTCACACACAGAATACTAGAGATTATCATATACCCAACCTCCTCCCTCTTTCCTAGCCCCATGTTAAAACCTTTTTGTATGTGGATGATAGTGAAATACAGCCACTAAACATTGTCAATGGTTTACAGTATATTTACAATTTAGATTTTACAGTTTAATAATTTTTGATGATATTTACCATGTCTGTGTCCATCACTGTAAGGTAATAAAAAATATTTTCCCTGACCACTAAATACCCCATTTGATCTTTTCTGTTCCTTCCTCCCCATCCCCCTGGGGCATATGACACCGCCCCTGTCTTGACTTATTGGATGACAAGATTCATGTTTACATGCAATTAAGAGGCCTTGATACGCTGATTGTGGGCTTTTCTTTTTGGAGTAATGAAAATGCTCTAATATTGATTGTGGTGATTAATGCACAACCCTGTGATTATACCAAAACCCACTGAATGTATGTTTTGGATGGTTTATATAGTACATGAATATAGCTCAATAAAATAGCTAAAAAATAAGAATACATGCTGTATGATTCCATTTATATGATGTTCAAGAACAGGCAAATCTAATCTCTGACAGTAAAAATTAAAAGGTGGTTACTGAAGTGGAGAAGATTGCCTAGAAAGGGATATGAGGGAATTTACTGGAGTTTCACAAATATAACTTGTTTTGTGTGGTGGTACACAAGTACATACAATTAGCAAAATCAAAATGAACACTTAAGATCAGAGCATTTTATTGCATATAAATTCCCCATGTCCTTCTTCACTCCCTAAAGTTAAGAATAGCTGGGAAAAATAAATAAAATAAAATAATAAAATAAAATAAAATAATAAAATAAAATAAAGAATAGCTGGGGAAATTATGGAGAGAAAAAAAAGGATGAGGGATATAGCACTTTTTTTAAAAAAGATTTATTTATTTATCTCTCCCCTCCCTCAATGTTTTTGGGCTTGCTGTCTGCTCTCTGAGTCCATTCGCTGTGTGTTCTTCTGTGTCTGCTTGTCTTCTCTTTAGGCGGCACCGGGTACCAATCCTGGGACTTTCTGGAGTGGGAGAGAGGCGCTCAATCTCTTGCACCACCTCAGCTCTCTGGTCTGCTATGGCAGGCAATTTTGTTCCCCTTCCAATATCCAGTCACCCTTTCATCTTTACCAAGAGGACCCTAATTTGGTTTAAGCCATCAATCTGCCTCATTAGAAATCTTCACCTCTCAAATCTCCAGGTTCACATAAAAATACCAATGACCATGATCAGATTAAAAATGTTCAGCCTCTCTAGCAATTATAGAAATAAAAATTAAAGAGTATTTTCCACATGCCATTTGATAAGCAATTTAAGAGATTTAGAAGCTTCAGTAATTACCATCTCATTTACCTAGAATGGGAATGGAAACTGTTACAATCTCTCTGAGGACCACTTGTAGAAACTTCTTCTCTGAAATCCATCTCACAGGACAATTCAAAGATGTGTGAAAATACGCTCTTCACAGCACTATTTTAATAGCAAAATCAGAGCCACTCAAATGAAGAACAATAGAATAATGAAATAAACTAGAATCACACTACAGAAAACTGTTCACCCATTAAAAAAAATGAAGCTGATCTGTGTAAAGTGACATGTAAAAAATGCACATATTAGGATATGTAGAGGAGGGAAAGTATTATCTTTTGTCATTTTTTAAATTAAGCTGTTAAGAGAAAAAAATGTTGATGAAACATTCTACATCAAAGA
This sequence comes from Tolypeutes matacus, assembly GCA_026826555.1. Taxonomy (NCBI): domain Eukaryota; kingdom Metazoa; phylum Chordata; class Mammalia; order Cingulata; family Chlamyphoridae; genus Tolypeutes; species Tolypeutes matacus. The sequence continues at coordinate 6,691,363 of JAKSZT010054368.1, forward strand.
TCATTATCTTTGCAGATATTTTCCAAAATGTAATTCATTCATTTAAAAAATGAATAAAAATCCCACCATGATTAATTTCACTTTTTTGGCAGGCAAGTTTTATACCTAATTTATCCTGGCAGACTCAACAGAATACTCTATTTCTAAGAATGTGATGTCTTCTCTGGGGGTGGAAAGCAGCACCTGGCTTGAAAGTATTTCAGATCACAATCTCTACCAGCCCTCTGGGGCATAGCTGAAAAGATGCAATCTTTGTGCTAGGAAGGCCAAGGGCCTAGGACCTCAGAAAAAATGCTGGTGGAGATGAGAAATTATGCTATAACTGTCTTCCATATCAAGTGAGGATATTTTTCAATTTGGTTGAAAAATCACACTGAGTTCTATAATTTTCACAAAGGAATTTCAGCCCTACAAACTCCTGGTCTAGTTTTCACACATATAGGCCATTCAAAACCAGTAAATTAGAAAAACCAGAATTTTAAGTCCCCATCAGGAAATAAAATCTCGAAAACATTACTGTGTGCCCACAATGAACATGGCACAAAGGTAGACGTGGTCCCTGCTTAGTATCAAATTTATTCTAGTGGGAGACAGAAACATTAACCAATGGATTTCTGAATTACATCTGGGCTAATTACCATGAAGGAGAAACACAGGGCATTATAAAAAATATATATATATATATAACAGAGGGGCTAGCCCTTATTATCTATGGGTGTTGAGTAGGCTCCATAAGAGTCACATTCTCTCCACATACACTGCTGCCATGTATGGTGGCTAGGCAGGGTCAAGCCACCAGCATCTCTCATTGGAAATATTCCAATAGTCTTCTACCTGATCTCCTTGCTTCTCTCTTGGCCCCCTGACTCAGTTCTCAACAGAGAGGCTCAAGTGATTCTGTTGAAACACAAGTTGGAATACCTTCTAATGGACCCCAACTCAGAGGGAGAGGTAAGTCCTACAAATGACCTGCAACATCTGCCACGACCACCTGCCCCCAGATTTCATCTCCTGCTCTTTTTCCTCAAATTGCTCTGTTTCACCATGCTAGCTTCCTTGCTGAGCCTTGAACATGTCAGGTCTGCTCCCAACTCCAGGCCCTTCTACCTGGGCCCCTGTTTTCTCTCACCTCCTGTAAGCCTTTGCTAAGGGTTCACCTTCTCAGTGAGGCTTTCCCTGGCCACCCCCAACTCAAATTACAATTCTTTCTAATATTCCTTTTGCATCTACCGCCATCTGACATGCTAGACATTTACTTGTGTCTTTCTTGGCTGTTTCCCCCACGGGAAGCAATGCTTCACATGGCAAGCATTTTTGTCTTTTTTGTTGGTTTCTGTATTCCTTGTGTCTAGAAAAGTGCCTTCATAAATTGAGTAGGCACTCAATAAAGATTTGTTGGATGGGGAAGCGGCTGTGGCTCGGTCGGTGGGGCTCCCGTTTACCATATGGGAGGCCCGGGTTCGGTTCCCGGGGCCTCCTGGTGGGGGCGGGCCCGCCCGCACGGCGCGGTTGGCTGACCCAGCGGGCATGGGCAGCAGGGGGGGGATAAATGAATAAATAAATAAAATCTTTAAAAAAAAAAAAAAAAAGATTTGTTGGATGAATGCTTTAGTATGAGAGATGATTAGAACTAATTAACAAGGGAGGGTGGGAGAAAGCATTTCAAGCAGAGGGAACAGTATGCTCAAAGGCCCTGAGGAAGGGAAAAATACGGCATATTTGAAGAACTAAAAGTATGCACAGCAGGGAGGGTGGGTGGTATGAAGTGAAGCTGGAGAAGTAGACAGAACAAGTTGGACCGTGCAGACCATGTAAGGAACTTTGGTATTTTTATAAGATCAATAAGAAGCCATTAAACCAGGGAGTGACATGCTCAAAAGTGCCTTCACAAGCCTCTGGCTTCAGTGTGAGATGCAGATTATGAGGAGGTATTGTGGGGAGGGGGGACCTGTTAGCAGATTAGTGCCGAAGCTCAGGCCACAGACAACCTTAAATGGACTGAGAAAAGGAGGTAGATTCCAGAAATATGTCAAGGACAAAATCAACAGATTTGGGGCATTGATCCCAGAAAGAGTTAAGTGAAAGAACAGTTCCAACTTAACTTCTTCCTTTCTCACTTGAGAAGTATATAAAGTGAGTTGGGGTGGGTGACGGGGCTAGAAGGGAACATGGGAAGGTAATCTGGGGCACGGTTCTGGAAATAATGAATTTTAGATCATTCTTAGATATCCAAGTGGAGGTATCCAATTGGCATTTGAACATCCAGGCTAGTGTAGCCTGGTTGTGAAAACCTGGGGTATGCCATGCAACGTAGTCTCAATTTTACTTATAGCTGATAGGGAATGAAAAGGTTTTAAGTTACAAAGTAGTAGGATGAGATCTTTGATTCTGAAAACTCGCTCTGGCCACAGCAAAAACACTTGTTTGAGGGCGCTAAGATAGAAGCAGGTATAAAAGTAAGGATGTGCTGGGAAGTGGATGTGGCTCAAGCGATTGGGCTCCCATCTACCATATAGGAGGTCCAGGGTTCGATTCCTGGGGTCTCCTGGTGAAAGGCAAGCTGGCTTGCGCAGAGTGCTGGCCCACGTAGGAGTGCTGTCCCATGCAGGAGTGCTGGCCCGCGCAGGAGTGCTGGCCAAAATGGAGAGCTGGTGCAGCAAGATGACGCAAGAAAAAGAGACACAGAAGAGACACAATAAGAGATGCAGCAGACCAGGGACCTGAAGTGGTGCAAGAGATTGAATGCCTCTCTCCTTCCAGAAGGTCCCAGGATCGGTTCCCGGTGCCACATAAAGAGAAGACAAGCAGACACAGAAGAACACACAGAGAGCAGAGAGTGAGTGCAAAACAACGGGGTAGGGTGGGGAGGTGGATAAATAAATAAATCTTTTTAAAAAAAGTAAGATTGTGCTGCAATATATCAGGTAACAGATGAGAGCCTGAGCAAGGACAGGGACAATGGGAAAATAAAAAAGAACAGACATTCCCTTTTTCTTCAACCCACCACTCTCACAGCCACTGGGGATTTTTCTAACATGTAACCTAGTTCACCTCAGTTACCCACTTAAAACCCACATACCTCAGCTCAGTGTTGAGCTTCCATAACTTGTTCTCTGACAACCTCTCCTTAATTCTCTCACCTCTCCACCCTGTGTCACGTTCCCTTAATACACCATTGTGCTTCAATCTCTAGGTCTGCTCATGCTATGTTCTTCTGCCTGACAAACAGCTTTTTTTTTTTACTCACCCTTTCCACTGTGAGAAAAGAAGCACTGACATCTCGGAGCTGGTGTGATACTGTCATCTAGGACTTAATTTTGTTAGAAGCCGGTTCTGGCAATCACAGTGAGGCCATGTTGTTCTCCTGATGAATGCAACTGTGCTGAAGTGAGACTAAAAAAAAAAAACACTTCACAACTTTATCTAAGCATAGACAAAAAGAGAAAAAAAAAAAAAAAAAAAAAGGTCAATGTCTTATTGACAGCTCTAACAGTAGGAAAGGGTGGTTAAGTTTAGTTCCCATCTGTGCCAGACTGATATAGGAAGCCCTGAGAGACAAGCCCTATGCCAGCCTACAGCTGAGGTCAGGAAGAGGCTGGGCCCATGGAACCTTAAGAGGAAGAAGGAAGGAGTGACCAGGCAGAGATCGCCCACCATCTTGCTTCAACACGTGGCAACTGACTTTGGTGAGAAAGCAGCCTTGAATTGGACTCTTTAGGGCCTTGTTACTGTAAGCTTTTACCCCAAATAAATACCCTTTATAAAAGCCAAAAGGTTTCTGGTACTTTGCATCAGCACCCTTTTGGCTGATTATACCATTTGAAGGTTCCATCCATTTTCTATGCTAAGCAAGAGGTAACATTATCAACTGAAAATGAAGCATGGGGCATGTGGCAGTTTGATGTAATTATGAATTCCAAAAATATAATTGGATCATGCTTGTAAACTGATCTGTTAATCTGGGCATGATTAGGTTAGGATTAGGGCGTTGAGCCCCACCCCTTGGTGGGTGGGGAATCGACTATAAAAGGCAAGGCAAAGAACAGTTGAAGCAGTCTTTTGAGAAGCAGTTTTGATGTTGGAAAGAAGGCCCCAGGAGAAGAGAAGCAAGCCGTTCGCCTGATCGTCTACAGCTGACCTTGTGGAAGAAACAGGAGCTGAGCCCGGAGAGAAACGCAGCCCCGGGAAGAGAGGAACCCCAGAAGCTTGAACCCTGGCAAACGCCAGAAGCTGTCTTGCTCCAACACATGGCAATGAACTTTGGTGAGAAGAAACTTACGCTTTATGGCCTGCTATCTGTGGACTTCTACCCCAAATAAATACCCTTTATAAAGACCAACCCATTTTTGGTATTTCACATTAGCACCCCTTTGGCTGACTAATACAGGGCATAAGTAAGAAGTTCAAGGAAAGTGGGAAATATTCAAATTAGGTAGGTTGGAGAGTGGGTAAGTTGACCAGAGAAACATACTAGAATGGTCAGGCTCTGTTAAGAGCACAGTGAGGTTGACTGACATGAATTCAGAGTAGAATCAAGCTACCCTATTGTGTCATTTCTACTAAAAGTACCCAAGGAGAAAATGAGTAGTTGGGTTCAACCAGGGTTTTGGTTCTACCAGGACTGAAAAACAAGGAGAGGCCTTTACCTGATAGTTATGAACTATGAAATCTAAGCTCAGCTGAGAGATGACAGCAGTCAGAAAGAGTTTAAAGGATAGAGAAAATGATGGAGGTCCTGAGGAAAAATAGGTGTAGCAGAAACAATTAGCCAATCAACCTGAAAGAAAGAGATTGAGGTTGAAGAGGGTTTTGCTGCTATCTGTGAGGTAATGCAGCGTCAAAATGGAAATCCAGGCCATCATAGTGAGATTGGATGCCAGAGATGGAGGAGAGAAGTTAGTCACTGCAGATGAGGTATTCCCATGTGTAGACTGGGTCTTCCAAATGAATACTGAAGTCACCTCAAATGATGCAAATAATTGAAGTAGAGGGGAAGGCTGTGAGCCTGTCACCCAAGTTTTCAATGAACTAGGATGAATAACTGGGAGCAGGAAGAGGATAGCAATCAGGAGGAGAGGGTGACCTAGTTGGGCAGGATGGACCTTTAAAAAAACAGGGTGGGGGAACAAATAGGAAAGATGCAATTGTCAAACTCCCTAATCCTGAGATATGCAGGTATGAGAAATAAAGGCACCACTTGAGAGGACTTCAAGAAAAGTATATCCCTAAGGAAAGGCCAAGGTTAAGGCAAAAAGAGGGAAGAAATGGCTAGGGACAAGTTGAGGAAATAGAGGATTCTGTTAATTATGGAGTGGTAATTTCAGAGGACATAGAGAGGGCTTAGAAAGGCGGAAGTGGGTAGACAAGAGTGGAGAGCTGACTTAGGGGCATAGGATAGCATGATGGGGATAAAAGAAGAGGATTGTATGACAGGAAGCAGTTAGCTATCAGGGTAAGCACTCAATATCTGTTGTAACAAATGGAATTATTAAGCATAATCTTAATCTATCCAGTCAGAAAAGTCCTAAATATAGGACTCTAAGAGTGATAGCATGAGTCTATGATAATGATGATAATGGTTTGATGATGCTGGGCAAGGCAGTAATGAAAATGCCTTATGTGAGCACTCACTATATACCAGGCATTGTTGGAAGCACTCCACCATTAATTCATTTAATCCTCACAACCACCCTCTGAGACAGGTAACATCACTATACCCATCACTATGTTCCAAAAGAGAAAACAAATCAAAAGAGAAGTTACAGAGCCATAGGTGCCCTGAGAAGCTAACTGGTTTTATCAATGCTATTTTAGGGATTTGATGGCCATAACTCAGGGCAGCAGGAACCAGCCTGACCCACAGTCACACTACATAGTCAGCAACTTCAATGAAATAATATTCAGACTGGAGTGGAATAGTAATAGTTTACTGAAACCTTCACAAATGTCAGACCCTGTGTTAAGTACTTTGCAATGATTACTTCATTTATTCCTCACACCCAAAGGAAGGTTACTACTATTATCCCCATTTTAAAGACAAGGAGACTGTCTTTAGGGAAACAGAACCAATAGGAGATATCTGTAAATGAGATTTCATGTTATAAATTGTCTCATGCAACTGTGGGGATGCATGCGTCCAAATTCCATACAGCAGGCTGCAAGCCAGGAACTTTGATGAAGGTCCTCAATGAATTTCCCAGAAGTTGGCTATCTGAAGTAGGGATGGGAATTCTCTGACTGCTGAAATAATTTCTCCTTTTAAGGCCTTCAACTGATTGAATGAGACGTTTCTTATTGCTGAAGCTAATTTCTTCCTTGATTCTAGATGTAATCAGCCATAGATGCAATCAACTCGCTGATAATTTAAGTCCATGAAATGTTCTCACAATACAATTAGGTCAGTGCTTGCTTGAACAAACAACTGGGCACCATTACCTGGCCAAGATGACACATGAGTCGAGCCATCACAGAGACTGAGGCAGAAAAAGGACAGTTATTTACCCAATATTCATGCAGGGAATCCCTTATTTAGTAACATGACTTATTGACAAGATGTAAGGGCTGAATATGTTACAGTGAGACAGATAACGGTATCACAGAACTTGAAAGGCATTTAGTCTTGCAAAGTGTCTTAACACATTAATGTATGGATTCTCACAGGAAGGGAAACCCAGTACAAAAAATCTTTAATGAAACAGGGAGCAGAAGTGGCTCAAGCAGCTAGGCACGTGCCTCCTACATGAGAGGTCCCGGGTTTGATTCCTGGTGCTTCCTTAAGAAGACAGGCAGACAGACAGACTAGGGAGCCATCTCAGGGGTGGTGGTGGTGGGGAATAAAAATAAACAACAACAACAAAAAGATTTAAGTGCCCTCAAGACATACTGTCTGTAAAAAAAATAAAATAAAATAATAAAATAAAATAAAATAAATAAATAATTAAAAAAAAATCTTTAATGAAATGTTCCCAGATGGCCACTGCATCTGGACTTTATAGCTCAAGACCTTTCTCAGAGATTCTGATGCAGTGGGTCTGGAGTGAGCCCGGAGGATTTTTTTTTTTCAGTTCTTCATAGGCTAAAATGATGTGCAGTTCAAAATGGGAACTATGCCTTATATTCTTCACTGTGCCAAACTTAAAATTCCCCTGCAAGGTTTAGATGTTGCTAAACACAGAAAGCATCAGAAACTGAGACACAGAAGAGCTAATATTACAAAAACGATTCAACAGAGTAAGGAAAGGCATGATCAATCTAGTTATTCTAATTCTCTGCAGTTTTCTGCGTGACTGAATTATTTAATATTTACATTTTTAAAGAAAGTTTGCAAAGAATATTACCAATAAATATTAAATAAAGCTAGCCCTAATGTGCTACAAAAAGAATTGTATTTCCCCCTGGTAATTTTTATGGCCCTTCAGATTCTCTTAGCAAAGAGTGGTTAAGATGAGAAAGATTATTTCTTATTGCAAAAGTCCTATAGATATGCATCAGTACATAGTTTGTGTACTTATGTGGTTGATATCAGCTGAGAGCTAGAGAAGAAATTAAGTTGAATGTAACCATTTAAGATCACATTTGACCAGCAGCAGGTTCCAAGCCTTTAGTTTTTACGTAATTGTTTATTTACTTATTTAACCAACAACCAGTCACACCTACGACATGCCTGACACTGTTCTATGTGCTTCACTAATATTAAACATCATTTAATCTTCACAACCATTCTATAAGGAGGTTATTTTATTTTTCCCTTATTATGGATCAGGAATGTGTGACACAGATATTTTAGTAACTTGCCTAAATTTACACGTTAGTAAGTGGTGGAGCTAGGATCAGTGACAGTGTCTAGATCCAGATTCCATGCCCTGAACCACCATATGCTTTGTCTTCATAAGCCCATAAAATGCGCTAGCAGTAATGATTAACTACTATATTCTGGCTTAATCCAAAACTCTAGTTTGCCTCACTCTACAATTCCTATAGGGTCTGAGACTGCTTTTCCAGCCTTTGTGACATTCTTTCAGTTCCTCTAGCTGTTTCTACTCTTTCCTTGCTGGCTGTATTATCTGCCTGAACCCCTACTTTTTTCTGCCTTTTATTCTCAGTTTAAACATCATCGCCTCTATCTCAAGTTTAATGGCACCCTGTACTTTTCAGTACTCAAAACAAAATTATTTCCTGAGTGATTATGTTTCCTGTCTGTCTTTTGCAAATAAACTTTGAATTCCAGTAGGTCAGTCACCGTGTCTGTTTTGTATATCCAATCACTGAACTCCCAACAATCATCACAAAGTAAGGGCCTGGCACAAAGTCAACTCTAGATAATTCTTGTTAAAGAAATAGATTGCACTCAAGCCTCATGTTTGCTCTTCATGACACAGCGCTGTGCTCTCACACATGCACACCCACCCACACATACTACATCCTTGCTACCGCACCCCTAACAGTGGAGACTCCTGGTGTACACAGGCAAGAGCTCTGGAAAACAAGAGGCTGTATTACTGGCTCTGCAAGCAAATACTGCATGGCCCTGAACAGGTCATTTCCCGCCTCACTGGCAGGAGTTTTAGGTGCACAAAGGGGATCATGAGAAAACCCCAGTGGAACGTAACCTATGAAAGAGGGAGAACCTGCGCTTCTCCATCTCATAACCTAGCAAGACTGCAGCTATTATGTGCTTCATGCCTGTCTTTTCGGCCAAATTTTGGCTCCGAAAAGGCCAACACCACGTCTCGCTGGTTCAGCGCCGTACCCCCAGTCATGGGATCCCGCGGTTTGTACCGTGGCTGGCACACAGCAACCATTCAATAATTATTAGTTACACGAATAAACCCCTGCGGTGTGCACTTGACAAGTGTGACGCAAGGAGAGCACGAGTTGACGAGGGAAGCGTCCCCGAGGCATAGGAGTGGATTCCGCATACACGCACTGCCCGTCCCATCCAGGCCCCGGCCGCCCGGGACGCGGAGCCCTAACCCTGCTCCAGGAGGTACAGGAAATGCCCGAGGAACCAACCCCTCGGACCTGCGGCCAAGGGCGTGGCGAGCCCGGAGTGCAATGCCCGCCAGGAACACGGAAGCGGGCAACAGGCGGCCAAAGCACCACAGAGCTACAGGGAGGAGGGAGACCCGACCCCACCCGGCTCAGCAGCAGCGGCGCGGAGACCCCGTCCACGGCGCCTTCCCCAGCAACCTTCCCGCTTATTGGCACCTTCGCCGAGATGCTCACTGGGCAATTCTCTCCGCCCCCTCCTTCAACAGAGGTGCTCATTGCGCAGCTATTTTAGCCCCGCCCTCAAGACGCGGAAGTTTACCGAGGAAAAAGTAAACTGAAACTAGTGCCCGAGAGGGCCGCCGTGGTTTCTGGGGATTGTAGTTTTCGGTGCTTCCGGAGGCCACCAGGTTGCATATTACTGGTCAGGAATTTTTATAACTATAATTTAATGCATGGCGGAAGTGCTAACACAGTCCTCAGCATTGGGGCGAAGAACAGAGATTCTAGCCCTAGAAAACTACTATCAGTTGTTTTGCTCATTCAACAATTTTAAAAATAGCTATTTAGACTGTATGATTGCCCCATTATGAACTAAATATATTATGTGAAATAGAAATATATTTTATGAAATATGAATACAGGTAGAATTGCATATATAAGACCGTTTTTCTTTGAAGCTGAACAATTGTAATCCAATAGTACAAAGTGTTAATATCAGACAAAAAAGAAAAACAAAAAAACACATTAGACGAAGTGAAGGAGCCCAGACACAGAGTGCTACATATTGTATGATTCCATTTATATAAAATGTAAATATAAATCAATTTATAAACATAAAAGGACATTAGTGGTTATGTAGGTCTGATGAAATGCTAAGGGGTATGGAGTCTTTCTTATTGGAGTAATGAAATTGTTCTAAAATTTTTGAGATGATAAATGTACAACATTGTGATTATAACTAAAAGCCGTTGATTACATGCTTTGGCTATAATAGCCAGAAACAGTAGCTGTGTACAGTGGGGGAAGCATAGAGGGATTGAGAGGTGAGGAATTTTCTTGTTTGTCTGTTTTATGTTTATTGTTATTATTCTAGAAATAATGAAAATGCTGTAATAATGATTAAAGTGATGAATGCACAACTATGTGATTATAGCAAATACCATTGATTGTACACTCTGGATGAATTGTATGTTTATTAATCTGCATTAATAAAATTGATTTGTTACTATTTAGCTCTGACTCTGGGCCAGGCACTACGTGAAGGAATTTACACACATAATCTCCTTAGACCTTCACAACGACCCAATGAATTCGGAATCATTAATCCAGTTTCACAGATGAGGAGACAGTAAGGAAAAGGTTAATTGCCCAAAATATGCATCTAGGAAGTGGCAGAACCAGTAGAATCTCGTCAAACCCAAATCTGCTTGTAAGGATTTATAATGCCTAATAAAGTGATCTGACTCCACAGTCTGTGCTGGTACCCACTCAGCTGTGTCGCACCTGAGGTACAAAGGTAAACTGGCCACTGTGCACCTTTACACTCCCGCAGCCATTTGACTTATAGACTCAGTTATATTTCATGGGAAAGTGAGGGTTCCTCCTTTTATTTTCTCACTCTCTCTCTTCCCCTGGGCTTAACCACAAGGCTCCTTTGTGTTGTTTACACCCTATACATCATCATTGAAGGAGGTGTGGTATGTACTTAATTGATGGAGTGCGGAGAGATTGTGAGAGGGTTTGAGAGACGGCAAGAATGTGCCAAAAAGGCATGTAGGCACCACTCTCCATTCAGTAATCTTAGAGGAAAAGAGGCCCTACTCTAACATCCACCCCCTGTCCCATTTTGTTAGTTGAGGTCTCTCTTCAGCATCTTCCTCCTCTATTTACAAACTAGCAGCAGAGAGCTCAATTTCTAAAGTGATTCTTTATATGTAGTATCTACCATACATGAAGACTCTTACCTACAGACTGTAAGACCTATCCGCTCTACTCTTAGGTATATAGCCCAGAGAAATTTTTGCACTATGTGTCAGGATACATTCACAAAAATGTGCATGGCAGCAGTGTTCAAACTAGAAAGGAAGAAAAGAAACTTAAATGTTCATCATGAGGAGAATGAATATAATGTGTTAAAATAAATACAATGCAGGAAGCGGATGTGGCTCAAGTGACCTACCACAGGGGAGGTCCCGGGTTCGGTTCCCAGTGCCTCCTAAAGAAGATGAGCAAGGCAGTGAGCTGACACGATGGACAGGCTTGGTGAGCTGATGCAACCAGATGATGCAACAAGAAACACAAGGAGGAAAACATAATGAGAGACACAACAAAGCAGAAAGTGGAGGGGCTCAGTGATTGGGTGCCTCCCTCCCATATTGAAGGTCCCAGATTTGGTTCCTGGTGTCTCCTAAAAGGAAGACCGGCACACAACAAGCAGACACAGCAAATAACAAAATGACGAGGGGGTGGGGAGAAGTAAATAAGTAAAAATAAATCTTTTTTAAAAAATTAATACAATGGAAAACTACATGGCAGTGAAAAATGAATGCCCTAGAGATACCAGTTACAAGCATCTAACAGCTGAATTTAAGAAACATATTTAGTGAAAGAAGAAAGGATAATATTTTTATAAAGTTCAAAATCAAGCAAAACAAATAATGTTTAGAGAAACATACAAGTGTGAAAGTATACTTTAGAGGAAACAAAGAAACGAGGAAAACAAAAGAATCAGGATACTGGTAACCTCTGGGGAGAAGGAAAGGTAGGACCTAGGAGGAAAGGAAGAGGGAATAAGGAAGAAGCACAGAGACAGCTCAACAATTTCTCTATTTGGGGTGAGTTAATGAGGGTTTATTTCATTATTATCCATATTTGAGGTATTTAGTACATATGTTTTGTACTGAATTTGTTACAAAACATTTTCTAAATAAATAAATGGAAGAGGGCATATATATTCCATTTCATTATCTGTTGGGTGTTGGGGGCAAGGAACAAATATACACAAACTTTAAGAACCTTGAATCACACTCAAAAAAGAAAAAGAAACAAGCAAACAACAACCACCAGAACACACACCTTGAGAGAAACCAGATGGCTTGCTTAGAATTCACTGAGAAGGGGGGCGGATGTGGCTCAAATGGTTGGGCATCCTTCTGCCATATGGAGGAAACTGGGCTCGATCCCCAGGACCTCCCGGTAAAATAAAAAATATATAAAGAAGGCGCATGGACTGCCAGGTTCTGTGTGCCAGTGAGCCGCCAGGGCCCGGGAGCCAGGCAGCAAGATGACGACGTAACAGGAGAGAGACAAGACGAGATGCTCCGAAAGCTCTGAAAACTAGGAACTGAGGTGGTGCAGGTGGCAGAACACCTCTCTCCTACATCAGAGGTCTCCAGGATCAAATCCTGGTGAAGACTGGAGGAGGAGGAGGAGAAGAGACGGCAGAAAACAGACACAGAGAATTGCCCAGCGAATGGACACAAAACAGCAAAAAGGGGAAGGGGGGTTAAAATGGATAAAGTAAATAAATAAATCTTTAAAAAAAAAAAAAAGAATTCACTGAGAAGCAAGAATTCATTGATACCTAAAGTGTAAATGACAATGGGGAATGGCTGAGGTTTAGGACTTTTGCCAGAGGCAGTGGTGACATCGTGAAATACACCACTCTCTTGGAGTAGTCCGCTGCTAAAAGAGTAATGGAAACCCAAAACAAGCATAGTATCCCACCTTGGCACTGCACACATTGCATGGTTGTCAGTGTGTAATAAGTGTCAACAGCCAGAACTATAAAGTTCGTTGCCACAGATCTGGATGGTGATGCTCAGTGCAACTGGAAGAAAGTGAAGGCAAATGCCTTGACACACACACCTCTATCATTTTATTAGCTTTTAATACAGAAGAACTGATTCAGAGGATTTGGTCAGTTTTTCATGGAGGGCCACACAAGGCTTACTGCAACTGACTCTGGAGGGCCTGCCAATTCCATTAAAGCTCCTTGTCAAGGCGATGGAATTTCATGACTCCACAGGAGTGGAGTGTTAACCATTGTAGGAAGTATGATGTCTCTAAATATGAGACAATGCTGGGTAGTTTTTGAGCAATGTCCAGGTCAGAGATGAGTCACTGTCAACTAGTCTGCAATCTGACACAGTCAAGAAAAGAGGAACTGGAGATTAAAATCTCTGTGAACACTAATATTGGGAGCAGAAAACTGGGCATTCAAATTGAATTTCTCTCTGAGAGGCTGGCATGGACATTTGTTACTTTGGCTAGCCAGTATTTCTTTCTTCTATAATAATAGCTAGATTTTCTTATAAAGAACCGAACCGCTCTCCTTTCAGTTCACATGGACCAAATGAGACTCTAAGCCTGACTCTGGGAGTGGAACCTATCAAGGCCTGTCAGTCAGCAGTCCAAATCACCAGCCACACATCCTAGGGGAAGGGCCTTGTTAACAGGTTGATCCAATCAGAGGGAAAACCAGGAGTTGAATGGGAGAAGCTAAGTTTAGAGGAGATCTCTTTTCTCCCAGACTTGAATCTGGGAGGTGGTACCTTCTGAGCTACTGGGAGCCATTTTGTTAAAATCTCAGAATGAGACTGATGGGAAGGTGGAGTCTGGAGCACTCCAGGTTCCACAATTCAGAAAAAATGAAAGAAACTGTTATCTAGTCATGCTGGTTTGAGTCTTTCATGGACCCCAGGAAATTATGTTCTTAAGCTAACCCATTCCTATGCATGTATACCTACTGTATGTGGGACCTTACGGTTAGATTCAGTTAATGGACCTTTTGAATAGATCACTTTGGATTAGATTGCTTCAGTTAAGGGTCTTTGATTAGCTTGTGGGACCCAGGGTGGGCCCTAATCCTCTTACCAGACTCCTTTATAAATAGAGGACTAAAAAGCTGCAGACACACAGAAAAAATTGGCACAGAGAAACTCTAAGGATCTGAGAGAGGGAGGTCGTGGTGGCCAGAGACTAGAATCAGCAGAGCACAGGAGCACGGAAAAAGGTCCCCAAGAAGCTGAAAGAGATGAAGGAGGGAGGAGAGGGAAGAGATGAGCCATATGCCTGATTGTCCACGGGTGAGCTCAGCGAGAAAGTAAGCCTGGAGGGGAAGGTACAGACCTAGGCAGAGCCGCCATTGTGCTTTACCACATGGCAGGAGTCCAGGATCACCAACAGCCAACCTTTGATGAGACCGCATCTCTGAAGATGCCTTGATTTAGACATTTTCACAGCCTCAGAACTGTAAACTTTTAACCTAATAAATTCCCACTATAAAAGCCAACCCATATCTGATGCAGCTTTTAGCAAACTAAAACACCAGTGCTTGCAGTTCTCATGCTGAGCTGGCTGCAAACTCCTTCTCCTCTCCCATTACCACCCAATATACCTCAGTCAAACCATTTATCTGTTTTCTTTGTTGGTCCTGTTTTCCAGGTTTCGGCCTGTGATTTCCACATAAGCTGTAGATAGCATAACCTGTTGAAGAGGCTATCTTTACTCCATTGAATCATTTTGTAACTTTTTCAAAAATCAGTTGGGCATGTTTATGTGCATCAATATCTGGGTTCTCACCTCTAATCCATTGATCTGTCTATCCCTCTGCCAATACTATACAGCCTTAATTGCTATAGCTACATTACATGTTTTCAAATCAGGTACAATGATTCCTTCCACTTTATTGTTTCAAAATTGTTTTAGCTATTCTAGTTTCTTCTATTTCCGTATAAATTATCTTGTCTATAGTTATAGAAAATCTTGCTGGAATTTTGATAAAATTACATTAAACCTCTATATCAATTTGGGAATAAATGACATCTTTACTATATTGAGTCTTCCAATTCATTAAAATGGCATATATCTCCATTTATTTACATCTTCTTTGGTTTATTTTATTATCATTGTGTAGTTTTCAGCATACAAGTTCCATACATGTTTTTCTTTAGATTTACATCAAAGTATTTTTTTTCAAAGTGTTGATTTTATTAACAATTATATTTGCATTTTAGGCATATTTTTCCATATAAAAGCCAACCCATTTCTGGTATTTTGTTCCCAGCAACTTTATCAAACTAAAACATCAGTTCTTCTTCATCTGATTCTTGCTTTGGATATGTGGTACAATTTTTAATATTGCACTTTTTGTGCAATTCTTTCTCCAGGAGAAAACTTCCTTTCCTCTGTTCCTTCTCTGGGAATTTTGATCTATTCTGTTTGGGTTTGTTTGTTTGTTTGTTTGTTTGTTTGTTTGTTTTTGGCAGAATTTTCTCCCCAGCTCCTATGATTTGTTTAAATTTCTCCCTCACACAGTACCACATTTTCCTTACACTTTTCAGTTCGGGGACCCTCCTATCTTAGAGAAGTTTATTTTAATGCCCTCCCCCACCCCCACCCCCGACACCCCACCTCTCTGTGAAGCTTTTCTTCCCCCCGGGTTCTTCCCCATTAGGTATCCCACCCTGGGAAGCCTCGTGGGGTCAAGCCACAAGGTGGGTCACTCCAGAAAAGTCTGTTTTATATTTAGGTGGTCCAACTGACAGTAACTGCTTTGAGTGAGCACAGCACTCGGCAGCTGCCATTCTACTGCAGCCACACTCCCTTTTGGTCCCTTTTGTATGCAGCACTGCTCAGCAGCTTGTGTTCCACTTGGTTCCCTGTGCCTGGATATGCGTGGGGTTCTAACTCACTACTGTGAAGGGCTTTATAGTCTGTGTCCCCAGTAGGAAGTGGGAGGGATCTGGGCCACTGCCTCTGAGCAACTTGCAAGCTGTGTGGGACAAAATGAGGAGGAGAGAAGATGACCAGTGGGTCAGGACGGAAGTTTCCTACCTGATATTTTCCTCTTTCTTTGATTCAGCTTTTGTGGAGTCCTCTTCCAATACGTAAAGTCCTCCAGAGTTCTAAACAAGTAGAATTTGTCCTTTTATTCTCCGAATCTCTGGGGAGGTTTTTTCAGGGGATGTCTTATATTGCCATGTGGATGACATCACCTTGTATTTTTTGTTTGTTTAATTTTTGGTGTCCATGTTTTCATTGCTAGTATAAGGAAATACAATTGATTTTTGTATGTTTGTTTTACATCCTGCAACATTGCTTGACTCACTTATTAGTTTTCGGAAGAATTAACTTTTAATGACTTCTTGTGATGTAAGACCTGAATTGACATCTGGTAAAATCAGGAGGGCCTCAAATTGCCAACTACAAGTCCCCTTATCCCTCTTGTGGATAAAGTCTCCTCTCCACACAGCATTTCTTGTCACGAGAACCAGGCACAGTACCTACTTTTCTCCAAGTAGCGGGGTTCATTTCCCTGCCGGCCCATGGAACTATTCAAATAAACCAACTAGATCCTTCTGTGGGAATCAGGAATCACCCTGCCTCTTGTTACTGCAATGTCTGCCTCCCACATTCCCTGCTTTCTCACTCTGTTGTGAGTGGAACCATGTGTGGCACTGCATGGCATCCAGAATCCTCTTCCTCCAGGATATTAGTATATGTGACTAATAAAATGCTGCCCATATCATCTATCCAGTGTTGAGTGCCATCTGTTCAGCTAGCCCCATTACCCTACAGCAGAAATCCCTCCCTCACCAGCAGTATTAAGAGAAGACAAATAAAACAATTGGCATCACCTATAGGATAGCTCTACCATGACTGAGGACCATTGGTCAGATTTATCTGACTGCTCCATTGATAATTAACTGATTTTTATGACAGGGATAACCATCAGAGATGTAACTGCCAATTGCTGCCTGGCTTGCACTTTAGCTTACCCTGCATTCTGTTGCCTCAGTTGAGTGCTATCTCTTCCCACCATAAAATGTCGTTCTTGGCCCCCAAGGCATAAGCTATTGTTTATTGACTAAATCCATACAGAAAGTGCCATTGGGAACAGCCTGTGCCTGGCTGGTGCTCTCTGAAGCTCCTATCTGAGGGTATTAGCAATCCAACATCCTAAATGGTTGGTGCTTGTGTCCCACCTACTGGGGTTGAACTGGAGTTCTATGGTCACTGTGTCTAGTCTGGTGACCATCACTGGCTACTTGGGGCAGCTGTACAGACACTGCTTGGGAAAGTGTCATCACCCCCAACAGTCCCCTTGTGTTGTTTGTGGAAGGGAAGGAAGACACTACTCTGGAAAGAATTAAGCATGGATGCCTCATAAGAGTGATTGTTCAGGCAAGAGTAGTGACCTTTCCTGTTTGCTGTGCTGCTGCTTCCCTTGTTGCTGTTAGGCACTCTCCTGACCCCCAATGTATACAACTCTGGTAGCCCATGACCTAGGCACTAATGATAAAACCATAAAGGGGATAGAGCCTTTGTTATTGAACTGATCTCGCAGTGCAAAATTCCTAGGCTGGACTCTGCTTAGTGGTGTTGCTTCCCACACACCAAGGGACTAATCTTGCATTTGTGGGGCTTATTGGCCCCCATGTAGCCCATAGACAAGAAGACTTTATTTGATGTGAACCCCAACGCCAGGGAAACTGACTTGCATTCCATTGAGATAGAGTGGATGTGTCTTTGCAGCTCCTGCTGGACTCTCTTTCCCCATAAACACCAGAAGGTCCATGTCATTCATGATCAGATGGGGACAGAAACAAAAAATGAGACTCTATACTGCTAAAAATTCTAATATTCTAAGGTAATTTGTACAGATAGAGAGAAAGAAACAAAGAAGCCCACATGGCAGAAAGGGCTGACCCTTAGCAGAGAATAGTTTTGATCTGTAAGACCTCTGAGTTGTGCCACCAACATGCATCTGCTGTACCCCTCTGCTGCTTATGCCACCCTTGCAACAAATATCCTGATCCTTGGGGTTATAGAGAAGAAACACCCATGGCACCCTGTGACATGATAAAGGGGTTAATTCAAACCCAACTTAATCCTTAAATTTATAAAACTTTTTTAGTTTGCAAGGCTGCCATTGCAAAAATACCAGAAATGTGTTGGCATTTATAATGGGGATTTATTAGGGTAAAAGCTTACAGTTCTGAGGCTTCAAAAATGTCCAAATCAAGGCATCAACAGAGATGCTTTCTCATCAAAGATGGAATGCTGGTCAGATCCTGGGCTTCCGCCATATGGCAAAGCAAAATGGTGGCTTCTCCTTATTTCGGGCCTGCTCTGCTGATTCCAGCCTCCAGGATCTCTCTCAGCCTCCAGGGTTTCTCTGCCTTCCTGCAGTCCTTTCTCTCACATGGCAGGGTCAAAATGGCAGCTGTCTTTCTCTGTGTGTTTCTGCTTCCAGACTCAAGAAGAGGGCAGAGACCTAACCTGGGTCATGCCTCGCTGATGTAGTCAAATCAAAGGCCCTAAAGAAATCTAATCAAAAGTGATCTAATCAAGGCCGCTTAACTGAATCTAATGCAATCAATGGGTTTCATACCCACAGGAATGGATTTGTTTTATTTTTTTTAACTGAATATTTAATATATTTATGGACATAGTACGAATGTAACAAAGATTAGAGCTTTATAATTTACATTAAACATTTATGTGAAAGATGTTTTAAAAAAGTTTCTTCAATTTTTCCTGTCTCTTCTTCAGAGCAAGAAACAGTATTTACTACTCCCATGGATAAGTTGCTCCATTGAATTAGAAAGTAATTTTATTTTTGTGTTTCAAATTCTTACCATCTCCCAAAACTCTACCCCTCATTTCATTGCACAGTTTCATTGCACTGTTTCAAGAGAAAAATTGTACTCCATTCTATTAGTAGAGCCCAAAGAAGTTAGAGCAAACAGCAGTTGTATTCATGTGAACAAATGTTAGAGGCCCCCAAATTTCTAAGTATTTATTTAGTAATAAAGAATGTCTACTAGCAAAAAATTTATTCATATTATTAGAATTATAATAGTAGAAATGAAAGCAACTTCAATGAAAAAGAAAGGTAAGAATGAGTCATTAAATATAACTAAATTCATATTAAATACAATTACCATGTATTTCCTGATTAGTATCAGGTAAATATCTAAACTATCTATCCTGGATTCTGGTCTCAGAGAAAAAGGTTAGAAACAATCACAAGGAAGAAAATAACAATTATCAAATCCATTTTTTAAACAATGAAATCCTTTGAGAAAATCACTTTAGTTTGTCTTTTTATTGGAGATTTCTGTTGGTTCTTTTCTTGGTAATCAGGAATGATTAGTTTTAAGAATGTGATCTTTTCTGGAATCCACAAAAAACAATAACCATTGCAATGACAAGACCAATGTGCAGCTGCCTGGAGGAAAACACTTAGAAATATGAACATGGTAAAGAGAGCCCCTCCCCCAAGTATATCCAGTGACTAACAAATAAACAAAAAAGAAGAATGAAAGAAATTAAGAAACCTGGATACAGGAGGAAGGAGACAAAAGTTAAATTTGACAAAGGTCCAAAACTAGATGCAATTGGAAATACAAAATTTACTAAAATAATTTACACGGTAAAAAGATAAAAGTCTGCTGATTGAATTTGGTGCCTCTACAACAAAGGTTCTGAATGGATATTTTAACATTTGCTAAAATTCACCAATTGACAACCCCCCATGAACTCCATTGATACTAGGGTTCAAATTATAGTTATGCCTGTGATGCCACTAAATTTAAACATGGTACTTCCTATAATCCTATGGGAGTTACTAAATATAAACTAGAGGACAAATTAGTATGCCTCACTTTATGCATCAGAAATGTTGTCTTCCTAATTCCCCATGGTCATAGCACCTATTGCTTTAAAATATCACTTAGTGGGCATAGACACTCTGTCTCAGTGAGTAATAAATGAAAATTAGGACTTTGACACAATTTGGCTTAACAAAATGGGGTCCTATGTACCCCCAAGTTAAAATAGTTAATATGGTGCAATTTAAATTAAAGGAAGGTCTTCAAGGATTAAAATATTTATATGACCTAATTAGTGAAAGAGTGGTTATCTTGAGTATTGAAAGAGAGACAGCAAGAAACCTCCAGAAGCTGAGAGAGAAAGTCCTGGAAGCCAGCAACCAAAATCAACAGAACCTGGGAGAGAGAAAGCCACAGGAACAGAGAGAAAGTGGAGGAAGCCAGAAGCTGAGGATGACCAGAGGAGAAGGGAGAGACAGCAGATGCCACCGTTGTGCCCTGCCATGTGAAAGGGGTCCGGTGCACCGGCAGCTGTGTCTTCGTGGAGAGAGCTTAGCCTGAAGCCTTGACTGGGACATTTTTCTCAGCCTTGTAACTGTAAGCTTATAAATTAATAAATCCTCATTGTGGAAGCCAAAAAAAAAGTGATTATCCTCATTGCATCTCTATTTAACAGCCCAATTTGGCCTGTTCTCAAACTTGGAAAGAAAAGTGCCTTCCTTTGGGTTGCCACAACTGTAATACTCTGGTTCTATCCATTAAGGCCCCAATACCAAATACTATATATTTTGAAATTATTAATTCCATTTAATCAGCAACCAGTAATCATTTTAATGTTACAGATTTGGCTAATGTGTTTTGTCCAATGCCTATTTCAACAACCTGTCTGCTGCAGTTTGCCTTCTCCACCAAAGAGTCATGATATACCTTTGTCCATGTCTTAGTAGGTATCTTAGTTTTTCAGGGCTGGCATAACAAATTACCACAAACTGGTTGGCTTAAAACAACAGAAATTTATTGACTAACAGTTCTGGAGGCTAGACGTCTAAAATCAAGATTTTGTGCCTGCTTCTACAGCACATATACTAAAATTCAAACAATACAGAGAAGTTGAGCATGGCCCCGGTGCAAGGATGACACAAAAATTCGTGAAACCTTCCATATTTTTTAGACAATGTAGATGAACTGGAAAAATTCCTAGGAACATACAAACAACCTACACTGACCCTAGAAGAAACAGAAACCTCAACAAACCAATCACAAGCAAAGAAATGGAAACAGTCATCAAACAACAACCCAAAATGAAAAGCCCAGGACAGATGGCTTCCCAGGTGAATTATGCCAAGCATTCAAAGAAGATTTAATAACAATTTACTCAAACTCTTCCAAAAATTGAACAGGAAGGAGTGCTACCAAGCTCATTCATTGAAGCCAATATCACCCTAATACCAAAGCCAGATAAAGATATTATGAAAAAAGAAAATTACAGACCCATTTCCCTAATGAACACGGATGCAAAAATCCTCAACAAAATACTCGCTAATCAAATCCAACAACACGTTAAAAGAATTATTCATTATGATCGAGTGGGTTTTATCCTAGGCATGCAAGGGTGGTTTAACACAAGAAAATCAATCAGCGTAATATACCACATTAATAAATCAAAGAAGAAAAATCACATGATCCTTTCAATTGATGCCAAAAAGGCATTTGACAAAATCCAGCATCCTTTCTTGATAAAAATACTTCAAAAGATAGGAATTGAAGGAAACTTTCTCAACATGATAAAGGGCATATATGAAAAACCCACAGCTAACATTGTACTCAATGGTGAAAGACTGAAAGTGTTCCTACTGAGATCAGGGACAGGACAAGGATGCCCACTGTCACCACTGTTGTTCAATATAATGCTAGACATTCTAACTAGAGCTATCAGGCAAGAAAAAGAAATAAAAGGCATCCATATTGGAAAGGGAGAAGTAAAACATTGACTATTAGCAGATGATATGATCCTACATCTAGAAAAATCTACAACAAAGCGAATAGAACTAATAAACAAATTCAGCAGAAGGCAGGATATAAGATTAATATGCAATTATCAGTAGTGTTTCTGTTCACTAGTAATGAGCAATCTGAGGAGGAAGTCAGAAAACAAAATCCATTTACAATAGCAACTAAAAGAATCAAATATTTAGGAATAAACTTAACCAAGCACACAAAGTACTTGTATTCAGAAAACTACAAGGCATTGCTAAAAGAAATCAAAGAAGACCTAAATAAATGGAATAACAGGCCGTGTTCATGGATGGGAAGACTAAATATTGTTAAAATGTCAATTCTACCCAAATTGATATACAAATTCAATGTAATCCAGATAAAAATTCCAGCAGCCTCTTTTAAAGAAATGGAAAGTCCAATTATCAAATTTATTTGGAAGGGTTAGGGGCTCTGAATAGCCAGAAACATCTTAAAAAGGAAAAACGAAGTTGGAGGGCTCTCACTTCCAGATTTTAAATCATTTTACCTAGCTACAGTGGTAAAAACAGCATGGTACTGGCATAAAGATAGACAATGGAACTGAATTGACAGCTCAGAAACAGACCCTCACATCTACGGTCAAGTGATTTTTGGCAAGGCTATAAACCCACCCAGCCGGGCAGAATAGTCTATTCCACAAATGGTGCTCAGAGAACTGGATATCCATATGCAAAAGAAAGAAAAAGGACCCCTACATCATACTGTATACAAAAATTATCTCAAAATGGATCAAAGACCTAAATATAAAAGCTAGAACCATAAAACTCCTAGAAGAAAATGGAGGGAAACATCTTTAAGACCTGATGGTATTTGGTGGTTTCTTTTTTTTTTTTTTTTTAATTTGCATATCTCTTTTTTTTTTAACATTTTTTTAACTTTATTTTGTACATTTAATAATTGAAAATATAAACAATTAAAAACTAAAAAGTAAACACAGATGAATAAATATATACATTTCTCAAATGTAATGGATACATATAAAAATTTTTTTTTTTGAATCAAACAATATGTTACACAATATATTTGGTTCATAGTAATGCATTCATACAGTATTTGTCCTTTTGTGTCTGGCTTGCTTCACTCAACATAATGTCCTCCAGGTTCATCCATGTTGTCATATGCTTTACACCTTCATTTCTTCTTACAGCTGCATAATATTCCATCGTGTGAATATACCACAGTTTGTTTATCCATTTATCAGTTGATGGACCCCTAGGTTGTTTCCAACTTTTGACAATGGTGAATAATGTGGCTATGAACAT
>JAKSZT010054368.1:6714671-6879099 GCA_026826555.1 Tolypeutes matacus
CTTTTGTGTCTGGCTTGCTTCACTCAACATAATGTCCTCCAGGTTCATCCATGTTGTCATATGCTTTACACCTTCATTTCTTCTTACAGCTGCATAATATTCCATCGTGTGAATATACCACAGTTTGTTTATCCATTTATCAGTTGATGGACCCCTAGGTTGTTTCCAACTTTTGACAATGGTGAATAATGTGGCTATGAACATCGGTGTGCAGATGTCTGTTCGTGTCACTGCTCTCAGTTCTTCTGGGTATATACCCAGTAGTGGTATTGCAGGGTAACGTGACAAGTCTATATTCAGCTTATTTAGGAACTGCCAAACAGTCCTCCACAGTGGTTGTAAGTTGGTGGTTTCTTAAAACCATTCACCAAAAGCACAGGTAATGAAAGAAAAAATGGATAAATGGGACTTCCTCAAACTTAAACAGTTTTGTACTTCAAAGGACTTTGTCAAGAGAGTGAAAAGACAATCCACTCAATGGGAGAAAATATTTGGAAACCACATGTCCGATAAAAGCTTGATTTCCATGCTATATAAAGAGATCCATGTCTGCTGCTAAGGTTTCCACTACAGATACAAGAAAAAGAATGTTCTCACTCTTTCTGTCTGGTTGTGGCAGCCAAGATTGAATGAGGGAATATAGGAAATTCTAAAAACATGTGGAAGGGGAAATAATCTCTGCAACTCAGAAATAAACTAGTGAACAGAAAAATTAAAAAAAGAAGGACATCTTACAATTCAACAATAAAAGAGCAAGCAATCCAATTAAAAAATGGGCAAGAGATTTTAATAGACATTTCTCCCAAGAGAAAATACAAATAGCAAATAAAAAGCACATGAAAAATGTTCAGTATCACTAGCTATTAGGGAAATGCAAATCAAAACTATAATGAGCTATCTCACACCTCATAGATGGCCATTATTAAAAACAAAACAAAACAAACAAACAAACAACAACAAAAACAAGTGCTGGAGAGGATACGGAGAATATTCCTTCACTGTTTGTGGGAATGTGGAATGGTGCAGCCTCTGTGGAAGACAGTTTGGCAGTTTCTCAGGAAGCTAAATATAGAACTGCTGTATGATCCGGCAATCCCTCTGCTAGGAATATATCCAGGAGAACTGAAAACAGTGACATGAGCAGATACTTGCACACTGATATTGATAGCAGCAGTAGTCACAATTGCAAAAAGATGGAAACAACCCAAGTTTCCATCAACCAATGAATGGATAAACAAAATGTGGTATATGTATATGATGGAATACTATGTTGCTGTAAGAAGAAATGAAATTGGGACACATATGATAACAGGGATGAATCTTGAGGACATTATGCTAAGGGTGAAATAAGCCAGACACAAAAAGACAAATATTGTATGGTCTCACTAATATGAACTAAATACAAAAAATAAACACATGGAGTTAAAACCTAGACTATACATTACTAGGAGATAGGATAAGGACTGAGAAGGGGTACTAATACTTAATGTATGTAAAACATTCAATTATCTTGACTGTAAAAGTGTGGAAATGGATAGAGTTGATGAAAACACGTCACAGTGAGTACAACTAACATGGCTGGTTTATAAATGGTATTGTGGCTGAAAGGGGTAGTCTAGGGATGTAAATGTCAATTGAAAGAAAGCTAGAGAATAATCTAGGGACTGAATAACATAGTGAACCTGGAGGTTGAGGAGGATTGTGGTTAATAATACAGATACAAGAATGTTTTTCTATGAACACAAGGTGGTAAGAATATGGTGATGCATAGGAAAAATACAATTAATGTAATTTATGGACTATAGTTGATAGCAATATTGTAATATTCTTGCATCAATGTCAAAGAAGGTATTATATCAATGCTAAGGGTCAGTAACAGTGGGGTATGGGATTTTTTTCTTTTGGATTAAGGAAAACTTTCAAAGGTTTACTGGGGTGATGTCTACACAGCTCTGTGATGAAACAGAGTCACTGAGTACACTCTCTGGCTAGATTGTACAAGGCATGGGGCTGTATAACTCAGTGAACCATGTGGTGGAAGATGGGCTGTGGTTAACAATACAAATATGAGAGTGTTCATTCATGAACTATAACTATAATGCTATTACATAGCGTTAATAATAGGGGTATATGGAAAAAATATACCAAGTGTACACTATGGACTATAGTTAATGGTAATAGTCTGATCATGTTCTTTCATAAACTGTAACAAACATTCCACAACAATGTAAGGTGTTGGTGGAGGGGTGATGTATGAGAATTCTGCACATTATGCATGATTGTTTTGTAAGCTCACAACTTCTCTAATTAAAAAATAATAACAAAATCAAAGTGTCATATGGGTCATGCTCCCTCTGAAGTTAATAGGAAGAATCTGTTCCATGCCTGTCCCCGGGCTTCTGGCAGTGGCCAGCAATCCTTGGCATTCCTTGGCTTCCGTCATAACTACAGTCGCTGCCTCTGTGTTCACATGGCCTTCCCCAGGTGTCTGTCTGTGTCTCTTACCCCCTTCTGATGGGACTCCTATCGTTTTGGATTAAAGGCCCATATTACTTCAGTATGACTTCATTTTAACTTGCTTAATTCATCTGTAATGACCTCATTTCCAGGTAAGATCAGATTCTGTGGTATTGGGGATTAAATTTTTTGGGGGACAGAATTCAACCCATATCATCTGTTTGCCCAAAGCATCCCTAAACAGCTCTGCCATCACACACAATCTTTGCGGGCAAGATATTAATTGTATCCATCTTTCTCCAGGAGTATGCGTGTGGCATTCTATCGATGAAATCTCCCAAAGACATTCATTTGACACACTCATTAAGGACATACAAGTCCAACTAGTCCTTTTTGGGTTATGGAGATAACATAGTCTTTATTTATAAATTTTACTTAAGCCCATTTATGCTGTTAATTGAAAATTGTCCCACATTGAATGTGGCCCCTTCCAGTAAAATCCACTAGAAACTTCAACATTAAAATCAACGGACACTTCCCTTAGGGCAGGGGCTCTTAACAAGGGGTCCGTGGGCTTGAATTGAAATTCAGAAAAACATTATTCTTGTAGGGACATGTTGGTGTAGGTGTGATATATTTATTAAATAATACATAGTATAGAGTGGACTTAGTAAGGGGTCTGTGGTTTTCACCTGACTGGCAAAGGGGTCCGTGGAACAAAAAAGGTTAAAAACCCCTGTGTATTAGTCAGCCAAAGGGGTGATGATGCGAAATACCAGAAATCTGTTGGCTTTTATAAAGGATATTTATTTGGGGTAGAAGCCCACAGTTACCAGGCCATAAAGCATAAGTTACTTCCCTCACCAAGTCTATTGCCATGTGTTGGACCAAAATGGCTGCCAACATCTGCCAAGAGTTCAAGCTTCCTAGGTTCCCGGGGCTTGCTTCTCTCCGGGCTCAGGCTTGCTTCTCTCCACAAAACCAGCTGTAGACTATCGGGCGAATGGCTCATCTCTTTTCCCGGGGCATTCTCTCCTTCCTCATGACCAAGCTCCTCTGTGTGCTTACTTCCCCAGGTTCCAGCATTAAAACTCAGCATCAGAACTCCAACTCTGTCCATTGTCATGTCTTTTATCTGAGTCCCCACCCATCAAGGGGTGGGGACTCAATGCCCTACTGACATGGCCCAATCAAATCCCTAATCATAATTTAATTACGCCCAGAGGAACAGACCAGTTTACAAGCATAATCCAATATCTATTTTTGGATTTCATAAATAATGCCAAACTGCTACACCCTGCCTTAGGGCTATCAGAGACTCCTTTACTGTAGAGGCTTTACAAACCTGCTTTTCTGTCTCCTGGACTGTTTGGATCACCTGTGATAGCTGTTAGTTGCTCATGGGCTTCTGATGCAAGAAACTGCCCTCTTTGGCTCTGCATTATACACCATTAGAGTGGCAATTGCTGGACACATGCTGGGTTCTCCTGGAAATAGAGTGTCTCACAGACCCTGAGCCTGTGAGTCTCTGTACCCACTTGACCATTATGTCTTGAGTCACAGGAGCAGCACCCCCACAGGTTCAGCAAGAATACCAAGGCCTCTGGCTTATCTTGCAGGAAAGGGTGGCCTCCCCTGTCCTCAGTCCCTTGCCATGTGCCATGGTGCTGGTGGAAGATGCCCCTCTACCAAATCTCTAGGCTATGTGGAGGGCATCTTGTGATCAACTGAGTGAAGAGTAATAGGAGTTTTACACTTTATAGACAGTATTGCCTCCATCATACATGATGGGGTTCAGTAGAATTTGCTGCTTTCTGTGCCTTTACCAGGATGTCCCTAATAAAGGATGGGACCAAAGAATCATCCCAGTTGGGCAAACATCAGGCAGTTATCTTAGCACTGGATGCCCTGGCCAATAAATGACCCCATCTGTACCTTTTTTACAAGCTTTTGGGTCATTTCCCAAGATTTCTTTTGGGGGTTAAGAATTTTGGGAATCTATTGCATCCCATACAACCAAAATAGAAAACAAGGCAACAGATATCTCTATACATACTAATGCTACAATAACAAAGCCATACCAAGATATTCCCTTATTCCCTTCAGAGTTCCATTACATTATTGATAGTGACCAAGGCACTCAGTTCTTAGGATATACAGTGCTGGGCTTTTGGAAAGGGCATTGGATGAAATGTCCATGTCCCCATAGGTCCCCGGCAGCTGGTTTAATTTAGGGGTCTAATGGGCTCCTCCAAGAACTCCTATTTAAGTTACAAAGTAACAAATTGACTCCCCTGCTGTGTTTCACTATTGCCATAGGCATAGTGACAAAAAAACCCTGGGGACACAAACCCTCTATGCCAATGCCATATAAGTCCCATAATTGCCTTTATTGCTTTTAAAGAGGGACACTTTTAAATGTTATGTTTTTGATAACTCTTTCCCCATTTTGATAACCTTCCCTCTCCTTGCTCCAGGTCAAGTTTCTATATCACTCTCTGGTAGGCACTCTATTACTCCCTAAAAGTCTCAATCATCACCAAGTTCTAAACTGAGGTCAGGGCACCAAAGGATCAATTGTGGTGCAAGGCTCGAAATTAAGATTCAATATTAAGTGCTGACTTGACATCTGTTAAAATTGGGAGGGCCTCATATGGCCTAACCACAAGTTCTCCTTCCACTCTGCTCCCACAGATAAGTTATCCCAGCCAATCAACCCTTTTTATCACAGGGATCAGGTACAGAACCTGCTTAATCCCAAGTAGTTCCTTGCTAGCCACAAAATTATTCAAACAAACCAGTTATATCCTTTCACACTATTATTGATTGACTCATGCCCCCCCCACACACACACACAAAGACATGTTCAAGACCTAATCCATAGTCCTATGAATGTGTACTCATTTGTAAGTAGGATCTTCAAAGATCCTATTAGTTAAAATTAGGCCAAACTGAATTAAGATGGACCTTAACCCAGTATGACTGAAGTCCTTATAAGTAGAGGAAATTTGGACATAGATGGAGTAGAAGGAGATACATGGCAACGTGACAGAGACAGAGAGTGAGTTATGGATCACTGGCAAGCCACCACCAGAACACAACAGAAAAAGCATGATCCTACCAACACCTTAATTTTGTAGACTTCTAACCTATAAAATTGTGAGACAATAAATTCCTATTGATTAAGCCAAGTAATCTGTGGTACTTGATTTACAGCATCCCTGGCAAACTAAGACATGCAAAAATAGGAGCCACTTCACCCTCTTGTTACTACAAAGTCCCACAGCCACTGCTTGTTCACTCTTTTCCTTGTGGTCCTACAAGGCATGTGGTATTTGCCTCCCCAGGGCAGTGAGCATACAGGACTAATAAACTATTGTCAATTAATCTGTTCAGTATGGGGTGCCATAAGTTCCAAGCTAGAGCAATAAGCCCTCTCTCAGCAATGTGGTTAGAAGGAAATGCATAAAACACTTCTAGTCTGCATTTGTGAAGGTATTACCTTGCTATTATTAGGCACTTGGGATTGAAGTTACTAGGGTGACAGCCCATTAAGTGTTTGCAGGAAGTTACATGTGGCTTATTTACATAAGCCACTATGTGGGGGTGAATAGCAAGAAGTGAGGCTACAAAAGCAAAGCTTTGAATGTGCTGATATAGTTTAGACCCCAGGCAATGGGAGCCCTGAGTAATTTAAAGCAGAGAAGTGATATTATTAGCTTTCCATCCTAGAATGTTCATGCTCACAGCAGTAGAGATGGATTCAAAAGATGCCAAGAGTTGAACCAGCAAGATGAGTAAGAAGTCTTATGCAACCTGTCCATAGAAGAGACAGGAAGGGATGGACCAGGGTAGTTGAGACTGAAAGAAAGAACAAGAGATATGGAGTGTCTGGATGAGCTAGAGAGCATTGTCAAAGAAGGAACTGAGACCTCTTGCTTGGGTGTTGATAGGGACCAATGTTTTATTTTAAATGATATATAGAATGTAGGAAGAGGAGCAGGGTTGTAAGGGAAAATACTGAGATCTCTTTGGACATGCCGATTTTAAAAAGCCTATGGACATCTTGATTTGATGTCAGCAGTCAATCAGATAAATGAGTGTGGAATCAGGAGAAAGGCTATGTTAAACATAAAAATTCAGAAGTCATTGGCATTCAGGCGAAAGCAGAAACTTGGGAGTGCATGAATGTGATAGCAGGAAGAGTAAGAAGGTCCTGTTAGCTGAGGATGATACCTTGGAGAACATTAACAGGTAAGAAATAGTCAGAAGAGGATGTCAAAAAAAGAAATTGAGAAAGAATGGTTTGTTGTTAGGAAGGGAATATGGGAAGAGTGGCATCACAAAAAAATGAAAAGGAAGGAGGTAACTTAAAGAATGAAGGCAAGGTTAACATTTATCAGACACTACATAGAATTAAAGTTAATAAAGGACTAAAAAGTGTGCACTGGATTCAACAATTAGAGAATTCCTGGGATCACTAATGAGGCAAGACTTTATGTAACTTTCAAAAAGAGGCCAATGAAAAATGAGGAGATGATGAAAAGAGATAAAGAATTTTTCAAGTGCTTTAGCTGTGAAGGCTAGAGAGATAAGGTGGTTGCTGGGAGCAGAAGGAAGGGAAACTAAAGTATGCTCATAGGTTTAGGGAAAAGAGCAAAAGAAAGGATGAAGATAAAACAGAATGGAAAATTAATGGAGTGAGGTAGTTGAAAGAATCTGAATGGATGATTTCCAGGGCATAATGGGGTAATTAACCTTGAACTGTAAGGTTGGATCACTTTTACTCTGAAACAAAAAGGAAGGGGGTAGAGTTGGTTGGCAACAAGTTGGTAGATTATATAAGAAAGGGGTATAGGAAAGTGAGAGTTCTTGACTGCTGGTCTCGTTTTCAAGAGTCATAGAGAATCATCATGCTTGAGGAAAGGGATGAAGATTTGGAATAGCCCTTGAAGAAATGGGCAAGGGAGCTGGCTTAGGACATTTAATAGGATTTGGGGTAGTCACAGCTTAAATGAGTTAAATTTTTGAGCTATAATACAAGTTAACATTTTAATTACACAAGGTACACATAAATACATGCTACTTGTAAAAAATTAAAATACTACAAACAATACTGAAGATTCCTTTGACCACAGCCTCCCACCAATGCCCATGCTCACAAGAAGTAACCACATTTGGTGAATACCTTTAGAGACCTCAAAAGAGAAGTTTTTAAAAAGGCATTAAAATCGTTTTTATTAAATTTAGAGAAAGCACAACTACAAACAATTACATGACTCTTCCCAAGAAGTCACTTTGTTATAAAAAACATACACATCATGTTCATGGTTTCCCTGAAGAGCTATATCATTTGTGGCTTGAGAACTATTAAGCACAGATTGCTGATTTGGTCTCAGAGTGTGTTCGGGACACTTGTTGATCCTCTTCCAATTACCCAGTCATCTACCTCGTAACACTGAACTGATCTTCACTAAATAACTGTTCCATTTCCTCCCTTTTAATACCCAGTATGCATCACATTAATTGCAACACTTTGTGATGCTGATTTTCTGGTATGAGAAAATGTCCAATAAAGAGATTTCTCATTAGGACTTTGTCCGCTTTTCCTTTTGTGCTGCTTACTACATTGACCCATTTCTTTTGCACATCATCCAGCACTTTCTGTAGGAGCTCATGTTTTTTTTTTTGTTTGTTTGTTTTTTTAAAGTTCTTCAATTTGTTCTTCCTCCATATCTAACTGATCTGTAAATTTTGATTTTGAATGTAAGATGGCACTCGCGTGTTTCAAGCATTCCAGCAACAGCACCAGCTTTTCTTCCAGAGTCTATGCCTTTTTCTTCCATTCAGCTAGAAGCGGTGTCTGCTTTGCTAGTTCAGCAGAATACATAACTCTCTCCTCTTTTTCTTTAAAATTTCCTGGCCACTACTTTCACATCTAGTGAACAATTTTTTTCTTGTCATCCTACAGCTTAATGAGGGCTGCTTCTTTGGCAGCAACTATATCCATCATCCTGTGATATTCTCTTGGTAGATGGCTATTTTCACACTCAAAACTTCTAATATCTCTTTTCTTTTCACAGCATACATCTCCAGTTGCTGTTGAAGGCCAAGAACATCCTGAGTGTAGGAAGCTGAAAATACTCTAGTAAAAGTTTTGTTAGTGTCTTGAAATGAGACTGAGTTAACTCAGTTCTGATTCTAAAAAGCATCTCATTTTGTCTAGCATGTTCCTTGAGCTCAGTAATCCCATTCTGGATGTTTAAGTTTTGTGTGTGTGTGACTTATTTAGCTCATCTACTAAATATTCTATTTTATCCTCAAGCTTCTGTTTGCCAGAATGTAAATCATTAAGGACCTTGAATTACCTTTTCTTTCTGTATAACTCTAGTAATGTTTTCTTTTTCATCTTCAAGTTGTCAACTCTCTTTTTATAATAACCAGATTCCATTTCAGTTTACTGATGATGCTATCTCCTTCATTTTGTTGTTTTGATAGCTGATCTTTCATCAAAACCATGTGATTTATAGCTTCTTTTTTCTCTCTAATTCTTTTAATTCAGCTATCAGTATTTTCTTTGAAATGATACTCTGAGTTCTTGTTCCTTTACTTCCGAATCATGTCTTAAATCATTTAATTCTGAATCCAAATTCACATCTCTATTACGTCACATTCACTGTTCACTTGTAAAAGTGCTATTAGGAGGGCTTCCTTTTCTTGATGATTGCCCTAGGAAATGGCCCAAGCTGGAGCCAAGGCTGCTAAGCCTCTGCAACATCCCTGCCGGCCAGGAAACAACTTGGTCCGCTTGGAGAAAACCATCCAGCACTGTCGGAAGATACCGCCCTGTGTTCCAAATCAAAACACATTGAGGGGTTCTGAGGCAACTCTGGATTCCGGGACCCCACCAAGGCCCAGCTTTGCCTAGAAACACTGCCCAGGGATTCTGCTCATTCCCACACGTCCCACATCTAGGTTGGGGCACTTAACTCTGCTTTAGTAACTTTCCCCAGTTCCTGGAACATCTTGCCAACTCAAGGCCAGTGGCCATGACACTTGCTCCAAAAGAGCAGCTTAAAACATAGTTTTATCAGTATGTGTGTGTTGCCAGAAAATATATATTGCATTTCACTTTTTTACCAAGCGGTATCATACTATGGGTATTGTTCTGCAGCTTGTGACTTTCACACAAAGGTTTTTCCCTATTTGAAGTAAAATTTACATGGTGACATGCATATCTTAAAACTGGAGGGGGACGCATGTGGCTCAAATGGTTGGGCATCCGTCTGCCATATGGGGGGACCTGGGTTCGATCCCTGGGACCTTCCGGTAAAAAACAAACAAACAAAAAAAAAAAAAACTGGAGTCCAAAATGGTGCATTTTGAAAAATATAAACCCTTATGTATGAACAGTACCTGTAGAAGTTACTGAAGCTTTCCAATATCTGAAAAGTTCCCGTGGGCTCTTTCCCATTCAACTGGATCCCTTGTGCCTCCAGGAGCCACTCTTCTGTTATCTATCCCCATCAGTTTGGACTGTTCTTGAACGTCATATACTTGGTTTCACATCATATGCATTCTTTGTGTCTGGCTTTTTTTCAACATGTTTTTGAGATCTAGTCATGATGGTAATTTTTAAGTACCAATCAATCAAGGTAATGGATGGCGGTGAATGGATTGTGAATGGCATTAACAACACTAAATTGTATACTTAAGAGTGGTTAAAATGGGAAATTTTGCATGGTAGTATGTTACCACAACATTTTCTTTTTCAAAAAACAAACACCATAGGATTGTACTAACACAAGAGTGAACCCTAATGATGAAAACTGTAGACTTTAGTTGATAATATAATTATAGTAATATTGGTTCTTCAATTGTAACAAATGTATCACTCTAATGCAAAAGGTTCATAGGAAAAACTGTATATGTGGGGAGGTGTATGTGGGAACTCTACTTTCTGCGTAATTTTTCTGTAAATCTACAACTGTTCCAAAAAATAAAATTTTGCTAAGTAAAGAAAATCAATCGATCGAGAAGTCAGTTTTTACAGGTCCTATTTGGTGCTGAGGAGAAGGGGATTTTAATCCACCGAAATGACGTGGGGCGGTAAGAGGGCGGGCTGCGCGCCCCCCGCGCGGTATTGAGCTCCACAAAACCCGGGAGGGCGCCGGCCGCGCGGGGCCGCGGAGTCCTCGCTGCGCGCCTCGCACGGAGCGCTGCGCCCCGGGCCTTGCGCTCTGGCCCCAGCGCTTCGGCCCACCACTGTCTGGGCGGCCGGCGCCGCTGGAAGTGACGCGACGAAGGCGGGGCCGCCGGCCTGGGGACTCGCCGCCGCCGCCGCCGCGGCCGGAAAGCGATGTAGGAGCCGCCAGGCCGTCCCCCGCCCTGCCCGGCCTGAGCCCCGCGGGCCGCCGCCGCCGCCGCCGCCGCCGCCATGAAGAAGCAGTTCAACCGCATGAAGCAACTGGCCAACCAGACCGTGGGCAGGTAGCGCGCCGGGCCGGGGTCGCGCCGCGCGGGAGGCGCAGGCGGGGGCGGGCCGGCTTCCCCTCTGGCCCCGCGGCTCCGGGACCCACCGCATCCCCACCCAAGGCCAGCGGGGCCCGGGGCCGGGGGGCTGCGCCACGCTGCCGGTCTGGGCGCCGAGCTCTGGGTGGCCGCTTGCGGCCCCGCCGCCACCTTGTCCCCAGACACCAGATGGGACGGGCCGCCGCTTCCTCTGCACGGTCCCCTCCGGTCCCCCCCACCGCCCACTGTCTCTGCCTCTGGGGTACTAGACCTGATCTGTAGCCTTTCTCGCCCCGAGATCGCAGCAGCCCAGGCTCCCTGCCTTGGGCTAAAACTCTGATCTTCTCCAGTGCCTAACGCTGCGCCAAGTGCCGTGCTTGGGAGCGGCGTTCCCAGCCTGTCCGAGGTTGACCCCCTGTTGCCAACCCTTCCCTTACAAGCATGATGACAGTGACTAACTAAAGGGTTATTAAAGCCAATCGGATTTGCTTAGTAAATTTCAAAAAGCCCTTTTAGGGGGGTTAGAGGATGTGCTCTCCCAAAACCAGGGCTAATATGAACTTGACAAATGCAAGTTCTTGACATTTGGAAATTCGGAATTGAGAGAAAAAGATTATGGAAAAGTCTTGCGCCAACTTAAAAAAAAATTTTTTTAAGTGTTTCTTATCTTGGATTTGGAAACAGATACTTCCCCGTGTTTCTTTGGTAGTACTTAGTGCTTGACAAGAAACATGGATATTCAGTGACAAAATATACCAGAGTTTGTTGATGATCAGGCTCTTGGAACAGGAATGATCAGTGGTTTTGAGAGCTTCTGGAAGTGATTGTCATGTGCTGTATTATCTGGGGCAAATACTTCAAGGTCTTTCAAGGTAGCTAGCTGTACTGTACTGATTTACTATTTATTCTGTGAAGAGATATGAAAGTGTGAATTTTTCACAGCTTGTGCTTCTTTTTGTTTTCTCAGAAGTTAAGTAAAAGGGGGAGTTTGGTTTGGCTGAAGCACGTGGGACACTTCTTTTTTTGTGGCTCTGAAAATACTTTTACTTCCTCTTGAGTTTTCTAAATTTGCTTTTTAATGTTTCATTTCCCTCAACTTTTTGCTTAGTTTTGTGTTTAAGATATTTTTTGTTACCCCTCCCTGTTGTCTTGGTGTGCATTTATCCTACTTCCAAAAGCAGTCCTCATATCCTGAAGCCTGTGCATGTCTCTTTTTCTGTTATTCATTGGAGAATTAAATAAATAATACTGAGAGGAAGGTAGATACGAGTGAAAGTGGAAGCTAATGTTTAAAGCAAGAATCTGCACGCAAATCATAAGACAGTTTCTCATGTTTTGCCCCTTTAAGTGAGCTCAGCAACATGCTATGGAATCAGTATTTAGTGAGTATGGAGATACATTTGTCAGATTGTTATTTTGACCAGTCTTTCCATTGTATCAGGCAAGGGACATTCTGAGCTTTAAAAGCTACAAAGCCTTTCAGAGTCTCTTTGGCCCTTTCCTTCTCTATAGCTGCTGCTTTGTTGACACTTTTAAATTCCAGCCATATTAGCCTACTTTGTATTTCTAAGGGACCCCAGCTTTCTTTTCTAGAACTATTGGAAGACTCTTTCACCACACCTTTCCTGAAGCTACCTCCTGTTCATTCTTTAGGTCTCCCCTTAAAGGTCTTGCTTCTTGAAGGACTTCTGTGATGCTCTAACATAGATTGGATGTCCTCCTGGGCACTTCCATCATTCCATGCAACACCTGTTTTTCTATAATGTAATTGCCTCTTTACTTGTCTGTATTCTCCATTACACTAAACAGCTTGAGAGTCCTTTGATTCCCTGTGCCTGCTGTAGTTCCTGTCACTTGATGGATGATCAATAAATTTTTTTGTTAATGCTAGAATTATAGTTCTTATTAGATCACCCTGTAGCATGGGCCCAACATGGGAAAACATGAATAGATAGAATAGGTGGTGATTCACACTGGGACTGTAATCCTGAGCCTGACCTTTGACTCTGAAAATCTTTATTGCCAGATGCTTGTGGAAGCTGCAGCTATTAGAGAGCTATTAAGGGTACGGCATTTATGTGCCCAAAGTGAGAATATTTATTTTTACTGGGAAACCTGTTGCTTTTCTGCTGCTAATTTCCTAGGTGTATTTGTATTTTTTTCTACTTAACTAATCATAAAAGGTTAGGAAGGAAAAATGGAGGCAGGCGAATTAAGTATTAATGGCAATCAGGGAACCTAGATTTGTTATTACCCAAAGCAGGTGGTTATTGGGAACCAGAATCAGGATTCTGAGTTTATTTGGGTCAAGATGAAAGATAGAAAGTGAAGAAGGGTTTTGATTTCTTTTCTGACTATTGTGTGATCAAAACAGAGCAGGAAGTTATATATGTGAGCGACATGGCCACTGTGTGTTGGTTTATCAACTCACAGAGTTCTCGGTGGTGTTTTGTAAGGAAGTGTTCTCTCCCCAGAATGGAGACCTCACAAGGTAACCCTCCGGTGGGGTTCCACAGAACAGACATGTGGGAGAATTAGTAATGCCTGGAAGGAATGAGTTCTAGTGATGCAATTTGTTTACAGTGGGTGGATGAATCTCTTTCAGAAGATGGTCTTTGTATCACAGGGAAACGCTTATGGGGTGGTCTCATGATGTGAGTGTCCACAGGAAGAGAATTAGGATGGTGCTTTTTGTCCACCTGCCTTTGGTTGATCTGTCTATTCAGCAGACACTTGTTGAGTCCCAACTGTGTGCCATCTTGCAAGGTAAATATGACAGCTTCTGCCCCGAAGGAGCTCAGTAGGGATGTTGAGGACTTAGGCAAGCAAAAAATAATTTTATAATGTGAAATAAGTGCTGTTCGAGGGATGGCAGATACCCTTATTGCTTAATGGATGCAGTTTATGTTTGAGGTGGTAAAAGTTTGGATAATGGATGTTGGTGATAGTAGCACAATATTGTGAATATAATCAATACCACTGAATTGTACACTTGAAAGTAGTTAAAATGGGAAATTTTGAGTTGTATATCCTTAAAAACTTGGGAAAAAAAGAAAATGCCATTACTGGATGGAGGGAGGTAACAACAGCTTCCGAGAGTAGAAAAAATTTGAACAGAGCTTTTATTTTCTTTCCATCTTTAATATTTCTTTCATAGTTCTCCTGTATTGACTAGGTCTCTTTGGGTTATAAATAAGAGAAAACCCAGTTCAAACTTTTCTTAAGCAAAAGTGGAAATTAATTGGCTAATCTGTGGCCAAAAGAGTCCAACAGTAGGAGATGGCTTTAGACTTGGGGGAGTCCAGAGATCCACTCTTTAGACAGGCAGTGTCCACAGGAAGACCCCTCTCTTCCTAGTCCTATGTTCAAGTCCCACAGGGAATGAGAATACATTTCTTAGTGGGGCAGGCTTGTAAAGTGAATGAGTGAGGCCAGGTGAGGGCTGCAGGGGCCCAGAGGGCACGTGTCCCCTAAGGGACTATAAAGGAATATGGGCCCTCTGTGGCCTGATCTTTGAAGTTTTTGAGATGAGCCTAAAATCTGGATTTTGATGAAAACTAGTGGACAAATTAAAACAACAGCCATAACACTACATATGCTTAAATAAAACATGTCTGTGGCCACATTTAGCTTCTGGGTCACCAGGTGGCAACTACTTATCTAAAAGAACCTGGAGGTTAAGGATCCCTGTTTTTTGTTTTGTTTTTTTTTTCCCTGTACCTTTCCCTGATATTACTATGTTCTCAATTTTTTGGATTTGTTGAAGAGCTTATTCTTTCTTTTACTGAAATCTTTGAAAGGTCCAAGAATAATAATCATCAACGTTTGTGTGATGGTTTCGTTTACAAATTGCTGTACTAAACCATCTGGCTTGCTTCTTGCTCTTAGGATTATTATTTCTATTTTATAAAGAAGGAAAGTGACTTTCTCGAGTTCACACAGAACTAGGAAGCTTAGGCAGGACTCAGGTCCAGGGCTTCTGACTTTAGAGCTCCTGTTCTTTTGACTGTAGTAGCTGAGCTGCCTACCAGGGAAGGATTAATTCTTATTAATGTTTATAAAAAAATCTTCTGAGCTTATTAAGCTGCTGAGCTTGGTGCTCTGCATATATTATCTCATTACATACAGCACAGAATTATCTGGCCCCAAATGTCAACAGTGCTGATGTTCAGAAATTCTGGTCAGATCCTTCCAGGTTCTGGATATGTGAACTATCAAAATCCAAGATTCCTGACTAGTTGCTAAGGGATCATAGATGTATTCTGTTTGGCCTATTCAGTATTTATCTTTTGTTTGTTTATTTTTTATAATCATGGTCCCACATATAAAAATTAGGAGTTTTCCCATGAAATCTAGATTTCCAGCTTCTAAAATCTTGGAAGATGTGGCAATATCTAACTTTCTAACAGTACAAGTAGCTGTTGATGAGTTCACTGTCACAACTGGATGGGGCATGAGCTCTCCAGATTGTCCCAGTCCCGACCTGGCTTGTTTTACTCCTTTGCATTCTTTGCCTGACCCCTCCCTTATCACAGAAATCTAATGACCCTTTCCAGGAATGGAGGAATCTCTATATTATAGGATATGCTCGAATTTTCATGCTGAGTCAAAATGTGTTTCTGCCCACT
This sequence comes from Tolypeutes matacus, assembly GCA_026826555.1. Lineage (NCBI taxonomy): Eukaryota > Metazoa > Chordata > Mammalia > Cingulata > Chlamyphoridae > Tolypeutes > Tolypeutes matacus. The sequence continues at coordinate 6,730,268 of JAKSZT010054368.1, forward strand.
GATGCCAGAACAGTCCTCTGATGCCACACTGAACAAATATATCTCTCTTCCATGGGATAGCCCTTTGTATTTTGATGATGGCAAACTTTACTTTGTCCTCACCTACTCTGCTGTTTCCTTTCACTAACACTTTTTCCCTCTACCTTTTTTCTAGGGGAGCTCAGAGCAATATTTCTGAGAAAAGGGAGGTGGCTTTGCTTTGCTTCAATTTGAGTGGATTCCATCCAGTTTCTGCACAGAGCTGGGATGGAAAGATATCCATTATTTTTACCATTTCTTCTGTATCTGATTTTTGATGGTCTTAATAGGTGGTTTACGGTATTGTAAAATCCTAGAATGTCAAACAGGGTATTAATAGGTGATTGAAAACCCATTTTTCACTGGAAAAAAAAAAAAACCCTAAAAGGGCATGGTCAAATAACATAATTTTTATATGAGAACGGAGCATTTATTCTATTATGGAATTACCTTGTAGCAGTGTTTCCCAGGGTATAAACCAGACTGACCCTCCCAGGGGTTTGACATTATGACCAAGTGTCCTAGAGTCAGTATGTGTATCAGTCTTCAGACTACAAGATGTTTTGCACATATCATTGTTTCTGTTTCTTAAATATAGGTAGATGTCATAGTAATAAAGCAAGTATGGATACATTTAATCATTATGACTAATATCTGCCCTTTTGTGTGTGTGTATTTTCTTAAACATAGATATTAAAAGTACAACAGGTCCATAGTCCCATATTCAAAACCATTGAGGCCAGATGAGTTTCAGATGTCAGAATTTTCAGATTTAGGAATGTAATAATGGACATATACTGTCATTGTATAATACCTCCAATGGAGTCTGGGGTATATATAGTTAAACGCATTATTTTATCATCTATAGTGAAATGTATGAACATATTCACATCAAGTAAACTACATAAAGATTATAAACAGCTTTATGTCAGTTCAGATCAAGTTTTTTTTTTTTTTTAAGAGGTACTGGGGATTGAACCCAGGGCTGTGTACATGCTAAGCAGGTGCTCAACCCCTGAGCTGCACTCGCTCTGCAGTTCAGGTCAAGTTTTGTTGCCAAACAAGTTACAAAAAAACTGGTTGTTTAGTTTTTTTCATTTCAAAATAGTGGGTAAGGGATTATAGGCCTGTCTTGTTTTAGTAATATTCCTATACAGAGTCTAATGTATTTTTTTTTTTCACTTTAAATAATGTTCCCCATACTCCAGTAGATTGTTTTTGTTTTGTTTTTGTCCTTATTTCTCTTTTTTAATCTTTTTTCTTCTTTTTTTTTTCCTCCTGTAGATTGGAAATCACAATTATATTATGTTAGCAGAGTCACAAATGCAAGTACCAGGGCAGGTAAAATAAATGAGTGAAGTGTGGGGGAGTATAAAACAATAGGGAGTGGTGAGGACTGTGGTGAATTGATGAGCATATGTCCATTTAAAGGGGGTAGTTGCTCTTCAGCTCTAGCTACTTCTTGCCATGGTGAATGTGGTTATATTATACCCACATCTTCCCATTTTAAATGATGTTCCAGAATGCTAATTTCTATGTTATTTAAATCTTGATGACTATAAGGGGGAAAAAAAAAACCCACTGTGAAGGCCAATGGAGACATATCTTCAAATTTTATTTGGACTTGGCCTACCTGCTTTTGATCTCTTTTTTGGAGTCAAATTCTTATGGTATGAAAAGGTGATGGTGGTGTTGGTAATGAACAACTGCTTGAGATGAGGGTGGGTACATTTGTGTTATTTATTATACTTTACCTATCTGTTAAGTTTTTGTATATGACATATTTCATAATAAAAATAAAATTCAAAAACATCAATAGGCACTTTATTTTAGAATTGCCTTATTTTCTAGCCAGTGGGAAATTTTGTTTTTCATCTGCAAATTTGAAACTTTAAAGTTATTTATCTTGGAAAGGGAAATGAAAGCCCCATTTTAAAAGTGGAAGCCTGCAGCGGAGTTGCAACACCTACTCTCCAGTTCATTGGACTCACCCAGGACAACTAACAAGGAGGAGATGATGGATAACCAACATACCAAGTAACTGAGAGTGTCTACAACTGCAAGCAAGAGAGCCCCATCCATCAGCCATATGTGATCGAAGCACCCCCTCAATGAAAGGTGGAGTGGACATCACCATCCCAGAATTCTCATGATTGGGGAATGAACTATGGACTAAAGTAGACTTACTGGTATTCTACTATAGACTTATTGTGATTCTAGCAATGGAAGAAATATCATTGATGTGGAGGCTGTGGCCACTGGAGGTTCTGAGGGTAGGGAGAGAGAAAAACAGGTGTAACATGGGGGCATTTTCGGGATTTGGGAATCATCCTGAATGACATTACAATGACAGATACAGGCCATTATGTATCTTGCCATAACCTACAGAATTGAGTGGCAGAGAGTGTGAACTGCAATGTAAACTATAAACCATGCTTGGTGGCAATGCTCCAGGATGTGTTTATCAGTTGCAATGAATGTACCACACTAATGAAGGATGTTGCTGATGTGGGAAAATGTGGGAGGTGGGGGAACATTTATGTAATCTAAGTATCTTTTAGAAAATGAAAAGACAAAAAAAACCTATCTTGATTAGTATGGAAAACAAAGTAAAATACATGCTTTACTGAGTGCTATGTTAAAAAAAAAAAAAAAGTGGGAGCCCGGGGAGCAGATGTGGCTGAAGCAGTTGAACACCTGCTTCCCACATGGGAGGTCCTGGGTTCAGTTCCCGGTTCAGTTTGCCTCCTAAAAACAAAAACAAAAAAAACCCAAACATATGAAAGAACCAACTCAGGGGAGTTGATGTGGCTCAGTAGTTGAGTGCTAGCTTCCTACATATGAGGTCCCGGGTTCACTCCCCAGTCTCAATACCTCATAAAAAAAAACAAAAAAGTGTGGGTGGGTAGGGGTGGGGAGCCCTCTTTTTAAATAGGATGAATTAATGAGCGTTAGATGATAACTTTCCAGGGCCATAGTGACATGAACTAACAGAACATCTGCCCTTGTATTCAGACAGGAAGGCATCCCTGGTTTCCTGTCTTCTCAGACTATTCCCCTGGACGATCTTAGCCCCATAACTACAACCTCATATCTGATGGCCTCTAGCCCTGTCATCTCTTCATCACTGATTATGGCCCCAACTCTGAATGTCTCCAACTTAAATGCCCTCTAAAATTGAACCCATGAACTTCATCCTCTAGTTGGCTTCTTTTCCTTGTATTCTCTAAACCACGGGTTGGCAATCTGTGGCCTGCAGGCCAAATCCAGCCATCATTTGTTTTTAAAAAGGTTGATTGAAACATAGCCACACGTTCGTTTATGTATCATCTACAGTGGCTTTCCCACTATAGCACCAGAGTTGAGGAGCTGCAACAGAGACCTGCAAAGCCTTTAATATTTATGCTGTGGTCTTTAACAGAGTTTGCTGACCTGTGCCCTAATGCAGTGAATGCCACCACACCCACTTGCTCATCTGTCAGTCCCTTCTCTATCCTTCTTATAAGTAAAGAAGGAGAATCCAGTGTATCAATATCATCTGTCAGTTCTGCCTGCTTAGTATCTTTTGACTTGGTCTCTGCCTCTCTTTGCCCATCCTTCCTATTACCTTAGTTCAGGCTCTCATCATTTTCAGCTGGACTCACAATGACCTTCCAAATGCTTTGAGCTGGATTTTATCCCTTTTGTTGGACATCTAGGTCTGTACCTTCATTTGACATAGCTAGTCAACCATTTTAATAATGATACTTTTCACTCTAAATAATTTTTTTCTGATGAGTTCCCTGGAGTTTTGAATCACTTCATTTATAAGAAATTAATATTTATATAGCTATAGTATTGCAAAGTTGCATTCTAAAATTATGTTGTCATTTAGTTTACAAAGCAATAAATAATGTATGAATGTCATGTTTCACCTTAATAGTATTAGATATTTTCTTCAAAAAGTTTGCTCTGTGTTTTAATCTTCACTATTTCATTAAGGTTGAATTAAATGTATCCTAGTTTGTATTTCCTTATATGAGTTTTCTGACTGTGCCATTTGTTTATTTAATTGTCATGGAATTAAATGCTTAGTTATCAATTTCATTGTTCAATTATCAATTCAGTTCAACAAATGTCTACTGAGAACTTGTGAAATGTTAGGGGCTAGAGTTAAAAGTACAACTGATAGCTAGGAACTTGAGTCAGATATACAAACAGATAATTTGAATATAACTATTGCAGAATAGATCCTATTCTAGCAGATCTTAAGTGTTATTGATGAAATGTTAATGCCACTTCTTTATTTGTCCATATATTTTAATATACACAAGTTAACATTCTTGTTTCTGAATACTTTATTTAGTCAATGCAGTGATAAAACCATGGGAGAGGACATTCATGACTATGTGCAGATTTAGTGCAAGTTTCAGAACATAAAGCAGATGCTATCAAAAGCCTCTTCCTTTGACTTATATAAGAAAATGTCTTTTGAATAAGCAGAGCCTATCTGTAGCAAATGAAATGAGAGGCATGTATTCAGTTCATCTCAGCCCTCTAATTTTAAGACTTGTTTCCTAGGTGATGGTATTTCACATTAATTAAAGCCTATTGATTATTTGCTCAGGTTACTGCTTTTGGTTAGTCTTAAGATATTTGTTTCTTCTTCTCCTTTCCTACAGTTCTTCTTTTTGGATATCTCCTTTATCAGAGATGCCTTTTGGTCTAGATCAATCGCTCCATTAATGTTTCAATAGCTTTTCTTCTATTGTTTCTTGGAATTCTTCCACATGGTTCCAGCCAAGTATTTGCCTCTTAAAGGATTTAAATCACAAAACATAGACTCAGTGAACAGTTGCTCAAATGAATACAAATATTTAAATAAAAAACTGCTCAGGAATGTATAGAAATTCTTTTAAGCAGCTACCAACTACCTGTCACCTGTCTCTGTGGACATGTATAAATCAACCAGCTTGGATTTCACATGGTCACTGGATACTTAACAGATATACAGGCTGGAGTGGCTGCATGGAACCATGCCCAGCTGTACCTTGGGGAAATCTACCCAAGTATATCTACTTAGCTAGATATGCTGAGTGCTGGGATAGAGAGAGCATGGGCAGAGGCACAAGGCTCTGAGATATGCCTGCGGGTTCAGAAAAGGCTTCCCTGGACATGTGACACTAGAGCAATCTTGATGACAGGCACATAGAGATAACAGACAGTGGAGATTTCAAGAGGGAAATAAAAATTCTTAGAGAACTAAAAAACTGAAAATTCTATCCTTTAACTTAATATTTTTTATCTATAAATTGAAAAAAAAAAACTCACCATTTTCTAATTCTTAACAGTGGAACAAATCTGTCTAGCTCTTCTGTTTTCAAGTCAGTCAGGTACAGAGAGGCTATTTGTAGACCCATTTGTTCTTATGTCCAGAGTATCGGTGGTATTGAAATACACAACACTTGGATGAATTCTACCCAATAAGAGGAATAAATTGGTTGTTCAAAGCTTTCACAAAGCTTTGTTTCTAGCATACTCTTATTTTCCTTGCCCATTGTAAACTGCTGGCCATCTTTCTCCCAAAATGACAATTTTGGTGTATGTTGAAAATCTATTGTGGCATCATTTCACACAGTGTAATCTTTTATTCTCTTTAATTTCCATTATACTTGTACATCTCCTCTTTCAGTACTTTCTCTGCTTTTGCACGTTTGGACTTGCCAGAGTTAATACTATTCCTCAAACAGCCTCAAGATGTAAGGACTAACGTAAATGACCATTCGTGACTCTGAATGCCATCTTTTGGGGCCAGGCTGTGTTGATTGCCTTTTGTTCTGATCTGTGGAAGATCATAGCTAGAAAAGCTTCTGTTCCTGTTTTCGGGGTATCACAGTATGAGGACCATTGCAGTAGATTTGGGGAACCTTTTGAGATGTATATGCAGAAGGATGACAAAATTAAGTTGCTGCTTTAAGAAGACAACTCTGTCAGCAGTGGAATTAAAGTTGGTGAGGAAGGGGAACGAAGAGGAGAAGGAGGAAAGAAGGCTAGTGAGGAAGCTATTGCAACAGGCTGAGAGAGAGGTCATGACAGCCATGCTCAAACAATGGCATTGGAGATAGAGAAGAAGAGATTGATTGGAAAAATATTTACACCAAAATGTTTAGGGTGAAGAAAAGGAAAAGGAAGAGTTGAGGGTGATTCAGGTTGTGGTTGTGTGTTACTTACAGAGATGAGTAGTAAAATAATTCTTCATTTCCATTGTTTTATAATGCTTTTCTTTTTATATGATGTGTGTTTGTGTGGATCTTTTTTAGTTTATCCTGTTTGGAGATTGTTGAATGTATTGGATGTATATTTTCATGTCTTTCTTTAAATTTGGGACGTTAGCCATCATTCTTCAAATAGTCTTTCTGTCCCTTTCTATCTTTTTTCTCCTACTGGAACCCCCATAATACATATAATGGGGGGGGGGGGCGGCTGTGGCTCAATCAGTAGGGCTCCTGTTTACCATATGGGAGGCCCCGGGTTCGGTTCCTGGGGCCTCCTGGTGAAGGCAAGCCCGCCCGCATGGCGTGGTTAGCTGACCCAGCGAGCACAAGCAGCAAGGGGGGGATAAATTAATAAATAAATAAAATCTTTAAAAAAAAAAAAATGCATATAATGGCATGCTTGTTGGTATCCCACAGGTCTCTTAGGCTCTGTTCACTTTTCTTCTTTTTTTTTTTTCCTCTGCTCATCAGATGGGATAGTTTCAATTGTCGTATCTTCACATTCACTGGGTCTTTCTTCTGACCACTCCGATCTCCTATTGAACCTGTCTGAAGAATTATTTCAGTTATTGTGGTTTTCATCTCCAATATTTTTGTTTGATTCCTTTTAATGATTTCTATTTCTTTATTGAAATTTTCATTTTTTAATGTATCATTTTACTGATTTCCTTTAATTCTTTGTCCATGTATTCTTTTAGCTTTTGGGCATATTTACAACAGTTTTAAAAAAAAGTTTTTCTGGTTATGTCCAAAGTCTAAACTTCCTTGTTGATAGTTTCTGATGCATTATTTTGTTGCTTTGAATGGGCTGTCATGTCCTATTTCTTTGTATGCCTTCTAATTTTTTTGTTGCCCACTGGACATGTGAATATTTTAATGTGTTGACTCTGGAATTTAGTCACTGAAGCATCTGTTCCTTAACTTATATTTGGCTAGTGTTATGATAGAGACTTGCTTGAATGTCAGGAGCTAATAAAAACAAAAAAGAAGAGGAAGAAAAAGAAGTGCTCTTCTTCAGAGTTTAGCCAGCCTTACAGTGAGCTTAAAGACTAGCCTGATGTGAAAAGCACAGAGTTCTGTCTGAGCGTGGGTCTTATGCTTATCATGTGCATGTGTCATTATGAATTCCCCTATTTACATAGAAACTCCAAATTCCTTTCTTATCCCCAGGAAAATCTTTCCTCCTGGTCCTGGTTGCTTTATTGTATGTCTTAAAGATAGTAATCTTTTGCCCCAGGCAGCTGCAGTTTTTGTTTGTTTGTTTGTTTGTTTGTTTGTTTTTTAAGCATTTTAGCAGTCCTAAAATTCCTGCACCCAGAGCAAGTTCTGGGACTGGCCAGACAGGCACAGGTGTCCTAGTTTAGTCTTTCAGGCTGCACTACACAAATTGGCACAGATATAACATTCACCCCAGAATACACATAAGGGTTACTCTTCTTCCTCTGGAACTGGGATTGGGGATATGCACTGGAAGCTCAGGTTGCCTCTAAGTGGGTAGAGGAAGAGCCAGCAAAGGCACCACAAGGTTTTTCTACCATTCTGAAGTTGTCTTTTTCTTGATTCAGTGCTTGCCCAGTTACTACAACCCTGAACTATGTCCTGGAGCTCTGAGAAAAATGATTCTGCCAGTTTTTGCTTGACCAAAAATTCTGTGGGAATAATGCTGGAGCATCTCATTCTGCCAACTTGGTGATATCACTCTCCTGGTCTCTTCTCTTTTTTTAAACATAAAATTCTTGTATCTACTTTGACATTTTGTTGGGCTTTCTCTTCTCTTCCATTGATTTATGGCTTTGGTATTGGTGCATGTACACCAATACCACATTGTTTTAATAATTGTTGATCAGTAATGTGTTTTAATATCTGGTAGAACTGGTCTCCTTTGGCTTTTCTTTTTTCAGTTATTCTTTCCTAATTATTTTATAAAAATGAATTGTGGAATCATTTTTTTCTAAGTTATCAAAAAATTAAATTAGGATTTTGATTGTATTGGACCTCATTCATTCAACTATTATTTATTGTGTGCCTGCTGTGGGCTATGCCCTGGGACACAAAAATAAATAAAAAACCCAGGCATTATGAACCAGTAAATCTGTGACCTTAACTTTACAGAGAATTGATATCTTTACAGCATTTAGTGTTCACATCTATGAAGGAAAGCAGATGTAGCTCAGTAGTTGAGTGCCTCTTTCCCATGTATGAAGTGCTGGGTTCATTACTCAATACCTCCTTAAAAAAACAAAAACAAAAAAAAAACCCACATCTATAAGCATGGCACATCTCTTTATATACAAAAAGTTTTTATGTGTCTCCTGAATATTTCTGTTGTTATTATTGAACATAGTGCCTAAGTAGTTTAGTTGACAGACATGGGTGATATTAATACTTGTAGATATATTTATTTGCTTTACTAAGCTATAATTACAATTAATAATTTTGTGGCTTCTTTGGCTTTTCTTTATATATCATATCTGTGTTATGTTCCTATTCTTTTCCTATTATTTATTTCAATTTTTACTTTTTCATCCCTTATTTACTTGGCTAGAATCTCCAAAATGAAGTGTAGCTGTGTAAATTTTTACAGTATTACTTTATAAAAGCTTATGATTGCATTCCTGTTGGACATTCCAGAAACAGAAATTTTTTAATCTGGCTGAAATGCAGTGGTTCCTGGTGGAAATATGAATGGTTCCCAATGGAAGTTTACAAACATCCCTCCCCACTTTTTTGAACCATATCTTTTAGTGTGCCTGACATTTGAGCCTTTATTCTAGGCCTTTGTCATAAGATTGGCAGGTGATCTTAAACTCATCAGAATGTTGAATTTGTAGTCATCTTAAGCATATGGAAACAACAATTGCAGTGAACTTTAGACTGTGAAACCAGTTAGAAGAGAATGTTGAGAAATGGCGGGAAGAGGGTAAATGGAGCATACATGGCAATATGTTAATGTATCTTCTAAGGGAGAAGTAGTTAGCAGGTCACAAGTCAGTGTTGTTAATTGTAGTTTCTGAATATTAGAATAGTCTTTAAGAATAGGAATTCTCCTGTCTGTAGGTTTAGATGACAGTCTAACGCTCCCCTGGAAAAAAATCATCTGCACTCAATATTTGCATATAATTTTATGGACTTCACAGACATCTAAGGTCTATGGACAAGAATCCCAAGTTTAAAGAAAATCCCTCTACATGGTCAGCAGCTCCAGAAGCCTACTAGTTAACTGAGAGATACATAACTACTATTTCCTTGCTATGAAACTACAGTTCCCTTGCTATGAACTGGGCTTTAGAGAAAAGTTATTTACAGTTGTGGTGTTCACATACCTGTTTATGTGTACTGTTTTGCTGGTCTTCTAAATGTACACTCCAGTTCTAAAGGAGAGCCTTCCCCCCAGAATCAGGATTGTGGTTCTATGATGAGATTTCGTGATCACATCAGATTACTTTCCATTAGTAATAGGTTGGTTTTCTTGGCAATTAGTTAATTCATTTATGCTTTCAAAACTTTTAGATGGGGACTTAAAAAATACTGCTCCTTGAAGTCAGTTGTGGTGTAGTTACAAAGTGCATTACATTGTGTCTGAGGAGTTGAGGTCCCATCAGCATCACTCTTTCTCTGACCTTGGACAAATCAGCCTCTCCACTTGTGTTCCCATACTTGTGAAATAGGGCTTTGACACTGCCCAGGAATAATCCAAAAACAAGCCCTGGTATGTTTAAGAAGTTGGCTGGTGACAAGGAGGCATTATAAGTCAGTGAGGAAGTAGTATGACACAACAGGATAGTGTTGGGAAAAATAATCAGGTTAGATTTCACCTCACCACTATGTGCCAAAATAAATTCCAGTGGATTAGGAGTTTCATTTAAAAAATAAAACCATAAAATGAGTGGAAGAAAATATAGCCGCTTATGGATAGTATTTCATGCTTTGGCATAAAAGGACAGAGAGTGAACAACAAAAATCTGTAGATTTAACCACATAATAAACTTCTGTCTGTCATATATCTTAATCAAAATTATGGCAAATGGCTAATTGGAAAAAAAAATATCTATAGTAGCTACAACAGAGGGTGAAAATCCTTCGTCTATAAAGCTCTCTTATTCAATTTAAAGGACTCCACTATAATCAGGAGCAAATACCATGAATGGAAAGTTTATAGATGAAATGCAGATGGCCAATAAATATATGAGAATATTTTCAGAATTATAAATTATCAAAGAAACACAAAGCTTCAAGACTCCTTTTTTTTTTTTTCACTTACCAAATTGACAAAGATCAAAATAATGATGATTTTCTCTCTTGCTTTCTAGGGAGTGGCAAGAAAGACATTGCCATACACTGTTGGCAGGAATGTAAACTGGCACACTTTTCCAGAAAGAAATTTGCCACTGTGTTTCAATAACTACTTTTAAAATCTTAATACTAATCCTTTGCCCACCATCTAACCACGATCTCTTATCCTTTCAGATTCCTCTTTCCCAAACTTTTGCTCTTGTCCTTTATTAACCCCCTTCCTTCTCTGGCCTAAGTGAATCATGTCAATCCCTCTTTGACATTACTTTCCAAACTCTGTCCAGCTGGCCTTTTTCTATCCCCTGCTCTGCAGAATAACAGCCTGATTTATTTATCTTTTTGGCTTCTTCACTCCTATACCTGGGAGGTGGGGTGTGGCCCAGAAAGAGCATCCAATTGTGCAGGTCAGGACTGCCAAAATTTTATGGCCTCTAAGCACAGCTAGTTTTGTTTTTTCCTTTCTTTCTTAATTAAGAAAGTTTAAAACTTTTTACTGTAGTAACATACATACAACTCAAAATCTCCCATTTTAATCACTTTTAAGTGTACAATTCAGTGACTCATTTGGGCTTTTAATACTGCCTTCCAATCCTTAGCTGAGTTTTCTGACCTCTTTTCCTGCATGATTTTTGCCAAACTTTCACTTTTCTCAAACCTACTCCACCCTATCCCAGACACACCCAATCTCCTCAGATGACCTGCCTTCTAATTTCCAAGGAAGATGGGATATTGCCACCATTTCCCAATCTCCAGTCCTCACATTTCAGTCTTCGTGGTCCTCATTACTTCCCGTTTGCCTCTTTCCTGGAAGAAGACAACAGTACTGCCATCTCTCTGAGACCAGTCCTTCCACCTGCAACACTTTGTCAGCGTCTCCACCTCATTGATCTTCCCCTTATTGTTCTGGACTTCCCCCTCTCCACTGGTTCTTTCTCCTCATCTACTAATTATCGTGTTCAGGTTTTTCTCAGCTTCCCATCTCATCAACCCTCTGCATCTTGCCTGCCAGTAGCCATTCTCCTCACACTGCTTTGTCCCTGCCTTTCCAGACCTCTTTTTCACAGTTTGCTTTTTAAACCATTCACTCATCCTTGCTTCACTGACAGTTTAGTCCTGGCTTCTTCCCTGCCCTCACTGGGCATCCTTTTCTGTTCCATTCTTTGGCTCTTTTTTCATTGCCTAACCCTTAAATATATAAGTGTTCCCAAGGCTGCTGTCCTTAGCCTTCATCTTTGCAGTTTGGCAAAAATCATGCAGGAAAAGAGGTCAGAAACCCTCAAATCTGGGTTTGCTGGTAATTCTTGATCTGAGGTTCCTGTTCACACTCCTCCTGTGCTTCAAGCCATTATCAAAACACATACTGCCCATGCCCACCTGCGTGCTTAACAGAGTCCCTAAACAGGCTGTCCAGACTGACCTCCCACATTTTTCAGGTGAGAGGCCCTATTATTATCCAGGCAGTCACTCGGGACAGAAACAAGGTGATCATGCCAGGCTCTTCTTTCTCACTTCCCAACCACGCGTGTTATGAAGCCCTGTTAGTTTTGCCTTTGTAATAGCTCTCTGTCCCTTTCTCTGCGTTCCCATGGCTTTAGTGTGGGTCCTCCTCCTTTCTCATTTGCATTTCATATTCTTGGATCTCTTAATAGTCTCCTCTTTGGTTTATCTTCCAACCAGTGTTTCTTCTCTCTCATATAACCTCCACACTGTTGCCATAAAGATACTTCCAAAAAGATAATTGTATTGTAATTATGTAGAAAGACTAAATTATGTAAAAAAATATATATATGTAAATGTGTAAAAAGATAAAAAGCTAACATTTACTGGTTGCTTATTGTGTACTGAGTGCCATTCCAAGTGCTTGGCCTGAATTGACTCGTTTAATACCTGCCAACGCATGTGAAATCAGTACTGTAATTACCCCCATTTTACAGAGGCACAGAGAGATTAAGTAAATTGTCTGAGTTCACCGAGTTAAGTAAATCTGTCTCCAGACAAACTTAACTACTTATGAGATAACAAAAATAAAAAAACACTTTTTTTGAGCTTCCTAGGAATTAGGACTTTGCATGTATTTAATCCTTATAACTGTAAGTTGGATACTTTTAATATCTACATTTTTACAGATGAGGGCATTGAAGCACAGAAATGTGTGAATAACCTGCTCAAGCTCACACAACTCTTAGGTGGTAGAATGGGCAATCTCACTCCATGTTAGCCACTCTTAGCCACTTCACCCAACAATAAGAAGTTAGCACCTTACTGGGGATGGGGGTGGGGTACCTTCTGAATTTAAACTTTCATGAGTGTTTTTCTGTTCTGATATCAGAGTTATGGGTGGCAAAGGAGATGTACATGCATAAAATGATCTCCCTAAGAAGAGTCCTTCTAATTATAGGAAAAGAAAGACCAGCATCCCATTTGAACCACTTCCAGATGTGATAAAATATTGGATTTGCCCAGTGGTACAAGAGAAATTCCTTTGCCAGTTTAAAAATGTTCCATCCATCTCCTGAACACTCTGCTTGCCATTGAATCAATTGGTTTTATAATCTGATTTTTGGCAAATTCTTAGTAACACAGCTATTATAATATTATGTTATAGCCCAGCCTCTTAAACTGTGGTCTCCACCTGTAGGTTCCTGAAATATCGACGGTAAGAAAATTCTCTGATGAGGAGAGGCATTTATGACAATATGGGAGAAATTTTAGTTTAAGATGGCTGACTGAACATATTATTTCTTCTCCCTCACTAAAATCCAATGAAATGTTAGAAATATGTGTGTGTGTGTGTGTATATATATATACTCACAAATATATATATATATTTTTAGGAGGTACTGGGCATTGAACCCAGGGCCTCGTACATGAGAAGCAGGCACTCAACCACGGAACTGCATCCACTCCCCAATGAAAGTTGTTTTTTTCCTTTGTTTGTTTGTTTTTTAGGAGGTACCAGGGATTGACCCGGGGCCTTGTACATGGGAAGCAGGTGCTCAACCATTTGAGCTATATCCACTCCCCAGAAATATATTTTTTAAAATTCTTGTAAATGAAAAACAATATGGTACCAAAAGCCATTCAGAAAATAATCCAGGACTTTTAAGAAATAAGTCTATTGATAAGTAAAGCAAGTGCAATTTTATTCGTTCATTCTTTGCCTAAAGCAGGGCAATAGGCATAAGAAAAATGTAAAACAAGTATATTCACTTTCAGAAAGGACATTATACCCCTTTAAAAAGGGCAGGCTACTAAGAAAAACATACAAAATTCTTGGATGTTAAAAAATATAATACTATACTCATTCAGAAAAGTCTGGAGAAATGAACTAAAACCAATTTCTATATTCTTTAATTTTCCAGGACATAGGACTCCCCCAGATTTTCAATAAAGTCCGGAGAGCATCCTTCCTCTTTCTCTCACTCCCCATGAGTGTGAATAACTTATATTGATTTTCACAGAAAGGCTGCTACCTTTCTGCATCCTGATATCAACAGGCCTGCCCTTTCTGGCAGCCATAAAGATTCTTTCTGTTAACCCACTTAACTCAACTGGGGGCAATCCACACCCACCAATCCCCAGGACATTTGGCAATATCTGCAGACATTTTCACTTGTCACTACTTGGGGAGGGGTTTGTCATTAACATCTAGTGGATGGAAGCCAGGGATGCTGTATATATTATATAATGCAGAACACCCCACCCCCACCCCACCTAAGAACATTTAGACCAAAATGTCAGTAGTACTGAGGTTGAGAAATAGTTAACTCTAAACAGACTTGCAAGCAAAACTTTTCCTTTATATCTCAATACCTCAGACCAAGAGAAGTTAAAGTCTTGAAAATTGGCCGTCTTCTTTACGCTAAACTATCCTCATACTTTACTGGACAATACGTGAAATCTCTAATGTTTCATTGTGGGTTATGCATAATTAGCCTTCACAGTGAACCTTAAGGTGTGACATCAAGAATGACACTTGACCTGGGACCAAAATACCCATAAACTAGAATAATTGTTATATCTTTTTGCAATTCCCCCTCTTTCATTGTCAGTCTATGTGGCATTCTTTCCCAAGATGCAGCCCCGAAGTCCATCCTTGACCCAGCCTGCAGACAGCTAGGAATAATTAAGCAGAGTTGGCACAGGAGGTAAAAGCTATTTGTCTACCCTAAACTGGTTCACTGAAGATGTCATCTGCCTAAGTTCTCTCTGTCTCCTCTTCCCATCCCCACCATGATAGTGTAGTGTGGTCTTCCAGAGATGAATTCTTTTTAGCCTTTTTCTATCTAAAAATGTCTTTATTTTGCATTCTTTTTTTTTTTTAAAGATTTATTTGTTTCTCTCTCCCCCTTATTGTTTGCTCTTGCTCTCTGTTCCCTCTGTCTTTTCATTGTGTACTCTCTGTGTCTCGTTTTCTTTTAGGAGGCTCTGGGAACAAAACCCAGGACCTCCCATGTGAGAGGGAGGTGCCCAGTCACTTGGGCCACATCTGCTTCCTGCTTGCTGCATCTCCTCGTTGCGTCAGCTCTCCATGCCAGCCCTTCACATCAGCCCTTCTTGTCAGCTCGCTGTCTTGCTCGTCCTCTTTAGGAGGTACTGGCAACCGAACCCAGGACCTTCCATGTGGAAGGCAAGTACCCAACTGCCTGAGCCACATCCGCTCCCCTATTTTGCATTAATTTTTTTTTTTTTTTAAGATTTTATTTATTTACTTTATCCATTTTAAACCCCACCTTCCCCATTTGCTGTTTTGTGTCCATTTGCTGGGCAATTCTCCGTGTCTGTTTCCTGCCATCTCTTCTCATCCTCCTCCTCCAGTCTTCACCAGGATTCGATCCTGGAGACCTCCGATGTAGGAGAGAGGTATTCTGCTGCCTGCGCCACCTCAGCTCCTGGCTTCTGGAGCTTTCGGAGCATCTCATCTTGTCTCTTCCGTTACGTCATCATCCTGCTGCATGGCTCCCAGGGCCCAACAGCTCAGTGGCACACAGAGCCTGGCAGCCCATGCGCCTTCTCTCTCTATATATATATATATATTTTTTTTTTATTTTACCAGGAGGTCCCGGGGATCGAACCCAGGTCCCTCCATATGGCAGACGGACGCCCAACCATTTGAGCCACATCCGCCCCTGCATTCATTTTTGAGGAATATTTTTGTTGGATATAGAATTGTAGGTTGACAATTGTTCCTTCAGCATTTTAAAGATGTCATTCTATTATCTTCTGGTCTTAGTGTTTCTGATGACTTGGCCTTTCTTATTGTTGCTCTCTCATATGTAAAGTGCCTTTTTTTTTTCTTTGCCTGCTTTCAGGAATTTCTCTTTATCTTTGGTTTTCATCAGTTTGACTGTGATGTTCTTAGGTGTGTTTATGATTATCCTACTTGGGGTTCTCTAAACTTCTTGGATCTGTGGGTTAATATTATCCCTTAATTTAGGAAAATTCTCAGCTTTCATCTCTTCAAATCTTTCTTCTGCCCCATGTTATCTCTCATTTCCCTTTTCTACTCAAGCAAATACCATTCAGTGGGATGACTTAAACAACGGGAATTTCTTAGCTCATGATTTTGAGGCTAGGCATCATCAAGGTGATCCTTCCTTCCTGCAGGCTAGTGTTCTGGGGCTGGCTGCCCGTAATCCTTGGTCCTCAGCTCCTCTGCCAGGTGGCAGTGCACATGGTGACCTCTCCTGATCTCTTCTTTCTCTTCCATGTTCCATTGATCGCCAGCTTCTTACTGCCCATGGCTTTCTTCTGTGACTCTGAATTTCTTTCTGTTCATAAAGGACTGCAGTAATAGGATTAAGGCCTAGCCTGATTAGGTTGAGCCACACCGTAACTGAAGTAATCTCATCAAAATGTCCTACTTGTAATGGATTCACACCCGCAGGACTGGACTAAGTTTAAGAACATGTTTTCTGGAGTATAGAGCTTCAAATCACCACAGGAACCAGTCTAGTCTGTAGTTGCACGAGTCTGGGCTTTGTTGTTGCTTTTGGTACATTCTGTTCAGTACAGGCTTCAAATTATTTGGGAGAGGGAAGAAAAGTTTCCCTTTGGCAGGTCTTGTTTATCTTAGTTTTTCTGCCTTACCTTCATACTTAGTGGACCTTACATGCCTACATCTCTGGGGAAGGAGCTTTTCTCAGTTCTCTGGCCCTTTCCTATAATAGAGGACCGTTGCCTGATATTCATTGCAAGGCCCAAAGTCCTGCAGAGTTTCTCTGTTTTCTTCATTGCCAGCAGACTTCAGCAGGGGCTGCCTACCTGTGCCTCTGAGCAGGGGATATTTCTCAACTTCTGCCCCTCCCCCAGTGAGACACTGCCTCTGCCTCCTACTCAGTATAAGGCCCAGAGATTCTTTCCCACTTATGTCACCTTTTGTCTATTCCTTTCATGCTCTTTTCTTGCCTCTGCCCTCCTTGCCTTTATGTATCCTTCTGGTAACCAACATCCACGCTTCCAACTCCAGTTTTCTAGTAGATCTCGAAATCAGTCATTGGTTTCAGAAAACCTTTCTGATACCTTAGATCTGTAATTTAATTAACTTCTCTGTTCCTCCATTTTTTCATCAGTAACATGGGGGTAATAATAATACTTATCCCAAATACTTGCAAAGCACCTGTAACAATGCCGAGCTCATGATCTGCGCTCACTAAATATTAGTTTTGATGATGATGATGATGATGACAATGACAGCAATGGCCATGATGACCTACTACTTCCAGAGGGCCCTATACTTCCCCTGTCAGATCACTCATCACACTGGAGTATAGTTGCTTATTTTCCTCAGTAGTCCTTCTGTCTCTCCCATCAGCTCTATTAGAGCAGGGATTATATCCCTCTTACTCATGATGCCTCATGGAAGGGAACTCAACAGATATTTGTCGAATGACTCGCCAAATGAAAAGGTTAGTGGCAAAATGTGTATGACACCAGCCTGTGGTTGAATTCTGGGATGGGCTGCTCACTATTCTGAATATTCTTTTGAGAAAAAACCTGGTTTAAAAAAAATCAGTTTTCTATTTTGAGTCATCTACAGCATCCTTGAATCCATCAAGCTGTGGTGTTGGAATTTTCTTTTCTTTGACCTTTAGAAAAGGGCAAGTGAAGATTTATGGAGTTCCCCACCTAGAATCTGTCATCCCTCAAAAGCAGCCTCACCCTATTTTCCAGGTGAATATTTTTTTCCCTTCATTTTATGTACCATGCTGTATTAGTCAGCCAAAGGGGTGCTGATGCAAAGTACTAGAAATCTGTTGGCTTTCATAAAGGGTATTTATTTGGGGTAAAAGCTTGCAGTTACAAGGCCCTAAAGAGCCCAACTCAAGGTACCATAAGAGGTACTTCCTCACTGAAGTCTGTTGCCACGTGTTGAAACAGGATGGCAGGGATGTCTGCGAGGGTTCAGCCTTCCTCTCTCTCTTAAGGCTCCGTGGGCCCAGCTTCTGATCTCAGCTGTAGGCTGAGGGTTCGTTTCTTTCTGGGCCTTCTTAGCTGCTCAAGGCTCTGGTCTCTTCAGCTGCAAAATATAAGGTGAATGGCTCGTCTCTCTCTGGGCTCCAGGATCAAAGTTCTCTCCTCTGCTGTGTCTATGGAGCTCTGTCTATTCCCGTGTATCTTCTTCTGTGTTTTCTTTGAGTGAGTATGCATTTATGTAGCCCACCAAGAGGGCAGGGACTCAATCCTGCACTCCTTAATGATGTGGTCGAATCAAAGCCCTAATCTTAACGTAATCAAGTAAACATAAAACCTTTGAATTTAATACAATCAAAGGGTATCATGCCCAGAGGAACAGACCCATTTACAACCATAATCCTTATCTTTTTTGGAATTCATAAATAATATCAAACTGCTACACATGCTAGCCATAGAACTTTCTGGGCTACATCTGTGATGTGTATTAGAGGGGCCTCAGTTATCCAAATTCTCGGCACTATATTCCTTTTTAAAAATATGTATCATTTATTATTTATAGAGATACTTGCCGGCATCGCAAAGCACAGTTTTGAATATTTCAAAATATTCTCTCATTTTATGTTTTTTTGTAGTCTCTTAAAAGTCATGTGAAATTGTTGATGCAGATGTAAATAAATTGAGGTGTACAAAGGTTAAGGGACATATTTGTAGATCATATGGTTTGTTTGTGGTAGAGCTAAGACAAGAAAATAGCTTGAAAATTAAGAGAAACTAAACTTTACTCGGTGACCTTGAGATTGTGCTCTCTCTGAAGATTCAGAGACTTTGGTTCACACTATGTAATTTACTTAATGGGTTTTGACTTCAATTTCTACAATTTTTTGAAATAAGGATAATTGTCTTATAAAGGTACATGTAATACTGTAAAATGAAAAATATATGTGATTTTTTAAAAAGAATGTACAAATGACAAGTATTACTTTTTTTTCAATTTACGATTGGAATTTAATGTTACAATGATAAGCGCTTTTGATTAAGTATGTTATGATTCATGAGGTGCAGTTTCTGTGTTTGAGTTACTTCTTGACCAGAGAAAGCTACATATTTTATAAATTTTCGTTTTCCTTTTGAAAGTGTTTTTTAAGTTGATAGTTTATATTTCGTCATTCTGCTGTACTCTTTTGTCTTCAGAGAGCTGCATGTCAGTGGCCAGGATTGGACGGTTAAGGCTCTGTGTCTATGTTCTCATCTCTGCCCTTGATTAATAACTACAGAGGCCCTCCAGTTTTCTTCTGACTTCCATCCAATCAATCCTGCACTCTGCTATCAGAGTTTTCATTTTAAAACCTAAACCTGATGTCCTGCCAGTATTGAGAAACCATCAGTGGCTCCCAATGCCGCCTAATTCCTTAGCAGGCAAAGCCTTTTTGACCAACCTCCATCCATCACCCAGTCTTCTCTGCCTGAGTGAGTACAAACTCCACCCAAAATCCCGCCTCCAATGCTCTTTGATTGTCCTGTCTTGTCTGAAGTCTGCTTGGACTGCCTCACCGAAAAGCCTTTTCTGGCCACACAGTCAATTACTCTTCCATTTATGTTTCCACCACGCTCTATGGGAGGTTGATTGTTTACATTTCTGTCTCTCTCATCAGCTTCTCAAGGATGAAAACTGCATCTCATTTCTCTCCTTTTTTTTCTTGCCCTTTTCTTGACATTTAGTGAGAGCTCTATAAGTACTGGAAGAATAAATGAAGATCTAAACACCTTGTAGCAAGTACATCCTAGATGGTCATAGGGATAAGTTTAGATTTAGGGAATTGTTTTAGTCCCTTGATGAATGCATACCTGAGAACTGCTGGCACAGACATTTTTTGCAGCCTCGTTGCCAGTGGTGTGAAACATGGCAGCCTAAGACATTGATCCTTTGATGAAGGGTTTTGCTAACTCACCACCTATTCTGTGTCTGAGTTTCTGTTTATTGTGTGCCTCTGTGATTCTCTTTGGTGGCCCCCGTCCCACGCGGCATTATCACAACCAACCCTTTGTTTTAACTGAACAGCCTGCCCTGCTCCTGCTGTAAGTTAGATATAGCTTTTTGTCTTTGTGTGGTCCAGTCTCAACAGTAACTTCTTCCAGAGAGAAGCTAGAACAGCCCGATAACTGTAGAAAGGTCATTCTTAGATAAGACTTAGGGTTTGGGATTTATCTGAAGATTGCTATTATTTGGTTTTGAATGGCTCATGTGATTCTTAGAACAGCTTATATTCCCTGAGCCGTCACTAGCTGCCAAGGACCACATATAAAAAGATAAATGAGAAGATGTTTTTAAACAACCACTATGGTGGTGGTATTATTATTCCTATTTTATGTTTACAATGATTATCATTTTACAATTGAGGAAAGGGAGACTTACACAGTTGCAGCTTCTTAATTGACAGCACTGGGATTCAAAGTGAGGTCTGACTGCAGAGCCCTACCTCTTAGCTCCTACCATATACAGTATCCTTATCCTTTGCTTAAAATGAAACTTAGTTTCTGGCATCCATCAGTTTTTTATCCCTTAGCTAATTTAATTTTTCTCTGCGAAGGCAAGAAAGTAAATCCAGTTGTCAGTCATGAACATCAGACCTCATTATAGGCAGTCCTGCCTGAGAAAGAGTGCATTTATGGCCTAGTACCTAGAAACCCTTCAGATGCCTTTGCTTCTTCCAACATGTCCTGCTGGAGCCCTTTTTACCCTGTGCTGGTAGGTACTCTGCCACCCACCGGCTTCGGTACTCTCAACCTTCTAACTGTGGTTCTCAATCCTGGCTGCACTTTGTAATCACCTGAAGAGCTTTCTAAAAAATGCCCATGGGGGTCGGATGTGGCTCACCTGGTTGGGCGTCCGTCTCCCATATGGAGGGACCCGGGTTCAATCCCTGGGACCTCCCAGTAAAAAAAATAAAAAAAATAAAATAATAAAAATAAAAAATAAAAAATGCCCAGGCCTCATTCCCTAGAAATTCTGATTTAATCATTCCAGATGCTTGGGATCTAAGTATCTGTATTATTTTTTTTCCTCAACCTTGCCTCTGTACTTTTTTATTTTAATTTTTTTGTTAGAGAAATTGTACGTTTACAGAATAATCATGCATAAAATACAGGATTCCTATATGCTACCCTATTATTAACACCTTGCATTGTTGTGGAACATTTGGTACAATTGATAAAAGCACATTTTTATAATTGTACTACTATAAACAACTTTATTGTTAAAGTTACACTTTAAATGCCATAGAATTCACCAATTTTAGGTGTATGACAATGATTTTT
Source organism: Tolypeutes matacus (assembly GCA_026826555.1). Classification (NCBI taxonomy): domain Eukaryota; kingdom Metazoa; phylum Chordata; class Mammalia; order Cingulata; family Chlamyphoridae; genus Tolypeutes; species Tolypeutes matacus. The sequence continues at coordinate 6,751,564 of JAKSZT010054368.1, forward strand.
AGTAAATTTTACAGAGCTGTGTAACCATCACTATAATCCAATTTTAGAACATTTTCATCACCCCAATAAAATCCCTCATGTCCCTTTACAGTTAATCCTCATTTTTGTCTCAACAGATTTGCCTTTTCGCATAAATGGAATCATCTGTGTTATTCGTAAAGCACCCAGGATTGTAATATGCACCCATGATTAAGAACCACTGTTAAGAACCACTATTACCTCCTAGATTTATTTTTTTTTACCACCATTCCCTGGATTCAGAGTGGCTCAGAAAAATTAATATGCCCCTGCTAGGGCTGTATTTTGGATAAGCTGTGAGCTAAATAGGTCTTTGTAAGCTAGACTGAGAACTTAATGATCATTTATAACCTGCTTTCTGTGGGAAGGTGCTTTTCAAACTCCAAATTTGCTGACTTAGGAAGAAACATTTGGAAGAAAGCCTGCACAACCTGTCTTCAGGTGCCGAGTGCCTCTACGTGGAGCCCTGAGTCAGACAAGGTGTGGGAGAGTGGAGACCAAGACTCTGTGTGGCCTTGCCTCTGGCACTTTCGCTTTAGATGTTTCATGTGGCTTTTTAGCTCCTCTTGGCATTGTCGTGGCAGTGAACTGGGTCCCCCTCCTGTGCTTTTTCCAGATAGGTCTTAGCTCCATGTATTTGTTACTTTGTGGTATTTTGTAAAATATTTCTCGTGTATTTTTGCCTGCTTAAATAAATTTTGAAGTCTCAATCTCAGATGCCTCCAGTTCCAAGTGGATCACATAAAGGAGGAGAGCAGGCTGGGAGAGTGAGGGATTTGGAAGTCCCCGGAGAGAAGATCGAAGGGAGCTGCAATATGTGGTGATGGGGGCGGTGAAGTTTCCTTCCGACTTTGCCATCAGCAGGAATCGTTTATTGAGCTTTTAGATTTAGGCCACATGGTTAGGGCAAGGATAGGAAATAGATGCCTTTTCATGTGCCAGAAGGGGAAAAACGCCAATTGACCGGGGGAAAAAAGCTGTGTGCATTAGCTTACATGCATAAGAAAATGATAAAACTCACTTCAATTAAAAAAAAAAAAAAAAGTTCATTTAGTCATTGATTGGAATTTATATAAATATTATGGAAATTCAGTTAAGATTGATAAGAGTTTCGTTGTGTAAAAAAAAAACAAATATTACTTATGTAAGGGAAACTGAATAGGTGGGCAAAATTCTATCATTTGGAGAAATAATTTAGAGTATAAAACTGTTAGATGTATTTTCCCCATACTGTTACCAAAATATTTTCTGTTTGTCTCCCCCTCGCGAAACCCAATAAACATCCTTTTTCTTTTCACTGTTATAAGTGGGGATGTTTTTTTTATTTCTTTTCCAGTACCATCCTTTTGGAGTTCTGTAAACTCTATTGTAAGACATTTTATACTACTTTGTGGAGTGTATAACAAATTGTCTCATTTTTAAAGCGTCGGTTCTTTCTTTTTAAATTCCAATTAAGCAGATTTCATATTTTTTCCCAGAAATCTAAGACGATGACTAATCTAATGAAATAAAACAGAAAAAAAGCTACTAAGCAGTCCACCGAGTAAATATGAAATCAGTTTATTGTATACAAACTCAGCATAAAAGACTCAAGTGGATTTTGTAGACACTGGTAACGAGACGACGATGTTGTACAAAATCTGATTTCCAGCAGAATGAAATACGCTACCTAGGAGTGTGTCTAGTCACTGTAATTACACTGTGAATGCAAATTATGTTGCATGCGGTAACTGTTTATGTTGTTGGCCTATGTGTGGTAGATTCCTTGGTGGATTAATCATACTTTAGCTTACTCATCAAAGATGCATTTATATATTTTCAGGTAACCATAATTTTAAAACTCTCTGCCTGCCCCATTTCTTCTTTTTCACTTTAATTGAGAAATCAAGGTGAAATTGTAAATAAAAAGCCAGTAGAACTATGAGCACTTGTGTGAAACTATAAACCAAAAAACAACAGCGCTATGATCTTGGAACAGTGTTGGTATCTTAAAAACTGCTTTTGTGCTGTTTCAATATTTAAAAAAAAGATCAAAAGGCTATATCATTTTAATTTTGTTCATTGCTGATTTTACTACAGCAGGCAATTCCGCACATACATGATTGTTTTCTATATAGTGTTTTTCAATTTGTTTTGCTACCTCTTAAAATCTAGAAAGTTCTTTTTTCAAACTTTTTCTTTCTTCGTGACGATTCTTTTTTTCATTCATTCATTCAGTATGTATTAATTGAGCACCCGCTGTGTGGCAGGCAGGTACTGGGGGAGGCATGACATCTAACATAGACATGTTCTCTGACCCCATGGAACTCGCCATCCTGCAGGAACAAGGTCAGTGATGCTCAGTGCTTGGAAGAACATAGTATGCATTGCCTGTGTGGACTTGACCATTTATCTCCCTGGTTCAGAAGCCCGTTCACCTATAATACATGTTTTTTTTTTTTCACATTTATTTTTTTAATTTTTATTTTATTTTTTTTTTACCGGGAGTTACCGGGGATCGAACCCCGTTCTCTCCATATGGTAGACGGACGCCGAACCTCTTGAGCCACATCCGTTTCCCTATAATACATGTTTTATGAAGATGTATGTGCCCAGAATGCAGTAACCCATATCCTGGGAAACAAAATGGTGGTCCACTATAGTGGTGTTTGGCTTTTGAGTGTAGAGGTAGCAATAACTGCTCCAGTAGTCCATGACTAGAGATGAAAATTGTCACATGAATTGGAAATTTCACTTTGACCCTGTCTCCTAGTTTGAGCATTTGTTGAGTATTTCAGGATGGGAACGTTTCTTTTTTCTCCTCTCCCATTAAGTAGGCTGAGTGAAGCATCCTGTCAACCACGACTGAAATGTTGGACATTACCACACTTGTCTAGGGAAAAGGTGAACATATCAAGTTTGCACAGCACCTTTGCTTTTAGGCTCTAGGAATTTTGAGGAGAAAATCTTGTGTTTTACAAACATGATAAATATAATAAAAATCTGGCCTGAGTAAACCTCCTCTGAATGACTAGTGAAATTGCAGGGTGGCTTGCATAGGAAAAAACAAACCCCAGAGTAAAATGGTGAGCTGGAAGTTCCTTCCTGCTTCATATTGTTTTTCCAGTTACAGACAGGAAACATTTGAGTGTGTTTTCAAGCGCAGAACGTTGGGCACAAAAAAGACTCTGACAAAGCAGAAAAGCCTATGTGCAAAAAGTTTAGATCTGTGCAGCAAAATGTCTGATTTAAGACAATCCAACTGAGCAAGTATTTTTATTATTGGATTGCTATGTCTACTGTTTTTGTGTTTAGGTGCTTTGAAAATTCTATTTGTTGGCTCCGTTTGCTTTATTAATGAAATAAAAAAAAAAGTGATCTCAGTGAAAACAAGAAAATTGCTATGGTTAAAACGTAAGTGCCTTATCAAAAGGGCACTTTGGCCAGTATTCTGAATAATGCTAGATTTTTCTTAGGTATAAATTCCACTTCTCTGATAAAGATAAACCTTCCAAAATCATTCAGCATGGGAGGAGCTGACCCTTGGACCAGTCACAGTGATGAGGGAGGTAAGGTCATTTGGACCACATTTTGGGGAGCAGATAAAACAGTGGTGGTTCCCTAAAAATAAAGGTGGGTATAGACATAGGCCAGTGGGGGAATCTTTGAGTGAGGGAGCCACCCCAAGTTGTATATTTCATTCTGCAGTCATGATTTGTCATTTGAAAGTAATCTTTTCTTGTGGAGTTGGTATAGCTCAGTGGTTGAGCGCCTGCTTCCCATGTACAAGGTCCTGGGTTCAATCCCTGGTACCTCCTTTAAAAAAAAAAAAATTAAGTGGAAAGTAATCTTTTCTGATTACAGATTATTTTTAATAATTTCAATGAACCTCAGTATTTGGTTAAATTGATACATTGGATTTTTCCTACAATACAGATTTTCTTAAAATTAATTTTATCAATATGATATATAAAGTGACCCAAAAGGCAGGAAACATTGCATAAACTTATTTTTAAACAGTATGTCAGTTACGTCTTCATAAAATATATTTAGTATATCTCTCAGCATCCAGATATCTTTTCAGACAAAGTTCCTCTAATTTAAAGCAAAGGATACAGTTATTAATTTGAAAGAAAAGGACAATAAGTATGTTTATTTTCCTTGTATTTGAGATGGTCTGAGGTATGTGTTATATTGTTCTTTTGTGAAGATTGACAATTGAACTCATTGCTTTGGATTTAAAGTACTTTATCAGAAAATGTACCAAGCATGTTACTTAAAAATGTAACTAACATAAATTAAAAAGTCAAGTAATAGTAAAAAGCTTATCACAAAATTTAGGGATTCTCTTTCCGCTCTTCCAGAGATTCTCCCACTCTAGAGGCAACTACTTTCAAATTTTGCTCTTTATTTCTGGCATTTACTCATATCCGTGTTTATAAATAGTATGTGAAAACTGCGGTCCTTTGAGTCATCAGTTTTAGGTATTATCTGTTTACTTCCTATTATGATAGATGAGGTTTTAGGGCTTTTGTATAACCTTCCCCTCTCTTTCTTCTCCATCCTTCCAACACAGTTATATTATCATTTGATATTTACTTTTTTTTTTTTTTTTTTTTTTTTTTTGAGGACTCAGGGGCCGGGGATTGAACCCAGAACCTTGTATATGGGAAGCTGGCTCTTAACCCACTGAGCCACAACGTCTTCTCTGAGTTGGTTTTATTGTTTGTTTTGCTTGTTGTTTGTTTTTGTTTTTTCAGGAGGGACCTGGAACTGAACCTGGGACCTCCCATGGAGGCGGGGGCTTAACTGCTTGAGCCACATTTGCTTCCCTGATATTTACATTATTATGTCCAGTTATTTGCAGCTGAGCATAGTAGTATACTATGATTATTTTTCCACCCAACTTTTTTATTTCCCTTAAGTTACAACTTACCTTATTTTCTTCATGGCCATTGCAGGGCTGTGCAGGTAAATGCTTAAAAACTGACTCAAAAAAAACACAAAAAAACCCAACCCAGATTTTGTTGTTTGTATTGTATATGATTTCCTATTTCAAGTTACCAGTGTAAGGTCACTGACAAGGAATTTGGAAAAGATGCACGTAATTGGTTCTCATGAGCTAACTCCAACACACCACTCACTGATCAATTACTAATTGTATTACTATAGTATTTACTAACCCACATTGGGGCTTTGAAACAAGTTTTCCTATTCTTCTGTTATTTTTTTTTTTGTTTCCTAAGAGGATGTATTTATTCTGATTCTTAGGTTGACTCTCTTCTTTTGAAGTTCTGAATATTTTAATAGGTCCTGAGACTTTTCTCTGTTTACTTATACTTAAAGAAAAAAGTTTGCATTTGTGGAGATATCCGAGTTGAGGTGGGTTCTGTGAGAGGTGAACAGGACGCCATCCACATGTTTTGATCCTAGACATAGGAGAAAAGACAGAAGTTATGTAATCCACGGGCGGTATCTTGCCAGAGGAGGGGCGCGCCTGTTGGCGGGAGGCATGGAGGTTGCTGTTGGTGAAGCTATGGCAGTCTCGTGACAGGTGCATTCCTGTGGGCTGACCGTTCAGGTTTCTTTTTGAGGCTGGTTGCTTGACCACACAGTCAGCTGGGGCCTGCCCCACTTCCCTAACTGGGATGACTACCCGTGTTTGGCACTTGAGCAATTCCCACCACCATGCCTGCCAAGTGAGGCCTGGGATGGCACATTTTGACCTAATGCTCATGGACCATGTTCAAAGGATTGAGAGTTGGTTTCCTCTGGGGTTTCTTCTGGGGGCCTTGACCTTGGCTTCAGGCTCTGCTCCTCTGGACCTGGGAATTTGAGTCAAGTTAGGGTTCCAGTTTTCTGCAAAAACCAGCAAGTGAGCCACTCCTAGAGGCATCTCCCTGTTAACTGGGACACTGCTGTGATGACTGGCATTGGAATCCTCTGTGGCAGTGCCCCTGCTTTACTTAACATGCCATCGTCCCAAGCGTAGGTTCGAGATGTGCACCACGGTACTTCCTGCCCTCACCCACAGCCAGCACTGCTCCAAGCTTAGCAGCCTGTTGAGGTCACACTAGGGGGTCCCATCCTCACCTTCTGGCCAAACCACCTTTTTCTTCTATTGCTTTGGGTCATGGTCATGATCATGCAGCTTTCCACTCTACATCACAGCTTATGAAAAGGCTTCAGAAATGTTGGTTCATTGATGTCCTTTCCCCCATATTGTTCAGGGCTGAAACAGATTTTTCCTTTAAAAAGAAAAAGGAAAGCTATATAACCTATATTACTAAAAAGGAAATATAAAATATGTAACATGGAGAAACTGTATAGTATAGTAAAACTGCATGTGCAATATGAATATGGGTCAAATTGTGTATATAAAACCCTTTTTCTTTGAAACTGAACATATATATGTTAATACTACAAGATGTTAATATCAGATTAAATACAGACACAAAGTACTACATATTGTATGATTTCATTTATATAAAATGTAAATATAAATCAATTTATAAAGATGAAATTAGATAAATGGTTGTGTAGAGCTGGGGAAGGACTGCTAAGGGGTGTGGAGTTTTTCTTTTTGGAGTAATGAAATTTTCTAAAATTTTTTTGTGGTGATGACTGTACAACATTGTGATTACACTAAAAGCCATTGATTATACACTTTGGATAGATCATATGGTATGTGAATACATCTCAATAAAACTGCTTTAAAAGAAATGTCCTTGTTCATTTCAGTGGGAATTTGATAGGGAAGTTAAATGATTTGGCTCAAATTGCTATTTGAACAAAAAGTCCAAAAAATATTTCAGTTTTTTTTTTGTTTGTTTTTTTTTTCTAAGAGGCCCTGCTGTATTTTGAAAAATTATTTTTAAGTTCCAGGCAAGGCAGGTTCTATTTGTTCCTAGAAAGGAACTTGATTAAAAAAAAAAAAAAATTACAAATACTCTCCCTTCCCCCCTCCCCCAGTATCCTCTAATCTACTTTTTATCTCTGAGAATTTTTTATTTCTAGTCATCTCTTATAAATGAAATACAATATACAATATTTATCCTTGTATGCCTTGCTTATTTCACTGAGTATACTGTTTTCAACATTCTTCCATGTTGAACTTCATTCTTGTTTATGGCCAAGTAATATTCCTTTGTGTGTGTGTGTGTGTGTGTGTATTATATATATAAAGACCTGTCCCCAGGTGACTTTCTGTCTCTTCCTTTATAGAAAAGGTCCACATTTTGTTTGTGCGTCCATTTGTTTATGGACACTTGGATTGTTTCCACCTTTTGGATATTGTGAATAATGCTGCTGTGAACATTGGTGTACAAGTGTCTGTTTAACATCCTGTTTTCATTTTCTTTGGGTATATATTTAGAAGTGGAATTGCTGGGTCATATGGTAAAAATGGCAATTTTTAATAATTCTGGGTATCATGTATGGCAATATCACAGCCCTTTTGAACTGCAGAGAAAACCCTTCTTAAAAAATTATTTAATCCCCCTCTGCTGATTTCTGGCAATCATGTTGCTCATCTGGGAAGTTGTTAATAGTGGTTCTAAAGCAAAGGAAGGGGAAAGTAGTGAAAATACTTTGTTTTAGCATCTTTTAAGATGGGGAGAAATCTGAAGGAGGGACTATTCAGTTATTGTGTGTGATGGCCCAGACTTGTATCATTGCATAATGTTTCTGGACTTGTGACCGATTTGATTCAATAGGCTATTAAGGGAAACTGATTTGGTTCAAGCAATTGGGCTCCTGTCTACCATATAGGAAGTCCAGGGTTCGATTCCTGGACCTCCTGTTAAAAGGCAAGCTGGCCCGCAGGGTAGGCTGGCCCATGCGGAGTGCTGGCCTATCCAGAGAAGCTGGTGCAGCAAGATGATTCAACAAAAAGAGACACAGAGGAGAGACAATAAGAGACACAGCAGACCAGGGAGCTGGGGTGGCACAGAGACTGAGCGCCTCTCTCCCACTCCAGAAGGTCCCAGGATCAGTTCCTGGTGCCACCCAAAGAGAAGACAAGCAGACACAGAAGAACACACAGAGAGCAGACAACTGGGGGGTGGGGGGAGGAGAAAGACATAAATAAAAATCTTTTTAAAAAATAAGCTTTAAACTAAGAATTGATCATTTTAAGAACTGAAGTTTCAGCCTATCTAGAGTAGTCTTTTCTAAAAGTGTGGTTTGTGGACCTCCTACAGTGGAATTCTGAGCAGGGAGGGACTTGTTAAAAATTCAGAATCTCACTCCAAACCTATTAAATTAGAATCTCTAGGGGGCAAGGCCTGGGAATTGGCATTTTAAATCAGGGCAAACACCCTAACCTCCTCACCCCACTCCCTCGTGATTCTGTGCACATTCAAGTTTGAGAACCACTGCTCTGGATAATTTTTTCTTGTTTGCGGATGATATTTTCTGTAACTTTTGTTTATTTGTTTTTCTTTGGTTTTGCTTAAGTTGCCCTTTGATGTAAAATTTGGTGAAACGTTCCCCCTTGTTGCCATTCATTTCTGTCTATTGTTTTTTAAATTCCAGGGTAATCATTATTAAATTTCATGAATTGCTTTTCATTTCTGGATTGCTAATAATGAATTTTTAATTTCTCCCACAGAGCTGAGAAAACAGAAGTCCTCAGTGAAGATCTGTTACAGGTAACAAAATATAACCTTTTAAAAACCCACTTTATATGATTAAAGGCATGTACAGAAGAAACCCCCATAGGTGAGAATCGAAGCTTGGACTTTTTACCTGAGAGAACGAAGTTGATGAGCATAGTTTTAAGTCAGAAAGAAAAGCAGTTGAGTTGCACGTTGATCCAAAGGGGATCTGAAACTTTGGTGTCATGTCATGTAGTCCACATGGGGCTAGTCCTACTTCCAAATGGCAGGTGTTGGGGTGGTGTGGAGGGAGGGGCCGGGCCAGCCTGGCCAGTGCACTGGTGCCGTGGCTTTGTCATGGGCCCTGGATAGGCTGAGAAACTCTAATCCATGGCTGTTTTGATGCCCTTGATGGGACACACCCTGCCAGCTGCAGCAGAGGCCCCCCCCCCCCCCCGGGCTCCAGCTTAGAGCTGGGATTTTGCCCCAAGGTGTGGCTGTGGGCTGGGTTGGGTCCCGAAGGGCTTAGAATCTCAGTGACAGCGACTTAATATTTGTTGGAAGGACAGCTATATATTGAATGCCCGAGCAGACCCTAGGGTAGCCTCAAGTTATCAGCCCAGTCATTCCTTCTTCCAGTAGGAGCATTTCCTGCCAGGGAACTCCGGCCAGTGCCGCCTCACAACCACTCCAGTCTTTTTTCAACAGGTTTCCTAACTTTGCGACTGTGAGTTTCTCCTAGAAGGTCCTGGACCCTTAATACTCATTGCTTTGCCCAACCCTACTGCCACCCCCACCAGAATACTTAGGGAAGTATTCCCTAGGTAGAGAAGTTTCTGTTATTCCTCCTTGCCTATTTTCCTTGCCTTTCACTTGCATGACCTAGAGCTGGTCTCCTCGAGTGGGTACCCAAAGAACAAAGATCTGTCCCCAGGTGACTTTCTGTCTCTTCCTTTATAGAAAAGCTGGAATAACGTAGAAAAATTCTGCTTCCACCACACCATGCTAAAACAGCCTTCAAAATTATGACAGTCATCTCCTGGTGGAATATTTCAACAGCACTTTTTTCTGTTGTTTGTTTGGGTGTTTTTGTTTTGTTTTGTTTTTTAGGACACGAAGTTTTTATTAAGGAAAAGAAGACATATTTTTTGAAGATTTATTAGAGAATCATATTAACAGCATTTCGTAGATGGTTTTTCTTTTTTTTTTTTTTTTTTTTCCATTTTCAAACACATAGATGATTTTTATTATATATCTCAAATTCATTTTTAGACTTTCAGAAATACTATTTGGTCCAGTCAAGCTTTAACTAAGCTAGATTTTTCTGTATTCTCCCACCCACATCCTTTATCAGTAACATACATTGTCTCATTTAATCCTTGAAACCCTAAGATGAGGACCAGATGGACCTTGCAGGCAGCTTGAAGATGGCAAAGTTCTCATGGGACTCAGGCAGCAACTGTCCATTCCTATCCTTTTATCCAAACATCCACTGGGGTCTGAAGGTTTTGTTAGTTTCTAGGACCTCCTTATTGTATAATACAGATACTACATGTCTGTCATACTTGCTACAAATACTTTCCCCCCTCTGATGTCTGTTGTTTTTACCTATAAAGAGGGAGAATAATAGTTAAAAGTGCAGCTTCTGGTGCCCTACTGCCTGCGTTTGAATCTCACGTCTTCTCCTGACCACGGACCATGTGGCCATGGGAATTTACATAACTTCCCTGTGCCTCAGTGTCCATTTCTCTAAAGTGAGGGCAATAAGAGCATCTACCCTGTAGGGTTGTTATGTAGCTTAATGAGTTAAACTTGTAAAGCACTGACAAACAGAGCCTGGAACTTGGAATGTGCTAAATGTCAGTGATTTGTTATTATTCACTATCAGAAGCTACCAAGATTATTTTTTTCTGGTGTGTTTCTGGTGTGAAGCTTCCTTTGATTTGCTTTGTGTTCTCCTAGCTCTTTCCTTAGATCTTTGTTTGCTTGGATTTTCCCCAGGAGGCTGTGAATCCTTGTAGGGCAGAAACCACAATTTACTTACTATTGTTTTTCTAATACCTTGCAAGGATATTCAATATATAGTTGTCCTTTTAACAAATATTAAGTGAACTCCTTCATTTTCTTGTATTAGACATCATTTCAGGCTCTTGGGATAAATCAGTGAATAAAACAGGCCTCCAACCTGGTAGGGTTTATATTTTAGTGGAAGTTGGAATCAAAATTAAATTAAGGTAGAGCGGGTATAGCTCAGTGGTTGAGTGCCTGCTTTGCATGTAAGAGGTTCCACTGAAGAGTGTGTATTTGTTGTCCAGTGTTTTAAAATATGGTCACAATAAGACTTGGGGATGGTGACATGGCATCTGCTCCTAAACATAAACTTGCCTGCCAGTTGAATCTTGGGGATTGGGGCTTCAATATGAAGAAAAGCTGTCAGTGCAGTGAGGACCTTGAGAGAAAGGCATAGAGCCATCTCATTGGCTTAAATGTTTTGGAGTCAAAACATATTCTGCTTCGAATTTGTTGATTTTTCTTTAAAATAGAAAGCTTCCCCAAGGACCTGCTCTCCTTCTTAATGAGTCATCAGAATACACATTTTTGGCATTCCTTCCTGTAAAAAGCAGCTCTCTTTGCCATAAACAGCCCTCTCCCAGCAATAATATTTTGGGAAGCTCATCATGATCCATGGGTCCCCTAAGCCAGTGTTACTTACTGCTGGCTGTCCATTCTGCTTTAGAAGTTTTACAAAAAACCCACCCAAGCCCAGTAAGGAACCATCCTGAAAACACTGGTCTTGAGTTTAAATTGTGGGCATTTATTTTGATTCTTCTTGCTGGTGCTGATATACCTTATGTGGAAGGCTCCATTGCCCTGTGCAGGAGACAGCTTCTAAGTACCCCTGTGGCATTACCCCCTTGGCAGTGGAGCTTTGCTGGGGCCCTCGCTGTGCCGTCTGATCAGAATGTTTAGTCAAAACTCCCTGCAGATAGTCAGCCTTGAAGGAGTCTGAAATCTGACCACCCTTACACTGAAGGCGCTTTTGCCTTCCAGGGGCTATTTTGCAATGTCTGGAGACATTTTGGTTACCACAGCTTGGGGAAGGGGAGTCAGGTTGCTTCTAGTATCTAGTGGGCAGAGACCGGAGATGTTGCTAAACATCCTACAATGCACAGGACAGCCCCAACAACACAGAAGCTACCAGCCCCAGATGTCAAAGTGGGGAAACCCTGGTGTAAGTTAGTGGGAACAATTTATTTCCATTTGCTCTCAAGAGCTAAAACAGACTGTGGGATGCTTTTCCTACCTACATGCAAACACTGCTTAGGAAAGAGGCTGAATGTGTTCTCCAGCCCTTCCCACGGCTCATTTGCCTCTCTCTCGTCAGATCGAGCGGCGCCTGGACACGGTGCGGTCAGTGTGCCACCATTCCCACAAGCGACTGATAGGGTGCTTCCAAGGCCAGCATGGCACAGACGCCGAGAGGAGACACGTGAGTATCAGGTGCAACTCAAAGCCACTGTCCCTGCATCTCGCTGTGGTTTTTTTCACCCCTGTGATTGGTGGTGGTTTTTTTTTTTTCCCAAGCAGCAGCGGCAGATTTAACTGCAGGTGTGTACTTCATATCACCGTTTACAGTCATGACAACTGCCTAACCATATCATTCTTTTGTGCTTAGGACACTGCTGGACTGAGAGCCCCGCCCACACTGAATTTTTTTCCAGGTGTTTTTAAAGACTTGATGGGCCATTTGTCATTGATAAGAGAATAGACATGTTAGTTAGGAATCATTTGATGGCAAAAAAAAAAAAAAAAATGCAGAAAGCCTGTCTTAAACTTATTTAGAATATAGAAGTAATTTATTGGTTCAGTAACTGCCATGTTCAGAGGTTGGGGTGAACTTTAGGTATGACTTGGTTGAGCATATCAATGATGCAACTAAAATCTCAGTTTTTTAAAAAATTTCTCTCCCCTCTGTCTTCTTCAGTGTCTGCTTTATCCCTAGCCGGGTACTCTGTATGCTTGTGATTTGGCTACCAGCAGCTTCCAAGGGCTACTTGCTTCCTTGTGCAAGCCCAGGAGAAGTAGAGAGCATCTTTTCCAGGAGTTTTCTTAATGGAGTATGAAAGCCTCTTGTTTCCAAGCCCCCATCAGATAGAATTCTCTTTTCATTGCATTGACTTGAATCGAGTCACATTCTCCATTCCTGAACATTCGCTTCCCACCCTAGTTACCATGGCAGGGGGGAGGATCAGGCAAGGAGACTGGATGTGTTGATTGGTATAACCAACCCACCCTTAGAACACGGGCTTTGTCAAGGCCAGGTTAGATTCCCAAGAACATTCAGGATACTGTTCTGGAAAGGAAGAGGGATGAACTCCAGGTAGCCAAAACATTGAATGTCTACCTCGGGGTACATCTGTTCTTAGCATTTAGGTTCCTGAATACCACCAGTACAGCAGGGGCACCTTTTATATTTAGGCAATTCCATGTTTGGTTTCACAGGTTGTTAGCTTATGAGCACAGACTAAATCTTAAAAGCACGTATAACATGAAGATGAGAGTTTCAGTGGCACACAGGGAAGCTATAATGTGCTATCTTGTTTTGTTTGTACCCAGATGTGTCAAAAGGAAGAACTGGTATGCAGCTGATCTGTTACTCTACAGACATTCGCTGGGCATTTTGAGAACAGGCTTATTCCTCTCTTGCACAATACCTAGAGATCTGTAGTTGTGTAAAAGGAGTGGAAGTTTGCATCCACCTACAAGGTTCTAAGAATACCTACTGCAGGGCCCTGCCCATCAGAACCAGACCCGTTCCCACCACTCCTTATCCTCTTGCCATGACTTCTGCTCTGCCCACCCTTTTAATGTTGTCATTCCCTAAGTTTCTCTCCTCTTCTCATTATTCTTGTATTCACATTCCCTATGCCACCTCCTCAGTTCTCATGGCTTCCAACTGATGTGTTTATGCCAGAGACTTTTAAGCCATTTTAACCAAGCAAAAAAATTCCTCCCCTAGATGTCGTTTAGCTTTAGCGTGAGTTCTTCCTTCTGTGATACCTCTCTTGAATTCCATCCACCCCATGAGGCCAGCTAGAAACTGTAGGGTTATCTTATATTCCCTTTTATTTTATCTTCCACCCTCTCCCAGAGCTGCCTGACCAGCAAGTTCTGTGATTCATTCTGTGACTATCTTTTGAATTCCTCACCTCCGCTCCAGCTCCATCTCTACTGCCTTCATCTTAATGGAAGACCTGGACTGTTGTTGTAACTTTCTGAGCTACATTTCACACCTCTAATTTCTCTCCTTCCCAGCCTGCCTTCAGCCTGATCCCCAGAACTGGTTTCCTGAAACACAACTCAATCCTGTCATCCTCCTGCCTTAAATAAGTAAATAAATAAATAAATAAATAAATAAATCTCAGCCAAGCAGTTCTCAACAGGGACCAGAATTATTCCTCTGGGGACATTGGGAAATATGTAGGAACATTTTTGGTTGCCATAACAATTGGGAGACACTATTGGCCTTTGGAGGGTGGGGACCAAGATGCTAAATGTTCTTCAGTGCCTGGAGGGATAGCTGTACACAAAGAACTGTCCCAAAATGCCAGTGGTCTGCTCTAAAACTTAAAAAAAAAAAAAAAAATTTAAAAGTTAAAAGTTAAATGCCAGTGAGGAACATGAGCCAGTTCCCTTTGCTTGGGATACAGTCCAAGCTCTTTAGCATGACTTAAACCATTTATAATCCAATCCCATTTTGTCTTATCAGCCTCATTGTCTCCAACTTCCTCCCATTCACCCTGCATTCTAGCCACATAGTACCCAACAGGCCCCAAATACATCATTGTCCTTCTCACATTTATGTATTCTTGTTCCTTTGTCTGCAGTGCTTTGAGACTCAGCCCAAATATCACATATACTGATTATAAACAAGCAAGTTATTAAACACTATTTACAAGTGCTAAAGATATGAGATTAATAAGATGTAATCTCCAACTTAAAGGTCGGGGGAGATACACACAAATGGATAATTATAAAACAATGTGATAAACAAAATATGCACAAGGTATTATGGGAGGACCAAGAATGGACACCACAGGAGGAAGGGAGTAGTCAGCTGAGGCTTCCTGGAGGAGGTGGTACCTAACAGAAAAGGAGGGAAATTAGTGTTAGGTGTTGGGCATTGTATTAGTCTGCCAAAGGGGTGCCGATGCAAAGTACCAGAAATCTGTTGGCTTTTATAAAGGGTATTTATTTGGGGTGAAAGCTTACAGTTTCAAGGCCCTAAAGAGTCCAGCTCAAGGTTGCTTTCTCACCAAAGTCAGTTGCCATGTGTTGAAGGAAGATGGTGGGCTATCTCTGCCTGGTCTCTCCTTCTGGGCTTCCTCTTCCTCTTAAGGCTCCATGGGCCCAGCTTCTTCCCTGTCTTAGCTGTAGGCTGGCATAGGGCTTGTCTCTCAGGGCCTCCTCTCTCTCCCAGGTGCAAACTATCAGGCAATTGGCTCTTCTGGTATGTGGGAAGCTGGTGCTCAACCACTGAATCACATCGGCTCCCCTAAGTTGGTTTTATCATTTGCTTTTTTTAATTTTGTTTTTAGGAGGCACCAGGGACCAAACCCGGAACCTCCCTTGTTGGAAGCAGGCACTCAACCACCTGAGCTACATCTGCTCCCCAAAATTGAAAATTTTATTGTATTTATTTTATAATAATAATCACTTGGAGAGCAAGGTCTGGGTCTAATGTCCCCAGTGCCTGGGACATGTTATGCACTTAATAATAATAATATTTAAATACTACTACTTATTATTATTAGAGCAGCTAACATTTATTATGTACTATTAGGTATTTGACATTGAACATCTTTAGTTAACAGGCAGCCTATGATGTGGAAACTATTGTCTTCTATATTTTCGAGGCACGAGGAAACTGAGGCACAGAGAGATTAAGTGACACAGCTAATACTTTTTTTTTTAAGATTTATTTTTTTAATTTATTTCTCCTCCCTCCCCCTTCATTGTTTGCATTTGCTGTCTGCTCTCTGTGTCTTTCGTTGTGTGCTCATCTTCTTTTTAGGAGGCACTGGGAACTGAGCCCAGGACTCCCCGTGTGGGAGGGAGGCGCCCAATGGCTTGAGCCACCTGTGCTCCCACAACTAATACTTTTGACACAAGAATTTGAACCCAGGCAGGCTGTCTCTTCCCTGAATAATTTGCCTAGAGGGAAAAACCAATGAATGATGATTTGAAGTAGATAATTGGAATGAGTGTCAAATAATGAAAAGAACACACTGTCTTCTGCTTTCCAGAAAAAACTCCCTTTGACAGCTCTCGCTCAGAATATGCAAGAAGCATCAGCCCAGCTAGAAGAGTCTCTCCTGGGGTAAGAGTCAGCTGCTTTCGGAAGCCAAGTGCCCTCTGGATGGTTGGAGGTGGAGGGGCGAGGTGGTGTACATGGCAGGTAGCCCCTGTATGACCAGAGGGGACGTGAGCATGATGGCACAGCTCAGCCACCCAGAGGATGGCTCAGACTTCGTGGAAGATGTGGGTCAAGGCTGCTGGGTGGCTGGAAAATCTTCCTTTAACGGGAACAAGTCTGTAGTAGGATAGGGCTCCTAATGAAGTTTATTCCCTTAGACTTGGGTGTCAAGCACTCAGCCCCTTCACTGTTCCAGGTGTTGACTTAGATTTATAAATTCTGACCAGTCCCTTCCACCCCTTAAGAATCACCTCCTGCAAGGGTAGTCACCAAAATGTCAGTGGTGGTTGTCTCAAGAATTTTCTGAATTATTTAGATTAATTTTTTAAACAAAATGGGCATGTATTATTTGAATAATTAAAAAATCTATAATAAAGCTATTTTCACTGGAAGAGGGAAAATACCTGTTTCTCCACTGTGGCCAGTGCCTTTAATCCTTTTTACTCTCTTTTGCTACAACATGCTTCCCAACGGGGCATGGCCTTTGGACTGTCAGCCTCTTTCCCTGGATCTGCCATCCTGTGCATGCTACGATCCTCCCTTCCTTCTCTGAAGGAAAATGCTGTTCTCCTACCCTTCACCCTTTGTCCACTCTCTGCTCCCAAATACGGGAGTTAAGCGTCTGCGTTAACTTTGGGGGAAGCACTGCCTAGGCTGAACAGAAAAGCAGCCGGTAATGAACTTTACCTGTGATTTAAGAGATTTTCAGGGTAATTTTGAGAATGCTTGATATTCACCTGACAAGAGAACCTGATCTTTGAGTAGGTTGTGACCCTTGCTGTTTATACACGCACATAGGCACAAAATACACACCTGAGGTAGTCTCTCTCTTTTTTTTAAGGCAGAAGTCTATGGACTTATGTTTTAGGGGGGTGCCCTAAGTTTATCATATTTTTTTAAGCTTTCTTGTGCAGCTCCCTGATGTATTCGTATCATATAGAGAGCAGAAGTGGCTCAACATGATATTCAGGTGCCTGATTTAATCAATATGTGCTTGTCGGGTGTCTTGTTTTTTAAAGGAAGTTGCTGGAGACGTGTGGAGATGCTGAGAATCAGCTGGCTCTAGAACTGTCTCAGCATGAAGTCTTTGTTGAGAAAGAGATTGTGGACCCTCTGTATGGCATAGCTGAGGTGGGTGTGCTCTCTGTGTGGCACAGAAGAGCTGAGCCTGAGTGGACTGGGTGGCACATGCTTCACTAGTGTCTATCATTTTAACAATGTCCTGTGGCTCTAATTTATACTTCTTCTTATAAATAAGGGACTTAAATTTGGGGTGCAGAATCCTTTTTGTAAATAAATATTGTTAAGTTTAGAAACCCAAAGCTCATCCCATTTGGTATTTTCTTCTTTCCAGATGGAGATTCCCAATATCCAGAAACAGAGGAAACAGCTCACTAAATTGGTGTTAGACTGGGATTCGGTCAGAGCCAGGTATGGTGAAGCCATACAAATAACCAGTAATGATATTATGTCATTTACCCAGCAACCATTGTCATCCCCAACACAGCAAGAGAAAAACTACTGTGTGTGGGCACAAATCCGTGCACTATATCGAGAGATCAAGTCACAGCCTGCTTACACCTCCCATGCTTGGCACTGGGGCTGTTGTTAGAGTATGACATGCTGCTATTAGTGAACCGATGGTGAAAGGAGGCAGAGAAAAATTGAAAAAAGTATGAGTTGGTGATGGGGACAATGGCAGACAGTTCTAATAGTGTAGGTCTTGGGATAGTAGATTGTAGGAATGAACAGATCTACGATCTTAACAGCTCTTGAGGCTGCAGTTATAATTACCTTGCATCATCAAGAAACGCTGTGCTCAAAAGGGAGGAACTCATGTAAAACTAACCGTACCCCAAGGGCTGTTGACTAGTGGATTGATGTCAGCTGGATGGAGTCTGTAGTGATTTATGGCAGAATTCCAGCCTCAGCTCTGTCCTTAATGGAATTTTTATCAGTGACTTCTGTAGCATCGGTGATGACTTTCTTCTTGGGTGTGTGGGAGTTGGGAATAGAAAGGCAACCACCATTGGCCCCTGTCCTTTCTCATACTTTATCACAGGAGTCAACAAACTTTCTGTGAAGGGCCAGAGAGAAAATATTTATTTTGTAGGCTAGATGACAGACAAATATATGGAGCTACAGCTATGATCTATTGAGTTCCTACATGTCAGATGCCTTCTGTGTTTTACTGTGAATTTCTATAATCTCTTTGCAAATTAGAGAAGTCTTAGAAAATGGCTGCAACAATGCTATACTTCCTTATTACTAAGATTTAATGCCAGCTTTTGGAGAAAACATCAACAACAAAAGAAAGAAAGAAACACTACCCCATTAAATGTTTCCTGTCAATTGTTAAGACATATGCTGATTTAAGAAATGTTGAGATGATTAAAAGGTACACCTAGGAATTAGTGCATGGCAAAAATGATCATTGCCACCATTTATTGGGCATTTGCCAAATGCCCAACATTGAGCTGTGTACGTTTTATGTTAGCTCATTAGATTCCCCCACCAGTCCCTGTTCATTTGCCCATTTATGCTTGCAACAGGTATTGATTGGGTGCTTACCATGTGTCTGACTCTGTAGCACACCCAAAGTATAGAGACACCTCAAGAATTGAAGAGGGAACTGGTTAGGAGGTTAATGTAAAATCCTCTATGTATGAAAGGAAATTACTCACCGTGTTTTATAGATAAACAAGCCTACGCCTACATTATCTATATGACTTGCTTCAGGTCAAATAGAGAATAAGTGGCAGAGTTGGGATTCTGGCTACAAAATCCACAATCTCCTTGTCATATGTACATGGGTGATTAGAATCCTTCCGGCAGAACCAGAACCAGGGAGTGGAGCCTACCCTGGTGACATTTTTGCTCACAATAAGAAAGAATTTTCTAAATGGTTAATTATTTGGTCATGAAATGAGTGACTTAACAAGGAAGTGAATGTTCCCTCATGGAATTGGGTTAATATATAAGCAGTACACATATCCCACAGGAGATTTTAACCACTGATCCTTGATCCTACATACATGGTCCTGTTCATTTAATTAGGCAAAGTGGGTATGGGAGAAAGTGACACAAGTAAATATTTCTTCTTTATTTCTACTATTCCAATGGCCTTTCCCTGGAAGAAAATGAAAATAGTGAACAGTAAGTAGAAATCTGTCATATGCCAGACATATGTACACACACATTTGTTCTCTTCTTTACTGCTTATGACACTTCTGTAAGGCAGGTGGTATTTCTTATCTTAGTTTTACAGATGCAACTGAGGCATAGAGAGTCTCAATGCTCAAGATCACATAGCTAGTAAAGTTAGAGCTGAGCTTCAAACCTGAGTATGTCAGTTTGAGTACATTTCTGAAGTCCATGCCCTCTCCACGTAGCCTCTCCAGCTTTGCTTCAGCAGATTTGCTGGAGCCTTGCTGTGGAGGAGTGCTTCACATTACAAAAAACGTGAAACAGGGCATGGTGTATGGTGTTTAGGGGCAATACAGCAGTCTGGAAAGCTCAACAGGTTGCTAACATGGATTTTATGTTGCATCTTCACGATGTCCGTGTTTAAATTTGAGGTATTAGAACTTTCCACAATATCAGATGCACATCCATATTCAAACAGAATTGGTCTTGAAAACCAAATAGAAACTGTTTTCAATTATTTTCCTTTCCCAATCCCCCTACTATTGCTATAGTGTAAATCTTTTCTGGAGATCCTTTTGAATTATTATAAAAGGATCATAAATATTCTACATTATGTTTCAGATTTTGCTATATTATCTTTAGAATATTCATTCTTTTAAGTGTTTTTAATTTTTAAAGTGTTTTCATAGCTATTGACTTGACTGCTACATGATTGAAGTTCTTTCTGGCTTTTACCTGATGACAGTTGCCCCAGGTCTGAATGGTCATCTGGAGGGACATAAGGAGTCCTTGAGAGCAGGAACTGACTTCTCAGTGGCACAGACCAAAAGCAGGAGAGTAAGGAGATATTTCATGGCAAGGATTCCATGACTGGGCACTACATAAAAGGGGTTCCACTGATTGGTTTTCAGCAATGGGATTTGTTGGAGACAAGATGTGGTCGGTTATGCTTGGAGCATATCCTGTCCTGTTGTGGTAGGAAGCTAATGTCTTTTTGCCTGCTTCTATTCTTAGAGAATAAGCCTAAGGAAGGCTGGCTTCCTAGGCATCACAGGTAGAATTAGTTTGACTCCGTAGGGTTGAGTGTGTATAACTAATTCAGGTATTGGCTCTCTCTTTGTTTTGCAGGTGGAACCAAGCTCACAAATCTTCAGGAACCAACTTTCAGGGGCTTCCATCAAAAATAGATACCCTAAAGGAAGAGATGGATGAAGCTGGAAATAAAGTAGAACAATGCAAGGTACAAGAATTCCCTAATAAATATATACTCATATCAGTCTTTTGGTATACACAAATAATGGATGAAAGGTTGAAGATTGCGAATTACTTAAGTTTTACGTAATTCCTATCAGCATATTCTGAATGATATTAAGGGTGTTTTTTGTTTTCTTCTTTTCTTTATTTCCCAAAAGTCTATATTATTTTATAATGAGAAAACAAACAAACAACAACAAAAAAAAACTTTACTTTAAAAAAATTCAAATAAGCTATTTTTTTAAAACTTGGTAAAAATGTCTAAGTTTATTTAAAATAAAGAAGAAGTGAAAAAAGATAGCCATAGTAAAACATATTATAAAGTTAGAGCAACTAAAACAATGCACAATAGGCAAAAACAGATCAAAGGAATATATACGTTTTCTATAATAGACCCTGTTATATTTGGAAGATTTAATATATAATAAAGGGGGTTATCATATATCCATATGGAAAGGATGATTATTTTTTTTTAAATGTTTCTAGGACAAATGATGCATAATTTTAGAGAAGCATAGCATCTTATCTCATAAATTAAATTCCAGATTAATTAGTTAAGTGATCTCACTCTCTGTGTATCTATCTATTTAGATAGACATTTATTCCCAATGTCATTTGAGGTGGCAAATTATTTTCAGAAATAGGTCTTTGATGAATCTTAGGATCATTGATTTAGACTTTTCCTACCCTTATTATTCATCATTTTTCAAAAATGGTCTCTTTATTCTACTAGATAGTATTAGGACTGTAACATTTTAGTTTATTCATTCTATAATTCACTTTACAAGATAGCAAGCATTGCTCAATTAACTGAGGTAAAATAACTTGTTTAAAATGATATAATGAGTAAGCATTAAAACTGAACTTACAAAGTCATGCCAGAGCTTTTGTGTTTAAGAAGATGATATTCAGATAAATGCTCCTAATAAAATCATCTTGTACTGGCTTATCCTATTCATGAGAGTTATAGCTTTTGCCAGTGTCATTTATCCAACAGTCTTCTTTACACCTAGTATAACCTAGATCTAAGATGTTGGCTGCTTGTTGGACATGAATTTGGTGGGGGACTGAGGAGTCTGAACTGGTACATTACAACTTCATGTCTCTTGTCTCATTTTCTACACTATGGTTTGTCAGTAATTCAAATGGTGAAAACTCATGAAAAAATATTTTCTGTCTCCTTAGCTCTTTTTTTTTTTTTCAAAGATTTATTTTACTTATTTATTCCCTCCCCACCCCCCAACCCCATTGTTTGCACTTGCTGTCTGCTTTCTGTTCATCTTCTTTTTAGGAGGTGCTGGAAACTGAACTCGGGACCCAATCACTTGAGCCACCTCTACTTCCTGCTTGTTGTGTGTTTCATTGTGTTTCCTTGCTGTTACTTTTCCTTGCATGATCTTACAGTGTCTGTTCGCTGCGTCAGCCTGTTGCATCTGCTTGTCTTGCTTGTCATCTTTAGGAGGCACCAGGAACGGAACCTGGGACCTCCCATGTGGTAGGTGGGCACACAGCTGTTTCAGCCACATCCTCTTCCCCATAGCTCTTTATGTTACCTTATGAGTAATTTCCTCAGATCTAAGTTCCCTTTCACTCTCTTTAGCTATGTCTGATCTGCTATTTAATTATCATTGAGTTTTGAATTTCATTAACTATATTTTTAATTTCTAAAATTGTACTTCTTAATTCTGCTCTTTTTAAATAGTGCATTGTTCTTTTCTAGTGCTTGTTTCTTTTTTAATATCTTTAGTCATTTTAAATATGTTTATTCTAAGTCTTTCCTCATTCCATTTTCTAAAGCTCTCTGTGAATTTCCTTATGGTAGATTGTTTCCTCATGTGTTTTGTCATTTTGTATTATAGACTTATTTTAAAGAGGCGCTTTAATCTGTAGAACTCCTTGGGGTGGGCATGAGTCTCCCCAGAGAGTATCATCAGCCCAAGTAATTAATCTTGCTCAGTTTGGGGGTTCCTAAACCATATATATAGTAAATTCAAACCTCAAATCCTCACGAGAGCAGGTCTAGGTTTGTAAAAATTTCAGGAGCAGCTCTTTCCCAGACCCAGTGCCTAATCCAAATCAAGTAAGCATCCCTGTTTTTTCCCATGTGCTGATGGGTGGATTTTTTTTTTCTAATTGACCCTTTCATTGAGGGTATAGATCCTCAAGAATCCTACTCTTATACATGATGTTTGTGTGCTTATCTCAGTTCCAGTTCCTCACCTCCCCAGGCTTAAGGCTTTCATTTCTTTCCTCTCTCCTCAAGTGAGCCCTAAACTCAAACACCTTGGCACCAAGATTGGTATGAATCCGCCCCAGGTCATCCCCAGCTTCTGTCCTTGCTTACCATCCTGGATTTTAGTTTATGCATCTATCCCTCTGTATTAGTCAGCCAAAGGGGTGTTAATGTGAAATACCAAAAATGGGTTGGTCTTTATAAAGGGTATTTATTTGGGGTAGAAGTCCACAGATACCAGGCCATAAAGCATTACATTTCTTCTCTCACCAAAGTCCATTGCCACATGTTAGAGCAAGACAGCTGCTGGCGTTTGCCAGGGTTCAGGCTTCTGGGGTTCCTCTCTTCCCGGGGCTGCGTTTCTCTCCGGGCTTAGCTCCTGTTTCCTCCACAAGGTCAACTGTAGATGATCAGGCGAATGCTTGCTTCTCTTCTCCTGGGACCTTCTTTCCAACATCAAAACTGCTTCTCAAAAGACTGCTTCAATTCTGTTCTTTGCCTTGCCTTTTATATTCGATTCCCCACCCACCAAGGAGTGGGGCTCAACGCCCTACTGACGTGGCCCAGTCAACACCCTAATCGTAACTCAATCATGCCCAGATTAACAGATCAGTTTACAAGCATGATCCAATTATATTTTTGGAATTCATAATTACATCAAATTACCAAACGGCCACACCCTCCCTCACTCCTACCCCTCTCTTTCTCTCTTTCTTTCCAGAAATTTACTTTGTTGCTTTATTATTCTAAAAGAAATTGTGTTACTCTTAACTAGCATTTCTAGTTTTTGTTTTTCATAAATGGAGGGCCTTCAAGTTAACTTGTGCCCTTTGATGCCGAAAACAAAAGGTAGCACATTTATGTGGGGGGAGAGAGGGGTATAGCCAATTGCCTAATCTTTTACTTTTTAAAAAATTGTCTTTTTATGAGTAATTCATTTAGTTTGGTTCAGATATCAAAAAGTATAAAACAGTATGCAATGAAGTCTTTCTTCCACCTTGTCCTCCTGCCTAATTCCCACTGTTCCCAACAGGTATCCACTATTATTAGTTTCTTGTTTTTACCTCCAGAGACATTTTTATACATATATGGCAATAAAAAGATAATATTTTTTCTCTTCTTTTTTTCACTCAGATGGAAACATACCATAAGCTATGCTCTATACTTTGCTTCTCAGCAAGGTGTATTAATATATATTGGAGATTGTTTCATGTCAATCCATAATGAGTTTTTTATTCTTTTTGTTGTTCCAGTTTGTGGTTGTACCAGTCAGTTGATGGACATTTAATCTCTTGCTGTTTTCATCACTTTTGCTCTTCCATCAAAGATTCATGGAGATTAATTCTCAATTGCAATTTTCTTCCCTCTTTTTCTCAATGACACATCTCTTCCACTTATGTAGGATCAACTGGCAGCAGACATGTACAACTTTATGGCCAAAGAAGGGGAGTACGGCAAATTCTTTGTTACGGTAAGCACCTTCCCATTGACAAATAGTGAAAGCATTGTACAAATTGAATCATTGTAGTTTTTTTGGCAAAATATTTCATTTTTGGTTTTGCTCAGCCGTTGTGTGTGTATCCATCCGATGCTAACGTTACTTTTGTTTTTGAATGTGGGTTTGTTCTCAGTTATTAGAAGCCCAAGCAGATTACCATAGAAAAGCATTAGCAGTCTTAGAAAAGGCCCTCCCCGAAATGCGAGCTCATCAAGGTAATGTAACTGCGTGCTGGCTGACGCCTCCTTTTCGCCTCTGCCACTTCTGCCTCTCTTCTTCACCCTGACTCCTTTGCATGCATTTCCTTTGGATAAAGCCTCTCTGCCTAAGAGGGTACTATTTTCCAGCATAATTTCATCTTTCCTTGCTTCATTCTCTAATTTCTTCCAAACCCAAATTAACATACTAATAGCACATTTGTACTTCTTGTGAAGCCTTCAGTTGAAGAGAAAGCTTACCCCTTTGGGGAGTGCTTGAATGTTTTTCTGTCGTCTAAATAGCCTTGAAAAAAATCTAGCATCAAATTCTCCTTTTCCAAATCAGTTATTTGTTCCCTGGGGCTTAACTCTAGCCCTATGACTCCAAGACCACACAGTCAAGGGAAAATATTTTAGACTTTCCAAAAGGGAATTTTAGAAACCAGTACTTGATGCCGCTTCATCAGTCACCGAGTAAATGTGATTTAATGATAAGACCTTACAGATCCCTTCTTTGTCCTTAAACAAGACTCTTCTTCTCATGAGTACTAATATTTTGGCCAACATACTCAAGCACATTACAGATTTTACCCACAAGTAATGAGTGTACTGAACTGTCCCTTGATGTTCAGTTTTAAATAGAGCATCTGAGCTTTTAATTCTACTTCTCTATGCTTAACGATCAGAGCATTTACCAGCAGAGATCACCAAAAGTTGCTGAGGCAGAAATTACTCTGTCTTCTTTGGACTTATACTATTTCACTGTTTAGCTGATGGCAAAGACCTGACGGTTGGTACTTTGGGTTCCCTGCACAACCATTGGTCTTGAGATGAAAGAGTATCCTGCCAGGTGCTAAGTGTGAGGACTGTGCTTGTGAAAGAGAGTGAATGAGTGGGAAGGGAAGGGTACAAAGTAGATGTGCACACACACTGGTGCTCTCCCACGTGTGCCCAAGAATCCCACTTCTTCCTTCATGAATCTCAAGAGGTTCCAATAGGTTCTGGCTTTGTGCCTGAAATTTTTTGGATTAAGGATATAGAAAATTCCCTATCTTGACTGACTGTATAGCCAGGTCTTCGGCGATCTTGGATGCAGTGTGTGTGATTTTCTTAGCCATTCTTCATAAGACAAATTGCCCTTGCTTTCCTCTTAAGTGATCTGATTTCCTAGTTGGTGGATGATGGTATTGAATCACAGTGCAAAGGAATGAAGCTGCTAGCTAACAGTCAGCCTTCCAAGGGGCAGGCTTGCTGCACACAGAGCACTGAAAGCATGTATTTAAGGGATACCTACTATGTGCTGGGCCGTGGATGAGCAAAATAGTATAAACATCATCATCTTGGCCTTTAAGGGGCTTACAGCCTGGTTTGAAAGAGTTCACTAACACACACAAAAAGGAGACGTTGGCTTTTTAGCAGCGCTATTTTATTTTTTTAACTCTCATTCTATTTTTTCCCCTTGAGGCTATTTTCCCTAGAGAAGTATGTCAGAAAGTGGTGGGAAGCAGGAAGGGGGGAGGGAAGAGTTTTAGGATGTATCAAGGAAAGCTGGCATTTGGGGGAAATAGCCAGGGAAGGAAGGGTGATCCAGCTTTTTTCCAAAGTTCACTCCCTTTACCTGAGCCCAAGAATCCAACCCCTCCCATCTCTGCCTGTCCTTGTCTGTTAGTCCAGTCTATCTCTTACTTTCTACTCAGAATGTCCTTACTATAGAAAGGATATTTACCAAGACCCCACTGCCTCCTGTCATCCTGCTGACCCTGACTTCACATCCATGGGCAACTCACGTTTATCCAGTGCCTCCTTCTGTCAAACACAGCATTTCCTTTCATCTCATTGACCTTCATTTTTCTGTTAGACTCTTTGAAGTCTAACCTGCCACCTCTGTTTTCTTACCACCTTCCTGCCCCTTAACCCTTTGCAGTCTGGTTTCTACCCTCAATCACTTTGCTATTTCAAAACAAATCGAAACAAAACCCTACAATTCTCAAAGGACCAGCGACCTCTTAGTTGTCAGATCCCAGTATTTGACATGACTCAGGCCATCCCTTCCTCGTTAAAAATTTTTCCTCATTCAATGTGATTGTTTTTGGGCTCTGTTCTCTCCATTTCTGCCCTCACCTCAGAAGTGAGCCCTTTCTGAGGTCCAATCCTTGCCCCAGTGTTCTTCCCTCTCGTCCTCCCTCTTTCACTCCTTTTTCTGTAGAAATCGCCCTCAGTTGAAAACTTCCACTCTTGTCTGCCTCTTTAATCCTGGCAGCCTTCTCAGCCTCAGTTTTCTTTGATGACTGGGCCTCACATAAAACAACCTATCTCAAAAAGCAAACTGATCCTTTCCCAAACACCAGCTGTCCTTTCCTTCCTTACTTCTCTCCTTGATACCACCTTTCTCCAGATGATCCAGATTCGAATTCTGTCCATTCTTCCCTGTGCTGTGCCTCTTATGTCTCCTCTTCCCTCTCGATTCCCACTGCTCCCTCTGCTCTGAGTCTTATTGCCTTGTGTGTGAACTATGGGATAAAATATAAAGTCTCAGATTCAAGGTCCCTGGTGTTTTCTCAACCCATTGCCCTCCACAAGATGTGTTTGCCATCTTTTTGATCTAATTCCTACCCATCTTATAAGATATCCTCCAAGCTCACCGCCTTCTCTAACAACTGAAGCAAACAGTGAACACCTTGTTTCCTAAATTGCTGTACCATTTATATTCTATACCAGAAGTTGCCACAGTCCTATCCCATTGAAAAAAAAATTTTTTTTAATTAGTTGCCATCATTTAAAAACCAGATGCTTTCACATAACAAACCTGATTTCTGGCTTTCTTTGAAATTCAGAAGATCTGGCTACACTGGGCCTGCTTTCCCACGAAGCAACATTGGTCTAGCATCAAGGAGCAGATGGTGCCAGGGAGCATCTGGCACCGAGGAGAAGCTAGTGTTGAGGAGCAGCTGCCCCCCATAGGCAGGCATGCACTCTCCAGCCCAATTCACATACAGTGTTGCTGATCCAAACCCTGTATCCATTTGCATTGTGACCCCTTTTCTATACCATCCTCCTTGACTTGGCAAACATGTTTTGTCTTGTTAATCACTGTTAAATGTTCATGTGTATGTCTGGTATTGCTTTACTTCACTATTAGATTGCTCTCCTCTTGAGGCCGGGGAGTCTCTATGAACTATGGTACCTACTGTTGTTGTCTGAAGGGCTGAGTGTCTTATTGTTTCTAGGTCAATAATTCTCACCTCTACCCTCTGCCAACATACACCCAGGTGGGGAGGGCATGTTCCCTTCAGTATTTATTAGAAAGTCCTAACGGGGGTTGGAGTGTGCATCCCCCGCCAGCATCGTAAGATCGGGCATGTGGTGGAGGAGGTGGTAGGTGTCACTGGGAGAACTCCCCTGGGTCATTCTGATATATCCCCCTAGGGGAAGGGTTGAATGGCCATTTTCTGCCTGTGTTAAGAATCACTGCTTTAGAGGAAAGGGATATAGTACTCCAGGTAAGAGCTGGCCTCTCCAAGGACTGTCACAGAGCTCTGTCTTCTGAAGCCTGGTCCCTGGGTGCTTTTTCTATTGGAAATTCTGCTGGGCAGGGGCTGGAGCAAGAGGTTCCTGACTGTTCTGAGAGTGGCATGTGACTGCTCTTTGCCTCACCCCGCTCTTCGACTCTACTTTCTCTTTCCATCAATTTTTAACTTTTTACAAGCTCTCAGCTTTATGGATTTTGTGGGGTTTTATATTTTTTTCCTTGCCCTACATGCACATTGTGGGATGGGCCCCATACACTTGCTTTCACATATAGGAGTGTGTTTGAGGACAAACTAGAATAAATATTGCCTCTTCAAACCCAAATTTCTAATATCAATGTGGCCAAAGGACAGATGAAAGGTCCCGAGAAGGGTGTGAAGGGAACTAAGTATGTCTCACTCTGGAGTATTTTTTACCTACTGGTTTTCCCTCTTTCGCTTCCATGTGCTTCTCAGACAGCGTCAGAGCTCTACAGCTCCCACAGGCAGGCCAAACCCAATCAATTTTTTCCTATTCTGATTTAATGCATTTATTTTCTAAATTTTTGCTTCTCTTTTACTGCTTTATTGTATGTATTTCTGCTAAGCTGCCTCAAATCTTTTGTGGAATGAAGCAGGGTATATGCCTGAAGATGATATAAAATATTGCTCTACTGCTGTCAGCACAGCCTTCAGCCTAAGCTGCTTTGGGTTTGCAGATAGGGTATTCTTTTCTACGTAAAAAATTGTTGGTCCTATTTGGGGATGTGGCATTTAGAAACACTGCATGTCATGGAGATATTACATCTGACACAAGTTCACGTTGACCATCTCCAGCCTTGTATGACAAATACTTGCCTTGTATCTGAAATTTTAAGAGATTATTTCCTTTTTCACATTGTACGAGTCTGTCTTGTCCTCTAGGTAGAAAGCCAGTGCTGCTTTGCATGGCTAAAATAAATTTCTTTCTAGTGAAATCCTTTGTTTTAGCCAAGGCCACTGCCCACCTGCGTTGACGTGGGCCTGGTGCCAGAGCTCAGGAGCACCCCTGCTCCTTCTCCCGGCAGCCCTCGCTGGGTGTCACGTCAGGTGTGCAGAGCTTCTGCTACACAAGCATCCTTCGTAGCCTGCCTCAGTTTTGTGGTCTAGTGAATGTTAAATAACAAAAGACAAAAAGACTAGATGTTTCCCCTCTTCCCAAAGCCTCAACTACCAATCGGCTTAAAAAATTAAAATTTAAATTTAAAAAAAAGAAAAAAAAGAAATTCCCTTTCTTTGGGGGGAAAATAAGTTGGTGCTACCGTGAGGTTGTTGGGTGTCTTACTAAATGGTTTGCTGCTTTAGATAAATGGGCGGAAAAACCGGCCTTCGGGACTCCTCTGGAAGAGCACTTGAAGAGGAGTGGGCGTGAAATTGCACTTCCCATCGAAGCCTGTGTGATGCTGCTGCTAGAGACAGGCATGAAGGAGGAGGTGAGAGGCGCCTCAGCAGGCCGGGCCCCCGTGTCCTTCCCTCTGCCCCCTCTGCTGCCTTTATTACACAGCCGCTGCCGTCAGTCCTGTGCAGGCTGTGGCTTTCATATTTTTGTCACTGTGACCCACGCAAGAAATGCGTTTTAAATTGAGACCTTTGCAGGACAGCACTCCCCTCCCCTACTTGTTTTGTCCTATTTATCATTCCATTGTATCTGCTGGTTGTGATTCACAAAGTGGCTTTCATTATGCCCTATGGACCAGAGCTTGCTTCCAGGAGTTTTAATTTTTAATGAGCAAGAATCAGACACTTGTGTAGCACTATGCAGTTTTCTTGAGGAGCACCTAACATACTTTATTTTATGGGATCCTTAACAGAAAAACCCATGAATCAAGCAGGGCAGGTCTCATTCCTCTTCAGATAAGAAATAGGTCTACAGGGAGATCATGTGAATCCCAAAGATCACATGTTGAGAAGCACTGATCTAGGCTATTAGAAGTCCAGATCACATGGTGGAAGGAGGGGATAGTGAATGGAAGCAAATGTAAGGGAGCCTCTGGGTGTTGGTTTGGGAAAACTCATTGAACTATTCCCTTATGAAGATCAGTGCTTCTCAACAGGGGGAGATTTTTGTCCCTAAGGGACATCTGACAACTTCTGGAGATATAAATAAATATGTTTTTAAATATGTTTTTAAATATGGAACACATCACGAATTTGCGTGTCATCCTTGCTCAGGGGCAATGCTAATCTCTTTATTGTTCCAATTTTAGTATATGTGCTGCTGAAGTGAGCACTGGAGATACTTTGACTGTCAAAACTATTGGGGTGCTACTGGCATCTAGTGGGATGCTGCTAAACGTCCTACAATGCACAGGAGAGCCCCCCCCCCAAAGGACTGTCTGGCCTAATGTCAACACTGCTGAGTTTGAGAAACCTGGCCTAGATTAATTTTGCCTAAAACTCAAGTCTTACAACTCCTTGTTCAATGTCCTTCATACTTCCTGCCTCTTTTGGTCAACCTGCCTGTGTTTTACTCTCCTAAGAAACTGTTAGGGCAGTGAAAGTGAGTAGCAATGTAGTCTAACAATGTTCTTGAAATATCAGTTTTAAAAAAATATTCCTAAATGAAGAAAATCTAGTGGGGTGGATGTGGCTCAAATGGTTGGGCGTCCGTCTGCCATATGGAGGGACCTGGGTTCGATCCCCGGGACCTCCCAGTAAAATAAAAAATATATATATAGAAGGCACACGGGCTGCCAGGCTCTGTGTGCCAGTGAGCTGCCAGGCCTCGGGAGCCATGTAGCAAAATGATGATGTAACAGGAGAGAGACGCAGGGGAGAGACAAGACGAGATGCTCCGAAAGCCAGGAACCAAGGTGGCGCAGGTGGCAGAACACCTCTCTCCTACATCGGAGGTCTCCAGGATCGCATCCTGGTGAAGACTGGAGGAGAAGGATGAGAAGAGATGGCAGGAAACAGACACAGAGAATTGCCCAGCTAATGGACACAAAACAGCAAATGGAGAAGGGGGTGTTTAAAATGGATAAAGTAAATAAATAAATCTTTAAAAAAAAAAAAGAAAGAAAATCTATAGGAACCCAACCTTATGGACATATAAAATAATGTTTTTAGACAGATTTCTTAATAGCTATTTTAGCAATTGGCCATAGCAAGAGCTACTGCACTGATTAAAAATGGACTGTTCTCTGCCCATCACTGCCTGGGGGACATACCTGATCCTTTTCAGTCCTCCCACAAGCCCCAATGAGGAGCTGAGCGGAAGGGGGGCGGGCAGGGCCTTCCATCAGCACATTGCTGCTCTAAGTGAAGGCTCACAACTTGCACTCACTATTAATGACTTTTAATTGTTTTTAGGGACTTTTCCGAATTGGGGCTGGGGCTTCCAAGTTAAAGAAACTGAAAGCTGCTTTAGACTGTTCTACTTCTCACCTGGATGAGTTCTATTCAGATCCCCATGCTGTAGCAGGTGAGCTCTAATGAGTATCTGTAAATCAAGTGGCTCTCAAATTGATGGGCAGTTTCTACTCCAGACAGATCATCTGTTAGTTAAAAATCCTTTTCATAAAAAATTTTTTGATGTGGTAACATATATTAAATACATACAGAATCCCCCCATCTTAACTACTTCCATGTGTAAGATACAGCAATATTAATTATATTCATAATTCTGTGCTGCCATTACCACCATCTATCTATTACCCAAAAAATCCATTTTTAATTATAGATTTAAGTGACAAATAAAAACTGAGATGGTCTTCTGATAAAATTCCTTAAGGTTAAAGTATGTGTGTGTATATGTGTATGTGTATATATATATGTGTGTATGAATACATATTCCCACATATTTTTCTATTCCTATATTTTGGTTTTCTTTTTCACCTTATTAAGTAAAGATGAAGGTAGCTTATTTCATGTATTTAAAGATATGCCTATATTTTCTTCCCTTCTTTCACTCCCAGAATCTTGACCTACCTTGAAAAATGATAATCTTTTAAGAAGATGGCTTTGAAGCTAATTTTATTTTCTATTGATTTCTCCATATATTTAGCAAATAATGGATTTTTCAAAGAGCATTTCATTCTCTAGAGCCGCTCCCGCCAAACCATGATTTGTTCTATAGACCCTGAAAGATTGTAATCGACATCATCTCAAATTGCAAAACAATATATTCCAAGTTTCCCAGCCTTACCAATTTTCATACTCTGAGTGTTAATTATTTCAGGTGCTTTAAAGTCCTACTTGCGGGAATTGCCTGAACCTCTGATGACTTTTAATCTATATGAAGAATGGACCCAAGTAGCAAGGTAAGTTTATTAAGTTCATAGTGAAAATATTGAATATCATAGTTGTTAGGGGGGAAGGGCGCCGCTTATGCACTGGCTTGAATTTGTATGATACATATGGATGAGGGTGTACAGTAACACCCACATTAATTCATTGGTTGGTCACAAGCCCTGTAGCTGAGGATGTGTGTCATGCTGGCCAGTGGTGTTGAGACTTTTGAGCTGTGTGGAAACTTGAGCTATGCAATAATAATAGTGGTGATGCTATTATTAGTAATAATAGTTGCTATTTACTGAGCACTTAATCCTTATACCCATTACCTCCTATGATCCTTAATTAGCATCATGAAAGGCAGATAATGTCATTATTTCTTTTTACAGATAGGGAAACTGAGGCTTGGGAAGCCAAGGAATAGGGCCAAGGTCACTAGTAATTGGCAGAGCCAAAATTCAGACCCAGACTGCCTCATCCTGCTTTCCCTCCATCCCTAGCTTCAGTCTGTCTAGGAACATTTGATTTTAAGCATGATAGTCTTGTGTATGGAGTTGGTAGGAGCTTCTTTCTCACTGGCCAGGCTGCCTCCTTGTTGTCTGTTCCCACAGGGCCATGACTCACCTCCTCTTAGAGGTGCCTGATTCCTTGTCTCTAAGGGAAGAGGAACAATTCTCACCTCATCTTTTATCCCCTCTCCCCATCTGCAGACACTATCACCTGTTCCTGTCAAATAGGCATTAGATAGAAGCCATTTAGTCTTATCAGTTATACTTCAGTGTGATGTGGTTCTATCCTCTTGTCGCTTTAACCAGGCATTTACACTTTGAGTTTTACTCTGTGAGACTTTGTCCCTGGTAGATGGTAAGATTTTTAAAGTCAGAGACAACTCCTTAAGTCATAGTTGTCTCCTTGGAGCCTCACATAAGACCCAGCCTGTTATAAATACTGATGTTTATAGAATTGAACTAAGTGTAGTGTTTTGTGATTTCTTTTATAGAGATAACCTTCTCCACTTCTCCTAAACCTTAACTCTGTTCTGAGACTCCCAAACACGTCCCCATGAGGAAATAACCTTTTAAAGTTTTCTAGAATGTTCTCATCTGTTGCTATATCTATTCTTTGCTTGAGAAATATGAACATGAACCACTATCCCAGTGACAGATCAGCTGGCCTCTAAAGAATAATTATGTTTAACTCCTATCCAAAACTCCAGACCGAGTCAGTTCTGAGAGGATGTTTTAAGTCCAAAGAAGTATTATATAGACAACTTCAAATTGTCTGTGGGCAGAGTTCACTCTGCTGTAATCTCTCACTTTTTTGTGTCTATGAAAGTCTGTAAGCGGCAACTGTATAGTAGGAGAGCTTCTTTAATTGCTTCAGAATAGAAATGGGCTCCTCAGTCTGGAGCCTTTGAGAACAAGGGAAAGCGTGGAGGGCCGGGTGCCTCTGAGCTTGGCCAATTGATCTGTGGCCAGGCTACACTTAGAATATGAAAATTTGCACTCCATAAAGCATACGTTAATATACACATTTTCTAGAGAAGATGCTCAATGAGAATCCTGTCTCCTTTGCACAAGCATTGGTCTAGGTGGTTTGCCTGGTTATGTCACCAAAGCGTCATGATAATCTGGTAGAATCAGCATTATTATCCCCATTTTTATAAATCAGGAAATTAAGTCTTGACAAGATTAACTGCTTAGAGTTAAATAGTTAATGATGAAACTGGTATTTACCTCCAGATCTTTTTATTTCCAAAATCTGTGCTGTTTTCAACCCGTGCTTTCTCTGTCCTTGAGGCATCACTGTTAATGTAGCATGTTAATACAGGTATTACTAACTCATACGTGTTTTAATAAATTGTTATGAATAAAAAGGCTTTTTTTTGCTCAGTGTGCAGGATCAAGACAAAAAACTTCAAGATTTATGGAGGACATGTCAGAAGTTACCAACACAAAATTTTGTTAACTTTAGGTATGTATGGTTGCCATTCGTCAGAGTAAGCCACCAAGCTACAATGGCTGCGGCGTGAGGATACATTCAATCCCCAGCCAAGGTGCCATTTTATTCAAGGATACTTGGCACATTAGAAAAATGCCTTGTGGAATGACTTGGGGTTACTTCAAATGGGATTTGATATATATTATTATGATGCATCTGAAGCATCAGTGTCATGTCTGGGCATATTAGATAGTTTCCCTTATGGTTTTCGTATTGCAGCTATTGGAAAGAAAATTCTTACGAAAAGTTTGGGTGACTGTATGTTAGATTTGGAGTCTAAATGGTTCAGTATGTAAAAATCAGAATTAATAGTGGCGTTTTCTATAATGATATCTTTTATATATGTTACATAGTTTATTTTGAGTTATGAAAACATAAGTCATCATACTAAATAAACGTTCAAGAAATGGAGATTATATGTTACTAGCTGGGGTAACTATGTTTAAAAGAAAGTTTGCCATAAAACAAATTTCTGGAATTTAACTTCTATTTTCCCTTTGACTTAAAATATATGTAACTTTGAAGAAGCATAGGAAAAAGGAGAAAGGTGACCCCAGGGAATAAAATCATTTAAAACCAAACAAAGAAAATATTCTAAGAGAACTCAGTCATAAACCACAAACATTTTAGAGGTGATATGTCTGAAATGTTACCTGACCTTTCAATTCAGTCTCAGGTTCGATCACTGTCTTAGTTTGCCTGAGCCACTTTGACAAATACCACACAGTGGCTTAGCTTAAACAGCGGGAGTTTATTGCTCATGGTTTTGAGGCTAGAGAAATCTGAAGTCAAGATATCATAAGGCCTGATTTCTCCCTGAAGACCATAGCATTCTGGTGCTGACTGCTGCCAGTCTTTGGGGTTCCTTGGCTTTCCCATCATATGATGATGCCCTCTCATTTCTGCTCCTCTCTGACTTCTGTGTTCTCTTCATAAAGCCTCCAGTAATTCGGATTAAGACCCACCCTCATTTTCTGGGCCACACACCTGATAACTTTGTGAAGTCCTATTTACCATGGGTTCACACCCACAGGAATGCAGAATAAGGATACATAATCCAGTCTGTAAATATTTCCTCTGAATACTGTAATTATCAGTCTTGCCTTATGAGGGCTAATATTTAAGCTATCCTTGTTGATTCATTTAACACAGCCACCTTGGAATTGCAGATCCTCTCGATCTCTTCAGTGTCGTGTAGTGGAAACTGAGCTGCACTTCTTAATAGGCTGGGATTTGGCCTTTTATTTTGTTTATTTTATTCTTTATAATTTTACTAATTGGTTTTTAAAATATAGAATACATTTCCATGGTTCAAAATTCAAAAGGTGCAAAAGGTATACAGTGAGGGAGCTGATGTGGCTCAGTGGTTGAGTACTGGCCTCCCACATACATGGTCCTGGGTTCAATCCTTGGTCCTGGTATCTCAAAAAAAAAAAAAGTGAAAAATCTCTCCTATTCCTATCCTCCAGCCACCTAATTCCTCTCCCGAGAGACAATCAATCTTTTCAGTTTCTTATATAATTTCGCAGCAAAAGTTGATGCATATATAAGCAAATGCATATATACAGATTTTATTTTCTCTCGCACCCCCTCAGATTTTTTCTTTTTTCCCTAAGTATAAAACAGTAGTTGATTTTGTATACATTGTTCTCCTTGCTTAACATACATTTTGGAGATGTTCCCATGTCAGGTCATAATAATATTTTTATGGCTGCATAGTATCCCACTAAATGGATGTACTGTAATTTATTCAACCAGCTCCTACTGATAGATATTTTGACTGTTCCTGATTTTTTGCTTAGCATTTTACTTATTCATAAGAAACTATATCTATAAGATAAATTGGATATTTTTATAATTACAGCATAAAGCATTTCAAATACAGTTTCCTTTAAGTATTATATTATTAAGTAATATACATATGCTTCTATATTTTTTTTTCTATGTTTGTGTTAAAAATATATTGAGCTCCACTGTTAATCACATTGTTGTAACTTATTTAGGAGTAAAATAGATGGGACATAAAGGAGAAATTGATTAGAATTATACAGCAAATAGAGGTCAAATCATTGAGATTTACATATGAGCATTTTACCTCTTCCAGGCCCTAAGTGAATCTTGAAACAAAGAACACAAGAAACCTGAAAAATGTTTAACCTGATCCCAGATTCTGATTTAGTCATATTCTGCAGGTAGCACCTGAGTAGTCTGGAATTGAGGACCTGGACAGTAAGATAATATTCCTATAAATATTTCAGAATGGATGCTTTCCCCCTTCCCTTTTGTTTCACAGGTATTTAATCAAGTTCCTTGCAAAGCTTGCTCAGACCAGTGACATTAATAAAATGACTCCTAGCAACATTGCAATTGTGTTAGGCCCTAATTTGTTGTGGGCCAAAAATGAAGGGTAAGTAACCTTTTCCTATTTCATATTATTTTAATTTCTTCTTTCTTCCTGAGAGAAAGAATTGAAATATAACTCAAGATACACACTCTAGTTTAAGATATGCCACAGAGTGTTCTGGAGTTGATTTTTCTGCTCAGTCAACATTCTAGAAACGTTGCTGTGAGCTGAGTGCTGTCCCAGACGCTGGCAGAAAAAGATGTATGAGATACTGTCCCAGTCCTCAAAGAGTCCCTGCTCTTGGGCAGTCAGGCAGATCAGTGGCTACAGAGCAATGATAAGATACACATACATGCACATGTGTGTATTATGTGTGTGATATCATAGACGTTATAAAGTATGCATGAAACAGGTGAAGGAATGGAATTCAGGTTGAGAAGTTCAGGGAATGCTATAGTTAGGAAATGGCTCTTAAGCTGTACCTTGATGAATTAATGGTTTCCTACAGAAGGGATCTGTATACGCAAAGGCACTGTGGCCATGAAAGGGCTAGTTCCTAAAGTTTAGGGCCCTGTTGCATGGTTCAGTGTAAATTGAGCATAGGGGACATGAGGCTGTGGCTGGTGGACCAGAGCGTAATTATAAAGGGCTGCACATATCTTGCAGAAGTGTTTGGAACTTATTTTACGGATCACGGGAGAGCCACCAAAGTTTGTACACAGGAAAAGTAAGTGATCAGATTGCAAATAATTTAGTTGGTATTCAGAAATGTAGGTTGAAGAGGAGAAATGTAGATTGACGTGGGAGATCAGCTAGAAAGCTAGGGAATTGCTCGCCTGAATTGTTTATTCTATTGGTTGCACTTTGCTTACCTCATTTAATCCTCACAACCCTTTGAAGTAGGTGCTATTGTTGTCCTCATGTTTATAGAGGAGAATCTGAGACTTAGAACAAGTAGCTTGCTTAAGGTTGCAAGTGGTAGAGCCAGGGCGGGAAGGCCTGTGTCCTTAAACATCACACCCTTTCCTGCCTCTCTTACTGTTTAGTAAAATCATCAGTGATTCAGGTTTCCATTAAAAAATGCAGGGACTTTTTAGAACCAAGGTCTTTCATTCATTTATTCTTTCTTTCAATCTTTCATATACACCCAATCTTGTTTCAGAAAGTATTTATAATATTACTAGCAAAGATCCAATACTAGAAAGTAAAATTAAAGATAAGTGGATGTACAAAATTAGCTACATACCTCCTATCTTATAGCAAAATTAACTCCAGATAGACAAAAGAGTTAAATATAAAATGGGAAACCAAAAGCATGGTAGTTAAACATTTGTTAGCTTTTGGAATGGAGAAGGATTTTCTAAACATAAAATAAATGAAAATTTTAAAAAATGCATAGGTTTGGCTATGTAAAACCTAGAAACGGCCATATGCTAGGTAGCACCTTAAACAAAAGGCAGTTCACAAATTAGGAAAGAGTTTCCCCCGAAATATGCACAAAATATAAAAAGTTCTTGTGAATCGGTAAACATTAGCACCTCAGAAAGAAACATCAGCAAATAGCATGAGCAGACAGTGCCTCCCAAATCCAGCAGAATTCTCAGGCCCTGAGTGATCTGAATCAGGTGGGATGGTGTGGGGGTGTGGAGGAACAGAAGTGTAAAAGGGTGGAAAGGATGATTTACAGGGAGAGATTGCTTAAAGAATTGCATTTGAATCTGGAATTTGAAATTAGGTAGAACTTATGCTTGGTTGTAGAATGTGAAGATGTTCCTCTTGGTGGGAAAGAGAAATCAGTGGTATAGTAAGGAGGAGGTAGGTTTGCAGCCATAAGACTGGGATGAAGTTTCTCGAGGATTCAGTGTCAATGAGCCTTATAACAGTTTGTTGTAAAGTTAAATTAAATGAGGTGAAGAACGTGGGCCTCTGATCATGGTGTCCCGCTCATGCCAAGTGTTTGATAAATCTCAGTGCTTTACAGTTTGTTTCCTTTCATGGTGTTCTGACTCCCAGCTGGAGTATGAGCATTTTGGTGGCAGGGAAAATTATTCTGATTGATTTCTTTTTTTTTCTGTTTAAACCCTGGCAGGGGACACTTTCAACTTCTGAACATTCGCCTTGGGATCAGTCCATTTATATGACCTTAAGTATAAATGTTAGGACTCAGGTTTTCTGATATGTTAAGAGACATATGACAATGAATATTCTTGGTTCCGTTGCAAAATGAGTTTTTGATGATCCTGGGTCTTGGAAGGTTACTACCATGTGCAGTTATGTTCCGGTTGGAAAATGCACCCCTTGTTCCAAACAAATTCAAAACCGGCATTTGACACGCCGCCTGTTTACTGGTTTTAGCTGCTCGTGGGTGCCTGTGTGTATCGGACACTATAGTTACTGCAATTTAGATCAACCAGCGGCAGCCAAGTCAGGGTAATTTTTCTTCTTGGGTGATCCCAGCCACACGCATAAGGCCAGGTCCTCGTGGATTTAATTTTTGCATCTGTACTTAAATGTTTTATCCTTTAAAAATAATTGAACTGTCTTGATAAAAATTAAAGGAATTAGAGGCCGCCAAGGGGAAGTGGTGTAATTTTGTCACCTCCCATTGCAGAACACTTGCCGAAATGGCAGCAGCCACATCCGTTCATGTGGTCGCGGTGATTGAACCGATCATTCAGCATGCCGACTGGTTCTTCCCTGAAGGTAATTTTCTTCTTCATTTCATTGACTGCTAAAGCAACGTTATAATAGTGGGGAAAGGCTTTGTAAAGACAAAAATACATTAGTAATCCCTTACTGATTATATAGTTGGTTTCACGTTTCTTTCCCAGGCTTTTGTTCATTTGCATTCATATTTTGACATAATGGTAACCATAGTATTTTGTATTTCACTTAACACTAGAGTCATTCATTCAATCAGTGTACACCAAGTACCCACTATGTGCCATCAATTCTTCTGGTAAGACATGCTGTCTTCCTTGGAGGAACTCAGGCCACTGATGAAGACCACATAAACAGATAAATTAGGTACATGACAAATTTGAAAAATAGAAGGATGGGGAAAGATTTCATAAAGTCAGGTGCTGATTAAAGGAAGCTAGGGATTACTTTATAGAAGAGATGACATTGAATATGCAAGAGTTTTCCACTTGGAAGAGGGCTTTTTATTTCTCTTGCTTTAGATACTTGGATTTGTGCAAAGGTAGATGACAAAGCTCGAAGGTTGATTGGGACAGTTTGTGACGGTCATAGTTGCCTTTTGTCAGGGAATTAGGACTTCATCTATTGGTATTAGATTTTCAAACTGTATTTGTTGCAGTCCTGGGATCCACAAAGGTTCCCGTGGGCTCCCTGGGGGTACGGATGGGCATGGGGTTGGGAGTCTGCTTCAGTCAGACCAGCACTGTTTTCACATCCACTAGAGCATAAGCTCTGTGCTGTCAGGGCTGCGCTTATCTTTTCTTCACCACTGTTTCCTCATCACCCATGGATGAATGAATGTTGGCATTCTGCCAAAATTTCCTTTGAGGAAATGATTCTTGAAAAACTGCTGTAGGCAGTACAGAGTTGATGTTGCCTGTCATTTCTATTTTACATCAGACTGTAAATATCTCTCATATTTTTGCTGATTAAAATATCCACACTTTTTGTTCTCTTCTGTATTCCATGTTTGTTTGTTTTTTTTTCCTACAAAAGAAAAGCAGAAAAGTTATATAAACTTACATTCTGACTGATATCCCCTGTCTCTAGTTCCTACTGGTTTGATAAATTATTCTTAAGATGAGAGTGCCTGGGGCTGCTTCCACTTGTAACTCATAGACTGAAGAACAAAATTCCTATTCCAGTGGTGTATTAGTTAGCCAGAGGGGTGCTAATGTGAAATACCAAAAATGGGTTGGTTTTTATAAAAGGTATTTATTTGGGGTAGAAGTCCACAGATACCAGGCCATAAAGCATTAAGCTTCTTCTCTCACCACAGTCCATTGGCACGTGTTGGAGCAAGACAGCTGCTGGCGTTTGCCAGGGTTCAGGCTTCTGGGGTTCCCCTCTTCCCGGGGCTGCATTTCTCTCCGGGCTTAGCTCCTGTTTCCTCCACAAGGTCAGCTGTAGATGAGCAGGCGAAAGGCTTGCTTCTCTTCTCCTGGGGCCTTTTTCCAACATCAAAACTGCTTCTCAAAAGACTGCTTCAACTGTCCTTTGCCTTGCCTTTTATATTCAATTCCCCACCCACCAAGGGGTGGGGCTCAATGCCCTAATCCTAACCTAATCATGCCCAGATTAACAGATCAATTTACAAGCATGATCCAATTATATTTTTGGAATTCATAATTACATCAAACTTCCACAAGTGGGGTGTTCTTTGTTTTGTTTTGTTTTTTGTTTTTCATATAATAAACTTTATTTTTAAAGGAGTTTTAGATTACAGAAAAGTTACATTGATAGTATAGGGGATTCCCATATACCCCAGCCCCCTCCCCCTCTCACATTTTCCCCTCTTAATAACATCTTACATTAATGTGGTATATTTATTACAGTTGATGAACCAATATTGAAGCATGGCTACTAGCCAAGGTCTATAGTTTTACATAATAGTTTCTACTTTGCAGTGAACAGTTTTATAGTTTTTGTTTGTTTGTTTTTTGTTTTAAGATTTATTTATTACTTTATCCATTTTAAACCCCACTTTCCCCATTTGCTGTTTTGTGTCCATTCGCTGGGCAATTCTCTGTGTCTGTTTCCTGCCATCTC
Source organism: Tolypeutes matacus (assembly GCA_026826555.1). NCBI lineage: Eukaryota > Metazoa > Chordata > Mammalia > Cingulata > Chlamyphoridae > Tolypeutes > Tolypeutes matacus. The sequence continues at coordinate 6,792,836 of JAKSZT010054368.1, forward strand.
TTCTCATCCTCCTCCTCCAGTCTTCACCAGGATTTGATCCCGAAGACCTCCAATGTAGGAGAGAGGTGTTCTGCTACCTGCACCACCTCAGTTCCTGGCTTTCAGAGCATCTCATCTTGTCTCTCCCCTGTGTCTCTCTCCTGTTACGTCATCATCTTGCTGCATGGCTCCCGGGGCCTGGCGGCTCACCGGCACACAGAGCCTGGCAGCCCATGCGCCTTCTATATATATATTTTTTATTTTACCGGGAGGTCCCAGGTATTGAACCCAGGTCCCTCCATATGGCAGACGGACACCCAACCATCTGAGCCACATCCGGCCCCCATATAGTCTTTGACAAAATATATAATGGACTATATCCACGATTGCAATATCATGCAGAACAATTCCAGTGCCCTAAAAATGCCCTTTGTTCCACTGTTCCCTCCTCCACCTCCCCTCAGACCACTATCTTTATATCAGTGTTACAAGTTCTTCCATTACTACAACAATAATAAGTCTGCTTTGGTCCATGGTTGCATTTCCCCCTTATGTTTGTTCATTCCTCAGTCTTGAGGATTTGGGGATAGTGATGCTCACTCTGCTTCAGAATGAGAGGGGGCTTAGATCTTATGGGGCAGATGGAAGGAACTATTTTGCTTGCAATTGTAGATACTCTGTTTTTGGGGATGGGGGTTGTCCACCATCATCATTTTGGTTTTTGTCCTGGGCAAGTCTGATTAGCTGCAGGGTAAGTGTCGGCCGCAACTCTGCTGAGATTCAGGGCTCAACAATCTTATGAGCAGACAGAAAATTTAAGTCTCAGGGACATATCTTTAACTATGCTAATTAAAAGGTTCAGATAAAAGAGGAAGAAGAACCATGTGTAGGGAAATTATAAATGAGTCTAACTCAGTTACATTGGGAAAATAGGTTCTCATATATTCCAAGGTAAGGCCCACCGATGGGGTGCTGATTTAATGAGGTTGGGTGCTCGCCTGTCCTGTCCAGATGTCTCTACAGCCCTCGGGCCAGTGGGCTGTTTCAAAGCTCTCTTGACCCCTGTGCTCTGTGTCTCACTTGTTTTATTTTTCTTCTTGCAGAGGTGGAATTTAATGTATCAGAAGCATTTGTACCTCTCACCACCCCAATTTCCAACCACTCATCTCACACTGGAAATGACTCTGACTCGGGGACCCTGGAGAGGAAGCGGCCTGCCAGCATGGCAGTAATGGAAGGGGACTTGGTTAAGAAGGAGAGGTGTGTGAGGAGCCATTCATTTTCAAACCAGCAGTAGATATCGTGTAGAAGAATTGAGAGTGGCCCACTGTACACCCAAGATTGACAGATTCCAGTATATTCAGGAATTCGTTTTTCTCTAGTTCATTATAAACAATAATTTGGCCATAAAATAGGTCTGTAGCTTGTCAGTTAACATACATATCATATTCATTCAAGTTTTACTTGATGGCCTGTGATAAGCCTTACGGTTGGACCAGCATCGTGCACACAATACAAGTTCACGTATCGGGGAGAAAAGAGAAAGAGGAAAAAAAAAAATAATAATAGTGTGGACATATCTCCAGGAGGAAATGTGAGAACAACTCACCCCTCATAGTGAGTTGTATGATCTGGTGTGTAAACAGACATATTTTTGGTATAATGACCTCAATGGAGACCAACTACTGAATCTGAAATTTAGCTGGAGAAACGGCAGCTCTCCTTTTCTGGAAGAAAAATGCCTCTGTGAACTTAGGGAGAAGCAACATGTCACTATCCTATGCTCCATAAGTAATTTGTGGGATTTCTCAAGGGTAATTAAATCTATTAGTGATTTTTACCTTCAGATACCAATCTGTCCAGTGTGTGTGATGACATGGCATTGTATTTACCGGTAATGCTAAGAGTTAGAGAGGCCTGTTTGAAGGAATGGGCTTTTTTTGCATATATGTAATAATATTACTGGAAATGGTTGTACATTAAGCTAAACAACAAACTCTTATTTGCTTGCCCAATCTTGTAGAAAAGTGCTTGTTTTTTTTTATTTTTTTGTTTCATTTTTATCTATAGCAAAGGAAAATGCTTTCCTTTCTGGTTTTGTAACCCTGAAGTCCACATTTATTCTGTGTATAAGTTTTACTTATCTGAACCCCCATTCACACCTTCAGTAGTGTTTCCTGATGATAAATTAAAATCACAACAGAATTAGCTCTCACATTTTACAAGATATAAAATGCAATGCCTTTGGTCTAGTTGGCACACTCTAAACAATTCTCAGTTACCTGCTTGGTTGGATTCTCCCTGCCAACTGACCCAGTAAATATGAGCTCAGGAAAAAATGAGTCTTCTTCTTACCCTGTCCTCCAATCCCACCTCCGCCCTTTCCCAAAAGCAACTATTTTTCCCAGTCTTATGTGTCCTTTCCAATATATGCTTTGCAAATGCACATATGAATGTCTCCATAGCTCAGCTTAATTAAGAGACAATATATTTGCCTTACGTTGCCACATTGGTAGGATTTCTGGACACACAGCTTCTGCCACATTCTCCAAACACACAAGTCTGGGATAGGAATTGGGTAGGAAAGAAATAACAACATTAGCACAATATCACTCAATATGAGGCTTGCTTATTTGCTTTCAGCTGCTCTTGTCCAAATTGATAAAGGACATTGATCAGTACCAGGTCCATCAGCTTCCCTCAGGCTTAAAGCTGAGTTTTGCCTCTTGCCTGGGTGATAGGGATGATGTTAATCTGATCCTTGCTGCTTCGCTGCTTGCTGGGTAACTAGGGGGGCTGTCCCTGTGTGTGGGATTTAGCACGCGTGGGCCAATGGGCTTCTGTCTCAGTGGTCAGCTTGCATGGTGTGTTGACTATTTCTTCTTTCTATGTAGCTTTGGTGTGAAGCTTATGGACTTCCAGGCCCACCGGCGGGGTGGCACTCTAAATAGAAAGCACCTATTCCCTGCTTTCCAGCCACCACTCCCGCCCACAGACGGCAGCACCATGGCTCCTGCGGGCCCAGAGCCCCCTCCCCAGGGCTCTAGGGCTGAAAGCAGCACAGGGGGTGGGACTGTCCCCTTCTCTGCGGGCACACTGGAGCTGGGGCTGAGCCCGGGCGACAGCAGGTAAGGGGGCCGGCTTTTGCTGGCGCTGGGTGCTGGATGCCCCAACCTTCTTTGCAGTTGCAGGGCCTTGGGCCTGGCATCCATGCCAAAAGAACCACTCTGGCATGGAGCAAACCAGATTCGCCTTCACTCCTCCAGTTGGCAAAGGGCAGAAAAAAGACTGAAAATTGCTTGCTTCCTTTCCTGTTTTCAAAAGAAAGCAACATTTGTTTGCATTCTTTACCGCATTACTGCTTTGGTGCTGGAAGCCAGTAAGTATTTAGCAGCATTATAAACATCTTTTGCCTGTTTGATGCAAACTGTCAGTGTTTGTGTACCATTTGCTTGTGTCATCCAGTATGCTAACTGGTAGGAAGAGCTAATGTTTGGATATAGCGAATTAAGTTATAGTATTCTTGACATTGATTCATTCATTCAATTAACAGATTTACTGAATAATTGATAGGCGCTGGGTGCTGTACTAAGTAACAAAAACCCCCATAGCTTTCAGTCTTGAAGGAGAGTTGATGCATGAATACAAGGAAGAAAATAAAGGGTAGATTTTCTTTAAAAAGGCTCTTTTGGTTGCTTAAAATTTTACCCACCTGGAGTGGGTTGCACCTATATAGCAACTTTAAGAAAAGGTGCCTCTGAACTTGAGGTTTTTATATAACTTGCATTAATTCAGTTCTCCACTCTTATCTAGACAGATGACCATGAGAGTCCACTTCAGGTAGAATCTCAGATGGTTCCAAGCAGCTTTTGTAAAAGATGAGCTTTGCTAGAGTATGTGCTAAAATTTTTAATGTCATTTATGCTACTTTGGCCACCTATAAAGCATTAAATGATCATATATATATATAGTAAAGTAAATGCATAAAACAAATAAAACAAGGAGCCCTATTTATGCACATGGTGTTTTCTGCACAGAGCAATGAATGGCGCTTTCTCGTCCCATTCTATTCAGGGCACAAGGGTCAGTGCCTCATGGCCTATGAACTGCTGATATAAGAGTCTTGTTCCTTTCTCACAGCTGAACTATGAATACTTTTGTACATTCCTGAATTCCTTTTCACTCATACAATTTGGGAAAGTTCACTCTTTGGTTAAAAAGAATTAAGGCTTCAAACTTCATAGGGTTTCATATGTACATCACAGGCTCCATGTTGGCTTGTCAATAACTGCTGCTCTATACATCTGTTGGTTTTGATTTTCATTTTTGTTTGTTTGTTTGAGAAAACAAGTATTAGCAAATAAACACATTTTCATCTACTCATGGCATTCAATTTGCTTAGTCTAGGCTAAGTGTTTTATTTAAGACAATGATTAGTCTTCACAACAGGACAAATGGAGTATCAGTCATTGATTTGCTATTTGTTTTTTATATTCTGTAGATATCTTTGTATACATTTACTAATGGCATTCATACTTTGGTGACCTTGACAAAATGTTGCCGTAAAGTTTTGTATAAAAAGCTGTGGACCAGAGAGTTGAAAACCTGAGTTCTGATCTCTACCCAGCTACTAACTCTGGATTCTGAGCACTTACTTAGCCTCTCAGAGTTCCTCTTCCCTTAAGAGGAACAGTTTATATTTTAGAGTATTGTTATTTTGCCAGAGCTTTTGCTTAGCATTGTACAATGTCTTTGTCAAGATCCCATAGTTCTGAAGTCCAAAAACCCTTCCATGGTTTTTAATATTGCCCAATTTAAGTACAAGCAAACTAGAACTTGACATTTCTTTTTGGTTGTTTTGAAATAGTCTTTTCAAGATATTTGAGTGGGGGAATACTTGGAGGATAGTCTGATACAATGAACCTTATAAAATGTGTAGTTCTTTTTGACGCCAAATAAATGTTAGCTTTATAGGTCCAGTATGAACTATTTAAAAATTAAGATCACATTGCCTGTTGAAGTGAAAACTCTGATTGGAATCTTATATTTTATAGTATGCTTAGCTTATCTAGCTGGGAATGTCTGTCATCTAACATGACTTTTGCCACCGCCTCTCCCCCACCCCCTTAGCCCTCCAAAGCCCAAGGACTCTGTGTCTGCACCTGTGCCTGCCCCAGGGAGAAACAGCAGTCAAATAACCACTGGCCAAAACCAGGCTCAGGCAGCTGCCAGCTCCTACCAGCTTTCTGCCGGCCCATCTCCCAACTCTGCTGGTCCCAGTCCTCACACTTTGCGCCGAGGTAAGTACTACCTTTACTCCGTGCCCTCGAGGAGCCGTGTACAAACCTCCTTGGGTTAGTGCAAGAATTCAGGTTGCACTAAGGCTCTTGGACAGATCTTTTCCATGTCCATCAAAAAATGATAAACAGGAAGATCAAACATTAAAGAGAAAAGGGGACTGAGAAAAGAAAAAGAGGAAGCAGAAAAGCAGATATTTAGGAATGTGCTTTCCCTCAGGACAACAAAACACAACAAACAAAAAGTCAGCTCTGGCCTTTTCTCGCGAGATCTACAACGTAGCGGTTAATATATACAGAACAATGGAGTATGTGACAGAATCCACCGACCGCAGCCCTGGACACATCTTGTGTTGTGAGTGTGGTGTTCTGATTAGTCCAAATCCTGCCAATATTTGTGTGGCTTATTTGCGAAGTAAAGTAGACATCAGCCAAGGCATTCCGAAACAAGTCTCGATTTCATTCTGCAAACAATGTCAAAAATATTTTCAGCCACCAGGAACTTGGATACAGTGTGCTTTAGAATCCAGGGAACTTCTTGCTTTGTGTTTGAAAAAAATCAAAAACCCTCTGAATAAGGTACGACTTGTAGATGCTGGCTTTGTTTGGACTGAGCCCCATTCTAAGAGACTTAAAGTTAAACTGACTATTCAGAAAGAGGTGATGAATGGCGCTATCCTTCAGCAAGTGTTTGTGGTGGATTATGTTGTTCAGCCCCAGATGTGTGGAGATTGCCATAGAGTAGAAGCAAAGGATTTCTGGAAAGCTGTAATTCAAGTCAGGCAAAAGACCTTGCACAAAAAAAACTTTCTACTACTTGGAACAGTTGATTTTGAAATACGGAATGCATCAGAACACGCTTCACATCAAAGAGATTCATGATGGCCTGGATTTCTATTATTCTTCAAAACAACATGCTCAGAAGATGGTAGAATTTCTTCAGTGTACAGTTCCTTGCAGATACAAAGCATCACAGCGATTGATCTCTCAGGATATCCATAGTAACACATACAATTATAAAAGCACTTTTTCTGTGGAAATTGTCCCAATATGCAAGGATAATGTTGTCTGTCTGTCTCCAAAACTGGCACAAAGCCTGGGAAATATGAATCAGATTTGTGTGTGTATTCGAGTAACCAGTGCCATTCATCTCATAGATCCAAACACTTTACAAGTTGCGGATATTGATGGTAACATTTTCTGGAATCACCCTTTCAATAGTTTGTGCCATCCCAAGCAGCTAGAGGAGTTTATAGTGATGGAATGTAGCATAGTCCAAGATCTAAAACGCAGTGCAGGTGCTGGAACCGTGTCCAAAAAAAAAAAAAAAAAAACATTCCCTCGGAGAAGCCTGGGTACAGAAAACATCTGAAATGAATACAGATAAACAGTATTTTTGTCGTACTCATTTGGGACATCTTCTAAATCCTGGAGACTTGGTGTTAGGGTTTGATTTGGCTAACTGTAACTTAAACGATGAGCATGTCAACAAAATGAATGCAGATAAAGTCCCAGATGTGGTTTTAATCAAGAAGAGCTATGATCGTACCAAACGTCAGCGTCGTAGAAACTGGAAACTGAAAGAGCTTGCAAGAGAGAAAGAAAACATGGATACAGATGATGAAAGGCAATACCAAGATTTCCTTGAAGATCTTGAAGAAGATGAGGCAATTAGAAAAAATGTCAACATTTACAGAGATTCAACCATACCTGTGGAAAGTGACACAGATGATGAAGGAGCACCTCAAATTAGTCTGACTGAGATGCTTGAAGACCTTCACATTTCCCAAGATGCCACTGGTGAAGAGGGTGCATCGATGATGACATAGTGAGGTCATGTTGTAGACTGTTTCCATATCTGTGGGCTTCAGGAAGTTGGACAAAATAATCTTTTCTATCTATTCCATCTGTGCCTCCATATTGAAAGAGGAAAAATTTCCTTTTAAACCTAAATAAAAAGTATTTTGATTGCCCACTCAAAGCACTGAGAAAGATTGATGGCTTTGAAGTTTTAGATAACAAAAGAATATGGAGGATGTAATTATTACCAATATTTAGGCTGTTTCTGAGCTTGTCGAATATTATCATTTTTGCTTTTTATATGAGGTGCAATAGTATTTTCACATACTTTAGTGCTGGATTTGGAACTTTAAAGTTGTGATTCCAAGCATAAAAGAAAGTTTTACTTTTTTTTATTGCATTGATTGTTTTAGTAAAAGAGCGTATGAAGAATAATTTTTAATATGAACTCATTATTCACTTTGATCCATTCTTGATCATTTTTATGTCCTTGGGGTGGAGAAGTTGGGGCTCAGTTTATCACTGGACTTTCATGAAGAACGTTAATCTTCTAAAAATTTCTTCAGAAAATTAACATCTTCAAAAGCTGTTGAACTTGGAATAATCTTAATTTTTGTTGCATTAGAGGAAACTATTTAAAATATTTGTGGATTTTGCGTAAACAGACTCATTAATTAAAGGTTAAATAAAAATTTGTATTTTTGTTATTTTTGCCTGTGCCAGCAGCTTTGGTGAGTAGCTGCCAAAGTCATAAAAAATGTCTTCCTATTACTTCAAGGATTTTGTTTTCAAATTTTGACTTACAAATTGAGAGGTAAAGAATTTGTTCTCTATAAGTTTCTATCATTGAACACATTACCATCAAAAAGAATAATAGATTTCAGCATATATATGATGAAATAATAAAAATGAGCTACATGCTTTGAAAACCATGAATCAAATTCGAATGAGGAATGCCTTCTACATCCTCAAAAGAAAAATCTTAACTTAGGTTTCTAAGTTTTCTGAGAATGAAGTATTAAGCTCCTATTTATCTAAGCAAGATCAGACTTGCTAATTATGCCATAACTAAGAGCTAATTCATTAATTCTATGTATAACTCTTAATAAAGAGATTGAGCAGTGCTTTGTGGAACATTTGCTTTTTTTAAGATTGGATTCCTAGATTCTAAAGTTATGAATAAACGTCTGAACCTTCTAAAATAGTCCTATTTCTCTTTACATATAAGTTATGGAACTAAAAGCCATATCCTATGCTCCATGTTAGCCTAGTAGGGATGGCTTGTCCTAGTTTTTCAAAGGCGAGCATGGCCACCGCAAGTTCACACTTGTAGTGTGTTTTCCTCTTTTATGTCAAAATTTTTTAAAGCATAAAAATATAGACATTCTTTTTGTGTGTGTCATGAAAAAAAAAAAAAAAAAAGTCAGCTCTGAGTGAGCTGGGATCTCACCTGATTCATATACTCTAATATTCCTAGCTCTTACACTGTGCCTGTCATGGAGTACGCATTCAATAAACATGTGCAGGTCTGGGCACTCCAAGTGCCTCTCACGTCTAAAACTGCTGGGGGTGATTTTGCCCCCTGGGGACATTTGGCAATGACTGGAGACATTTTTGGTTGTTACAACTGTGGGATGGATAGAGGCCAGGGCTGCTGCTGAACATCCTACAATGCACAGGACAGTCCACACAACAAAGAATTATCTGACCCAAAATGCCAGTAGTCCCAAGATTAAGAAACCCTTGTCTAATCAAAGATCTAAATATAAAAGCCAGGACCGTAAAACTACTAGAAGAAAATGTAGGGAAACATCTTCAAGACCTTGTAGTAGGTGGTGGTTTCTTGGACTTCACACCCAAAGCACGTGCAACAAAAGAAAAAGTAGATAAATGGGACCTCCTCAAAATTAAACACTTTTGCACCTCACAGGACTTTGTCAGAAGGGTGAAAAGGCAGCCAACTCAATGGAAAAATATATTTGGAAATCACATATCTGATAAGGGTTTAATATCCAGGATATATAAAGAGATGTTACAGCTCAACAATAAAAAGACAAATGACCCAATTAAAAAATGGGCCAAAGACTTGAATAGACATTTCTCCGAAGAAGAAATACAAATGGCAAAAAAACACATGAAGAAATGCTCAACATCACTCATGATTAGGGAAATGCAAATCAAAACTACAATGAGATATCGTTTCATACCTATCAGAATGGCCACTATTAAAAAGACAGAGAACTACAAGTGTTGGAGAGGATGTGGAGAGATAGGAACACTTCTTCACTGTTGGTGGGAATGCAGGATGGTACAACCACTATGGAGGACTGTTTGGCAGTTCCTAAAGAAGTTGAATATAGACTTGCCATGTGACCCTGCAATACCAGTACTGGGTATATACCCTGAAGAACTGAGAGCAGTGACACGAACAGACAATCTGCACACCAATGTTCATAGCCACATTATTCATCATTGCCAAAAGTTGGAAACAACCCAGGTGTCCATCAACAGATGAATGGATAAACAAACTGTGGTGTATTCACACGATGGAATATTATGCAGCTGTAAGAAGAAATGAAGTCATAAAGCATATGGCGAATCCCAGTGGGTTCCGAGTAATATTTTGGGTAATCTAAGCACCTCTTAAAATATATGTATATGTATGTGTGTATATATATATATATATACAACATTTTTGTAAGCAAATACACATATATGCATATATATTTATATATCATTTTGCAAATGTTTGTATGTATTGTGAGAATTTTGATTTTTACCCATAATAAAAAAATAAATAAATAAATAAAAATAAATAAATAAAATTCCAAAAAAATAAAATAAAATAAATAAATAAATAAAATAAAGCATATGGCAACATGGATGAATCTGGAGGACATTATGTTGAGTGAAGCAAGCCAGACACAAAAGGACAAATACTGTATGAATGCATTACTATGAACCAAATATATCGTGTAATATATTGTTTGGTTCACACACACAAAAAAACAAAAAAACAAACAAAAAACAAAACAAGAAAATTTTACATATATCCATTACATTTAATTGAGAAATGTATATATTTATTCATCTGTGTTTACTTTTTAGTTTTTTATTGCTTATGTTTTCAATTATTAAATGTACAAAATAAAGTTAAAAAAAAAAAAAAAAAAGAAAGAAACCCTTGTCTAGAAAAGGACATGATTCAATGCAGATATTCTTAAAGCCAATTAAAACCCATGTGAACCAGCATGCTCTATGTCTTCATTCTCACCTGCATTTATCTGGAATATCAATAATACTGCAGAATGACTTGCCATTTTAGTAGTGAATTTATCATAGCAAGTATATTTTGTATGAAGTAAAAAATATATTTCTGAGCCCATATTATTTTTGCCATCTACTCTGTTATAAGGGCTGGAGAAGTATTAAAAAAATAGCAGTTTTGGGGTCAGATGTGGCTCAACTGGTTGGGCGTCCGTCTCCCATATGGAGGGACCCGGGTTCGATCCCTGGGACCTCCCGGTAAAAAAAAAAAAAATAGCAGTTTTGCCCTTGAAAAACCTCCAATTAATAGGAAAGACTGAGTTTTTTTACTTGATACATCCTTAGAGAAATAATTCTAGAACAACACATATAACCAAGTATATAGTAAAATTGTATAGTCAAGTGACATCATCACGATCTTGGCATAAGACACTCCCAGGGCCATTCCACCTTTGAGATAGCTAAATAAAAGGGCAGAGTCAACTTGCTTGGAACTCTGGAGAACGATGGAGACTGGAGGAAGACTCTGCAAGTGATAAGTCAAAGAAAAAACCACTGAAAAACAAAAGTGATAGGAGAGCGGCGTGGACTTGACAGTCTGGACCCATTCCCCATGCTTGGTCCTGTGCTTGGTCCCATGCTATTTAAGAGAGTCAAACAGTGGCAGCACTCCAGCTACAGAGTCACCCATGCAGTGACTTGGAGACCCACACACATTCAGGCACAGGAACCCAAAGCCACATAGACCCACAAGGGACCATAGCAGTCAATGTGTGTGCACATGCAAAACACCTCCTGAGAAAAGAGCTTCCATTGGAACTGTTGGCAAGCTGTGCATACCCTCCGCCCAGTCCCTAGTTGCTGGGGTACTTAAATGAAAAAATAGGATATTTCGGAACACTGACCCCATCTGATTTCATGAGTTGGGATCCTCTGTTTTATAAGTTACTAGAGGTAGAAAAGCTACATGAAAAGGGGAAACTGAACCCTTTTCAGTTTCAGGGCTGAAAGTTTCAGTGAGAAGGCAACCCAGAGCAGGGGAGAGGGGTTGAGCAAATCATAGCAGCTGGGAGGAAAGTTTCTTTTAAAAACAAAACAAAAAAAAAAACAGAACCACTCAGGACTCACAGAGGAAAAGGAATTAAAACTCCAGAGGAAACACAGACAGTAGAACAACTAATCAAAAACATTCAGTCAAATCTCCTAAATCAATTTGAGGAGCTAAAGGAAAATATAGATGGAAAAAAACTATGAACTTTGGTTAGTAACTGTCCTTCAATATGGGTTCATCAATTGTAACAAATGTACCACTCTAATGAAAGATGTTAGATGTGTATGTAGGTGTGTAGGGGGGTTATATGGAAATTCCCTATACTTTCAGTGTAGTTTTTCTGTAAATCTAAAACTTCTCTAAAAATAAAGTTTATTATTACTTTTAAAAAAAAAAAAAAGAAGGCATGCATGGACAAGAAAAAAAAGAATTAGAAAGATTAAAAAGGAACATAACAGAGCTAACAGGGAAGAAAAACACAATAATGGAGACTAAAAATACACTAGAGGTATTCAGCAACAGATTTGAACAGACAGAAGAAAGATTCAGCAAACAAGTGAAATCAATACAGTCGAAAGAACCGATAGACTGGAAAAAAGTGAGCAGAGCCTAAGGGACCTGTGGGGTAACATGAAGCATATTACATTTTGGGTGTCCCAGAAGGAGAGGAAAAGGAAAAAGGGGCAGAAAGAGTATTTGAGGAAATAATGGCTGAAAATTTTCCAAATCTTACAAAAGACATGTATACATGTGTTCAAGATGTACAGAGAATACCAAGCAGGATAAACCCTAATAGACATCTCCAAGACACATACTAATCAAAATGTCCAATACCAGCGATAAAGAGAGAATTCTGAAAGCAGCAAGAGAAAAGTGATTCATCACAAGGGAACCTCAATAAAACTAAGTGCTGATTTTTCATCAGAAACCATGGAGGCAAGAAGTCAGTGGTATGACATATTTAAAGTACTCAGAGAGAAAACCTGCAAGCCAAGAACTCTATATCCAGCAAAGCTGTCTTTCAAAAATGAGGGAGAGGAGAGCGGATGTAGCTCAAGTGGTTGAGCACCTGCTTTCCATGTACAAGCTCCTGGGTTCAATCCCCGGTACTTCCTAAAAAAAATGAGAGAGAGCTGAAGACATTCACAGATAAACAAGAACTGAGAGTTCATCACTAAGACGCTTACCCTACAAGAAATGCTAAAGGAAGTTCTTCACTTTAATAGGAGATAGTAGCTTGGAGCATTATGAAGAAGTGAGGAACTCCAGTGTGGTGGTTTGGAGCTATGTCCTCCAGCAAAAAAAAAAAAATGTTCTTAAACATAATCCGTTCCTGCGGCTGTGAACTCTTATAAATAGAACCTTTTGATGAGGTTACTTCAGATAAGGTCTTACTGCTACTACTGAAGACCTTATACAGAAGGTTACAGAGAAAGCAACCAGAAGCTAAAAGTCTCTGAAACCCAGAAGAGAATAGAGAAGCCAGGAGAGGACACCATGTGCCATGTGACAGAAGAGCCAAAGACCAAGGATCATTAGCAGCCAGCCCCAGCATGCCACAGTCTTCTGGGAGAAAGCCTTACCTTGATGATGCCTTGAGTTTGGAATTCCCCTAACCTCAAAACCATGAGCCAATAAGTTCACATCATTTAAGCCAATCCATTGTGTGGTATTTGCTTGAGCAGCCAAGAAAACTAAAACATCCAGTACACGTAAATAAAATGCAAAACCTAGTAGTATGGCATCCTCAGTGTAACTCCACTGTTTCCTATAAAATTTATAATACAATTGAGTAAGAAATAATCATATTTCCATGTTATGGACATGCAAAATATAAAGAGGTAATGTGGGACAAAAACAACACAAAGTAGAAGCAAGGGGTGTATAGAAAAGAATGTAAATGCTGTTGAAGTTAACTCAGTATTTTTTCAAACTAGTAGATAATAGACTTAGGTTTGTTTAATACAAACCTCAGGGTAACCACAACAAAAGTATTTAAAATATATACAGAAACGGAAATGAGAAAGGGGACAATCAGTTACATGATAAGAGATCAACTATACTCAAAAGAGGGCTGCAATAAGGAAAGGGGACAAAAAAAGATATATAAGATGTATAAAACATAAAGCACAAAATGCCTGAAGTAAGTCCTGACCTATCAGTAATTACACTGAATATATGTGGATTAAACTCCCCATGAAAAGACACAAATTAACAGAAAGGATAAAATTCAACTACATGATGTTCATAAGAGAATCACCTTGAACCCAAAGGCACAAATAGTTTGAAAATGAAAGAATGGAAAAATACTCTATGCAAACTGAAAGAGAGCTGGAGTAGCTATACTAATATCAGAGAAAATAGACTTTATGTCAAAAACTAACAAGATACAAAGAAGGACACTGTATATCAATAAAAGGGTCAATCCACCAAGAAGAAATAACATTCAAACATTTATGCATGTGCCCTAATAACAGTGCCCCAAAATACATGAGACAAACATTTACAAAAACTGAAAGGAGAAATAGACAACTCTATAATATATTTGGACACTTAAATATACCACTTTCATCAGTGAATATAACATCTAGACAGAAGATCAAGATCAATAAGGAAATGGAGAACTTGAACAAGACTGTAAATGAATTAGGCCTCCCCCCAACCACTCTTTTTTTTTTTTTTTTTTTTTTTACTGAGCTCTACTGTTGAATTCTCCTGTGGAAATGCATGTCAGTGGTAACTGTACTGCTGTGGGGAATGGTAAAGACAGTAGTCTGACTGCCACTAAGGCCGATCCACAGCTCAAGTGAGAAGCAAAGGTGGGTAGGCCAGGTAGATCAGCAATGGAAGACTTCCAAAGCCAGGTTTCGTGTTCAAACCTGACCCCTAAGCAATAGGGAGTCCTAGGTAAAGTGAAATGGTATGCAAAAGCACTATTTTCAGAAGGTTGACGTGGCTCTCATGCAATGTCTATTGCAATAACATTGGCAGAGTGATGAGGCCCCACCAAAGAGGATGGTAGTTGTCACAGGTAAGGATGAATCCAGGAGAGTTGGATGTACTTGCATGGATTGGTTCATGCTGGCCATCAAGAAAAACAGTTTCAGTAAATGGGTAACAGCCCTGGTCTCCAAAGTTTGAGTTCTAGCTTTTGCCTAAAGTTGCATGGCTAGTTAAAGGCAACTAATTTGTTCTTTTCTAACTTAATTTCTACAAATATAAAGTAGAAAATAAATGCCTATGAGATATGTCTCACCTATGAAAGCACCGTCTTTACAAAGCACTCCACATATGTTAGGTGGAATTTTTACACATTCCCAGCAGAGAGGCAAATTCAGGTACACTGCTTGGTTACAGGCCCTCACTTTTCCTTCTGAAGGCCATCTTCTCCTCTGGCCATCCTCATCTGTGTGCAATATGATCCTTGAGGAAAGTTAGGTCTTCTCTGCTTGGATTCCAGGTATAAACCTGGTTCCAGATTGTTTCCCTCATAGCCACATTATTCCTGACTCCTGAAATCAGATCTCAGACTTCCTTGCAAGATGAATTTGATCCTTTCTTTTCCCCACGCATAGCCTCCCACCACCGTCTTAGGTGGTCTTGGACTAGGCCTCTTTTGCTCCCAGCCTTGCCTCAACATGGGACTTGGGCCCCAGGCTATAGTGCTTCCTCTCTAATTCCCTTTGTACCCTTAAATGTCAGGGATGATCTTTTTTCTATATGAATTCACATTAATATTGCTTAGAACAGAAAGCTAAAAACTAAAATTAAAAGTCATTGCCGTGTGAAAAGGTTTTCCGAATTCCAGGGTCAAACGTTGTAGGCCAGCAAAGCAGAGAATTCAGAATTCGGTCCTGAGTTCTGGGCCCTGTGAACAGAGGGAAGAGGGGAGAAAAAGAGTCCCATGGAGTCCAAGTGTCATGGGTGTGAGCCTCTGTTCTGCCACTTACAAGTTATGTGCCTTTTTGCAAAACACTTGACCTCTCTGAGCCTCCGTTATCTCTACTAAATGAGTATGGCAATGCCTATCTTACAGTGAGTTTATGATACTTAAATGAGATAATTTATGTAGCGTCTAACCTGATGCTTTGTGACACGTTAGGTGAGTGATATGTGTTAGTTTCTTACCTTCATTTCCTTCTCTCTTTCTTGAAGGATGGGTAGATCTCAGCAGAATTTGAACAATGCTAAAGTCTCTCTTTTCCAGCCACCTCTCCCAGCCCAAAATCAGGTCTCCAGATCCATTGTTTTTCTACCCAGGCCTCTATCCTATCGCCTGCCCTCCTCAGTACCAAATTCCCAACACTCAGTGGCACTGATCTCAGCTGGTGTAGAGACGGAGTGACATGATTCAGGTCTCCTTAGAAAATAATATTAAGGTGGCTTAGGGCAAAGGACATGTTATCAGTAGACCAAGCGTGTTTCGGTTGGAGTTGGGGTGGCGGGGTGCCGCTCCTCCAATTGTGCTTACTTTTCTCCATTTCTTCTGTGGCCTCGGGGTAGGAGAGAAGAGCACTGAGGAGTGAGCTCAGAGTAGCATCTCTGCAAGGGCAGTGCTTCCTCTGTTAACTGAGTTTTTCTTTTTTATGGATCTTTTTGTGACAACAGGTCTTTAAAGTCCTATGTGTATAATATAGTTGGATTTTTTTTTTTTTTAAATAAACTTTTTGGGGGAATAATTTCAGCACTAAAGAAAAGTTTCAAAGATAGTGCTAAGAGTTCCAAACACCCTCACCCAGTTTCCCCTCTTGCTAACATCTTAGTTCATTTGTCACATCTAAGAAACCAACATTGGTACAATCTATAACTAAGCTCCAGATTTCATTTGGATTTCACTAGTGTTTCCATGAATGTCCTCTTCCTGTTCCAAGATCCAGCCAAGGACACCACATTGCATTTAGTTGTCCTGTCTCCTTAGTCTCCTCTAGTCTGTGACAGTTTTTCAGTCTTTCTTTGTTTTTCATGACCTTGACAGTTTTGAGCATTTTTTAAACTGTACCTCAAATTGGGTTTGTCATGGGGCTATGGGTTTTGGAAGGAAGACCACAGAGCCCTCTTCATCACGGTGTATCAGGGGCATGTGAGGTCAGCATGACTTATTGCTGGGGAGGTTGACCGTGGTCACCTGGCTAAGGTAGTATTGGCTCTCACTGTGCTCTTATTACTGAATGGTGTTTTATTTTTCTCTTTGTGCAGCTGTTAAAAAACCTGCTCCAGCACCCCCAAAACCAGGAAACCCACCTCCTGGCCATCCTGGGGGCCAGAGCTCTCCAGGAACAACTCAGCATCCACCCAGTCTCTCACCAAAGCCATCCGCCAGAAGTCCTTCTCCTCCCACTCAACACACAGGCCAGGCTCCCAGCCAGCCCTCCACCACCTCCCAGCTCTCTGCACCCCGGAGGTACTCCAGCAGCCTGTCTCCAATACAAGCCCCCAATCACCCACCGCCACAGCCCCCAACCCAGACCACACCTCTGATGCACACCAAACCAGGGGGCCAGGGCCCCCCCAACCCCATGGCATTACCCAGTGAGCATGGACTTGAGCAGCCACCTCACACCCCTCCCCAGACTCCAACGCCCCCCAGTACTCCGCCCCTAGGGAAACAGAATCTCGGCCTGCCAGCTTCTCAGACCCAGGCGGTGAGTAACCCTGAGACTGTGCAGCCACATACTGGAACCTTACCGAGACCGAGACCAGTACCAAAGCCAAGGAACCGCCCCAGCATGCCCCCACCTCCTCATCCTCCTGGCGCCCACTTAACTGCAGATGGAAACCTCACCAATACAGCACTGACAGCTTCCAAAATAGTAACTGGTAAGTAGAAAAATGGTTCAGATATTTCACCCTTTCCTCTCTGCATTTCTTTTGTACAACTCCCCTTCATTTAGGCTTTGATT
Source organism: Tolypeutes matacus (assembly GCA_026826555.1). NCBI lineage: Eukaryota > Metazoa > Chordata > Mammalia > Cingulata > Chlamyphoridae > Tolypeutes > Tolypeutes matacus. Next base: position 6,810,130 of record JAKSZT010054368.1, read on the forward strand.
TTAATGGAAGTCAGCAAACTATACCCACGGGCCAAATCTGGCCCTCAGCTTGTTTTTGTAAATAAAGTTTTATTGGAACACAGCCATGCCCATTTATTTACTTATTACCTATGGCTGCTGTTGTGCAACTGAATAGTCGTGACAGAAACTGTATGGCCTGCAAAGCCTAATGTATTTACCATCTGGCTCTTTATAGGAAAATAGTTTCATTATTTATTTAAGACCTATCTACAGTTACATTTTTTTAAGTATAATGACTTTTAATCCTGGTGGAAGAGAAAACCTGAGTATGAAATTCATTTCTTAGTGAATTCTTCATTAAAATGCTTGTTTTCGGGGGCGGATGTGGCTCAAATGGTTGGGCGTCCGTCTGCCATATGGAGGGACCTGGGTTCGATCCCCGGGACCTCCCAGTAAAATTTAAAAAAAAAATTTTTTTAAATGCTTGTTTCCCTTCCAGGAGTAAAAATGTTCATAGTAAATGAAGCATTTCCAATGTTACTTTAAAAAACATGATTTGTGCCAAATTGAATGTTTTGGGGAGATCATATCGAAGTGCTAGCTTCTAATGGTTTAAGAGGGAAGAGTCAGGATTTTCCTATAAATTCCAGTGGAAACTTGTTCTGGAGTAATAGTGATTGTACAGATTTTGGTAGGCTACTTAATGGAATATTTTATAGGCAGTTTATAACACAGCCATTAAATTATTATTTTGAAAAGCTTTTCCATCCCCAATCCTCTAATTTACTATTTGATTTAAGGATGGATAGTTTTTTTTAGAGCATTAAAAAATGGTAATTAGGAGCCTTGAATCATTGTTCTAAATGAGGGTATTTTCGGATAAGAAGCTGAAATACACCTCTAGGCTCTCCAACCATACTAAGTGATTTCTTAGATGAAAATGAGCCAAGCCTAAATAAAACATCCAAAACTGGTATTCCAGACAATGAATGTTAACTGACTAGTCTGTCTTTTGATAGGAATATAATGCTTTTAAGCACAATTTGCATGTGTTATAAATGGTTAATAACTTTTTTCCTGATGACACCTTGGATTTTATTTTAAAAAAGAAAGCTGCATTGGTTTTGTTTGTTTGTTTCCTAATAGATGCCCTTCCTAATACCCTCACAGGTGGGGAAGGTTTCCAGGACTAAGGTCTGTAACCACCCCTGCAAGCAGCTTGTACTGCAGCTCCAAAGTCTCCTGCTTAGCTGTGTTTTGCATATGTGCTTTTGACTTTGTGCTCAAGAGTGGCCATTTGACCCCAAGCCATGGTAGTCAAGAGGCCATCCCTTCTGTAGCATATAGACATTACTTTGGTTTTTATCAGAAGCACTTTGAGCTGCAATGCTCCATATTCAAGAGGTTGTCACTAGATTAAGAGCTTGATTTCAGGATGCTCAGATAAGATGCTAAGAATGTCTTCTTTCTTTTTGGTAAGCCTTTTCTTCTCAGTGTGATTTACCTGTCATTGATTGGTATCAGCATCGAACAAAAGAGGACTCGTATGCACTCAGCACGAAAAACTATGTCCCTTGTGTCTTGAGCTTTTATTTTTATTTTTGTGTTGTAGGTGCAAGTTAACTGCATGGAGTTGCTTAATTTGATGGTTGAAATTCTCAGGACCAAAAAAACCCAAATCTTCCCCCAACGATCCTACACTAAATTCCTTTACATTATAGCATGATTATATTTTGCTATCTTAAGCTGTATGAGCTCTTTTTTTTTTTTTTTTTTTCCATTTCTTTTTTAGGAGGTACTAGGGATTGAACCTAGGACCTTGTACATGGGAAGCAGGTGCTCTTTTAAGAGCTTTTAAAAGGCACTGTGAGGCTTCTTCACATCGTACTTTTCAGTCCATATTTGGACATGCAGGCTCTTATTATGGTATACACAGTTCCTTTTATCAGCTGGTCTGAGCTCTAAGCCTTTTGTAGGTTATTTAGCCAGGTTATTCACAGCTTTGGTCTGAGTAAGAGTCTTTGTAGAAACCAGAAGGGGAAAACAAGAGTGCGAGCTTTAAAACGTGGGCGGGGGTGCACAGGGAGGTATGATTCCACTTTCCTACCTTCTTGATGATGATAAGCCCAAAAGTCCAGGGTTGCCCATCTCTTGGGTTGGGTGGGGAAGTCATTTATAGACTGATGTGACTAAACCCTAATTGAGGCTGAGCCTTTTAACAAAAGTTCAATCCTGTGACATGCCAAAATTTTATTTCCAAATCATGCCTTTAAAGACCATAAACCAGGAAGTAGCCCACATCCATGTCTGGGTGTGCACTTCTTTTCTTTTCTCTTGGTTCTCTCAATAAACTTTTTACTGACCTATTAAAAAATAATAATAAAAAAATAAAGGCCATAAACCAGATTTATATCTGATTTTTTAATACATTTTCATCTGCTACATTACTATAATGTACTTTGTAATTATCAGATTTGTGAATTTTTTTTTAAAGTTTTCCCTAAGATATTAGCTAAATATTTAAAAATCAATCTATGCTATTAATATCCTGACTCAGGAAATTCCAGGTGACCACAGTTATCTTTGTATTACAGAATTACTCTTTAATTTCTTAAAATCCTATGGACTGCTGTTGGAAGTCCATAAAGTCCATTAATTTATAACTCCACTAATATTGACCATGCTGCTATTAAACATGCTTGTATGTAAAGATTGGGTATTTTGAGAAGAAAAAAACTAAATTTCCTTGGACAGAATAGTCCTCGATTATTATATAATTCCAGGTTTTCACTTGGAAAACCTTAGGACAAATTCCTGAAAACAGATTATTTCTTTAGAGCATTTAATCTTAAAGAGTTGAATTAAGACTTGTAAGATTAAGCTAAAGTCTTGGGGAAGATTATTGCAGATTTTGGCAGCTGATCTCTGGATCTGGAGAATGGAGGGTTTCTGGTGTCATTTTGACTTTGTTCTTAATTCTTACTCCAAGAAGCGGTAGAGTTTTGGTTTCTCAGATTTAAAAAAAAAAAAAAAATTACAGCTTGCTGTTTTTAAAGTAATAGATTTTAGAAAAGAGTTTTCTAATTTAAACATTTTATTAAATAATTTAGATGTATGACCTGCCATATTCAGTAAGAACTGAAATTGGAATATTTAATGGTAAGGAAAAGGCACCTGATTGGCCAAAGTATTTTTGCTACTTTGTGATCATATTTGTGCACTAATGCCTGTTACTAACCGGTCACCCTAACCCTGGCTGCTTGCATCCCTACTAATAGTGCATGTACTTAAGGGAAGCTAGCTTCATTCGTGCTTGCTGTCAGTTACTCCCCATACTAAGTGTGTTCATAGATGGGTTAACAGGTGGTCACAAGGCTGGCTTTGTTAATTTCCATTCTGTTGTATACCAGGCAGTCTTGGGGTAGAGTAGAAAGAATACATACTTTAGAGTTGGACAAACCTAAGTTAAAATTTCAGCTCACTGAATAACATCACTCAAGGCACAACCTGATTGAACTGTAAAATGGTGAGATTTGTGAGAATCATAGTTAGAGATTAAATTAGATAAAGTAAGAACAGTGCCTATTATAGTTCTTCATATACAGTGGGTCTAATAAATGGTAGCTCTTTATTATCATTTTTATCTAGAAAAAATATGCTTAATCCAGGGATATGTATTAGATTCATATGTCAACATTGTAAAAACTCCCGTGTCCAGACCCAGCCTCCTATGATCCAGATGCAGATTTGGGGTGAGGCCCAGGCGCCAGTATTTTGATTCTGATGCACTGCTTGGTTTTCCTTATATTAGACTTTTCACAGGGTACAAAGAAAATCCTCTGGAGTAGAAACTATTTCTTAATTTAGTGAGCTTGAAAATACCCATGAATCATTCATCTGTTGGGCAATGGCTAGACCAAATGACTCCCACAGCAATCAGTTAAAGCTAGACACTGCTGGTTCTCATAGTATTTTCTTTTAAAAATTAAACTCTCTTTTATCATGGAAGTAATTCATTTAAAAATTAAGCACAAATATTAAAGAAAATCTTAGAAATAATATGAAATCTTCTATACTTCTACAGTTGAAGAAGTCCACTTTTGATATTTTTGCTATTTTTTTTTCCTTCTAGTTTTATTTTTATTAAAGGCAAAGGGGTACATGGCCAAAATTATTTGACAGATACAGATTTTGAGCCTACATTTTTACTTTATATTTTTTGCACTTTCCCATGTGATAATGTAGTTTTTTTTTGTTGTTGTTGTTGTTTTTAAAGATTTTATTTATTTATTCATTTATCCCCCCACTTGCTGCTTGTGCTCGCTGGGTCAGCTAACCACGCCGTGCGGGCGGGCCCGCCTTTACCAGGAGGCCCCGGGAACTGAACCCAGGGCCTCCCATATGGTAAACGGGAGCCCCACTGATTGAGCCACAGCTGCTTCCCGATAATGTAGTTTTATAACCAATTATAACCAATGCCTGCAGAATATTTCAAACAGATATATTATTACCCATAGTTGAACATTTAAGTGACTTCTGCTTCTACTTAAGAGTATGTTTTTAATGACTAGCTATCAGAATCATGTTAAGATAAAATACCATTGAGATTTGAACAGTCTCTCCTTTGATTTAATATCATAAAAAAAATTGACTCAAAATCCCTCATACCCCTTGAAAACTGTTGAGGAGTTGAGAAGAGGCATAGATGGTAGGAGGAGTTTATTCTACCTACAGTTGTGCCTGAAGTATTTGATTTCAAAGATGTGTTTGAATCTATTATCTGTCAGAGTGACTATCAGAATAACCTTGGACTCTTTGAAGGGAAGGTTTACAACCTAAAGCACATTCAAAACTGTTGAAGTGACAGATCTTCTAGAACTGAACAGAATGTCAGTTCTGGCCATTGGAGGGACCACTTCCTGGATGAAGATATTTAATACAGGAAAGAACCTGGATTCTACTTTGTAGAGCCTCAAATCAGTGATGAGCCGTATTGCATTCTGCCTTTGGGCTGAGTCCAGTCACTTGGTCTCTCTCTTGCTCTTTTTAACATAATATTTGCAATATGACCTTAGCTCCAAGCAGTGTGCTCAAAGACCAGCCCTTCTTGGAATGCTTATAATGAAAAATCATGCTTTATGTAAATTCATAACCAGAGAGTTTTAGAGTAGTTAAGAGGCATAAAGAAGGGCTCCTGTAGGTATCTTTCTAAAATAGCCTTTATTTCCCTCTTTACTAACATGATCCAGAGTGTTTAAGACATAACCCATTATCCTCTCAGAAAATAACTCTTTCAGGGCCCTCACCCAAAGGCATAGAAACACCTTTGAGGGAGAGGGAAAGCATTATGCCGATTAAGAACCCATCTAGCTTTGATCTTTTCTGTCCAGTACTGGCTGTGTCACCTTAATGAGGTACTGAGCTGCTCAGAATTCCCCTTCTATTTTATACAATGGGAATAATGCTGCCATAGAGATATGTCATAGGAGTTCAATGAGATAATGCAGTAATGTACGAGGAGCGCTTAGCACAGTTATCTTGTATATATTGAGCAAATGCTCGATATATTATTTATCGTGGTTCAAGATTAGTATCTTTCTGAAAACCGGCTCTGCACACATCTCTGTAATTCTCACTACTTTTTGTGTAGTAACAGACTTAAACAATTTAAGAGTGGGAGAGGAGCTAGAAAAGAAATTTGCCTGCCAATCTGGAACAAACTAAAGGCTTCTTGTCTCCAGATCTGGCAGGTACGAGGAAGAGTAAAGGAACTTCCCTTATAGCACCAACATAATTTTTTCCTGAATATGTAAATAATGTTTTCATCATAAATAGTTAGAAAAATACAGAAAAGAATACAAATACAGAAATTATTTTTATTTGCACCCAAGGAAAAGAGAAAGATAGCAAATTTGGCCTCTGAAAAGGGTCTGTGACTGATAGGTATTAGTTTTCATGTGAATACAAATATTAACAAGTAGAAATCTAATTAGGATGTACAGTGCTTTTATATCAGGCATCCTCTCCCAGGTTGTGTCAGTTCCATAGAACCTCATAAACTCTTGGGGCTGAGATGAGATACTGGCTGGTAGCACCATCTGTTCTGTTAGTCTAGAAAAATGGTAAAGAGTTGTAATTTGCAATGGATTTTTTACACCAGTGTTACCTTCGAGGCAAGCTACTTTGCCTGAGGTTATAGGAAGGGAGGATTGGAAAGATGGTTGGACTGAATGGTTCTTCATTCATCCATCCTCCAATGACCATATACAAAACTTACTGAGGATCCATTATTTACCAATTGCTGTTCTAGCACTGGAGAAACATTGTGAACAGACATTCGAGTCCCTGCTCTCATTTAGCTTCTATTGCACTGAAGACAATTCCAAGACAGCCTCTACACAGGCTACCCTACACTGCATCATTGAGTGGTGCTATTCAGCCCAATTCAGTTGGCTTTTCAGTTATCATAAGACCTGCATTGTCTGAAATGACATTCACCACCTGAATTCTTGACACCTTGGCATCTCCACAAACCTGGAAATCAGTTTTTAAAAAGGTTTCAGCCAAGAAGGGCTTACAATTCAAAAGATAAAGAAGATGCCAGGTGGTTGTTTATTTTGCGAAACAGGAGTGCAGTCCCTGGCTAGCAGTGGGAAGCCCTGTGATGAAAATTGAGGGGAAGATGTGAAGAAAGGTGCTGAGGAGAGATTGATTGAGAATTGAAAGAGTAATAAAGGTCAGATTGGACTGAAAGAATGAAATGGGTTCATTCTAGACTAAATAGAGCCTTAAGTTCTAGAAGGGAGCCCAGACACCATCGGTTAGGAGGAGAAAGCTTGAGGCGAGGATGGTTCAGTGATGCCGTTGGTAGCCCCCTAAGCAATGAAATAAAAACACCTGGTATGCTCTTATATATAAATCCATGTTTGCTTCTGGCTACTTCCCCTCTTTCCACTAATCTTTCACTCCTCTAAAAGTTAAATAAGAACACAAAAATTAGCCACTTCTAAAATGGCCATCTCCGGTCTTTTCATCACTAAGAATTTCTATTACCTCCCTCTCCCCAGCATGGAACATATATCAAATAAAATGAATTTATTGAGTAGAGAGTCTTTGATATTGAAAACCAGATACTTGCCAAAGGTGTCTAATCCCAGAGGGTGGTAGAAGTAGGCTCAACAAATAGTTTGTCTGCACAGGTATGGTATTGCTGGTTGTTTATGACAGTACTTTTTCTGATGGGCAGTATCGGTGCTGCATCAGTTGTTAGTAATTTTTACTCTCACCTTGCATTTAAGCCCTCCATTTCTCAAATTTCCATTAAAATATCTAAAGAAATGTAACCGGAAGGGGGAAAAAAAAAAGTCTAAATCACTCCTGGAGCTTAGGAAAAAAGGTGCAATCCATATGCCAGAAAGTTCAAGAAATTGTTCTGAGATGTGATGCATGGGAAATCTTGCAGGATGGGTCTGCCAACCCAGGAGTCAGTGCACAAAAAGAAACACCGTAGGGAGTAAGTAGATTTCCATCTCACAGCTCAGAACTGTAGCATGGAAGAGGTGTAGGGGCAAGAACTGTTATCAAAGCAGTGAGGCCAGCACTTGCCAGCTGTGCCTGATATGGATGAGGAGCAGGTAAAACAGAAGTACTCTCAAAAGTAGCTAGCAGCAAGGGCAGATATGATGTAACTTTGCACCACAACAGGTACAGGAAAGCAGCTCAGGGAAACTCCCCAGCACACCCATCTCCCAGTTTAATTCCCTCCCTGCTCCCCACCATGACTAACTCAAACCTGTGAAGCAAAACTACTAAGAATCTGAACAGCTCCCTTTTCTCTTACAACAGGCCTAAACTATTTAACAAGGCTCTCATAATTTGCTAGAACCCACATCTATCCCCAACACAGGAGAAACAAACCCAGCTGTCTTGATTAGGGCATGTCCTCCTGGCTTCCTGAAGACTATGTCTGTCTTGTTCACTGTTGTGTCCTTAGCAGGTGGAACAGAGTCTGGCATGTGGTAGATGCTCAGTAGATATTTACTCAATGAATGAATGAATTCTTACATCCACCTGGCTTCACTGGGAAGAGGGCTGTGATAGATGAAGGTGTCTTGTGAGCATGGGAGAGTGGAATGATGGCTTGATGACCACACACATGCCATCTTGCTGAAGTCATTCTAGCAATGCAGTAAAATATGAAAAAGGAATTGGAGGTGCAGGTATTGGAAAAAGAGAAAATTAATACCTGTAGGAGATTTGGTGTCTTACCTCAGTGATTGTCAACCAGGGGTGATTGTGCCCCCCAGGGGACATTCGGTAGTGTCTGGGGACATTTTTGGTTGTGACACTGAGGGGTGCCATCTAGTGGGTAGGGGCCAGGGATGTTGCTAAACATCCTACAATGCACAGCAGACCCTCCACAACAAAGAATTGTGCAGCTCAAAATGTCACTTGTGCCGAGGTTGAGGGCATAGCATCAATAGCAGGAGGCAAATCCATCACTCTTAGAGGAGAGGGTTCTTCCCAGTAAAGCAAATCTTTTCCTGCAGCCCAGGTAGTGTCAGGAGGTTGCAAGGAATTGTTAAGAGCACGATTTCCTTTCCTCAGTTAAAGCAGTAGCATCCTTTGTGTTGGCATCCCACCTCCATGCTGTCCAGCATAATACTCCTATGAAGGCTACCGTGGGCTCAGAAGACCTGCAGGGTCAGGAGGCAGGGCTGTGCCTTGTGGCTGTCCCTGGGGTCTCAAAGACTTGGCTCTTCCGAGGACTGGTGATGCCTCTCATAGGGGGACAAGTGTGTGCATGAGCTGAACCTAAAACTTTGCAGACTCTCTCCTTCCCAGAGGGCCCTCAGAGACCTCTCAGGCATTACCACCCACTGACACCGTATCTCCTCATGTTTTTGTCCAGAGGCCAACTCTAGGGCTTCAGAACCGCTTCGCAGCATCTTTCCTGAAATGCACTCAGACTCAGCAAGCAAAGACCCGCCTGGCCGCATTCTCCTGGATATAGACAATGATACAGAAAGCACCGCCCTGTGAAGAAAGCCACCTTCCCGCCTTTGCCCCCTTCCACCCTGGTGAGTGGAACAGGGGCAGGCAAGTATTTATCTTTGCAGACCAAACAGTGAAAAGCTTTCAGTGGAGGGAAAAAGACCTTACTATGCATAGCCCAAGGAGAAGGTGGAGGCAGACACTTAAAGCTGAATGACCTGTGTCTGAAGAAGTTGGCTTTCTTTAGATGGGAAATAAATCATGCCAAAATAAAATAAAATACCTAGAGTGGAAAGAGTATTACTGCCAAGATGCATGTAGGAAGCTTTTGTCACTGCTGTTCACGCAGGCAGCACCAACAGCAATTTGAACGAATACGAAGCAATGCGTTAACTATCTATTTAATAAAACACATTAATTATGCAAGTTGCCTACTTCCTGCTACTTGGACTTTCATTCTTGTATATTAGGAGGGAGCTTCCTCTCCTTCAGATTTGCTGCAGAATCAGTTTTGTATTAAGTGTGGTCTGTGTCTTTCCCGATCCCCTCAAAACCATAAGCATTGATGGTGACCGCTGGATCTGTCACCTCATCAGAAACTGGATGTGACTTGTGCCTTGTTGGATTGCCAGAATGTAGAAAGAAATGTACTGTTCTGTTTTGTTTTGTTTTTTTAAACAATGTAATTGCTACTTGATAAGGACCGAACATTATTCTAGTTTCATGTTTAATTTGAATTAAATATATTCTCTGGTTTATATGAAAACTTTATAATTCTTGGGGGCAGAGCTGTGGATTGTGTGTGTGTGTGTGTGTGCGCGCGCACTCGTGTGGTGTGTGCTGTCATTTAAACAGGATTGTGAATGGGACATCATGGAGCATCTGATTGCAATTGTAGGAGTTTGAAAGGAGAGAGAGCATGGTCATAGCAGCAAAACCAGCCACCAGGTGTCCCAGAGTCCTCCCCGACTGGATGTCCCTCAGCAAATGCCCCATAGTCAAGGCTCTGTCCTTGGTCTTAGCAGTCCTGACACCACTTTCTTGTCCGTGAAGAGAGATGCTTAGACTCCTGGAGGCTGATTCACAATAACTTAGTTTTCACAGGTCTAGTGCATAAGTCATGAACTATTGCTTTCAATAGGAATCCCCCTTTTCCAATTATTAGAAAGCTTTCATGCCCTATGCAAGGCACTTTTTTCCCCATGATTGAAATACTTGGGAAGACTGAGTGGCTACTTGGAGGAAGGTGGAGCAGATGGTCTGAGTGGTGGTTTTGAAGATACCCTCACCTTGCTGCAGACAGCCCTTCCTCTATGCTTGTCCTTTCTCTGTGGCCCCGAGATGGCAGCTTTCTCTTGTGTACAGACTGACATGCACTGTCTTTGGTGGCTGCCCTGAGCGCTTTTGTTGATAAAGTTGTTGACTAGATATGCCAAGTGATCAATCCCTTGCTTAGCAGACATTGGACCTTCTTCCACTATGAACAGACTTCACGGTTTAACTTGAAGAGGGCAATCACTCTTTCCTCTTAACTCAAAGTTTCCTGTGCACCAAAGGACTCCCTACACTTCTTAATTACATTTAAAATATGTACCTATAAATGGGTATCTTTTTTTTTTTTTTTAAAGATTTTATTTATTTATTCATTTATCCCCCCCTTGCTGCTTGTGCTCGCCGGGTCAGCTAACCACGCCGCGCGGGCGGGCCTGCCCTCACCAGGAGGCCCCAGGAACCGAACCCGGGGCCTCCCATATGGCAAACGGGAGCCCCACTGATTGAGCCACAGCCGCTTCCCAATGGGTATCTTAAATTTATATATTTGCTTAAGGGTCACTCTTTCCCTCCTCATTCACCATCCTTGTGTTGTTATTTTTTCTAGAATGATCCTTTAGCTGTAGAACAGACTGTAGAGAAAGCAAAGATTTCTGCAAAGGTTGTTCAACAGGGTTGAGTCCCTTCCATCCCTGTCCACAGTCAGGCCTCCAGCATGATTCCTGAGCTACATTGAGGAGGAAGCTGGGACATGGTATTGCCAAGATTGTGTTTCCCAAGAGTCCAGATGCAGGGGAAGTAGGCTAGTCATCTAGCTATGCCCTAGTTCCTGACAGCTCCATATGGAGAGACCCACTTTCCTTTTTGGGAGCTCCAGCTCCCAATGCTCCTGCAAGCCCAGTGAGTCCCATAAGTGGTCCTAAGGCAAATCCTCCTTCTGATTTTTCTATGTGTGGTCTGTTCTCACCATTTTCCCACCTGCACCGTGGGCCTGGTGGTCTATAACTGTGTTCCAGAGCTTTTACCCTCTTCTCACAAATTCTGGACTACCATATCTGAACTCAAAGGTCCCAAGTGGTCTCTGACTCAGAGCCCAGGGGTCTTGCATAGGCAGTGGGCAGCACTTCATTGACAAGGATGTTTCTAAACTAACAACTTCCGCTATTCTAACGTCATATTGATGGACTAGAGAAGAGGAAATATTTGCTGGCCTGATGAAGCCACTGGCCCTGATGCGGCTCAAAGGCAAAAAGTAACCAAAACTGCCCAGGCTGCCAGGTAAAAGGAGCAAGGCAAAAGGTGGCTAAGTGGTGGCAGAGGGACCAGAGTCCCTCTTTTAGAGGCGTCTCTAGTTGACAACAAATCTCTTAATCGTCCTCCATTCCAGAGCCATACTTGCATGGTGCAGGGCCTGTTTCTCCTGCTGGAGTGCCTCAGCACTATGGGTGACTATTTTTGCCCGCCATGGATTCTGAATAGTGAAGAAAACAGGGCTGCAAAGGAAGAAATCAGGAGATTTGCAGAAACAGGCAGAAGTGAAAGGTGAGGGGAAAGCACTCTCTTGGTTCCCAGCTTCCAGTCCTTGTCGTAGAGACAGGCTGCATATCTGCCCTTGTATCCTCATAACAAATCCCTCCCTCCCTTTTGTTGTGGCATAAGTTTTCCTGAGTTTGCTTCTATCAATTGCAACCAAATGATTCCTAATTGATAAATTCCCCAAAGGAGGCGGTCCCTTTTACTCTCTTTAGGCTCATAGCTCCGTAGACCCCATTCAGCTCCACAGCCAAGCCTTCCCCTTCCTACACACTCCACACCCAGCTCCACCCACTCAAATCCACATATGCATACACAAACCTACACATTGTGTCAGTTATCTATTGCTGCATAACAAATTACGACAAATTTAGCATCTTCAAGCACACATTTATTATCTCAGCGTTTCAGTGGCTCAGGAGTCGGCACAGTTTAGCCTTGGGTCTCACAAGGCGGCAAACAAGTTGTCAGCCAGGGCTGAGGTTTCATCTGGAGGCTTGACTAAGGAAGTTATTCATTTCCTTGTGTTTGGAGAACTGAGAGTCCTGGCTTCTTGCTGGCCATCGTTTGAGGGCACCCTCAGCTCCTGGTGGCTACCTGCAGCCCCCTGATATTTGGGATTCACCCACATGGCTGCTTACTTCATCAAGCCAGCAATGTGAGTCTCCAGAGTGAGTCTGCTATCAAGACAGGAGTCTTATATCATGTAATGTAATCATGGGAGTGACATCCCATCACCCTTGCCATATTGGTTAGAAGCAAGTCACAGGTCCCACCCACAAGCAGGGGGAGGGAATTATACAAAGGTGGGAATATCAGGAGATGGGGTTGTTAGAAGTCACCTTAGGCTCTGTCCACCACATACATCAAGATATCACAAAATGTACCGGAATGTTTATAGCAGCATTGTTCATCATATACTAAAAATAAATGTCTTATCAACTGTGGAGTGGATCAAAAAGTTGTGGTATATGCATATCATGGAATACTTTGCAGCAGTGAAAATGAATAAATTAGTTAAAAGCATCAACATGGATCATTTTTAAACTCATGCTGAACAAAAGAAACAAGTCAACAGAATTCATAAAGCATGATTCCATTTGTATGAAGTTCAAAATAAAAAAAAAAACAGTATTTTGTGTAAAATAGGTACATGAGTAGCAAAAACTAACTATGTGATGATAACATAAAATTTCAGAATAGTTATCTCTGAAGAAGAAGGATGAGGTGATTAGGGAGGGATCCCACGGGATTTCTGGAGAAAATGTTCCATGTTTTGCTCTGGGTTGGGTTTACACACAGGAATATATTTCAACATATATTTTTTTGAGGGACTGGGACCGGGGATTGAACCCAGGACCTCATATGCAGGAGGCCAGCGCTCAACCACTGAGCCACTCCAACTCCCCTGAGTTGGCTCCCTCCTTTATTTGTTCATTGTTTTGCTAATAGGAGGCACTGGGAACCGAACCCCCGCAACCTCCCATGTGGGAGGTGGGCACTCAACTGCTTAAGCTACATCTACTCCCTTCAATATTTTTCTTTAATTTGTCCATACATTCTTTTGTATGTTTTCTGTATTTCACAATAAAAACATTTTTAAACAACAAAAAAGTGTGCCATCACAAATGACCACATGGGGGAATATATTTGATACAAGGAAGAACAAAAAGGTCATCAGGGATGGGGGGCGGATGTGGCTCAAATGGTTGGGCGTCCGTCTGCCATATGGAGGGACCTGGGTTCGATCCCCGGGACCTCCCAGTAAAATAAAAAATATATATATAGAAAGCGCATGGGCTGCCAGGCTCTGTGTGCCGCTGAGCTGTCGGGCCCCGGGAGTCATGCAGCAGGATGATGACGTAACAGAGGAGAGACAAGACGAGATGCTCCGAAAGCTCCAGAAGCCAGGAGCTGAGGTGGCACAGGTGGCAGAACACCTCTCTCCTACATTGGAGGTCTCCAGGATCGAATCCTGGTGAAGACTGGAGGAGGAGGATGAGAAGAGATGGCAGGAAACACACAGAGAATTGCCCAGCAAATGGACACAAAAACAGCAAATGGGGAAGGGGGGGTTTAAAATGGATAAAGTAAATAAATAAAATCTTTAAAAAAAAAAAAAAAGTTCATCAGGGTTCTATTTTCACTCTCTCCACTTGTATTTGAATTCAGTTTTCATACACCTCAATAAATAATTTGAATGGCCAAAAAAGCATTTGCCATGTCATTTCATGGTAGAAACTCAGCATTTTAAAAAAATGTAGTAAACTTTATTTTTTAAAGAGGTTTTAGATTACAGAAAAGTTTCATCAAAAGTATAAGGGAGGGGTCGGATGTGGCTCAACTGGTTGGGCGTCCGTCTCCCATATGGAGGGACCCAGGTTCGATCCCTGGGACCTCCCGGTAAAAAAAAAAAAAAAGTATAAGGGATTCCCATATAATCCCCCACACATACACAGCTTCACCAATTAATAACATCTTACAATTGTGTGGAACATTTGTTACAATTGATGAGCAAATATTGAAGTATTGCTGCTACCCAAGGTTATAGTTTGCATTGTGGTTTACACTGAATTCCAATGCCCTAAAATATGCCCAATTTTCCACCTATTCTTCCTTCCCTGTCCCCTCAGAACCTCTGGTAACCACTATCTTTATAGCAATTTTACATATTCTTCCATTACTACAATATTAGTATGTTTACTCTGTCCATGGGAGCATTCCCCCTTTATGTTTGTTCATTCCTCAGTCTTGAGGATTCTTGGGATGGTGATGCCTGCTCTGGCTCAGAATGAGAGGGGGCTTAGATTTTACGGGGCAGATGGGAGGAACTATTTTGCTTGCAGTTGTAGATACTCTGTTGTTTTTGGGATAGGGGTTGTCCATCATCATTTTGTTAGTTGTCCTGAGTGAGTGATGATCTGGAGAGTAGTTGTTGGCCGCAACTCTTCTGAGATTCAGGGCTCAACTGGCATATGAACAGACCAAAGATGTCTCTGGGACATACATTTAATGGATATTGTGCTGAATATAGGCTCAAATAAAAGAGGTCAAAGAATTATGTGTAGGGAAATTGTAAACGAGTCCAACTCTGTTACATTGGGGAAATAGGTTGTCATATATTTCAAGGTAAGGCTCACCAACAGGGTGCTGATATATGCCTAGCCTATATTGTCCAGATGGCTCTAGAGCCCTCAGGAGCACCCCTTTTTTGAGGCTTTGTTTACAGTGGCAGTTAAAGAGATCTGCCTAAGACATACATAAGTGTAACCTCTGAAATGACCTCCCAACTCATTTTGAAATCTCTTAGCCATAAAAACTCATTTGTATTCGGTGTTTCCCCCTTTTGGTCAATGTCTTTTTCCAAATTTCCATCACTGTTTGATGCTCGGCCTTAGTGCCAGGGAGGCTCATCCCTGGGAATCATGTCCCATGCTGGTAGAAATGTAGTGAATTTATTTTGCTGGAAACTCAGCATTTCTTTTTATTTCACACAAGGTCCCTTTATCAATGAAGTTCAAGTCTCAAAAATAACTTATATGTATCCTCCAGGTAAATATTGAGAACTTACTCTTCCATATGCTGCCCTAGACCCTTGGGAAACAACATACAAGCAGGTACACAGGAAACAGTGAGAGATGTTCCCGAGAGGGGAGAGCTGAGAGAACATGTGGGAGGAACCAGGGATGACTTCTTGAAACTTTAGTGGAAATCTAGGGGTGGAAGTGGTGGAGGTGGGCACTCCAGACAACAGGAAAGGTTTGTGCAAAGGCTGTAAAGTAAGAGCATGGAACCAGAGTGGGAAGTGGACAACAGGCAAGGAATAAGGGTGGTATGGTAAGGAGGAGCTGGAATATGAAGGGAAGTTATTCCCAGGCCTCAGAGAGCTGTTGAGGGAGGGAGGGAGGGACATGGTCCAGTGTATTTTTTTTTTTAGATCCCTATGGGCACAGTGCATTAAATGGCCTGGAGTAGGAGCAAGAATAGAAGGAGGGAGACCCCTTAGATAAAAGCTGATGCTAGCCTAAATTAAGGTAGAGGCAGTGGGAAGAAAGTGAAGTGGATGGATGAACACATTCTTAGGGAAGCAGGATTGCCAGGATTTGATGACTGATTGTGGGCCTGCCCCAAGGATGAGATGAGAACTGATCTTACACGAGGTCCTAAGAACAAATTTGAGGTCCCACAGTTCCCAACAGCCAGAGGGCAAGTGACTGCATCAGCCATTTGGTCACTTAGAACATTTGGTCATTTAGACCTTGAAGAACTAAATTGGTGCAGAAACGGGGGGTGTTCCTTAGTTATAGGTACCTGGGCAGGGGTGGGCAGCCAGGCCAAGGAGACAGGGTGAATGGGTGGTGGAGATGAGATAAGGAACCAGATGAAATATGTGCTCTGAAGCTCACCTGTTCACTCACCAGGCACTCCTCTAGGCATAGGTCTGAATGGCACTGTCTGCCCTTAGGAAGCTTTCACTCTAGCTAAGAGAGTTAAGCAATCAATAATAAAGTCTAGTGCTTGTATTGAAGACAAAAGTCATTGTGAAGTTGGGGTGATCAGGGTAGGCTTCCTAGAAGAAATGCTGTTTAAATGGAGTCTAAATGAATATGAATTACCCAAGTGAGTAAGGAGGACTTGCTTAGGCAGAGGGAGGAGAAGTGACAAAGACCTATTTATTCAATAATCATGGAGGCCCACTCTGAGCTAGGCTCTGGGCTAGAACCAGAGGCAAGACCATATCCTATGACCTTAAATTGCAAAGGGAGAGTGATCAGAGCTAGAGAGGTGTTGAGCCATAGGGACCTTTTTGATTCCCACTAAGGAATGTGGACTGCTTGAGAGTTTGGGGAAGTCTTTGAAGGGTCCTAAACAGGGAATTGACTATCAGATTCACATTTGAAAAAGGTCACTGTGGCAAATTGAATTGTGTTCCCCAGTTTGAACATGGTTTTACTCTTGGTCCACAATCTGGCAGGTGTGGATGCATTGTAAATAATATCTCTTCAAGATCTTACTTCAGTTAAGGTGTGGCCAAATTGAATCAGATTGGATTTTAATCCAGATTACTGGAGTCCTTTATAAGCAGAGTGAAAATCAAATGGAGGGAGAAGCTATGAGGAACAGCCAGAGCTGGAAGTCAAAGGAGGAGAAAGGAGAAAACATCACCTTGTGCATTGCCATGTGATGGAAAAGCCAAGGAACCCCAAAAGTTGCCAACCAGTCAGAAGATACCGTGGTAGTTTGAGTCTTTTGTGGACCCCAGGAAATTATGTTCTTAAGGTAATCCATTACTGTGTGTGAATCTTTGATTAGATTCAGTTAAGGGAACTTCCTTTTTTTTTTAAGATTTATTTTATTTTATCCCTTCAGTTGTTGTTTGTGCTTGCTGTCTGCTCTCTGTGTCCATTTGTTTCATGCACTCTGTGTCTGCTTGTCTTCTCTTTAGGAGGCACCGGGAACCGAACCTGGGACCTCCCATGTGGCGCTCAATCGCTTAAGCCACCTCAGCAACCTGATTTGTTGAGTCTCTCATTGACCTTTCTCTTTGTGTCTCTTTGTTGCATCATCTTGTTGCATCAGCTCACCGTGCCAGCTGGCTGTCTTGCTCATCTTCTCCAGGAGGCACCAGGAAGCACACCCAGGACCTCCCATGTGGTAGGCAGGAGTTTGGAGAAGCAGCTCAGGACTCCAGAGAAAGCCTCACTGGGCCTCCAAACCCCTCCTCATTTGCCCCAGGAAAGAGCTGCTTAGCCTGTCCATGAAGATTTCCCCCTTGAGTCCACTTGGCTCAGAAACCATTACAGGGGAGCAGATGTGGCTCAAGCAGTTGAGCACCCACCTCCCACATGGGAGGTCCTGGGTTCGACTCCTGAATGCCTCCTGGAAAAACAAAAACAAACAAAAAGCAAAAACAACCAACTCAGGGAAGTTGATGTGGCTCAGTGGTTGAGTGCAGGCTTCCTACATACAAGGTCGTGGGCTCAATCCCTGGCCCCCAGAACCTCAACAACAACAAAAAAGTAACCATCACAGACTCTTGCTGGGAGGACCAGTTACATAGGACTGAAATAGGAGCCACATTAGCCAACATAGGAGGGCTGAGGTTTCCTGCCTTTTGTCCAATCTACAGCTACCATTTGGATTAATGTAGAAAAGCCACACCTTCCGTCAAGGGTAGAGACTGGGCTAATGCATTTAGCTTTGGACCAGGTAGGACCCAGGTGTTGAGAGCATCAAATAGGAACTCAAAAGATATCACTGAATAACTAGTAACTAGTAACTTCCTTTCCATTTCCTTTGAAATCTGAAAATTTAGGTCCTTTCAGTGACAATTGCATTCTCAAGCTCTACTGGGATAGTAAGTAGCTTCAATCCCCCCCCATCCCCCCCCATATATATATATATATATATACATACTCCTCCCAATCATACCTCCATCCCCACCCCTGCCCTTTTCCCAGAAGTAGAGGACTCAAGGCCCTGGGCTACCCCAGAATTGGTCCCAGGGCTAACTCTGCTTGTATTGATTGTGGTCTTAGCTGTACATGTGGCAAACACATGAGTCATTCCATTAGACCACATCAGCTCTAGGGTTCAAATGAGAGAAGCTATGATGTCTGACTCTACACAGCACAGGAGTGACTGCTTTTCAAGTCAAAAGCCCCATTGCCTCTTAGCCAGTAGAGATTTGTTATGTAGTTGCTCATCTTTCCATCTGCTTGTTTTTAAGGAATTATGATCATGGGGAATTACGCAGAGAGATACAATCCCAACAACTTGGGAAGTACACACAATTCCCTGATTTTCCTATGGCATCAGATTTCTGGGCACTAATTCAGGTCTGTCTCCCAGAAATCATATTCAGGAGCAAGTGTCACAATGAGAAAGCCTTTGGAGACCAGGTATTCCTTCACCCAAAGCCAGTGATGCTGGAAGTCAAGAGATAGAATGCTAGTCTCACTCTTTGCACTCTGATGGAGGGCTTGGGAAATGTAAAGATGTTAAACACTCAGCCCAGGAGATGTGGCTGCTGTTGGGCTGGGAAATCCAGCTGGTCTGTTTGCTTATTCCTTGGAATTTGGCTGTTGGTGTTGCATGATGGATAGAAAGAGTGAATAACTATCCTTTTGAGAAAAGGAAGCTTTGACACTTCTCCCCCTTTTCCAGCTTCTAACCTTTGTTCCCTTTTAAGAAGAAAAGAGCTAAATGTCATGTCGAAAGGGTCCCATAAACACCTTTGAATCTCCATGGTAAACAAATAAAAGCTTTATTGGTTTTTTTTCCTTTCTTTAAAAAAATGGGACATTGAAAACAAACTGAGAGTTTGGACCCTTGGGTTCACCCAACATTAAGCAAAGTAGCCCAAGATAAACATGGCACAGCTAATGCAGATAACGAGGTTGATGTCCAAAAGGGTTTTCACGAAGGGGTTTTCTTCCAAGGAAGCTATGACAGTTTCCACTTTGCTCACGGACTCCTTCTTGTCCTTGTCCTCCATTCCACAGAGCCACAGGACAGCTTTCACCACTTTGGACTGCTTTTGGTTCACATCACCTAAAAAGACCCAGCAAAGAAAAGTCTTAGAGGTGGGCCTCGTACCCTAGAGAAGGGAGAAGAGGGGACTAACGGTGTGTTCTGTGCACTGTGATAAGTACTTTATATACCGTTTCTTGTTTAATTCTGAAAGATTGGTATGTTCAAAATTTTTAACATTTTCAGATGAAGAAATTGAGGCTCAGATGGTTAACTAAGTTGAGTAAAGCCACTCAGTAAGTAGTGACAGCAGAGGGCTTTAGACCCAGTGCTACCTTATTCTCTTCTCTGAATCGCATTGCTTTCCAGGAGGCTGACGGAAAGGGAAGACTTGTGGGAAACTATTGCTCCATTCAGAGCTAGGGTTGCCAATACAAACACCTGTGAAGCCAGGCAGGTGGTATACCTGAGTCAAAGGGGGCATATTTCCATATTAAACATGTTGAAATATTCTTCCCCTATACCAAGAAATATGTTCTCTCTCATTTTTTTTGAAACACATGATATTCTAAATCTATCCTTTAGTCTCCTACTTTATGTCTCTATGGGTTCATAGTCACAAATGAAAAAAAAAGGCCCATGTATGATTATAAACGACAAATTACTGTCTCAGGACCATGGGTACAATAGGGAAAGGTGGTGACCTTGGCTAACTGGAGGGCATAGCCCAGGTCTAAGGGACAGCTGCTTTACAGCTCCTGACAATTTTTGCCATGCAGGCATGCAGACTCTGTGTTGCCAGATCTTCCCATTTTTTAACAGAAGATAGAAATTGGGAATTCCATGTGAAATCTCCTGATTTTTAAGTGTTGACTCACATTTTATTAGAATTTTATTAGAATGGTATGTAGACTAAACTAGACTAAACTAAAATTGTTTGCAAGCTGCCAATTTGAACCCACTAATTTAGAGAATGCTAATAGTCCCTACCTAGTGGGATTGTGTGAAGATTAAATGGCACTCAACAAGTCTTTGCTATTATTGCCCATCTGAGTTTTCTGTTAAAGTTAATAAAGAACTTCTTTTGGGTGGCTGGTAAGTAGGGAAGGTCCAGACATTGGGAGTCAGGGCATGCTAAATTCCAAGCCTGCTCCCTTTTCTGGCTTGTGCTTTGATATAAAAATTTCCCTTTAAACAAGGAATGCTTCTTGAGGCTCCTACTGCTAACCAAGGAGAGAGGCAACTCACAGCTTTGGTTTTTGGTCATGTCCTCTTGAACAATCTCAAACTGGATTCTGGTGCTACTTCCCTCTGGTGTCCCATTCTGAGGGAGGGTGAGAGGCGGGGGAGATGTTGGTGGCACCTGTTCCTCCTGGACCAATGGGTCAAGACGAGTAAACCAGGTCAGGCGACTGACCTAAGGAGCAGAGATAAATTGTGAGGGGGTGGACTGCCATCCCTCTCCCCCATGCTCTTCCCAACCCCAGGCTCAGCCTTCACAGTTGGGCTGCCCCAGTCATGTCCTCTCACCCTACTGCCCAACAAGCTTCAACTCCCTGGCACTCTTCAGAAGCAATGGTCATTTCCCCCATTGATTCCTCCTCTCTTCAACAGCCCTAATTCTCATTTTGGGATCTTATTCTCCCTCATTCTAGTCCTCAGGACTTAACCCTAGTCCTAGAGTATGGGGATGCAGGGATGAGCCACTGAGCTCATCCATTCCTCTGGCCACAGGAATTGAATTGGTTCATAGTAGGGAATGTGTCCTAAGCTGACTCCATCAATGGGAGTCAGGAACTTTGCTGGCATGCTGGGACAAAAATCCTTATGCTTTAGCTTAATTATCATCAGAGTGGATGCATCCCTAGGAGCAGCTGGCCCCACATGGGGTCTCGGAATAGAAGGAGAACTGAGAAGTGAATTCTGATTATCTTTTCTGAGTCTTGAATCAATTATCCCTGAAGTTCAACCCTGCATTTTCCAGCTTTTTGAACAATCAATCATTTCTGCTTAAGCCAGTTAGGGTCAGTTTTTTTTTGTCACTTAAAACAAAGGTCATAGTGGGTCTAGCAGTCAAACCTAAATGTACCATCTCCTTAGAGGGCGGCTCTGTGAACCAGCTCACGGTGGACACAGTGATCAGGGTGACCGCAGACAGAATCATGGATAGGTAGAGGTAGTGGACATCCTTCACCACAGCTGGGCGCTCATCTGGCTGGTCACACCAAGGCAGCGGGTAAATAAAGTCCAGGACCAGTCTAACAAAGCCTAAAATCAGGCCCAGGATCAGACCCAAGAAGGCACCCTGCAAATTAGAGCAAAGCCATCTTAGAGAAGTCAAGGGCCGTGAGACCATCGGCTCCCATGTAGCTGTCCCCAGAGCTTTCTTGTGACTGTCCCTGCAGGGGTCAATGATTTGGAAAGTATCGAAGTTGCTGATCTGTTTATCTGTATCATATAATTATTCATTTACTCATTCTCTGGAATTTCAGTTTCCCTATTTAACGACAAAATGCACCAAAATGCTTCTGAGAATCCTCATTGCTTTTATACCCCCAAAGGCCAAGTAACACCAGCCTTTGTGGGCTGAGATGGGAGGTGATAGTTGGTTTTTTTTTTTTTTTTTTTACTTTTCCTTATTTGGTCCCTGGAAGTTCTGATACTCTCATTTTTTTTAAAATATATTTTTCCTTTTCATTTTATCTTTTTATTGTTGGGGAAAAAAACCCACACAGGACTTGGGAATCATCCTGAACGACATTACGACGACAGATACAGGCCGTTATATATCTTGCCGTAACCTACAGAATTGAGTGGGAGAGAGTGTAAACTTTAATGTAAACTATAATCCATGCTTAGTGGCAATGCTCCAGAATGTGTTTATCAAGTGCAATGAATGGACCACACTAAGGAAAGATGTTGCTGATGTGGGAAAATGTGGGAGGTGTGGGGAACAGGGCATAGGGGAATTCCCTATATATTCTCTGTAACATTTATGTAATCTAAGTATCTTTAAAAAAGAAAAAAAATGAAAAGAAAAATAAAGCCCACACAGGTAACAAAAAAGACACAAAACAAACATATAACTTAATTATTATAAGGCCAATACCCTTAAAACCACCATCTGGGTCAAGAAATTGAATTTTGTCAGTCACTCCAGAAACTCCTCCGTTTTCCCCAACCCACCACAGCCCCTTCCAGGCTCCTAGAAGAAAGCACTGTTCTAACTTTTATAGTAACCACATTCTTACATTGTTTCTTTATGGCTTTATCACTTTTATCACTTTTATCATAAAAGTGATAAAACCATTAAATATATATATATATAAGAATATTTATAAACTAGACCTCGTTTAGTCTTGCCCAGTTTTTACTTTCAGATCTCTCTTTTTTACCTTTTTCTTGGAGTAACATATATACAACTCAAGATTTCCCATTTTAAACACTTTCAAGTGTACAATTTAGTGGTATTAATCACATTCACAATATAGTGGTACCATCACGACCATCCATTACCCCAATTTTCTCCTCACCACAAACAGAAATGCTGCACCCAGTCCATGCCCCCACCACCTCCCCCAGTGCTTGGCTATTGCCTGATGGGTCTGAGCCCAGGCTACCTTCTCGTTGGTCCGCTTCCAGAAACATCCCATGATGAAGACCACGGCCACGGGTGGCTGCAGGTAGGAGCTGATGGACTGGATGTAAATGAAGAGTTGGCCACCCTGGCTGGCCTGTACCACAGGGATCCAGAGGATGGAGACCAATACCAGCAGCACTACAAACACCCTGGGAGAGAAGCCACCATCAGCCTTGTTTTCCCTGAGGTCATCTCCCCACTGGCCTCGCACTTAGTTTTTTTCTTTTTTTTTTTTAACAGATATAGTGAGGTATAGTTTACATAACATAAAGCTCACCTTGTTTTGAATGTACAATTTAATAATTTTTAGTAAGGTATAGAGTTGTGCAATCATCACCTCAATCCAATTTTTCAACATTCATAACTCCAAAAAACCTTCTTTGCAGTTTATTCCTGCTCCCACCACCAGCCCTAAGCAACCACTGATCTATTTCTGTCTCTAAACATTTCCCTTTTCTGGGCATTTCATGCAAATGGTACTGTACAATATGTGGTCTTTTGTGCCTGGTTTCTTTAACTTAGCATAATGTTTTTGAGGTTCATCCATGTTGTGGCATTTGTTCGTATTGCATTCCTTTTTATTGAAAAGTATTCCATTGTAATGGATATACCCATATATTGCTTATCCTTTATCAGTCAATGGACATTTGGATTGTTCTACTTTTTGGTTGTTATGAATAATGCTGCTATGAGCATTTGCTGACAAGCTTTTTGAGGACATACGTTTTCATTTCTCTTGGATAGATATTTAGGAGTGCAATTACTGGGTTGTATGGTAAGTTTTTGTTTAATTTTTTAAGAAACTGCCAAACTGTTTTCCAAAGTGGTTGAACCATTTTACACTTCCAGCTGAAATGAGCATTCCAATTTCTAAACATCTTCTTGATTACAGCCATTCTGGTTGTTGTGTAGTGGTATCTTATTGTGGTTTTAATTTTCATTTCCCTAATGACTAATGATATTGAACATATTTTCATGTGCTTATTAGTCATTTATATATGTTCTTTGGCAAAATGTCTATTCAGATTTTTGGGTGATGTGTCTTACTATTGAGTTTTAAGAGTTCTTCATATATAGTAGATACAAGTTCTTTACCACCTACATGATTTACAAATGTTTTCTCTCAGTCTGTGGCTTGTCTTTTCATTTTTTTAATGTTGTATTTTGAAGTGCAAAATTTTTCAATTTTGATGAAGTCCAATTCATCATTTTTTTCTTTGGTATATTGTGTTTTTTATGTAGGACCTAAGAACTCTTTGTCTAACCCAAGGCTGAGACAGCCCTCAGGATGCACCTTCCTCAGTGACAGAGACTCAAGATGCTTATTTGTGACTATTTTACATGTAATTTACATGCCAGTCATTTCAGTTCCCCGTCCCTGTCATTTGGCTTCAGGATTTTGCAGAAGCCTCGGTATCGAATCCCTCCCCCAAATTCCCTAGAACATCCTCCTCCCTTCTGCTTTGATTTCCCCTATTTATCCCTCAGATCCCAATCCAGGTTGAGTGGCTCTTCTTTGAAGGAACCCCCTGACCCCCATCATAACACTCATCAGGGTTTTAATTGCCTATTTACTTATCCATCTTCTCCACACTCCATGAAGACAAGAATTGAGTCCTTTCTTTTCATTGCTGTATGCCCGACACCTGGCATATAGTAGATGTCATTGAGCAACTTTGGAGTGAATGAATGACTTTTCATACATAGAGTCCTAGAGCTATCAGAGGAGACCGAGTCAGCGTGGGTAATTTGCTGGTTGGATTTTGCCTAGGTGGGCTCAGCTTTCTCCTCCCTGGGTGTCTGAATTTTTCACCACCCAGCCCCACACAGTAAGGCCTTACCTGCCCACAATCATGAGCTCCTTCTCAGATGCCCGAGGCCGGATATGATTCCAGAGGTCCATGGTGAAGATGGTGCTAGCACTGTTAAAGATGGAGGTGAGGGAGGACATGAGCGCCGCCACCATCACAGCCATCATGAGCCCACGGAGCCCTGGGGGCAGAAGGGAGGACTATAGGCCTCGGGCTTTTTCTGTTCATGGCTGCTGCCTTCACTCAGGACCCCATCACTCCCAGCCCAAAGCCAGGTGATCCCAAGGAGGCAGAACCTCAAGGCTTGGAGCGATGGGGAGAGCCTCAGAGAGGTGGATCGGGCAGAACCCCCTGGGTAGCCAGGACCTGAGCCTTATTTGGGGGCCCTTGCTCTGGGACTCAGCCTCTCAGTCCAGAGCCCATTCCCTCCCACAGCTCTCCCATCCACCCCTCCCTCGGATCAGAGCCCAGCCAACGCCATCCTTTCTGACTACTCTGGGGAATTTCCATGAGTGAGGGGACATTACCTGTGGGCAGGAGTTCCAGCACAAGTTTGGGATATGCAATGTCAGAGCAGCCAGAGGGGTTGCTACAGACCTTCTGGCAGGTTTCTGGATCTGCACAAGCCACTTGATCTGTGGAGGAAATATAGGTACTGAGTTGAGCAGTCAGACCCTCAGTGCCCCAGGCCTTGCTGAAACATGGCCTGACACAAAGCAGAACCAGGAAACAAGAAGAGTGATTAACTAGGGCCCCAGAGACCAAGTTTTGTTCTTCCTATAGAGAGGTGCCCCTTGCATGGGCCTCCTCCAACCCAGCACCCTTTTATACTATAGGAAGTGGTATAGCATATTGGACAAAAATAGTCTCTGGGAAGCAACTCAAATGTCCATCCACAGAGGAATGGGTAAATAAATTGTTGTATATTCATACAATGGAATGTTACACAGCAATACAAAAGAATGAATTACTGATAAAACTACATGCATGCATCTTAAAGACATTGTCTTGAGTCAAAGAAGCCAGGCATAAAAGAGTGCTTACTGTGTCATTCCATTTATGAAAAGTTCAGGACCAGGCGAAACTTCTGTGATTATAGGAGTTAGAATAATGGCAACCCTTGGCGGGAGAGTATTAGCTGGAAGACCTTCTGGGGTGATGGAAATGTTCTGTCAATGCTGTGCAAAAGAACTTTCTGGAGTTGTAAAAATATTCTATATCTCGATCTAGGAAATGGCTATATAGGTTATGTTCATGACAAGCTGAGAATTTGTTACTTAACCTCTCTGAACCTTAGTTGCTATATCTATAAAACTGGGATAATATCATAGCTCTACTACATGCTGTCATAGTGAGAATTGACAGAGATGTATGTGAAGCTTGTAGCATGAAGTCTGATTATACATAGAAAGTGCTGAATACAATCTAGATATTATTATTGTAACCCACATAAAGCTGAGCCACCTCATGGCCAGGCTTAACACAGTGTCCTACATCACTTTCCATTCCTCTGCTCACCAAAAAAAGGAACTGAAAGTAATTCAGATATTTACTGAAGTCCCTCAGAGGTGCAAAAGGAGAATGCCATT
This sequence comes from Tolypeutes matacus, assembly GCA_026826555.1. NCBI lineage: Eukaryota > Metazoa > Chordata > Mammalia > Cingulata > Chlamyphoridae > Tolypeutes > Tolypeutes matacus. Next base: position 6,836,403 of record JAKSZT010054368.1, read on the forward strand.
GCTTGACACATGGCAAAAAAAATTTAAGTTCCTCTTTTTCCCATCTCTTCCTCAATCGCTCACACAGTTCAATAGCTATTCTCATTTTAGACTCACAAAAACTCAACCATGCTGGTTCTGATTTTCTCTCCTCATCTTCCTGCATTTATGCATCAGTTCATTTCTCTCTTGAGCAGCTCCCTAATTTCTCTAATTAGATCCATCCAGCCTTCCTGGCATCTCTAATTCTTCATCTCTACCTATTACTGTGATGAAGTGAACACATCCCAAGCAAACAAGCGTAGGCCTCCTACTGAGAAGACAGAAGAGGGGAAAAAAAGTTATACTAGTATATGGCACATAGTAGGTGATCAATAAATTTTTTGTGGAAAGGCAGTTATCACATTATTATTATTATTATATTTTTCATAACCTTATGAGGAAAGTAGACTTTTTTTTTTTTTACCATTTCACAGATGAACAGAAAGTGGAAGAGAGGAAGTGACCTGTGGACTTGGGTTTCTGTGCCTGGATGTGCATGGGGTTCTAACTCGCTGCTGTGCGTAGTTCTACAGACTCTGGCTATGGTGGGAGGAACCTGGGCTGCTGCCTCTGAGAGACTTCCCAGCTGCATGGTGCCGAGTATCGAGGAAGGGAATGACCCAACAAGGTCTGTCAGAACCAGAACTTAAACCCAGGTTTCCCAATTCCCAGTACAATTTTTCAGAAAGGAAGAACAACAAAAATTGTATGCTTTTCCATCTTCAATGATGCTGGCAGTGACCCCACCCAGAACTTAATCTACTGGGAATGGGTGAGCTGTATCCTAGCTCACTGGAGTTGCTCAAGGACTCGGGGACCTTCACAGCTCTCTGTCTTATCTCTATGGTTTTACAACTGTGTCTAAATGATGCCTTTCTTGTCACCTTCTCTCTGTCTTCCCCAGCTCCTCACATCTGGGTAACCAGTGCTCTTCATCACAGTCTCGATGACCAGTTCAGCTGGACCCCACTATTACTTCTTAAGTCTCTTTTGCCAAGTGGATCTAGGAATTACTCCTATAAATAACCCCCAGGTCCTCCCTCTTCTCATTCCAAAGGCCTTGGTCCTTCCTCTGATTGTTAGCACTGCCTTTCAAACCATCTTCTAGAACAAGTGGGAGCAACCCCGAACCTCAGTTTAGGGGGGACACAGAGTCCTTCATGACTCAGCCCAGTCTCCTCCCTGGTTTTGACACAATATTAATGTCATGATGACCATTTGGATGAGGCCTCAAATTCACAAAGGCCTCAAATGCAGATGTTCTTATATTTTTATTAGTGTTATAGATGTTAATTTAGAATATAATCAACATGGCAATGTAAGAAATCCCCTCCTGTAATAAAAAGCCTCTCCAGAGATTTAGTGAATAAAAGGACAAATCCCACTTGCTTAAAACTCTGCAGGATGGGAGAGACTGGAGAAGGACTTCACAAATGCTAAAATGAAGAAAGAGAAAAATATCAGATAGAAAACTTCCATCCCAGAACACTGGACCATTCCCTTCCTCCACACTTGGTACCACACAACCGAGACATCCCTCAGAAGCAGCAGCCTGGGATCCTCCCACCATGGACAGAGACTGTAGAGCAGCGAGTTAGAACCCCATGCACATCCAGACACAGGAACCCAAGTCCACAGACGCCCAGGGTGGAATTGCTGAGGAATGCTGCCCACAAAAGGACACCCAGTGGGGGATAAAGAGAGAGAGAGACCATAGTAGAACCTCTGGCGAGAACTGTTGGGCCCTTACTCAATCCAGTTCCTGTTGGCTTGACCATATAAACACAAAATAGACTTTTCTGAAGTAACCCACCTTACAGGATTTACCCCCCATCTGACTCCTCAGGTTGGGATACCATAATGGGGAAGAAACCAGGGACAAAAAATCCTCACAGAAAAAAAAGGGGGGGATTAAACTGAACTGCTGTAAGATAAGATGGGTCCCAGAACTGAAAAGTGTAAGGAAAATGAGGCACTGAGTGAGGGAGAGAATTTAAACAAATCATAGTAGTTGGGGAGAAAATTCTGCACAAAAAATGAACAGAATGGGACAAAGATTCCCAGAGAAGGAACAGAGGAAAGGAAGCTCTCTCCTGAAGGTGAAATAACTGCACAAAAAGGGCACTCTTAAAAATTACACCTAACATCCAAGTCAAGAATCAAATGAAGAGTTGAGAAAATATGAACAGTTAAACACAAGTTATTATAAAGGTCTAGAATAAGCTGGACCAACTGTTAAAGAAGAACCTTAACACAAAGTCAATCAACAATAAAACCTAGACAAGAGGAAGTACTGGACCTTCAGCGTTACCCCCATTAAGATAATCAGATACCTAGACATCAGGAAAAATCACAAGCCATACTACAAAATAGGAAGTTATGACTCAACCAGGGGAACAAATTAAAACTTCAGAGGAGACACAGAATTTAGAACAACTAACCAAAGTTGCCCAAATAAACCTCCTAAATCAAGGAAAATATGGATAAAGAGCTAAAGGATATTAAGAAGATAATATCTGAGCATTAAAATTTTTTGAAAATATAAAAAGAAATATAACAGAAATTGTGAGGATGGAAGGCACAAGAGTAGAAATTAAAAACACATGGGCTGGGAAGCAGATGTGGCTCAAGCAATTGAGTGCCTGCTTCCCATATGGGAGGTCCTGGGTTCAATCCCAGGTGTCTCCTAAAAACAAAAGCAAAACAACAAGCAAACACATGAAACAACCAAGTCAGGGGAGCCAATGTGGCTCAGTGGTTGAGTGCTAGCTTCCTACATTTGTATGGGAACTGTCCCGGGTTCAATCCCTGGCCAGGGTGCCTCAAAAAAATACACTAGAGGCATACAACAGTGGATTTGGATAAGCAGAAGAAAGAATAAGTGAACTAGAAAACAGGACAATTGAAATCATATAGTCAGAAGAATAGATAGTGAAAAGAAAAAATTGAGCAGTTTCAGGGATTTGAATGACAGCACAAAGCACATAAATATAATCATCATGGTATCCTAGAACATGGAGAGGGAAAAGGGACAGAAAGGATATTTGAAGAAATAATGGCCAAAAATATCCCAACTCTTATGAAAGACATGTATGTCCAAGAAAAGCAATGTACTCCAAAAGGAATAAATTTTAATAGACCTACTCCAAGACACAGAAAGTCAAATGCCAAAGATAAAGAGAGAATTCTGAAAGCAGCAAGTAATACATAGCATACAAGGGATTCTCAATAAGACTAAGTACCAATTTCTCATCAGAAACTATGGAGGCAAGAAGGTAGTGGTATAATATATTTAAGGTACTGAGAAAGAACAACTGCAAGCCAAAATTCTTTAACCAGAAAAACTGTCCTTCAAAAATGAGGGAGAGGGAAGCAGATGTGGCTCAAGCAATTGAGCACCCGCTTACCACAGGGAGATCCCAGGTTCGGTTCCCGGTGCCTCCTAAAGAAGAAGGCACGACAGGAAGGTGTGGCAAGCTGATGCAACAAGAGACACAAGAAGGAAAACATAATGAGAGACACAACAAAGCAGGGAATGGAGGTGGCTCAAGCAATTAGGCGCCTCCCTCCCACAATGGAGATCCCAGGATCAGTTCCTGGTGCCTCCTAAAGAAACAAGGAAGGGGACGGATGTGGCTCAGATGGTTGGGCATCCGTCTCCCATATGGAGGGACCTGGGTTCAATCCCCGGGACCTCCTGGTAAAAAAAAAAAGAAAAAAAAAAAAAAAAAGAAAGAAACAAGGAAGACAGATACAGCAAGTGCAAACAAAGAGGGAATGGGTAGAAATAAATAAATTAAATTAATCTAAAAAAATAAAATAAAGAGCAAAATCACTATCACAAAAATGATTACAAAAAGTGACATCTATCATTTTTTTAAAAATTAGGGAGAGAGTGGAGCAGATGTAGCTCAGTGGTTGAAGGCCTGCTTCACATACACAAGGTCCCAGGTTCAATCCCCGGTAACTCCTAAAAAAAAAAAAAAAAAAAAAAATGAGGGAGAGACTTCCAGGAAGGTGAAATAGGTGAGGAGTCCTCAACTCTGACAAAAACAACAGAGGAAGGGCAAAAAGCTGTCCAAAGGGACCTGCTTTGAGGCTCTGCAGACCAGGAGAATGCTGTGCATCCCCCCAAGAAAATGAGGGACAGAGTGACAAAGAAGCTGAAATGCAAACTATGAGTTGCCAACCCCCATGGCAAGGAGCAGCATCTATCTCCCACTCTCAAGGCAAACAACCTGGATAAAACCTGTAGTTCACTACAGCCAACCGAGAGAACAGAAGTCTCCTTGGGAAGAGGGAGAGTGCAGCAGAGGGAGAAGAGTGGTTTTTCCTCAGTGAATTTGGCCAACGGAGCCTGCTTTGAATCTCAGCTCTGGCCAGACCAGAATCAGAGGCAAGTGGAGGTTGAAAGAGGCATCTCAGTATAAAGACTCGCCAACAAACACCATCTTTCTGGTCGACTGGGAAACTGCAAGGAGAAAAACTGCTTTTAGGCATCTCTTGTCCCAAACTCCTGGGGACAGATCTGTGCCCCATTAGTGAGTCTCTGGCTCTATTTTGAGAACTTAAGCTGGGCAATTTTAAAGATTTAATATAAGTTGAACCAAAAATCAAAGAAGAGCCGTGAAATAAAACCACTAGGGAAGGGAGAGAGATTGACCATCAGAGTAAATTCACCAACATATTCATATTGCCTAAACATCAGAAAAAATTACAAGCCATACTAAGAATCAGGAAGAGATGGCCTAGCCAAAAGAACAAATCAAAAATCCTGATGAGACACAGTATTTAACACAACTAATCAACGATAATCACACAAATCTCTTAATTCAAGGAGTCGAAGGAAAATATGACTATAAGAGATGAAGGATATTAAGAAGACACTGGGGGGAAGCGGATGCGGCTAAAGCAATTGGGCTTCCATCTACCATATGGGAGGTCCCAGGTTCATTTCCTAGGGCTTCCAGCTGAAAGCGAGCTGGCCGTGTGGTGAGCTGGCGAACGTGGCATGCTGGCCTACGCAGAGAGCTGGCCCGTGTGGAGAGCTGGTACAAGAAAAAGAGACAAAGAGGAGAGACAATGAGAGACACAACAAACCAGGGAGCTGAGGTGGCCCAAGTGATTAAGTGTCTTTCTCCAACATCAGAGGTCCCAGGATTGGTTCCCAGTGCCTCCTAAAGAGAAGACAAGAAGAGAAAACAAGCAGACACAGAGAGCACACAGCGAATGGACACAGAGAGCAAGACAGTGAGCACAAAAATAATAAGGGGTAGGGAATGAATAAATAAATAAATAATAAATCTTAAAAAAAAGAAAAGAAGACACTGGGTGAACATAAAGAATTACTTGAAAGCCTGCAAAGAAAAGTAACAGAACATATGGCAATGAAAGACACAATGGATGAGATTAAAAATACATTAGAGGGCGGCAGATGTGGCTCAAGCAGTTGGGCACCCACCCTCTACATGGGAACTCCTGGGTTTGGTTCCCGGTGCCTCCTAAAGAAGATGAGCAAGACAGCGAGCTGATGCAATGGGCTGGTACGGTGAGCTGACACAACAAGATGATGCAACAAGGAGACACAATGAGGAAAGACAATGATAGACACAACAAGCAGGGAGCGGGGGTGGCTCAAGCAATTGGGCACCTCCCTCCCACATGGGAGGTCCCAGATTAAGTTCCTGGTGCCTCCTAAGGAGAGGATGAGCAGACATAGGGAGCACACAATGAACAGAGACACAGAGAGCAGAAAGCAAGCGCAAACATTGAGGGGGAGGGAGAAATAAATAAACAAAATCTTTAAAAAATGCATTAGATGCATATAACAGCAGATTTGAATTGATGGAGTACAGAATTAGTGAAATCAATGACAAAACATCTTTTTTGTTTATTATTATAATATGTACGTATACGGGAAGCGGCTGTGGCTCAATCAGTAGGGCTCCCATTTACCATATGGGGGGCCCCGGGTTCGGTTCCCGGGGCCTCCTGGTGAAGGCAAGCCCGCCCGCACGGCGTGGTTAGCTGACCCAGCGAGCACAAGCAGCAAGGGGGGAATAAATGAATAAATAAAAAATAAAATCTTAAAAAAAAAAAAAAAAAAAAAATATGTACGTATAGGTCAATGATGGAGTTTCAATTAAAGGCCATGGCAACTGACAAGGAAAAAGGTCACCTTGGAATGTAACAAACAAGTTCTGGAGTCTCATGCTAACAGGAGCTGGGTGGGGAAACATCCTGAGCTAGCCTGTGAATTGCAGAAATGTAAAAGAGCTGAGTCATTGACCTTTAAGACTTGTTGATTTCAGTAAAATGTAACTGTCAAGTATCTATTGCCCTTGCACATGCTCACACGTATTTTCTTTGTTCTAAAGCCAAATAAAAGCCACACTTTATGAGGTGGCGGGGCTCTTCTCTCCAGTTCGGACGGAGAGTCCCCTGATCCCAGTTCTTCTCTTTGTCTTATTCTTTCTTTCTCATCCTCGGCACCGTTTTCACCCACCCAGTTCCTGACCGGCAACATATGGCGCCCAACGTGGGGCTCTGAAAACGAAACTTTTCTTTCAGTCAGTGCGCGGACCAAGGAGCTCCTGAGAGTGGTTTTAAAAAAACAAACCAAAACAGAAAAGGTAAGCTTCTTCCTTGGAATCATCAGGGTAATGCGTAATCAGCAGTCTAACTTTGAAGAGTACTCTAGAGTGTTAAAAACTTTATTGAAAAGCACCGGTGTAACTATTAAATCCTCGGCTTTTGAGGAACTTTTTTCTCTTGTACAGAAATGTTGTTATTGGTTTCAGCCGCAAGGGCGGGATATTTTAAACCTGAAACATTGGAAGTTAGTGATGAAAGCTTTAAAAAGGGTTTATCAAAAGGGAAAAATAATTCCCCTTCATGTATGGTCTTTGTGTAGTCTTATTTCTGTTGCTCCTCAACTCCAGCTGTGGATGTTAACCCTTCAGTTCCAGCAGCAACTTTATAAACCTCCCACTGCTTACATAATGATAAGGCTGTGGGATGATAGAAGCTAATAAAATGAAACCACTGAAAAGGTAAGAAAACTTAGCAATACAGTTTACAGAAAAATTCTCAAAAGCAGTGAAATCAAAGATATATTTTTTCTATTGATGTGTTGTAACTTGTATTGTGTTTGGTTGTTCAGTGTCAGTGTATATTTTGATACCTCCGGATGGTAATATTAAATTAATGAATAAAAATTATTAAAAGAGCTCTATTCAAATGGCCAACATTAAATAAGTGCTTATATTAATAAATAAATATGGGTATTAATTTAAAATAATAAAAATAGATATGAACAAACTAAATCATTATTCTAACAAGTTTGTTTAATGTTGATGCTAATTGTATGTTTTCAGAAGTTTGTTTAAAAACAGTTTCTAAAATCATTGTGGTAACTTAAGTGAAGAAGGTATATAGGATGTGCTTTTATTATTAAAGAAAAGAAAGTAATTTTATCATAAGATAAAATGACTAAGTTATTAAAACAGGGTTGGAGTTTTGTTCTTTCTCGGGGTTTCTCAAGTCATTGGTCTGTTTTGGTGGAAGTTTGCAGAGTTTTTCTCCTGGGTGATCAGTGTGCAAGAGGGGGGAAGTGTTTTATCAAAGTAGCTTCTTCTGCTTTGGCCTTGACGTTTCCTTGGAGAGACAGGTTTCGTTGCTTTTGGGGGAACATGATGTTTAAACCTGCTTTCTCAAAAAAGCTTTTTGTTTCAAACTGTTACAAATGGTTTGGTTTGTTCCCTGGAAGGGGGTGGAATACTGAAAGTGGTTAAGTTCATGTGATGTAAGTTGAGTGAAGTGTTTGAGACTGTTAGGCAACTGAGGGAAATTTTCTAATTTTATAACAATTAGTTATATGAATAAAAAGTTCATATAAATACTTTAAAGGTATATAAAATTGCTGAAAATTTAGTGATGTTTCAGTGTAATATTAAATAAAAATATACTGTTATTAATCATAATTTTAAAACTACCTCTCTGCCTAAAAATCAAAAGACAGATGCTTTAACTTGTCTGCTTTACGCCACCTCTGCTATATATAATAATAATATTAAATGGAAACTAAAATAGTAAGCACATCAAGGATGTTTTGTAACAAATTCTAAAAGATAAAGTATATTTCAAAAGGTGTTGTATTCCTCCCTGGAGGAGCTGGCCACTCTCCCAGGGACTGATGCATAAACCTTAAAATATACTGCCCAAGGAGTGTTGTGTTCCTTCCTGGGGAGGCTGGCCCCTTCCTCAGGAATTAGCAAAATACTCAGAAATTGGCATATTATTATTATTGACTTAAAAGATTGTTTCTTTACTATTCCTCTTAATCCAAATGATGGAGAAAAATTTGCATTTACTATTCCTTCTATTAATCATTCAGCTCCTACTGAACGATATCAGTGGAAAGTTTTACCTCAGAGAATGATGACCAGTCCTACATTATGTCAATCCTTTGTTCACATTCCATTACAAATTTTACAAAAACAATTTCCTAAGGCTATAATTATTCATTATATGGTTGATATTCTTTTTGCCACTGAGCAATCTTCAGAGCTGAAAGAATTATTTCAGCTGGCTAAAGAAGTTCTTGTTCAACATGGGTTGCAAATAGCAGAAGAAAAAATTCAAAAACAGGTTCCTTTTCAATATTTGGGTCATACTATTAATAGAAATATTATAACTCCACAAAAGGTCCAGTTTCGAACTGATAATTTACATACTTAAAATGATTTTCAGAAATTACTGGGTGATATTAATTGCGTACAGCCTACTTTAGGAATTCCAATGTATGCTTTAACTAACTTTTCAATACCCTAACAGGAAACCCTGACTTAAATAGCCCACGCGTTTTAAGCCCAGAAGCAAAAGAGGAGTTAAAATGGTTGGAAAAAAGAGTGCAAAACAGCCAACTAACAAGGATAAATGTAAATCTTCCAATTTCTCTTTTAATATTTCCATCTTGCCATTCCCCTACCGGAATACTTTGGCAAGAGGTCGGCATAATAGAATGGATATTCTTACCCAACAAAGATACAAAAAAACTTCTGATTATCATAAACTTACACATACTAATGCTTCTGGCTTACGTCATAAATATCCCCACTTAACAGTAAAAGAAAGTAAGAGGATTGTTAGACAATGTCCTACTTGTGGGCCCATAAGCCCTCACTTTCTCTCTAGGAACTAATCCCTGTGGAGAACATCCTAATGAAATTTGGCAAATGGATGTTACACAGGTGCCTTCTTTTGGCCGCCTTCAGTATGTGCATGTGACGGTGGATACATATTCTAATTTTATTTGGGCAACTGCTCAAGCTGGTGAAAATGCCTCACATGTGCGTTCTCATTTATTACATTGTTTTGCTGTAATGGGCCTGCCAGCACAGCTAAAAACTGATAATGGGCCTGCCTATCTTAGTCAATCTTTCAAAAAAATTTTGCAGTGACTAGAATATTAAACATGTTACAGGAATTTCATATAACCCCGAAGGACAAGCAATAGTAGAAAAAAAGTAATCACTTATTAAAATTAATGTTGCAAAAATAAAAAGGGGGAGATGGAGGAGAGTCTGCTAGGGACAGACTGTCTAGAGCATTGCTTACCTTAAAGTTTCTTAATAGACAACAAATTTCTAATATCACAGCAGCAGAAAAACATTAGGATGTTAAAAAAAGGAATGAAAATGAAAAATGTGGACAACCTGTATATTGGAAAAATGAAACAACCAATAAATGGGAAAAAGGAGAGGTAAAATTTTGGGGCCGAGGTTTTGCTCTTATCATTACAGAAACAGGAGAAGAGCAGTGGATCCTCTCTAGAAGAATCAAGCCTAGAGCTGAAGATGCTGCCAAGACTTAAACTGTGTACATGGTGGTTTTACATTGGATTAATTATAGGTAAAGTATTAGGTCAAGGTAAGATACCACATCATAAATATACTTATTGGGCATACATAACCAACTCAACTCTTCTAGAGCTGTTAACTTGGAGCAATGAGTCTTACCCAATTTATCTTAATCAATCTCACAACAGACTACTTAATGACAAATGGCATATTTGTCATGGGCTTACAGAGGTTGTGTTGTTTAATGATTCCTATGGAATTGTAAAGGATCGGGCCCTTATAGGGATACCGAAACCTATTAAAAACACAACCATATTTTAGTTCATTAATAATTCAATCATAATCACTAATGACAGTAATCCTTATTTCTGGAATTTTGGTAATACAGCATTTACTAACAGCTCAATAATTTGGAAAAATCAAGGGAGATATATCTCACAACCATGGGACACTAAACTTTAACAAAGCTCAAAGTTATTTGTGGAAATTATTTTGGGGAACTGGTCCAATTTTTGAAAGGCAAGGCAGCAAAACTAATATTACTATTTTAAAAAAGAAAATCAACTCAATTTCTTGCAGTATGAGTACGAGATCTTATAGTTTTATCATTGGAAAAGTAACTTTTGGTGAAAGGAACATTAATTTCTCTTTATTTACATGTCTTAAGAATTCATATTTGCAGGAAAACCAAACTCTTTTTTTATAGCAAGAAGAAGAAAAGGATTATGGTTACCGGTTCGGATGAATAGACATTGGCAGCAGTCTCCAGAATCCCAGTTGCTGTGACATTTCATCAACCATTATTTAAAAAGAACTAAAAGACTGATTCGACTTTTAATAGCAGAAAATTTGGGACTGATTGGCATCATAACCGCTGCAGCTGTCACTGGCACAGCCCTGCATCAAGGAGTCCAGAATCAACAATATGTTAAGGACTGGCATAAAAATGCAAGTGAGATGTGGTATAGCCAATCTCACATTGATATGGAACTGAATAACCGTATGAATGATCTTAAAACAACTATCATACATTTGGGTAAACAAATTTATAATTTAAACTTGTTAAGAGTTATTGAATGTGATTGGAAAGAAAGTTGTATTTGTATTACTCTTTTGGCTTATATTAATAGTAAACATGATTAGGAGGAAGTGAAAAATCACTTTATTGGATATAAGCATAATGCTTCTATAAATCTTTTAGAATTGCAAAAGAAGGCATTGAGCATGTATCCAACGAATTGAAAGAAACCACTGGTGCAGCCGTTTCATTGGTGGAAACAAAAAACAGTTCAAATATCATTTTGGATTGGATTTGGAATTATTGTTATATGCATTTTAATTGTTTATATTGTCAAGGCTAGAGTAATTAGACCCGATAAATGCATTTATGTTAAGAAACTTGGCCATGAAAAACTAATTTTGCATTACTTAGTAGAAAGATTCTACTAATAACCCCTTTATCTTAATACTAAATATATGCACAAAAAATGTTCATTTAAGGAACCTGAAGAAGCATAAATATTAATGAAATTGCCTTCCATGTAAGAGCTCAAAAGCTTGACTGGTAGTCAATGACGGGTAAGATTCTCAGAGGAAGACAACCTAAGACAGGGACAGTCACAAGAGCCTATGGAAGAAGACAAGTGTGACAAGAGGTCACCTTGTATCAGCTTATATAATGGTTCCTATGAGCTTTAATTAATAAAAAAGGGGGAAATGATGGAGTTTCAATTAAAGGCCATGGCAACTGACAAGAAAAAAGGTCACCTTGGAATGTAATAAACAAGTTCTGGAGTCTCATGCTAACAGGAGCTGGGTGGGGAAACATCCTGAGCTAGCCTGTGAATTGCAGAAATGTAAAAGAGCTGAGTCATTGACCTTTAAGACTTGTTAATTTCAGTAAAATGTAACTGTCAAGTATCTATTGCCCTTGCACATGCTCACATGTATTTTCTTTGTTCTAAAGCCAAATAAAAGCCACACTTTATGAGGTGGCGGGGCTCTTCTCTCCATATGGGACGGAGAGTCCCCTGATCCCAGTTCTTCTTCTCTTTGTCTTATTCTTTCTTTCTCATCCTCGGCACCATTTTCACCCACCCAGTTCCTGAACACCAACATATGGCACCCAATGTGGGGCTCTTCTCTCCATATCGGACGGAGAGATATGATCCCAGTTTTTCTTCTTATTCTTTCTTTCTCATCCGCGGCACTGTTTTCACAGACCCAGTTCCTGACCGGCAACAGGTCAACATCAGAAAATTCGTCATTGATGTAACCTAACATTAATTTTTAAAAAGAGATCTATGTAGTCTAATTTTACTATTTTTACCAACCTATAAATAAAAGGGAACTTTATTAACTTAATGGCAAAACTGTAGACCCAGTCCCTCTAGATTTCCTTTTTAAATTGTTCATTGCTAGTGTACAGAAATACCCTGATTTTTCCGTGTTGATCTTGTACTCCACCATTTTGCTGAATTCTTTTATTAGCTCTAGTAACTTTCTTGTAGCTTCTTTGGGATTTCCTACATATAGGATCCTGTCATCTGTAAATAGGGAAAGTTTTCCTTCTTCTTTCCAATATGGATGCCTTTTATTTCTTTTTCTTGCCTGCCTAATTGTTCTGACTAGAACTTCCAGGATGAAAGTTGGCATCCTTATCCTGTTCCTGATCTTAAGGAGAAAGCTTTCAGGAGGACAAAATATCTTACCTTGAAAAGTCAGGAGAACAGAAAGAGAAAAAGATGGGGAAAAAAATGGAACAAGGTCTCAGAGAACTGAATGAAAAGGCAAACACACAAATGTACACGTTATCAGTGTCCCAGAAGGAGAAGAGAATGGAAAAGGGGCAGAAAGAATATTTGAGGAAATAATGACGAAAAGTCCCCAACCCTTATGAAAGACATAAATATCAATATTTAAGAAGGATAACACACCCAAACAGAATAAATCCAAATAGAACTACTCTGAGACACTTACTATTCAGAATGACAAATACCAGAGATAAAGAGAGGATTCTGAAAGCAGCAAGAGAAAAGCAATGCATCAAATACAAGGGAATTTCAATAAGACTAAGTTTCAATAAGACATCATTTCTTTCATCAGAAACTATGGAGGCAAAAAGAAAGTGGTATGATGTATTTAAGGTACAGAAAGAGGAAAGCTGCCAGCCAAAAATTCTTTATCTGGCAAAACTACCCTTCAGAAATGATGGTGAGCTTAAAGTCTTTGCAGACAAACAAAAACTGAGAGAGTATGTTACCAAAAGACCAGAATTACAACAGTTACTAAAGGGAGTGATCCAGGCTGGAAGGTAAAAAAACAAGGGTGAGAAGAGTGGAGAGGAGGGGAGAAATGAAGATTATTAGTAATGATAACTTAAACATAAAAAAGCAAACAATAGTAATATATGACAAAAGAAAGCCAAAGGATAAAATGTACAAAGTAAGTAATGCCTTTTCAGTAATAACATTGAACATTAATGGATTGAATTCCCCCAATCAAAAGATATAGACTGATAAAATGGATTTTTAAAAATGAGCCATGTAGGGAAGCGGCTGTGGCTCATCAGTAGGGCTCCCGTTTGCCATATGGGAGGCCCCGGGTTCGGTTCCCAGGGCCTCCTGGTGAAGGCAAGCCCGCCCACACGGCGTGGTTAGCTGACCCAGCGAGCACAAGCAGCAAGGGGGGGATAAATGAATAAATAAATAAAATCTTAAAAAAAAAAAAAAAAAAAAAATCCATGTATAAGCTGTCTACAAAGACTCACCTCAGAGATAAGGACACAACCAGGTTGAAAGTGAAAGGTTTGAAAAAGATATTCCACACAAAAAGTAATCAAAAAAAGATCTGGAGTTGTGATACTAATATCAGACAAAATAGATTTTAAATGCAAAACTGTTATAAGAGATAATATATTGATAAAGGGGGAAATTCACCAAGAAAAAATAACTGTAATAAATATTTATACACCTAACCTGGGTGCCCCAAGATACATGAGGCATATACTGGCAAAACTGAAGGGAGAAATAGAAATCTCTACAATAACAGTTGAAGGCTTCAATACACCACTCTCAGCATCTGGACAGAGGATAAGTAAGGAAACAGAGAGTTTGAACAATTAATGAAATAGACCTAACATCTATTTATGGAGCATTACACCCCAAAACAGCAGGATATACATTCTTTCAAGTGTTCGTGGATCCTGCTCCATGACAGACCATATGTTGGGTCATAAGACAAGTCTCAATAAATGTAAAAAGACTGAAATTATACAAAACACTTTCTCTGATCATATGGAATGAAGCTGGAAATCAATAACAGATGGAAAAAGGGGAAATTCACAAGTACATGGAGATTAAACAAAACACTCTTAAATAATCAGTGGGTCAGAGAAGACATCGAAAAAGAATTCAGTAAGTATCTAGAGAGGAAAGAAAATGAGAATACAACATATCAAAACCTATGGGGAGAGCAGATTTACCTCAAGTGGTTGAGTGCCTGCTTCCCATGTATGAGGTCCCGGGTTCAATCCCCAGTACCTCCTAAAAAACAAAAAACAAGCAAATGAAAAATACAACTCTCATTGGGGAGCTAATATAGCTCAGTGGTTGAGCACCTGCTTCTCATGTATGAGGTCTTGGGAGCAATCCTCGGTACCTCCTTTAAAAAAACAACAAACCAAAACCCTATGAAATATAGCAAAGGCAGTGCTGAGAAGGAAATTTATAGCCCTCAATGCTTACATTGAAAAAAGAAAAAAGAGCTAAAATTGAAGACCTAACCTCAGACCTGGAGGAACTAAAAAAGAACAGCAAACTAATCTTAAATCAATCTGAAGGAAAGAATAAAAATCAGAGCATAAATGAAATTAGGAACAACAACAACAACAACAAAAAAAAAAACAATAGAAAGAATCAACAAAACCAAAAATTGGTTCTTCGAGAACAACAAAATCAACAAACCCTTAACTAGACTGAAAAATGAAAAAAGGAGAGAAGATGCAAATAAATAAAATCAGAAATGGGGAAGCGGATGCGTCAACCAGTTGGGCGCCCACCTACCACATGGGAGGTCCCTGATTTGGATCCCAGTGCCTCCTAAAGAAGATGAGCAGATACCCGCACCCGCTGCAACAAGCTAGACGCTGTACCCCGCCACAATGAGCAGATGGCACAAGCCAGCAGATGCTGCAGCCCATGGGGAGTGGAGGTGGCTCAGGCCACTGGGCACTCACCTCCCATATGGGAGGTCCCAGGTTCGGTTCCTGGTGCCTCCTGGAGGAGGTGAGCAAACAATAAGCAGACAGATGAGAGAACCATCTGGGGGGGGGGGGTAAATAAAATAAATAAAGTAAATAAATAAATCTTTTTTAAAAATCGGAAATGGGGGGGGGTCATTACCACTGACCCCGCAGAAATAAAAGAAATCACAAGAAGATACTATAAACAACTGTATGCCAACAAACTAGACAACGTAGATGAAATGGACAAATTCCTAGAAACACATGAACAACCTACACTGACCCTAGAAGAAATAGAAAACTTCAACAAAACAGTCATCAAAAACTTCCCAAAGATAAAAAGCCCCTGGGAAGCGGCTGTGGCTCAATCAGTGGGGCTCCCGTTTACCATATGGGAGGCCCCGGGTTCGGTTCCCAGGGCCTCCTGGTGGGGGCGGGCCCGCCCGCACGGCGTGGTTGGCTGACCCGGCGAGCACAAGCAGCAAGGGGGGGATAAATGAATAAATAAATAAAATCTTTAAAAAAAAAAAATGTTAAAAAAAAAAAAAAAAAGCCCATGACCAGATGGCATCACAAGTGAATTCTACCAATCATATAAAAACTATCTAATATCAATCTTGATCAAGCTCTTCCAAAAATTTGAACAGGAAGGAACACTGCTACACTCATTCTATGGAGCCAACATCACCCTAATACCAGAACTAGATAACGATACTACAACAAAAGAAAATTACAGACCAATTTCTCTAATGAATATAGATGCAAAAATCCTCAATAAAATCCTCGCAAACTAAATCCAAAAGAACATTAAGAGAATTATACACCAAGATCAGTTGGGTTTTATCCCAGGTATGCAAGGATGGTTCCACACAAAAAAATCACTTAGTGCCATAAACCACATTAATAAATTGAAGAAAAAATTCACATGATCCTTTCAATTGATGCAGTAAAAGCATCTGACAAAATACAGCATACTTTCTTGATAAAAACACTCCAAAAGATAGGAAAAGAAAGAAGCTTTCTCAATATGGCAAAGTGCATGTGGAAAACCCTCAGCTAGCATTGTACTCAATGGTGAAAGATGGAAAGCTTTCCTGCTGTGATCAGGAAAAAACAAGGATGCCCACTAGCACCACTGTTATTCAATATTGTGCTAAAAGTTCTAGCCAAAGCAATTAGGCAGGATAAAGAAATAAAAGGCACCCACGGGTGGGCGGATGTGGCTCAAATGGTTGGGCATCCGTCTCCCATATGGAGGGACCTGGGTTCGATCCCCAGGACCTCCCGGTAAAATAAATTAAAAAAAAAAAAAAAATTAAAAGGCACCCAAATAGGAAAGGAAGAAGTAAAACTGTCACTATTTACTGATAATATGATCCTATATCTAGAAAATCCCGAACAATCTACAACAAAGCTACTAGAACTAATAGACAAGTTCTGCAAAGTGGCAGGTTACAAGATTAATATGCAAAAATCAGTAGTGTTTCTATACACAATCGATGAGTAATTTGAGGAAGTCAGAAAAAAAATTCCATATAATAATGACTAAAAGAAATAAACTTAACCAAGGACATAAAGGACCTGTATTCATAAAACTATAAAACATTGCTAAAAGAAACCAAAGAAGACCTAAAAAATGAAAGTACATTCCATGTTTATGGATTAGAAGACTAAATATAGTTAAGATGTCAATTCTACACAAACTGATTTACAGATTCTGTGCAATCATAATAAGAATCCCAACAGCCTGTTTTTGCAGAAATGGAAAAGCCAATTATCAAATTTATTTGGAAGGGTAAGGGTAGGGTAGCAAAAATTGTCTTAAAAAAGAATGAAGTTCTATGACTCTCACTTACTGACTTTAAAGAATATTACTCAGCTACAGTGGTGAAAACAGCATGGTACCAGCATGAAGATAGACAAATTGACCAATGGAACCAAATTGAGAACTCAGAAATAGACCCTCACATCAAGTGATTTTTGACAAGGCTATCAAGCCCACCCAGCTAGGCCAGAATGGTGTATTCAACAAATGGTACTGGGTGAACTGGATATCCATAGCCAAAAGAAAGAAAGAAGACCTCTATTTCACATCTTATACAAAAATTAACTCAAAATGGATCAAAGACCTGAATATAAAAGCTAGAACCATAAAGCTCCTAGAAGAAAATGCAGGAAAACACCTTCAAGGCCTGGTGATAGATGGTAGATTCTTAAACCTTGCACTGAAAGTATGAGCAACAAAAGAAAAAATAGATAAATGGGACCTCCTAAAAATTAAAAACTTTTTGCATCAAACGACTTTGTCACAAAGGTGAAAAGGCAATCTACTCATTGGGAGAAAATATTTGGAAACCACATATTCAATAAGGGTTAATAACCAGAATATATTAAAAGAAAATCCTACAACTCAATGATAGAAAGACAACCCAATTAAAAACTGGACAAAAGACTTGAATAGACATTTCTCCAAATGGCTAAAAGGCACATAAAAAGATGTTCAACATTACTAGCTCTTATAGATATGCAGATCAAAGTCAAAATGAGGTACCATTGTCATACCCACTAGAAGAGCTAATATTAAAAAACAAACAACCAAAAAAAACCAGAAATTACAAGTGTTGGAGAGGATGTGGAGAAATAAGAGCATTCATTCATTGCAGGTGGCAATGTAAAATGGCGCAGCTACTGTCAAAGACAGTGTAGCAGTTTGGCAGTTTGATATAGTTATGAATTCCAAAAATAGATTTTGGATTATGCTTGTAAACTGGTCTGTTAATCTGGGCATAATTAAGTTATGATTAGGGTGTTGACTGGGCCACGTCAGTAGGGTGTTGAGCTCCACCCCTCAGTGGGTGGGGAATCAAATATAAAAGTCATGGCAAAGGACAGAGTTGGAGCAGTTTTGATGTTGGAGTTCTGATGAGGAAGGAGAGAAGGCCCCGGGATAGAGACGAGCCGTTTGCCTGAGAGTTCACAACTGGCCTTGTGGAGAGAAGTAAAGCCTAGACAGCCTCATAGTCTACAGCTGACCTTGAGGAGGAACCAGAGGCGCTAAGCCCAGAGAGAAATGGAGCCCCGGGAAGAGAGGAACCCAAGAAGCCTGAACCCTGGCAAACATCAGCAGCTGACTTGCTCCAACACGTAGCAACAGACTTTGGTGAGGGGCGAAACTTACGCTTTATGGCCCAGTAACCGTAAGCTTCTATCCCAAATAAATACCCTTTATAAAAACCAACCAATTTCCGGTATTTTGCATCAGCACCCCTTTGGCTGACTAATACAGACAGTATGACAGTTCCTTGGTAAGCTAGGTATAGAACTCCCACATGATCTGGCAATCCTGCCACTAGGTATATAACCAGGGACTCGACTAGATATTTGCACATCAATGTTCAAAGTGGGATTATTCACAAATGCCAAAAGATGGAAGCAACCCAAGTGTCCATCCACTGATGAGGATAAACAAAATGTGGTATATACACACAATGGAATATCATTCAGCCATAAAAAGGAATGAAGTCCTGATGCATACAACAACACGGGTGAACCGTGAGGACCTTATCCTGAGTGAAATGAGCCAGACACAAAAGAACAAATATTGTATGATCTCACTAATATGAACTAATTGTAATAAGCAAATTCACAGAGTTAGAATCTGGAATATAGATTACCAGGGAAAAGATTTGGGGTAGAGAATGGGGAGCTGATGCTAAATTTGTACAGAATTTCTATTTAGGTACAAATGGATGGTCGTGATGGTAGCACATTATTGCGAGTGTAAATAACAGCGCTGAATTATGTATATAAATGTGTTGCAAAGGAGAATTTTGGGGTCATCAATGCTATTAGAATGAAAATTAGAAGATAAAACATGGGACTGTATAATACAGTGAACACTGTTGTGATGTTGGGGTCTTTCATGAATTATAACAAATGTATGACACTTATACAAGTGTTAATAATAGGGTTGTAGATAGGGAAAATGTATACCTAATATAAACTATGGACTACAGTTAATAGTATTATTTTAATACTCTTTAATCAATTGCAACAAAGGTACCACACTAATGCATAGTGTCAACAATAGAGTATAAGTGGGTACGCTGTATCCTTTACTTAATTTTTCTGTAAACCTACAACTTCTCTAATTAAAAATAATAATAATAATAAAGCCCTTGACCAAAAAAAGATGTTAATTTAATAAATGTAAACATTTCAAATACCCCACAATTTTGAAATCCAATATTTATTTTCTTTTAAAATGTGCTAGAAATTCTAAGAAATGGAAAAAGCCTCCTTCATCCATTAGAAAGCCCAAAGGGCAAATGATTTTTGTAAGATCCCTCTACCCACTACCACGCCCTATCAATAACTCCCCCCTCCCAACACACATTAATGATAGAGGAAATAGGTGTTGTGGCCACAATTAATAACACTAATATTAATTGTGATAGAATAAAAGTAAGTGCCCCCTGTGGTAGACTGAATTATGTACCACGATTTAGACATGTTCTTAATCTTACTCGGACCTGTGGGTGTGAACCCACTGTAAGCAGGAACTTGAAGGTGTTATTTTTAGTTAAGGTGTGGCCTAACCGAAGCAGCATTGGCCTTAATCTGGATTACTGGAGAAAGAAACCCGAAGCTAGGGTTAGGGAAAAGCCAGAAGTCAGCAGGAACCTGGAAAAGAAAGGATGGGACATCATCGCCAACTGATGGGAAAGCCAGGAATTGTGGCAAAACGCTACTGACCCAGGGGGAAACAAGCCTTCTATCCTTTGAGACCAAGAGTCAATAAATTCCCATTGTTTAAGCCAACCCATTGTGCATGCTCAGGCATATGTAAGACGCCCCCAAAACTCTGGCCCAGCCTTGAGCAAAAATAAAACTGTAGACTGAAATGATATTTTCTGAGAAGTATTAAGAAAAAATAATCTTGTTGAAAAAAATGCTTTTCAGAGGTCAAAGTACTTGGCTTTTTATTACTCTTCTGTAGAAGCTTAGGAGATGATTAGAAAATATTTACACTCCCCTGGTCAGAACACTGTAAGGAATATTCCAAGTAGGGTAAAGGTCTTGTTTAAATTCAAATCTATCTGGGCTTTGCCTCGTTGTTGTCCAGAAGTTCCTTATATCTCTAAGGTATACTGAGGAGTAAGAACCTCCCTGAGATACTTAATTGTTAACTACAAAATTTTTGTTTAACCTTCAGGAATGCAAACTTCAACCATGAAACATGTGACAGACACAAAGGTTATAAATGCAGAAAATTGCATTTGTTCATTCAGCCTAAGGAACATGTTGGTGATAACAAAATTGGTTCAGCTAAGTTATAAATGAACCCAACCTTGTGAAAACATGTCATTTAGTAACATTTGCTCACCTGTCTTGGGTTTATTCATCAACCATTTTACGTATGGAGTGAGTTTTCTTGTTAGAAAGCTCCAGAGCCTCTGAAGCTTACAATAAAGCATGCCTCTAGGAGAGTCAAGTCCAAACCTAGCAAAAAACCTCATTCTTCCATGAATGCAACATTCATTGAAGGTTTACTATGACTCAGATGCTGCAATAAATGCCATGCACGTGGAAGCGGATGTGGCTCAATCGATAGGGCTCCCGTTTACCATATGGGAGGCCCCGGGTTCGATTCCCAGGGCCTCCTGGTAAAGGCGTGGTGAGCTGACGCAGCATGACGACCCAACAAAGGGAGACAAGTAGACACAGAAATACGCACAGCAAATGACACAGCGAGCACAAGCAGCAAGGGGGGATAAATAAATAAATAAAATATTTTTTAAAAATAAATAAATAGGGAAGCGGCTGTGGCTCAATCAGTAAGGCTCCCGTTTACCATATGGGAGGCCCCGGGTTCGGTTCCCGGGGCCTCCTGGTGAAGGCAAGCCCGCCCGCATGGCATGGTTAGCTGACCCAGTGAGCACAAGCAGCAAGGGGGGGATAAATGAATAAATAAATAAAAATCTTTAAAAAAAAAAAAAAATAAATAAATAAATAAATACCATGCACATACCTTCTCATTTAATTCTCATAACAACTCTATGGTGAAGATATTGTTATTATTACACCCATCTTACAAATGATAAAACTGAGGCCCAGAGAGGTTAAATAGCTACCCCAAATCATACAGTTAGTAAGTATCAGAGGCCAGCACTCAACCCCTTAGCTTACTTCTCCACGCTCAGGTGGAGAAGATTGGCTTTGTAAATAGGTACCTTTCTAGACTTCTGTGATTTATAGTTTTGAAGGTTGTTTTGCCTCTCTCTTAATTTCCATGTAAAGTTCCCTTAAAAATTGCATGCCTTTTCTTAAATGGACTAAGTGGAAGAGGAGTATTTCCTGGCTCAGAAGAAGTCAGAATCAGAGCATCCTTACAGGCAGTTCCAGACCCAGCTGAAGATGCAGGTACGAGCTGGTGGAACCAAGGTGGAGAGAAAAGTGGAAACGGGGAGGTGGAGTGGAATGGCCCAGGGCCTGGCACTTTAGGCGAGGGATTCTCAAACTTTAGCATGAATCAGAATCTTCTTGTGGACTTGTTAAAAAAAGATTGTTGAACCCCACTCCCAGAGACTCTGCTTCAGCATGTCTAGGCCTGAAAGTTTGCATTTCCAACAAATTGTTGGCTTGGGGACCACACTTTGAGTAGCACTAGTCTAGGCCTCCAAAGAGGCTTCAAAACTACAATGTCGGGAAGTGGATGTGGCTCAAGCAATATGGGAGGTTCGTTTCCCGTGGCCTCCTGGTGAAAGCGAGCTGGCCCTCATAGAGAGCTGGCCGGCGCAGAGAACTGGCGCAGCAAAAAAGAGACAAAGAGGAGAGACAATGAGAGACACAACAAACCAGGGAGCTGAGGTGGCTCAAGCGATTGAGCACCTCTCTCCCACTTTGGAGGTCCCAGGATCAGTTCCCGGTGCCTCCTAAAGAGAAGACAAGAAGAGAAGATGAGCAGACACAGAGAGCACACAGCAAATGGACACAGAAGCAAGACAGCAAGTGCAAAAACAAGGGGGGGGGGGGGGAGGAAGGAAAAAAAAAAAAAAAAAAAAATTTTAAAAAAAAAAAAAAAACTACAATGCCCACCTCACCCTCTCCACCCTACCTCACTCTCCTGAATTCCTTTTGCACTTACTGCTTTTACCATTTGATAGGGTGTTTTACCTGTTTTTACCCTACCTTTTTCATGAGTACCAGACTCATCTGCTGCATTACAACATTCTTAGGGGTGTGGAACATGGCGTTTTAATGATTATTGATTGGCTGACTGACCCACTGTTAAGAGAGACGGTCAAGGTCTTGTTATTGATTTTGCAGATATTGACCTAGGGCTTAAGATGTGATTTGCTGAGAGACACTAATGTGCTTAAGAGTCGGGTTTTGGAGGCAGCTAGACCTAGGTTCAAATCCTGGCTTACCCAGCACCAACAAAGTGGCTTCTGTCAAGTCACTTAACCGAGAAGCTCCTGACCCTATGCCTTGTCCTGGATTCCTCTCTTTTCCCTAACCCCTACGTCTAATCCATCATTAATCTGTTTGGCTCGTCTCTAAAAAATATTTTCAAACCATCCACAGGGATCAACCATCACTTCCTCAGAAAGCCTTTCTTTGGAAGTCCCTCCCCAATGGTCCTTATGATGCCCCCCTATGCATTTCCTTCACAGAACTTAGCACAGTCACTAATTATATAATTTATTTACTTTCTTATTTTTGTCTGTCTCCTCTACCACTAGAATGTAAGCCCCACTGCAGCAGGGATTCTTTATGTCTTACTTACTTATGGATCCCCAGAGTCTTCTAGAATAAAGCTTGGCAGAAAATTGTTGGGAAGCGGCTGTGGCTCAATCAGTAGGGCTCCCGTTTACCATATGGGGGGCCCCGGGTTCGGTTCCCGGGGCCTCCTGGTGAAGGCAAGCCCGCCCGCACGGCGTGGTTAGCTGACCCAGCGAGCACAAGCAGCAAGGGGGGGATAAATGAATAAATAAATAAAATCTTTAAAAAAAATAAAAAATTAAAAAAAAAAGTACATTTGTTGAACACATACAAGAATAAATAAATGAGTGAATGAACCAGTTTCTCTGAACTTCAGTTTCCTCATCTGTAAGATGGGAATGGCAATAATAATAGCATAAGGTCATTTTGAGAATAAATGAGATAACACATGTATACAGTAATAACAGTGAATACTTACATAGTGCCTATGATTGTGTTAGGAACTATTTTGAGACTTAGGAGGTATTATTATGCCCATTTTACAAATAAGGAAACGAGGCAAAGAGATATGAAGTAGCTTATCCAGAGTGACAAAGCTAGTAAATGTCAGAGGCAGGATTCAGGCCCAGGTTAGTCCAAATTAGAGTCCATATTCATAACCACCACATTCTACTGTAAACCTCTGCACAGGGACTGACCCCTTGCAAGTACATATGCACAATAAATGTTATTTTATTTAAACCATGTTCTTTTTTTTTTTAAAGATTTTATTTATTTATTCATTTATCCCCCCCTTGCTGCCTGTGCTCGCTGGGTCAGCTAACCACGCCGTGCAGGCGGGCTTGCCTTCACCAGGAGGCCCCAGGAACCAAACCTGGGGCCTCCGATATGGTAAACGGGAGCCCTACTGATTGAGCCACAGGTTTTATTTCATATGTCAAACCATGCCCAATAGCTATATATTTTCCATCAAGTCACCACGAATCCCAGACCCCAGTTTTAACTCCAGCTTGGACTTTTCCAAGCCTATGCCCCCTCCCTGGAATCAGATGGGTTCTTCATCTTATCTGAGCTGGAAGAGAATGCACTGTAGATAGCTTCCCTATTTCTCTCCCACAACCTTGTTCTCCTAATCCTTAAGGGCCCTAATTTTTTTTTTTTTTTTTTTTTTTTTTTGCTATGTTGCTTTTTTTCTCTATTTCCTTTTTTTAAAATCATTTCATAAAGATGAAATTAGATTAGTGGTTATGTAGGGCTGGGGAACGATAGAGGGATTGAGAGGTGACTGCTAAGAGGTGTGGCGTTTTTTTTTTTTTTGAGTAATGAAATTGTTCTAGCCATTGATTGTACATTCTGGATGGATTGCATTGTATGTGAATATATCTCAATAAAACTGCTTTAAAAAAACAATTTATTGGGGAAGCGGCTGTGGCTCAATCAGTGGGGCTCCCGTTTACCATATGGGGACCCCGGGTTCGGTTCCCGGGCCCTCCTGGTGGGGGCAGGCCCGCCCGCACGCCGTGGTTGGCTGACCCGGCGAGCACAGGCAGCAAGGGGGGGATAAATGAATAAATAAATAAAATCTTTAAAAAAATAAATAAATAAAATAAAAAAATAAAAAAACAATTTATTGAAATATATCATTCACACATCAACATACACAAAAAAATAAGTGTATAGTAAAAGATGTGAACATATAAAACAAACATGCATTATATCATACAGGGTTCCCATACATCACCCCACCCCAAATACCTTGCATTGTCGTAAAATATTTGTTACAAATTATGAAAAAGCATCATCAAAGTAATATTACTAACTACAGTCTGTATCTTACATTTGGTGTATTTTGCCCCCAACCCACCCTATTATTTCTTGTTCATAAACCATATAATTTATCTAAAGTGTACAATCAATGGCATTGGTATAATCACTGAATTGCACGTTCATCACTTCAACCAGTATTAGAGCCTTTTCATTACTCAAAAAAAAAGACAACAAAAAATAATTTTTTTAATTATTGTGAAATAAATTCTTTTCACAAAACTTCTGGGCCAACTAACTGACCATTTCATCCTACCCTTTCTTTATCTCTGTGTGACATTGTGTAGGACAAGGCATAGGGTCGGGAGCTTTTTGCTTCACGTTCCCCTTTGAGTTAATAATAGCCTCAGTGGATATAGGAGAAAGCTCACTGTTTGAGGAAAAAGAGGGGCGCTTTCTTCTGCATGGAAGTTCCCATCCCTGCAGTGACCCCCAATGACACTAACCCTCTTTTCAGTTCCATTTACCCCCACAGTGCAAACCTCATCCTTTACCACTTTAAAGAAAGAAGAAAAAAAAAAACCCAAAGCAAATACCTTAGAAGCCTTGACATCACCTGATTTTTGTTGAGAAGGGTACCCAAAAAAGGTTCCATTGGCCCAACATTATCAAAACATCAAGCACAAACACGAAAGCATGAAAGGAACTCTCACATGAGAATTCAGGGAACTGATGATTAGAACCATAGGATTTTATCCTCAGTCTGTGGTTTCAAAAGTATACATAGATGAGGCAAGTCCCCAGATGGATCTCTGGCTTCAATTTGGCCTGGGGCATATATATGTCTTGACCACTGGGTTAATATTGGAAAACAGCATAGAATCTATAGGTGCTGGATGAAGATGCTCCATCTAACCATCACTAGAAAGGAACTCCAGCCACATTCTCTGATGGGCAGGCAGTTTAGAACACTTTGCAGTGTCTGAGATTCACTGACAGGGTCTCCTCCCAATGGTCTCACCTGGGAAAAGAACACGGCTGACCATACCAGGGAATACCATCATGAAAAGGGGCAGCACCTTCAGGTATGCAGCCATCAGAGAGCCTCCTTTGGCATGGGATAGGTTCTTGGCAGCCAGAGTTCGCTGAACAATCACCTGGAAAATAGAAAGGTTGGTTGGGAGCTGATGTGACTTTATCTTAAGACAAACTAAGTGTGAATATCTTTTTGGCACAAGCAGCAGACTTAGGCTCTCTACTGGCCTTGTTTCTCTTTGAGGAAGCATCTCTTTCCTAGTCTTGATCTCTGTGGTCCAATCAGGGTAACTATAAACTCCTCCCTGCTCCCTCACCACTCCTTTATCCAGGGGTCAGACCTAACCAGTTAGAGCTCTCCATGGAAGTACTAACCCACCCTGGAGACTGTGATTGGTTAAGGAAAACTGTACTCAAGCCAATCCATTAAGAGATCTCTGTGGGACTTTTAAATAAGTACGAAAGAAGCACCCTACCCCCTATAGCCTCCACTGAAATTGCTAACGGTGAAGATAGCTTAGAACTTCTGAATGCATCTCAGCCATCGTGTTGGAAAAGTCTTCTTGAAAATGAAATCCCAGAGCAAAGCAAAACCAGGAAATGGAAAGAGAGAGAAACAATTATTCAT
The DNA here is from genome assembly GCA_026826555.1 of Tolypeutes matacus. Taxonomy (NCBI): domain Eukaryota; kingdom Metazoa; phylum Chordata; class Mammalia; order Cingulata; family Chlamyphoridae; genus Tolypeutes; species Tolypeutes matacus. The sequence continues at coordinate 6,862,678 of JAKSZT010054368.1, forward strand.
GATAGAGTTTGAACCCTTCCGTCTAGCCATGCCACATCTGGTTTACAGGGCAGACTCTGGAAACAGACAATCTGGGTTTAAATCCTACCTTGCCACTTCCTAACTATATAACCTTGGGCAAGCAACTTTATTTCTCCTTGCCTCCGTTCTTTAATCTGTAAAATGGGGGTAATACGGGGGGGGGGGGGCGGGCTTTAATAATTAAATGAAGCAAAATATTTAGAATAGTGCCTGACATGTAGTAACTGCCCCCAAAACAACAGTTGTTACTATTGTCATTATCCACCTCTGGCTTCCCAGTCATGTGAATAAAAAACCCTTGTATGCTTAAACTATTCTTTTTTCCATAGACTAAAAGGGTCCACTAAATTAACAAGGAAGACTGTTGAGACACAGGATTTGTCCCAAACCTTACACCCCACACCACATCCCTAACAGTTTTTTAGATTAAACAGTACAAATGTACAAATATTTTGGGGACAAGACATTGTTTGGTTAGGCATTTCATCCACATAACCCATGGGACTGGATATTGCCAAAAGGCATCAAAATGATCAAGTACTATTAAAATATGTGGCTTTGCTAATGGCCTAACTAGCAACATTGACACAAGACACCCTGAGTCTTGCTATGTTTCAAGGAGAAGCACCTGTGTGCACTTAACTAACCCATTCAGCCAGTCAGAACTCAAAAGAGTGCTGGCCACAAGTTGGTCACTCAGACTGAGGGGTCTTTTTCTATAACTGTCAGACCCTAAAAGGGATAATAGTTGAAGTGACACTTTATAAGTAACATATCTCAGTTGGGAAAAAAAAAAAAAGGTGAACTAAGAGGAATGAAAACAACACAAATATATGGGGAGGAGGAGGTATTTACTAGTGTGCTAAATCGTCTATCATGGCATTTATCATCTACCCATCTTGTCATCATCTGTTCTTCCTACAACAATTATGACCACATTAGCCCTTCACTGGGGTGGGGAGACTGGGATTGGAGCAGTTAGGGCGAGTTCATCGTAGTGGGGTGATGATGACCAGACAGCAGGCTTCCACACAGAAATGCAGACTAGGGTTTGAGTTCTCTTTTACACAAAGTTCTAGATAAGACTCAGAATTGTGAGCTGAAGCCAATGATAGATTGCTTAAATGCATAGACAGACCTATGAATGAATTCCAGCTCCACTGACATTTGTGAGCTTGGACCAGTTCTTTAACCTCCCCAGGTCTCAGTTTTTTCATCTGTAAAATGGAGATAATAATAGTGCTTGTTTTGAGATGCCTAGCAGTTCTTAAGGAAACAGACTAGTGGTGATTATTGTCATTGTCATAGTCATACTTGTTGGGGAAAAAAAAAAAAACAGAGATAGAAGTTCAAATAGGTCACCAAAACAGAGGAAAGCTAGAATTTAATATTGGAATTATCAGTCAGTGAGCAAGAGGTCAGCAGTTCTTGACATGAACGGTGAACACTGAGCCAAGAATGGAAGCAGGAAGGTGGTCTTGGGGGAATAGTTTGGCAAACTTAATTGTCCATGGTTGGTTCCTAAAAATGTCTTTGTCTTAGCAAGGTAGGGGATCAACTGTCTTGAAAGGACCAAGACAGAGAAAGCAAGAGCATGACGGAATATAGAATAGAAATGCAAATACTCAAGTTTTTGTGAGGTGTGATGAGTTAGAGGGGACAGAGTAAGGGTCTGAGATATTGATACCAAGAGGACTGGAGTGTTGGGGCTTGTTTTTGCATACAGGATCACTAGGGCTTAGTTTGACCCCCTCTTCAAGACCTGTGTTGAGTGGAGGTCTTGCCATGATTTGTCCACTCAAAGGAAATGACTTGTTTCACAATGTTTTCTGGGTAGGAGACCGGTCCCCACAAGTCCTCCTACAGTCTTCAGATTAAACTAACATGAGTTCAAAATTTTCTCTACTATCTTCTTAGGCTTTGAGTCTTGAAGTGCCTGGAGAAGTTATAGAGGCCCTAGGGAATTACCAGTATTTTATGAGCTAGTTCAGTGAACTATGGCTAAAAAGGAGAAAAGTGTCATCTGGTATCATTACCACTGTGATGCTGTGATGATCAGGACAAAGTTGGAATTCTTTCCATTTTTTCATAGTGTATATCAGTGGGATTGTCTGCTTGGAGCATCCTGCCTCTTCTTTTGAAAGCTGCCTCATCTACATAGCTACTCTATCATCTTGGGCACAGTTGATTGATTCAGGGTAGACACCTGTGGTAGATTGAATTATTTACCCCCTATCAGATGTGTTCTTAATCTTAATCCACATCCCTGTGGGTGTGAACCCATTGTAAACAAGACATTTTGAATATGTTATTTTTAGTTAAGGTGTGGCCCAACTGAATATGGGGGAGTCTTAATCTGGATTACCAAGATCTTATAAAAGGAAGAGACCAGAAGCTCAGAGAAGGCCATAGAGAGAGGCCAGAAGTCAGTAGGAACCTGGAAATGAAAGGAGAGGACATCACAAGTGATGGGAAAGCCAAGGAACCCCAATATTGTAGCAAGCCAGCATCAGAATGGTACCAACCCCAGGAGGAAGCAAGCCTTCCAGCTTCTAAAACTGTGAGACAATAAATTACCATTGTTTAAACCAAGCCATTGTGTGGCATTTGTGATAGCAGCTCAGGCAAACTAGGACAGCACCTAACCCAAGCTAGGCCAATCAGAGTCCTTCCCCAGGAGTTTTGAAATTATGACTTAGAGAGTTGCTGGCTGCTTTCCAGTGGCTGTGTGTAGAAGGTTGATCTGCAGAGGGAGATGATAAAGTCATTAGATGAGAAGGAAATGTGAGTGATGGGGAGGGAAGCCAGAATAAGTCCTTGGTACCAGTAGTTTCTGAAGGCTAGTTTAGCTTCCCATAGTTTGTATTCCATGAGATAATAAATTCCTCACTCTTTATAAACTAGTTTGATTTTGATGATTTTTGTTACTTGCAACCAAGTGTAATCTTACATACACAAATAGTATTTTTTTTTTTGATGTTGCAGATGAAAGACCCTAAAATGTGGAATTGAGTTATTTGAGGAAAGCTGGGGAGCAGTGAGGAGTTCTCTATCCAGAGCTGGGAAGTTCTCTGTCCTTACTAAGCAGCTGATTTAATGATTATCTGTCATTCCTCAGGACTCTGAACCATGTGCCTATTGAGGCTAGAGCACGGAAGAACAGGGTAGTAAAGTATAATGATATCAGAATTTATGGGATACTTCTTATTGCTTCACTAAGGTGCCAAAAGTCATCCAAGCTTCAATCCTAGCTGGTCCATCTAGAAGTAGACAAGAAAGAATTTATAGTTTTATAAAACAAAGCCTTTCTACCTGTAGATCCAAAGCTGTGCCAGAAAAGAGTTCTGGCTTTTATTACTGTGAAGTGGAATCTCCCATGAATTTAAGAGATAGCTAACTAAAATTTAAGAGAATGTGCTGTTTGAAAAACCACAAGCCCGTGGAGAAGGGTGTCACTCTATAAGATAATCCCCAGGACCAAGCAAAGGGACATGATTATAGGAATGCTACGAGAATGAATTGAATTGAATTCATATAAAAAGCTGAGCTCAGTGACCAGCAGATCATATGACTGTGGTGGTTTGAAGCTGTAGGAACCCCAGAAAAACATGTTCTTAAATTTAATCCAGTCCTGTGGGTGTGAACCCTTTGTAAGTAGGACCTTTTGATGAGGTTACTTCATTTAAGAAGGTGTGGTCGGGGGGCGGATGTGGCTCAACTGGTTGGGCATCCGTCTCCCATATGGAGGGACCTGGGTTCGATCCCCGGGACCTCCTGGTAAAAAAAAAAAAAGAAGTTGTGGTCCACCTCAGTCAAGATTGGTCTTAATCCTATTGCTAGAGTCCTTTATAAGCAGAGTGAAATTTAGATAGATGGAGAGAGAAATATTTATGTGCCATCTTTATTATCAATATTTATTTACTTTTTACCTTTCTGCCCAGGAAGATCTGGAATGTGCTAACCATCAGTGAATAATGAAGGGTGATTTGCCTTTCTTCTGTTCTAAAATGTACCCAGATTTAGTTCTGGCAAAGATGTGTGTTTCCTAGGGAAGCACCAGCACAGTGGACCAGCACGTTCTTTGATCTCTACGGAGTCTGGCTCAGCAGCAACACCGTGTGGTCAAGACCCAAGCAGCAAGGTTTCCTGGCATTTGGAAGCAGACCAGGCCCTTTTGATCTAAGTGTCCAGGTGGGGTGGGATGGAGGTGGACTTTAAGAGGTAAATACCAGAATTCCTGCTAATAAAGTTTTGATGAATCCCACGTAATGATTTATAAAAGTTAACTAACAGAAGCTGGTGAATTTGTTTGGTTTCCTAGGTTGCTCAAGCAAATACCATGAAATAACTGAGCTTAAACAAAGGAAATTTATTAGCCTACAGTTTTGAGGCTAAAAAAAAAAGTTCATGTCAAGATATCAAGGCAATGCTTTCTCCCCAAAGACTGGTGTTCTGGGACTGGCTGCTGGCGGTCTTTGGGTCCTTAGCTTGTCACATGCTAAAGCACATGGTCTCTTCCTTCTTGTCAGGATTCCATCTCAGCTTCTTGCTTCATATGGCTTTCTCTCTCCAGCTGTCTGAATTTCACTCCCCTTATAGAGGACTCTAGTAATAGGAGTTATAGTTTTATAAAACTATAAAGGTTTTATAAAGTGAGGTGGACCACACCTTCTTAAATGAAGTAACCTCATCAAAAGGTCCTCCTTCAATGGGTTCACACCCACAGGACTGGATTCAATTTCAGAACATGTTTTTCTGAGGTTCCTACAGCTGCAAACCACCACAAGCAGTAACAAATATTGTTTTATCAATTGTTACCACCCTAATGCAAACTATTAATAACAAGGGAAAATTGGGGGGTGGGGGTTGGTATATGGGAACTCTGTACTTTCTGCATGATTTTTCTGTAAACCTACAACATCTCTACCAGAAAAAAATGTGAAGGAAAAAAATGTTTGGCATTGCACAATGTAAAAATACACGGTAAAATTCACGCTAATTAAAAAACCATGGGAAGCGGCTGTGGCTCAATCAGTGGGGCTCCCGTTTGCCATATGGGAGGCCCCGGGTTCGGTTCCCAGGGCCTCCTGGTGAAGGCAGGCCAGCCCGCACGGCGTGGTTGGCTGGCCCAGCGAGCACAAGCAGCAGGGGGCGATGAATGAATAAATAAATAAAATCTTTGAAAAAAAACAACAAAAAAAAACCCAGCACTAACATAAACCATAGTAAATATTGTAAGGTTTTGTAAAAATGGTTTGCTTATTAAATACCCCTGTAACAAAAGGACCATGACCAAATTTCTCATGCTCCCTTATTTTCTAACTATTGATAACCCCATTTAACAGATGAAGAAATGGAAGCTTAGAGATGTTAAGCAGTATCTCAAGGTTTCCACAGCCTGAACTGATTCCAGGTCTGTTGGAGTTAAAGCTCACACTGTTAGCCAAGATCTGGCCCATAGGTGTGACCTGGGCTTCATTCTCTGTAACGTCTCCTGCATCGATCGAATTTTCCAACCCCATGATCATTTCTTTAGTTAGGCTCTCAATGGCCCTGATTATGCAATACTGTATAGCTTCCAAAACGGAACAAAGATTTCAAAGAAATTTGAATAGATGAAATATGCACTTGTTTTAAAAGCTTAGAAAGTATAAACAGGTATACAGTGAAATGGCTTCCATCCCTTTTTGTTGCTTCTCTGCCCAGTCTCCTCTCCCACAGGTACCTGCTCTTCTTATTTTTATCTACATACATCCAGAGTGGTTTATGCATATACAACCATATAAATATCGATTCTGTCCTGCCCCCGACAACACAAAGGCCTTATTTTTTCTTCTTTTTGCTGATCTCATTGCTTTTTTCACACCTCTCACATAGAAGGCCTTTGCCCTGGCTGCTCCCTCTGCTGCAAAGTCTCTTTCCAACACTCACACAAGACGTGGCTCTCGTCTTTGCTCAAATGTCACTGCTCAGTCACACCTCCCTTGATCGTCCTATTTTAAATCACATTCCCACATCCCCAATCCCCCCTCTGCTTTTTTAAAAATATATAATATTTATAGCCTTTTAATATCCCACACCGTTTACTTATTTATTGTCTGTGGTATATATTTTCTGTCTACTCCCACCGGAAGGTAAGCTCCGCCAGAGCAGAGAGCTTTTTCTGTTTTGTTCACTCATGATTTCTAAGTGCTCAGAGTGGCGCTCAGCTAGGACGTGCTGAACAAATGAGATCTGCTGTCTGTTTTGGATTTCACGTACAATTTATCATGTCTCTTGCTTACCGGGTCTTTGAGACACCAAGGAGAATGTATTAATCTTCCCCCTTTGCAAATATCAGCAGCTTTGGACCTTCCAACAGCATTAGTAGGAGCAAGGAGTAAAACAGCAGGTGAGACAGTAGAAAGGAAAGAGGCTGGGAAAAGACAAATGAGAGAATGGATGGAAGGAGAGAGGCGTCCTAGAGGACACTCGCTTGGCCAGCTGCCCTGTACCTGATCTGTGCACCAGTACCAGAGGGAGGGAATGGACATGCCGAACAGGATCCCAGGCCACGGCAGATCAGATGTCAATGGGTCTCTGAAAATATGGAAGGCATCTTCTCTGGGCAGCCCACAGCTGCTGTTCTCACTCCTGTTGCTAGCCAGGGCCAGGAAATACTTCTCCTTCAGGCCTTCCATCCCGCCAACTGCATCAAAACCTAGAATTCAGAGGAAGCCCAAGTTTGCCAGGAACTCATACCCATGCACAGCAAGTGACGAGGGGACAGTTGGAGATCTGGAAAATCCTAGTTAGAGAAGAACTACCAAGGAAAGTTGTTCCCCATAAAGGTCCTTAACCTTTTCTTTTTTCTTTTCCTTCCTTCCTTCCTCCCTCCCTCCCTCCCTCCCTTCCTTCCTTCCTTCCTTCTTTCCTTCCCCTGTCACAGTGCCTATGGATTGCTTCTCAGAATAATATTCTAGGGAAGCGGCTGTGGCTCAATCGGTGGGGCTCCCGTTTGCCATGTGGGGGGCCCCGGGTTCGGTTCCCGGGGCCTCCTGGTGGGGGCGGGCCCGCCCGCACGGCGTGGTTGGCTGGCCCAGCGGGCACAAGCAGCGGGGGGGGATAAATGAATAGATAAATAAAATCTTTAAAAAAAAAAAAAAAATTCTAAAATAATATTTTAAAATATACTTAAAAAGAATATTTTAAATATTTTAAAGAAAATATTTAAAATATGTAAAACTATTTCTCAGCATAATATTAAACACATAAGATTGTAAAGGAAACCAAATACATTAAAGACAATTATTAAAATATAAAAAATGTGATGTAGTAATTTACTTGCTCAATTAAATAGTAGGATCCATCAGTAGATCTAATAATGACTTTGTTTCAAAGTAGCTAAGAGCACAAGACAGTATTTCAAAACCTCAGCAACAACTGCAATGTATTATAAAAATCTCTGGGATATCTTTTGGTATCAGAGCCACAGGTACCATTATACTACTGTGGTTTGTTCCCTACATTTACCACTGAAAAATGCTAAATCTCAGTTATAGATTAGTGAAGATAGAGATATAATTTTTTTCCATCTAAGTTCACACACTCCCTTGAATTCTGTCCATGGATCCCAAATTAAGAAACCCTGCCTTAAGGAAGCATTCTTTCACCTCTGAAACTCTTCTCAGCTGCTCTCAATTCTCAATATCACAAGAGTGGTCCAAGCAATTTATGGCCTTGAGCAAGTCACTTCCCCTCGCTGGGATTCGCTTTCCTCATCTGCCAGTGGGGATGATGCAGTACCAACCTCACGAGGGCTGGAGCAAGGACTGAAGGACAAAATGCACTTAAAATGCTTAGCACAGCATCTGGCATAAATGTTAACTATTCTAAAAAAAAAAATTGACTACTGTATTAGCAGAAAATTTGATTACATTCTGGAAGCTTTCCTGTGTTCAAGAGAAGGGGCTGGTGTTACCATTTGGGTAGAAATGACAGGTAACCTGCAGTCTAGCTTATCTTTGCTGAAGCTTATAGTTAACAATGTCTACTGAAAAAACAAGCATATTGTTATGATAAATTTTTGTTGTGCTTTACTTCCCTGAAAAAGTATTCTGGAAACGGAGGTGGCTTAAGCCATTGGGCACCTCCCTCCATGGGAGGTCCCTGGGTTTGGTTCCTGGTACCTCCTAAAAAGAAGACGAGCACACAATGAACAGACACAGAGAGCAGACAGTGAGTGCAAAAAGCAACGTGGGGTGGGGGTGGGGGGGCAGAAATAAATAAAATAAATCTTTATTTTTAAAAAAGTATTTTGTGGTAGTAATGGTCAGAAGTATGCGTTTGTCAATAACTAGATTCCCTCATGAGAGTGTATAAAGCAGGTGAATTTCACCCACCATATAGATCACAGCAGGTGGGAAGCTGAGAATAGAATTGCCCCAGCCTGGGTGAAAACGAAGTAGGACAGAGTTCTCAAACTTTAATATGCATATGAACCACCTGGGAATCATTGAAATGAGGTTCTGATTTAGCATCGGTGGTAGGGGAGGAGAACCCACAATACAAAGGACAAAGATAAGAATTTCAGCAGACTTCTCAAAAAATATGCAATCCAGAAAACAATAGAGTGACATTTTGAAAGAAAAGATCAACTCAGAATATTATACTCAGTGAAACATTTTTCAAAAATCAAGAAAAAATAGAAATGTTTGCAGACAAACAAAAATTGAGATAATTCCTTACCAGACCTACACAAGAAGAACTAAAGAAATGAAGATCTCTAGAAACAGCTAAAATGAAAGGGAGCAGGTGTAGCTCAATAGTTGAGTGCCTGGGAAGGAGCTGTGGCTCAATCAGTAGGGCTCCCGTTTACCATATGGGAGGCCCTGGGTTCGGTTCCCGGGGCCTCCTGGTGAAGGCAAGCCTGCCCACACGGCGTGATTAGCTGACCCAGCGAGCATAAGCAGCAAGGGGGGGATAAATGAATAAATAAATAAAATCTTAAAAAAAAAAAAAAAATAGTTGAGTGCCTGCTTCCCATGTATGAGAATTAAAAATTAAATAAGTAGATATCTACTAGAGAGATAGTTAGAAAGAGAGAGAGAGTGAATATAAAAGACTTTTTTCTTCTTTTTAATCACTCTAAAAGATAGCTGTCAGGAGCAGGTGTAGCTCAAGTGGTTATGCACATATGATGTCCTGGGTTCAATCCCCAGTACCTCTTTAAAAATATATTAATTAAATTAAAATAGAATAAAACTGTCTAAAGCAAAACTAGTAGCAATATATTGCATTCATAAAAGTATGATAGCAATAGCACAAAACAGCACAAAAGATGGGAGGGAGGGATCTGGGCGTATAACATTATAAGTTCCTTAAACTATACATGAAGCGGTATAGTATTATTAAAGGCAGAATGTGATTAATTAAAGGTATATTGTAAACCCTAGGGCCACCACCAAAATAATTTTTGAATGAAGAATAATTGAACTACAGAATGAATGAAACAAATAGAAAATAACTGACAAGATGATAGATTTTAATGTAACCCTATAAGTAAGTATATAAAATGTAAATAGTCTTAAAGACATAAAGTAAAAGATCTCTGATTGCCAGATTGGATGAAATGCAAGACCTAACTAAATGATGTCTACAAGGATCCCATATTAACTATAAGGCATGGATAGGTTTAAAATAAAAAGATGGAAAAATATGCAAACACTAATCAAGAGAAAGCTACAGTGGCTGTATATCAGACAAACTATACTCTAGAACAAGGAAAATTGCTTGGTGTAAAGAAGGATATTGCATAATGATAAAGGAGTCAATTCACCAAAAACTCATAACAGTCCTAAATGTATATTCACCTAACAAGAGAGCTTCCAAATACATGATGCAAAAACTGATAGAACTGAAAGGAGACATATATAAATCAACAATTACAGTTGGAGACATCAGCCCCCTCTTTTAGTAATTGTTAGAAAGAAATAGAGTGAAAAATCAGTAAGGATATAGAAGAATTAAACAACACTCTCAACCAACTTGACCTAATTGATATTTATAAAAACTCTATACCCAATATCAGCAGAATACATTTTCTTTCATAGTACACATTGAACATTCATCAAGATAAACAATATTCTGGGCCATAAAACAATTTTAAACAAATTTAAAAGACACAAGCATATGCAAAAATATATTCTCAGGGGGAGCAGATGTAGCTCAAGTGGTTGAGTGCCTGCTGCCCATGTACAAGGTCCTGGGTTCAATCCCTGGTACCTCCTAAAATATATATATATTTTTCCCTCTGGCCATATTGGAATCAACCTAAAAACTGATAACATAAAAAATCTGGAAAACATCAAATATTTGTTGGGTCAAAGAGGAAGTCACAAGAGAAATTAGAAAATAGTTTAAATTGAATGAAAATGAATACACAATATATCAGACTTTATGGGATGCCCTAAAATAGTGTATGGGGGAAATTAAAGCATCATATGCTATAAATTAAAAAAAGAAGAAAGGCTTCAAATGAATAATCTAGTCTTCTGCTTTAAGAAACTACAAAAAAGAACAAATTAACCACAAAGCAAGCTGAAGGAAATAAATAATAAAGAATATAAATAAAAGAAATTGAAAAACATAAAATCAATAGAGGAAAGCAACCAACACAAAAGATGGTTCTTTGAAACAATCAGTAAAATTGATAAACCTCTATCCAGACTGACCATGGAAAAAAGAAGACACAAATAACCAACATTAGGAATTAAAGATGGAAAATCACTACAGATTCCACATTGAAAGGTCATTAAGGGAATATTACAAGCAACTTCATCCCCAAAAATCTACAATTTAGAATAAATGGACATATTCTTTGAAAAGCTTAATGAGTGGACCACTAGCTAGATTTAGGTTTTCTAGTACACATAGTGGTTTTCTCTAGGACCCTCTCTCTTTCCACTTGGATGGCACCAAAATCACTTCTCACATTTACAGTTGAAACCATCGATCTGCACAGCTTCCAGCCCAACTTTTATCTCCTTGTATTTTTAAAGATAATATTTAATGAACATTTATTCTAAGCCAAAAGTGGGTCCAAGTACTTTATTTACATTAATTTATTTAATTCTCACAACAATCCTTTAGGTAGAATTTTTGTTCTGTTTCAGAACTAAGGAACAGAAAAATAAATTGCCTATAGTCACCCAACTCATAACATCACATCTTAACCATGTGCTGTCATGTATGCCTTGAAACATGTAGAAATTAGAACCCAGTTATAATCTGGATCCAACATCTGTGCTGTTAATCTCTGTGCTATACCACCTCTCATCAGAGACACAGAGAGGTCCTGAAGCTTGTTGATGGATTAAAGTCCACATCACATGACACGGGGCCATTGACTGATCTCTCAGCCATGTGTCCTCTTTATATACATCAGCAAAATTTTCTTCTTCAGAATGGTCTATAACATTTCTTGTTCAAACAATTTTTGTTGCTGTTCATATTGTGAAATGAATTTATTTTTCCATGGTTATCTCTTTTAATTTTCATTCAGAAGACAAAAGCAACACATGCACAAAATTCAAACTGTGCAGAAAAGTACAAGGTTAAAGGAAAATTCTTGCCTGTACCCTTGATCCCTGCTTCCAGACTCTCCCCATGCTTCCCTTGTTATTACCAGGTTATTCCTCACTCTCATCACCACAGAATATGATAGTTAAGGGTATGAGGTCTAAAGTCAGTCTGCCTGGGTTTCAATCCTGGCTGTGCCATTTATTAGCTATGCTACCTTGGGCAAGTTGTTTAACAGTCGGTGCCTTAATTTTCTCATCTGAAAACTAAAGGTGATGATAATACTAATATCATAGAGTTGTTACGAACATTAAATGAGATAATACATATGGGTCACGTGCATTTTAATAAATGTATTACATTTTTAATTTTGAGGCAATTTTAGCCCTACCGAAGAGTTGTAAGAATAGTACAGAGCTCCCACACATCCTTTGCCAAGCTTTTCCTAATATTATCATCTTATATAACCACAGCACAATTATCAAAACTAATAAAGTAACATTGGTACAATACTATACTACAGTTTACTATTCTGTAGTACTAAGTATACTACTAAAGACTGTTCAGATTTCACCACTAATGTTCTTTTCTGTTTCAGGATCCCACATTTCATTTTTCGTTGCATCTCCTTACTTTCCTCCAATTCCTTTGTCTTTCCTTGTTTTTTTCTGCCCTTGACACTTTTAAAGAATACTGGTCAAGTATTTTGTAAAATGTCCCTCAATTTATGTTTGTCTGATGTTCCATCGATTAGGGTGATGGTAAGTACTTTTGGCAAGAACGGCACAGAGGGAATGTCACGTCAGGAAGCACATGATAGCCAGTGATATAACCTTGATACTCAGCTATGGGTGTGTCTTCCAGGTTTCTCCACTGGAAAGTGACCATTTTACCCTTCGTAATTAATAAATTTTTGAGGTGAGATGCTTTGCAACTAGGCAAATATCCTGTTTCCCCATAAAATTTCACTAACTTAAGCATTTATCATTGAATCTTGCCCGCAGTAACATTACTGTGGTGTTCTAATGATGATTTTTAATTTCTCCCACTCCGTTGACATTTATTAACTGGAATTCTTCTGTAAGGAAGACTTGTCCCTTCTCTTTCTTTTAAGATAGAAGGAATTACTAATTTTTTGCTTAAAAAAAAAAAAGTTATTTGGGAGCAGATGTAGCTCAATGGTTTGAGCAGCTGCTTCCCATGTACGAGGTCCCAGGTTCAATCCCCAGTACTGCCTAAGATAAAAAAAAGGAAGTTTCCGTGATAAGCACAATTCTCTTGTAGCTAAAATAACCGCGCATCAAGCAAAGCACCTTGTGACAGGAAACCCCCGCATTGTGTGCATCTTGAGAGCTGGGTTTGCTGACCAGTGGTGACAGCATGGTCCCTGCTTGAGAGAGGTGGTGTCGCCCGCCCCAGCGACCCTGGGACCCACTTACTGTAACCCATCAGGATTAATGCTCCTATAAGCATGATCAGGGTCTGCAGAGCGTCGGTGTAGATCACAGCAGCCAGGCCACCTGGAAGGGGAGGGATGAGCACTGAGGTGAGGGTCAGGTCTCTGAGGGGAGGAGTTACTGTGGGTAGCAGAGGAAACCTGGAAGGTTCAGGCCTGACTGAAGAGATTTCTTCGTGTTGATTGTTTGCGACGGAGACCACAAGACCTCCTCCCTGCGTGCATGCCCATTTTGTAAGGTGACTGTGTTGCTCCTGCTATGTTGAGGCGAAGTTTCTTTCTCTACTTTTTGGATATGGGCATGGCCACGTGACTTGCTGCGACCCATAGAGGGTTAGAGAAGTGATGGCTAAGGCGGGTGGAGTTTTTCTTTTGGAGTAATAAAACTGTTCTAAAAATTTTTGTGGAGGGAAGCGGCTGTGGCTCAATCAGTAGGGCTCCCGTTTACCATATGGGAGGCCCCGGGTTCGGTTCCCGGGGCCTCCTGGTGAGGGCGGGCCCGCCCGCACGGCGTGGTTGGCTGACCCAGTGAGCACAGGCAGCAAGGGGGGGATAAATGAATAAATAAATAAAATCTTTAAAAAAAAAAAAAAAAAAAAAATTTTTGTGGTGATGAATGCACAACGTTGTGATTATACTAAAAGCCACTGATTATATACTTCGGAGAGGGCATATGGTATGTGAATATATCTCAATAAAACTCTTTAAAATAAATAAATGTGCAAGAATAGCCAGAAATAGCAGCTATGTTAGTGAGGGGAAACACAGAGAGATTGAGAGGTGAAGAATTTTCTTGTCTGTCTATTTTTTGTTTTTTATTATTACTGTTATTGAAATAATGAAAATATTCTAACAATGATTGAAGTGATAAATGCACAACTATGTGATTATGCCAAATACCACTGGTTATATAGTTTGGATAGATTGTATGCTTTACTAATATGTATCAATAAAATTGATTTGTTTAAAAAAAAAAAAAAAAGAATGTGGAAGTGATGTGCCGCTCCAGAGCCCCTGCAGCTTCTGCTCATACTCACTTTTTTCTTACCATTATTTTTTCCCTTATTTTTAAAGACACTTTAGATTACATAAATGTTACATCAAAAATATAGGGGATTCACATAAACCCCACCCCCTTGCTCTTACTTTCTTGTTGCCCTGAGACTGACACACTTTATGAAGCCCAATCAAGCCCGATGGAGGATGATGGCTACCATGGAGGTTGACCACAGCTGACCACCCAAGCTAACCCCCAGCCATGCAAGTGAGGTCACCTTGTCCCAGCTAGCAATTCTAGCTGCCATCTGACTACAACAACTCAAGTGAGCTCAGGGTGAGACCAGCAGAGCAACCATCTGGTCAACCCACAGAATTGTGCAAAGTTATAAACCATTGTGGTGAATCCCAAAATTTGGGGGTGGTTTGTCATACAGCAATATATAATAGATAGAGCAAGTGACTCTTGGGCCAGGGTCCCCAAGCTCTGAATATCTATATTTTTAACACTGGAGAAAGGATGTGAGTTCTAGGTATTCAGACCCAATAGAACAGGGTCATGGTCTTCTACTTCAGTAGATTCTTGTTTGTTTTGCCACCTAGAAAATCTTTGTAATGACAATAATGGTAGCAAAGCCATAGGCATCTTGATAGAGCAATCTTTCCAACATCTTCCCTTATCTCTCCCCACCTTCCTCCTTCCCGAATGAGAAGGGATACTTATCTGATACAGACATGTTTTCTAGTGTGCAATAAAATAACATGCACATGCAGAAATTAGAATACAGGTTACCAGGGACAGTTGGGAGTGGGGAATTAAAGTTTAATTGGTACAGAGTTTCCATTTGGGGTGATAGAAAAGCTTTGGTAATGGGTGATGGTGATGGTAATAAAACACTGTGAATTGGATACTTGAAAGTGGTTAAAATGGGAAATTTTAGGTTGTATATATGTTACCAGAATAAAAAACTTAAAAAAAAACCCATAGAACTATGCAACACAAAGAGTGAGTGCTAATGTAAACTATAGTCTATACATAGTAAAATAATTACGATACTATTGTTTCATCAATTGTAACAAATGCAAAATGTTAATAACAGGAAAAATTGTGTGGGAGGAGCAGGGTATATGGGAACTCTGTACTTTCTGCATGATTTTTCTGTAAAACTACAACTGCTCAATTTTTTTTTTTTTTTAATTTTTAACTGCACATGGGTGTGGCGTTCTCCTATGATTCCTCCTTCCTTGGCAGCAGGAACGTGACCAAGGGCCTTTCACAAATGGGAGGAGAACTGGCCTAGACTCCATTCCCATTCCTTTCCTCTCCTGTCATGCATTTTGTCAGCCTGAGTGCATGAGATCTTGAAGTTGGGTACCACATAAACCTACCATCATTTTTATCCTAACATTTATCATACACTTATCAGGAGCCAGGAGTGGTGTTTAGTATTTGAGTCAACCATTCACCAAATATCAGGTGAGCACATAAGTAGTTTTAGGTGGTCGGGATACAGAGGCAAACAACACAGCATGTTTCCTGACTTCATGGAGCTTGCAGTCTAGTCAGGGAGACAGACCCCAAACAAAGAAAAACAAAAATAAATTAGCTATTATCACACCCAACCCTTTTCCCCATGCTCCAGGCACATGACTTCTATTAGTTCTGAGAACTTGGCCAAGATCTTTCTGCATCAGGACCCTTTGCACATAGAATTTGTCACTTTCCTGTTTAGAGTCTCCAATGGCATCCATGGCACTTGCAACAAAATCCAGGCTCAGTTTATTCCGTTCAAGGCCTCTCCAATCTTTTCTCCCACCCTTAGGGCAGCTAACAACTCTCATTCTTGTTTGTGTGAATGGCACCCCTGGAGCTGAGCAGGGCACAACCCCCATAACCATTTGATCACTTAGCTGCAGCCACATTCACCCCCTTGCTAGTCCTCAAACAAGCAAAACATGTTCTCCTCTCAGAGCCTTTACACTTATCCTTCACTCTGTTTGGCATTGTCTTCTCCTGACCTTCTCATGAACATTTCCTTCAAAGCCTCTAAACCTGGCTTAAATATTACCTTATAGAGGCCTTGTCTGAGCATTTATATTTAAAAAGAAACAAAAGTCTTCCCCTACTACTCCCTATCTCCTCATCCTGCTTTATTTTCCTTCATCTCACTTATCAGGTTATAATAATATATTCTGGCACTACTTACTCATTTCCTTATTCATGGTCTGTCTTCCTTTCCTCACTGTGGGGTAGAGATTTTGTGTGTCTTGTTCACTGCGGTACCCCATCTCTTAGTATGGTATTTGGCACATAATAGGATATATATAGAGTGTGTGTGTGTGTGTGTGTGAGAGAGAGAGAGAGAGAGAGAGAGAGAGAGAGAGAGAGA